>OY728158.1:1364147059-1364890809 GCA_963277665.1 Viscum album | reverse complement strand
AATACTTTGTGTTGTTATAATAAATTATATAAGGGATGTATTCATGCTCGTGTAGCATGCCCAAATTTAAATATAATAAACAATTCATGTACAATTATTTTCATCAGGATATCATGTACTAAGAAAGACATTATGATGCATGACCCTGATTTATTTTGCTCCATGCTATAAGGAAGTCTCTGTGTACCATAAATCCCAACCCATACAAAAATATTTAGGTTACTGCATATTACGAAGCCCATACCACTACCTTACGTATTTGGGTATATTGAAAACTATGTTCTAGCACATTCCTTTTCACATAAAGGATGTTTCACATTAAATAACTCGAACATTCCTTCTCACTCAAGGGATGTTTTACGTCATGTTTCTAGTTATATTGTATCACATAGGTTAAGTGAAAAAAAATCTCAATCTATCTCTTCCCACTAAAAAGATGTTATTGAAACACCTTATGAATTAAGATATTGAAATTATATTTCACTCTACCTCATCACTCTAGGAAGGATTCAATATCACATCAAAAACTGAAAACTAAATTATCATTCGATGTAGGGTTCTGCTGAAACATTCATACTCATGAACTATCTAAGTCTTATGACACATCATCACACATAACAAGGTCTAACCAAAATCACATGATCACGATTAACAACACATATGTAATTATAAGTCTGTAATGTTCCCTATCTCATGATATCATTAGTTTATCATCAGGGTGATAGTCAATCAAGACTAAGACCCATATCCCAAACAGATATCAACTCCCATCTAGACTCACTGGATTCTGGTATTATGAATAAAAAATACCATAAGAGGGGGTGAATCAAGATATGTTTATTTTCACTTTTGACACTCACCAATTATCTTCTTTCACTATTATAAATATAAATATCTCTTGCACATTGAATATGATGTGATAAAACACATAGAAATAGGGACATGATAGTTTTACTTCCTCTACCAAAACCAAGATAATTCAAGGAGAATACACTGATAATGTATTGATGTATTGAAATACAATGAACACTAATTTTTACAATTCAGATAAGTTTTGAAAACCCTCTATTTTAAAACATTCACAAGATAGAGTGCTCAATTCTACCTCACATTCAGGTAACCCACTCTTCCCTATGCAAAATGGAACGTAATGTTCATCTTCTACTCTATTTTTTGATCCATGAAAATTATAAGTAAATTACCATATGTATGGTTCATTTATTAACTACAATTTCATCTACTTTATTAAATTCAAAAAACATCAAGTGAGAGAATTTTTTAAAAATCCTTTTTCTCTCTAATTTCTAGTTCATAGACTAGAACTACCTATTATACTGTTTTTTTTCTAAAACAACTCTGGAACTTCTATTTTTGTTTGTATTTTTTCATATATAAAATGATCCCATATCCTTTCCTTTATTAAAAATAAATATATTTCTTAAATTCAAGGAATATATCTCGACCCCTATTTTATCCAAAATCATTCGTCATTAATTTTTATAAAAAAATTTCTAATAAGGGTATGTAAACTCCATGATTTTTCTGTTTCCTAGATAAACCAATAAAAATTTGAAACCATATTTTCACAACATGAAATCATAATATAATGTGTAATGTGTAGTAAAATAAAAAAATGCATCATATAAACATTATATATTATATTTAATTCCAACATAGATCATTATGAGGATCTGTTGATCCATTTTTATTCTCAAACTAGTCATGAAAAGACCCAATTATTCATGGGGAAAACCTCCAATATGATAGAACCATTGAAATATACCAATTCCTAGTTATAATAGAAGTCTCCATATTCACTTCAAGTTCATGTTTCCTCTACAAACACTATGTCTTATATATTGATCTCTCATGACATTGATTTTCCTTTGAAATGTGTAATATGTTTTGTTAGATCCACTAAAATTCACCCAATCACATTCATGGAATGAACAAATCCTACATTGAATGACTACTTATTATAAAATAATTGGATAAATATAACTTTTTATGAAACATATGAAAATTCTTACAAAATCATTTAATATACTTATTAAATTTACGAACATTCTTTTTTTATATAGACATTATATTTTTTTCAATTGCCAATATTTCCACTTTGAAGTGTGAAATCATGTTTCTAGACATGACCAAACATTTAACATTATCTATTAAAACACACAATGTCTTTTTTCATAGTGTGAACCACCCGATTAATCCATCCTCCGTAACAATATTAACTACCTTATCCATGTTGTGACATAACCAAAGCCCCCAAAACAGAACTCCTACTCCTCTTCCAGTGAAAAAGTATAAATTTTTATGATTTTTTGGATGACTCTTATGATTTAAAAATTGACTCTTACATTGACTCATTGTTAATTTTTAGTGAAATCATATCACTATACACCCTAGGTTATGATGGAATGAATTTTTTCATATAAATTAAAATCCCCCAATGATGATAAAAACTACATTATCCCTTTGTATGACATTTAAAACTCTGTTAGAAATTTATTTCTTCGATAATATCATATAAAACAACCCAAAAAAGACTTTAATGGAATTTTTATAACACATCATAATCTCTTTTAGATCATCCGAGAACCTTGATCCATAATGTACCACAAAGGGAACACTATAAGAAAAACTCATCCAAGAGGATGGTTCTATGTATCTCGGTATATTTCTATAAAAAAAAGAAAATATACCCATCTCTACCTCCTAAAAGTTAAACTACAACATCGCAACCCAAAATTTGGTGTAATACCAAAAAGGGAATCCTCATCATCTAATATACACCATCGAGAATCATCATTTAAAAAACTTCAATAACTTCTTTTGATCACACACAAAACCAATCATGTTTCATAAAATTGGAGATCACCTACATGAAGTCAGAGGGACCAAAAAAACTCAAACAATACATTTTGTATTTCCTTTAAATACCATGATAAATCACCTAATTATACCTTTTTGAAAATACTTCACAATTCATGTTACTCATTTAGGAACTTAGTCAAAATCCCTTGGATGAATTATTTATAGAATCCCACATTAATTTTGAAATAAAATTTAAAATCAATTTATTAAATCACCATATTTCCATAGAAATTGATAATTGAATAGTACCACTTTTTGAAGGATCATTTTGAATATAAAATCTATTACTTATTAAAATTTATCTCTGGAAAACAATAAACCAATTAATAGGGGCACTAACACACATTTCAACAAATCACATCCATTAAACTATTTCAAAACCTATATGGTCTATGTTGATTATTAGGTCAACGTAATCCCATAACAATCTATAGGAGATATCCCACAAAGAATAAAATATGGTGAAAAATTATATAATAATGTCACACATGCATATAGTTAGAAAAATAACAAGATACTCAATGCATTCAAGTCCACATACCTCAATGCGTGATTTATAGAAAATCACATGCTTGTAACATCATTATATTAGTCTAAAAGTTCCTATATCTTCATTAAACATCATAAAATTAATAAAATAATAATTTAATGCCAAAAACATAAATTTTTTTAATTGATTAAAAACTCACTAAGTGAAATAATTATACTGAAACTTCAAGAAATGGGGAGCAGTCCTCTCTTTAGAATCACTTGAACTTAATCCATTGAAAATCTCCAAATAAAATACATAAATAAAAGTCCAATTCAAACAAAAAATCTCTATGAACCATAAATATATCTATGGGGAAACATAAAACATATAAAACAATGAAAAAATTTAATGGATCAGACCTTATAGGCCAATTCAATTGATAATTTTGGGTTTTTTCTGTGTAAAGGGTATGTTTGGAGGAGTTCTATGCTTGTGAATTGAGGTTTATCAATTTATGTGGTTCACCATGATATGGTTCTAGCCATGGTGAGGGGAATTTTAACCCTATAAGAATGGTGACCTTGTAATTTTTGTGGCTAAGTCCAAGGAAGTTGTTCATTCAATATTATGATCTACACAAGGGTCTAAAATGGCTATGGTGAATAGAGTTTTCTATGTAGACTTCCCTTATCATAAATAGAGACATGCTTCATGACATGGTTAAGGCCATCGTGTTTGAGAAGGTTGATGAAGCTATAATTTTCATATATTATAAACTGTATTTCAATGTTCTAAATCTCACCAAAGTGTTATTTTATGGGCAATTGTCACATTTTTATGTTTTAGTGGTATTTTGAGCTCAAATGCAAAAATGAATTAATTTTGGTGTTTAACTGTTTTATTTGTCTTTAGTATTTCGGCCATATCATTTTCTGCACTCAAATAAATTTTGAAATTCCTTTTCTATAGGTCTCCTTACATACTGGGCCTCATTTCATCCTTCTGTGGTCCCAGCTCAATCAATCATTTGGAGGTCCAAAATCAGCTCACAATCCGGACCACGAAAACTGTGTGCAGATCCCGAATGTTTTAAAGATTAGATCGAATCTAGATGTACACTGGCCCAACAGAACTGATATTGAACATGGAGAAGTAATAGTAATTAATGAACATCATTCATTAAGCAGGCCAAGTCTGAATCCGCTGATTACAAGGCCATAATGTCATGGGAATTTGGAGTTCTGGAATATGAAGAGTCACTTTAGAAGATTAAATGTGCTGCACTAAAATAGAAATATCTCCTTCATATGTGGACCAATCAGACTTTAATTTTGTGTTGGGACTAGGAAGACGATTTTGAACAACTTTCAATAAGGGACCAGTTCCCAATTCTGGCATTAAATGGGTCAAACAGTCGATGCAATCTGGATGAATGAATTTGAGAGAGATTTCCTCATCCATTTCCCCTGTAAATATGTGTCTCCTCTCCCTTTTAAAAGGATAGAAATTTTCAAGGGAGAAAGGTTGAGTTTTGTTTCTGTAATTGTTCTTTATATTTATAATATATATTACTATAAATTTCTTCTAATTCTGTTCATTTCTTCTTTTCATTCATTTCATTTTTTTTATGTGTTTCTCCCGTTATGATTCTTTCTAACTCCATGTTTGTGGAGAGCTAACCCACATTGTTGTTCGAGGGGGGAAGTGGTGGTATTTTAGTTTTATGTGCTTTACTGATTTATCATGTTTTATTTTAAGGAATCAGTATTGGTTAAATGATTGTGGTGAGTGGTCTCCCCACTTTCTCTACTATTGTCTTCTTCCTCCTCGTTTATTATTTTTCCTTCCCATCAATATCCAATTCATTCAAACGGTGGAGTTTGGATTGGGCATTGATGTGGAAGAGATTAGTCCTGGATACAGAGGTCTCAGTTTAGGGTAATACATTTCAAACAAGAGTGTGTGGAGTGACAGGTCTTGATCTCCACATTGAATAATTCATTGATAGATATTTTGAATAACAATGATTATTCCACACTGAAACCCCAAGAACAATGGTTTTCTTTTACAAACTATTTTTTTCTTTCTGTTCTTTTCATTGTATTTTTTATTTTTATATATTTATATATTTATATATATATATTATATTTATATTTTCCATATTTCAATTATCCCCCCCCCCATTAATATTAGTATTATATTTGTATATTAGTTATTTTTTAATAGTGATAATAGGAAAATAGTGCATGTGATTGGTCTCCTTGTGACTGACCCTAGGGTGTGCCACTATGGTATATTTTTAGGTAAATAAGAATTTCATTGAATTTTTTTTAACAAAAAACAACTCTCATCAATTTTTCACCATTTCTGGGGATTTTAAGTGCTTTCACACTTTATTTTTTATAAAAACCCAAAAAAATTAAAAAATTTCAAAGACTAAAAAAAGTGCTTCATTGAATATCAATTTTTTGTCAAGATGGATTATTTAAGTGAATTTTCATATTCTTGGCCTAGTACTCAATTGTATTTTAGGGAAGAGAGTTTTATGTTTCATATGGAACAATATTCCACGATGATTCAAAATAATTTCAAAATCCTTGAACAAGCAAGAAAGATGGTAACATCGTTGGCGGCAGAAGTTGAAGAAGTTAAAGTTCTATGGCTGGAACTATAATAACAACAGAACCAAACTCAATAAGAAGAGGTAAATGTTTTTGCACCAACATTTCATGTTGAATAACCCAAGGAGGACTTGAAGATTCAATTTGAAGATGAAATCATCTCCCCTTGGACACTACTTGAAGAGGTTCCTGAAGAAGTCAAGTCAATTGATACAACTGTGGGAGATCAACATGATTTAGATGAACATTGGTTAGATTTTTTTGAAGATAAATAGGTTAGTGATCCTACAATATTTTTCAAAGAAGAATCAGTACCTATATACCTTTCTCTTTCTTTGGAAGAAGATAAAGAAGTCTCTGTAGAAAAATAATTCCTAGTGGCCTTGCCTGAAGAGATTGTGTTTCACGCTAACCTACACGAAAGGGATATTTTTTAAACTGATTGTTCATGTATTAATCATATCCAAGTGGAACTATTTTCTAACTTCCCTTCTGAATTCTTTGACCCAGCATCACATGTGCAAGCCCTGGATGTTAATGTTTAACTGGCCATATAAGTTCTGGTAGTGAACAAAGAGGACACATTCTTCCTTCTTCCCCCATCATTCTAGTTGTACCACATTGAAATAGGGAAGAAGCTATTGTAACCTATTAATGGGTTCATCTATGGATGTTGTAGGATTAAGATAATTGTAAGAAATAATTTATGGTGGTTTCCAAGCAAGAAACCCTACCCACCTACGGATTCGGGTTAAACCGCTGCAACTACCTGCCTAGGGGCAGTAAAAACCTAGCACCCACTTAGGAGGATAAACCAGGCATTATCCTCCTTCTATTCCATTCCTATTTCTTTTTATATATTTTTCTCATATTTTCTTTATTTCATTACTTTTAGGTCAAGTGGTAATAGCTAGGAGCTTAACACAAAGCTACCACTGTAAAATAAAGCCAATTTGTATCTTTCCCTCTCTTTTATTTTCCTGCCCTTATCATTCTTTTGTTGAGATACAATGGGGGTAGTGAAATCTAGGTGTGGGGGGAGTGTCAATCTACGTAGTTGTTTTGTGTGATTTCATTTTCTCTTTGTTTGTCATATTTTTAGTATCATTTATCTTTAATGAATATTTTGATCATTTTTCTTGCAGTAATTGATTTTGAGAAAATTGAAATGATTTTTGTTAAAATGGATTTTAAAGGATTGTTGATGTGAAATTTTTTCCCTTGATTTAGATTTTCAATCATTTTTATGAGTTTGAATGATTTTTGAAATCCATGCCCATGAAACACTATCTCAATATATTTTTTCAGTCATGTGAGGTTTTCTGAACCAATTTAAAATATTCTTTCTAATACCCACACATTCTTGAGAGAATCTTGGATTTTGTGTGAGAACTAGAACATATGATTTTTCTCTTTCGAAGCATTGTATTTCATGGAATGTTTTTTATATGATTGGGTAATTTTTTTGGCTAGACATATTTTATCTTGATACCTACCTTTATATATATCCTTTATAAGCCCTTAGATTCTATGAATTGCCTTATAGGTTTAAGCCACATTACAAGACAATTTTTCCTTACCTACCCGCACTCTTAGTATAATTGTGTGAATATTTCAAGTTTGAGTGTGGGGTAAGGTCCTTTTGTGTGTGTTCTTGGGATTTGTTTCATTTATATGGGATGTGCGGTGTTTTTTAACATTTTGGGAAGTGGATGATAAAGATCAAATTGGGCAAGGGTAATCCTTTCACTGTGGTTTATTGTTCCATCTAGTTCTCCTTCAAAAAAAATGAAAAAATAGAAAAAAAGGAGATGAGCTTGAATTTATTATTGTACTTTGATTTATGACTAATGTCCCTATCTAAATTCAAGGGCATGATTATCATTAATCCATTTTTCAATTTTCAACTCATTCTCCATGAAGAAAAATCAATGAAAAGAAAATAAAGTTGTGCCTTTCTGGAGCTTGACAAAAAAAATGAAAGAAAGGGGAGAACTTGGATACAATCATTTGTTGGATTCATTTTCTGTCTCATGACCCATGTCATAAAAAAATGGGGTGGTGTTGTGTTTCACATTTTTAAGGGGATTGAGTGGGGTTTATCCTGTGTTTTCACTTGATCATTCATGCATTGTGCTTAAGATTCCAACCTCCTCTTTCTAGCCTTAACATTTTCAATCATTTTCCCACCAACCCTAAGCCACACTATTGACCATTTAAAAAGACCTCATGATTAAATTCATTTTCATGTTTCGTGCTGTGGATAGATGATAGTTTTCACAAGCCTATGGTGATACATGCCCCTTCCTAGTATAAGCATAACTCCATATTTAATTTCTCTTGAGTGAAGAGTGACACAAATTTCAAGGTGAGGTAGGTTGTGATTGGGCCATGGATGGATTTATAAGGTTAAAAAAATTAAATGTGAAGAATTAAAATGATTTAGAATTGTTTTTAATAGAGGGGATATGATGGAATTTAATTTTGGAAGAGATCATTGATGTTTTCTCATTGTTGATTTATGTGTGAATTTTGATTTGGATATATGATGATTGTCTGGGAGTGCAATGATTAAGTGTGGGGGAGTGATGAAGATATAATTATCATATATTATATATTTTATTTCAATGTTCTAAATCCCGCCAAAGTGTTGTTTTATGGGCAACTACCACATTTTTATGTTTTAGTGGTATTTTGAGCTCAAATGCAAAAATGGCTTAATTTTGATGTTTAACTATTTTATTTTTCTTCCGTATTTCGGCCATATAATTTTCTATACTAAACCAAATTGTGAAATTTCTTTTTTATAGGTTTCACTACATACTGGGCCTCATTTAATCCTTCTTTTGTCCTAACTCAATCAATCATTTGGAGGCCCAAAATCAGCTCACAATCTTGATCTCGAAGACTATGTGTAGATCTGGAATGTTTTAAATATTAGCTCTTATCATGAAGTACACCAGTTCAATGGAGCTGATATTAAATATGGAGCTTATAGAGTAATTAATGAACATCTTTCATTAATAATTCCATGTCTTAATCCACTGATTACAAGGACATAATTTCATGGTAAGTTGGAATTGTGGAATACGAAGAGTCACTTTTGTAGATTAAATGTGCTGCAATAAAACAAAAATAACTCCTTTATATGTCGACCAATCGGAATAAAATGTTGTGGAGGGACTCAGAAGACAATTTTAAACAACTTTGAAGAAGGGACCAGTTCCCAATTCGGGCATTAAATGCGTCTAAAAGTTGATGCAATCCAGAGGAAAGAATTTGAGCGATATTTCATCATTTGTTTCCCCTAAAAATATTTGTCTCCATTCCCTTTTACAAGGAGATCCATTTTCAAGGGGGAAAGGTTGAGTTTTGTTTCTATAATTGTTATTTATATTTATAATATATATTAGTGTATATTTCTTCTTCTTATGTTCATTTCTTCTTTTCTTTCATTTCATTTTTTATGTGTTTCTCCCACTATGCTTCTCTCTAACTCCATGTCTATGCAGAGCTAACCCTCACTGTTGTTCAAGGGGGGAAGTGGTGGTATTTGAGTTTTATGTGATTTACTGATTTAGGATTTTTTATTCTAAGGAATCAGTAGTGGTTAAATTATTGTGGTGAGCGGTCTCCCCACTTTCTCTATTATTTTCTTCTTCCTCCTCATTTATTATTTTTCTTTCCCATCAATATCCAATTCATTCAACAGGTAGTGTTTGGATTGGGCATTGATGTGGAAGAGATTACTCCTGGATACAGACATCTCAGTGTAGGGTAATACATTTAAAACAAGAGGGTGTGGAGTGAAAGGTCTTGATCTCCAAATTGAATAATTCATTGAAAGATATTTTGAATAACAATGATAATTCCACCATGAAACCCCAAGAACAAATGTTTTCTTTTACTATCTTATTTGTGTCTTTCCATTATTTTTTTTGTATTTTGTAATTTTATATATTTATATAATTATATTATATTTATATTTTCCACATTTCAATTATCCCCCTCCCCCGATTAATATAAGAATTATATTTGTATATTAGTTATTTTGTAATAGTGACAATATGAAAGTAGTGTGTGTGAGTGGGCTCCTTGTGTCCGACCATAGGGTGTTCCACTATGGTAAATTTTTAGGTAAATAAGAATTTAATTGAATTGTGGTTCATGAAAAACCACTCTCATCAAAGGTATTGGTTATTTTCAGTGAGTTAGATAGGGGTAACCAAGCCATAGTGTTGGATGTGGGGATGATAATGGCACCAAGGAAGTTTCCCTATAATAAAAAGAAAATTATGAAATAACTCATGTTCAGTATAATGATGTGAGAGCTTATGTTGGTTTTTAGTGAATGATAATGGAAGGAAATAATGATCTATTTCTTTACATGCCCTATCCTTGGGCATGGTGATGAGAAAAAAAGAAGGATTTATCCCTAAATTGTAGTGATAGAAGTAGTGTTACTATAGAGAATTGAAATGTTTTCTTCAATACTATGGATTGGGGCATGGTTCTAGTAATGTTTAAAAATAAATTTTTAAAACTTATGATGTTTAATGATTAAAACATCCAAATATGGATCTATCTTGTACCAAAGATTCAATGGGAATAGTTGGAGTCACCACATCATAGTAGAGATCTTTTGGGGTTCCACTATAAATAGAGGATCTATACATGAATTTTTTAATTTACTTATTCTTCCTTATAACCCTAGTTGACCCTAGTACCTATCCTCATCATCTAGTGTCCATTCCTAAGTATTATAAACTCATTATTTACTATTATAAAACATTCATGGATCATGGAACTTATCTTACTCTTCTTATACCATCCCTTATTATATTCACTTTCTGAATGTTTTTATGGTAATTTCCATATATTTTTTATTAGGTTCAATAGTGTTTTGTTGGTGGTTTCATGTGGTTAGGTTTCAGGGTGGTTTACAGAATGTTTTATGGTGGATAATCCTTCATTACACTATTTATTTGTAGTGTTTCATGGATGATTTATATCAAGGAAGGGGGTTTGAGGAGTGTTTCTCATTTGTCTAAATTATTGGAGTTTCAGGCTAACATTTTCTTTGGATGGATGTTATGGGTAAACATAAAATATGATAATAAACAAAATAATAATAATTTGAATGGTAAGAGGATTAATTTTAATATTCTTTACAGGGTTTTAAATATTTTTTTCAAATTGTTCAATTATTAGTCACCTTGTTTAGAAGTTATGATATATTCATTGATGAATTTTTTTCATTCTTGAATTTTGTTGCAGAAATCATCTTTTCTAAAAGGAATAATTAGTAATTGATTGTAATGAAATATATTTTTGTTGGGAATTTTTTTTTGGGTTTCCAATGTAGGTGTGTTATTTTTCATTGAAATAAAGATAAAAAGGGAATTTTTTAATGTGATTATTTCTAGAATTTTAAAGGGAAATTTGTTGTCGGAATTTTTTTTAGGTTTCTATGGTTGTCGAGGATTGGAGAGTGTTGTATGTATTAATGGTTTGGGTGATATTTTTTGGGAAGTGGGGTTTCTATTATTCATTGTGATATGGAATATGGTGGTTATTGGTGTTTGATAGTTGGGTTGTGGTGTTAGATGTTGGTATTAGAGGTGTGGATACTGATATATTGGTAAGTCTAGAATTAGAGGGATGTTGTTGTAGGAGCCCAATGGATATGGAATGCAGTTCACAAGAGTAAAACTAAAATAATTATTTGGATAGAAATTAATTATCCTATTATGTGGATGAAATAATTATTTCTTTAAAGGAAATATTAATGGAGTGATGAATAATGTCAGTTAGGATATACATTATTTTTCAATAAATATATAAAATGAATGGAATAATGAACTAAATTTGGTTTATAATTATAAAGTATTGAAGGCCTAAATGATGGGTTGTCATTGGAACCTAAATATTTTATTATGGTTATTCCATATGGTTTTTATAGACGGTTCTCATTATAAAAAGTGGTGGTGTAATTGTGTGGTTAATGTATTCAAAGGATTGTAATGGGTTTTGATGGGTGTATATTTGTTTGGAATCTATGGTTTTTTCTTGAGTGTGTTCAATATATATGTGTGTAATTAAATTATTAATTTCCTTTTGTTTTTATTATATATATCAGCTTACTAGGATTAGATTATTAGTACCAAGATGTTTTAGGTTCGAGGTGTTATCCCCAATATCTAGGTTGGTATGCATGGATAGATGGTTGTCCATAATTCTCCACTCTTTATAGGGGATTTGGTACATTAATTGGGTTCTATGATATATATTCTATTAACTCATACACCAGTAACCAAAATTTAGTGGTTATATTATATTATTAATCTAGACTACTATAGTTACTACAAGATCCAATGACTTAGTATCCAAAAAATAAAATATACATAAAAAATTATATTTTAAAACATAGTGTACAATATAAACACAATGCGAAAATGTTATTACCAATTTAATAATATCATTGAAAATTACACATATTTTTTCTCTGTGATTTATAGAGAATGGAAAATAAATAAGGGTGAGATGTTCTACTGAGTATATAGTTTCATACATTGGAAAATAATATTAACATAAACATGGAATTAGTGATATGCAATGAAGAAATAAATAAATCAGAGTAATAATCAATTGAAGTTGTGGAAATGTTATATCTGTGATAATAATGGAAATCCAGGATAAAAAAATCATCAATATTATACCAAGGGAATCCATAATGTTGTATGTGAATAAATGTTTTTAAGGCCTTATTCTAAGACACTGCACTGATATGGGGGGAGTTATTCACTATAACCTAGGATTTTTTCTCCCATGAGACCTATGACACCCTAAAATAATAATATAATATTACCTTTAAATAAGTTATAGTGTCCAGTATCTTGCTCTGCACACAACATTGAACATAAATGAAACCACGATGCATTTAGATAAAATATAAATATTTTATTATAACTATTAAAAACTAGTCATTGAATTAGTGGGAATGAGTAAGGATAACTTCTATAATTATTTTCATATAGAAAATAAATTCATCTTTTAATGTGAATGAAATTAAATTAGTTTAACTAAAAAGTCTAATAAGATCATTTATTCTTTAGAAAAGTATTTTTCTAAAAAATAATATTTTATGTGATAAAATTTTTTATTTTAATAAAGTTATTATTAATGATAAAATATTTTTAATAATAATAATTGTTTAACCCCGATTTACTTTGGATATGATATGAATTAAAATCATGAATGTTAATATTTAAAAACGTTGTTTCCAATTATAATAGTTTTTTAGTTATATTTTAAGATTTTATTAAAAACCAAAATTTATACATTTCGGAATTTAGAATTAATTAAGATAAACATAATAATTAAATTTAATATGTCAAAATTATCTAACACATAAATTTTTAAAAATTCTTTAAAAAATAATATTTTTAGTTGAAAAATACAGTTCTCACAAAACAGGATATTTGAGTGATTTTATTATTATATTAGAATGACCTAAAAAATTTTAGAACCATCTAAGTAATAAAATATTAATTTCATTGAAATCATTATCCAATTTAAAATATTATTTGAACTTATAAAAACTTTGGAAGACATTTTTATATCATATTAAAATTTCACCTTAATATAATAAAAATCAGTCTTTTTTAAATCATGTATTATTCAAAGAATATTTTTTAAGATTTATATGAAAATATAAAATAAATAATTTTTTATAAAAAATCAATTTATTGACTTTAATTGGTATCCAATATAATTTTTCATTATATATAAATTTAATACATAAAAACATTATTTCTCTAAAAAATAGTTTTACATATTTACGTGTTTATGTTTTTAAATTAATTTATCATTATTCAAGAAATATTATTTGATAAAATAATATTAGATTTTGAAATTATAAGTAAATAATTAGTTAATTATTTCAATTTTAATTTTGGTTATTAAAATTAATTACTAATATTAAAAACTATATGCCCCATTAAAAAGTTAGAAATGGTAATAGTTTGTTTACTAAGGGGAAAAGAAAAAACACGTTAAAAACATTTTTACTGATGTATTTTTAAATATTTTATTGAAAAAACACACTGAATTTCTAATTTTATAATTTTTATTCATATGAAACTTAAATAGTAAAATTAATTTATTTAAATTAAATGGGTATTCCCAAAACGACACTACTCTTCACTTGTAAAAGGGTAACATCTTCACTACTTCAATAATTACATTTCTTTTGAATTTATACATAAAACAATACCATTTTAGTAATAATTTAACACTATCCCACAGATATAATCACTTATTCACTCATATTTATCCCGATCCATACATGTCTAAGAAGATTCCAAATGAAAACTCAATCCCCCAATGTGAATATTATGAACTACAAGGTTTTGTTCTTAATTAACACCTTTCATGTTTATTCTATCCACACTAATATGAAGATATTATTATAATTTATATAATATTATATTTATATATTAGAGTTCTTGTCATTTTTTATTCATATACCATGTTTATTATAAAAATGTATTTCATGCATTGTACGAACTATCACATCCATGACGTAAGGTGTTTTGTTTTCCTTCACCACCTTAAAACGCTGGATATAAGGATGTGATTAATGGTTAAATTTTAATTTTATGATATAAATAATGAATTTCAACATATAAGAACCAATTAATGATATGAACAAAAAAATCATCATTAATTTTATCATATAAAATTAGTGTTCTAAGCGGTTTATCTTTTCTTAAAAGTGCATAATGTTTTCAAATCCATTATTTATTATTCTATTTTATTAAAATTTGTTTAAATAACACTTATAAAAAAATATCATTATTATTATGTGATAATGATATTAAATAAACCACCTCATATTCATTCATTAAACAAATGTATGTTCATGTTTGGGTCCTTTAACAACCTAATAAAATGATACTATGAATTTATATCATGAATGACTATGGGAACATAATTAGTGTTATAATACGATATAATCTTTTAAAAAATAATTTTTTGTTTTTATAGATGTTATAACAATATTAAATAATTTTATTAATAAAATTCCCTTCGAATGTCAAAAATCACAGAAACATGATTTTTATCAATTTCATCTTCAAAGATAAAGCCAAAAATTCTCATGAGTAGGATTAGAAATATAATAATTAATTACAAATAATATATAATAGTACCATTAATTATATATTAATGATTTATTTTAAAATAAGAATAAACATGGATACCGCTATTATGAGACTAGTATAAACGATCAAAACTATTAACACCCAAAGAGAAAAATCAAAAAAATCATGAAAAGAATGAATATTAATGAATATTTTAAATGAAAATGGATATAAGTAAGGTTTTTAGTTAATTTATTAATATATATATGTACTCCATATATGAGGTTAATGTTTTTTACGGAATTCCAAACAAGAGGTAATGGTTTTCATCTAAAATTCCTATCTTTGACACGTGTTTTTATATTATGTACCTCTTTTCATTTATGTGGTACATATACAAACTATAAGAGATGTAATATCTTGAATTATATTTAAGCCAATTTAATTTAATTTTACTTATATGAATTATCTTTTAATGGGTTTTTATTGAATTTTTACTCATACCGTAATATTTTTCTTGGTGTCAAATCCAATTTTCTTTAGACATGTTACATTTTAAAAGCCATGTTTACATTGTAATGATTATTCACTACACATGGTTATGTTTCTATATATACAATTTTATTTCATTTATTTTCAATCCAAAACATTTTCCCTTATTCATGTTTCTATATATAAATTTTTTTTCAAAGTAGTTAGAATTTTTGGAAACTAAAATCCCCTTTTTGGAGATATCATATTTTATCTGAAAATTGTTCTTCAATTATTGAGTTATATTAGCATAATGTTTTATAGTAATATATAATAAAATTTCATGAGTGAATTTATATTAAAAATAATGTTTTATTACTTTTTTTATAAAATGGTTTTTCAATGAATGAAATATCATGTATATAAATTGTCCCTTTCAAAATCAAATGTGTTGGATCAACATTTCCTGAAGAAAAAATTATATAATTTTCGTTGTTACATTATTGAATATTCCATTAAAATTTATGGTTTTAAATTTTTTTTCACTTCACTATTTTAAAAAGACTTTTGGATGTGACTTGTAGCATCCTTTCTTACATCAATGTTTTTTTTCAAAATGATCTTTTAAATTTTCACTTCCACTCCCCAATCGATTATCAAAAAGATTTTCCTTAATATGGTTGATTTTATATGATATGTCCTCTAATTTATATATTATATCATTTGGGGTAAATAAACACATGATATAAAATAATCATATTCTTGAACCCTTCTTAGGTGGTATCATTATATAATTCTTTTGGGTTGTTGTTTTTAATCTATGTCAATATCCTCATATGTTTTCTTTATTATACTAAAGAAATGTTATTTAAAAAATCTCCACCTTATTCTTATGGATTTCCTATTATTATTATTTTAATGTATTGAATTAGTCTTATAATCATTTCTCTATATTGTGTGAATATCTCTTTTTAAATAATTCTGATTGGATGATGTTCTCCTTGAAATAATGCCATTCTATAGACATGGGAAAATGTATTAAAATTTTGTATATTTTTATTTAAAAATGAATGACTTTTGAAATTATTAATATATAAGTATTAACCATCTAAATTCTTCATTTAGATTATTTAAGGTCATGTTATCCACTTTATTGACTTTGGGAAAGGTATTGGAATTTGGTATATTATTATTCCAATAAAAATACTAAGGAAATTTTAACTACAAAATGTTTGATCATACAACATCTCTCTCTTGACAAGTTATGATAATATTATACCTGTTACTATCATGCAAAAGTGTATTGTGATTCATTATTATTATTTATTTCTAACATAGTTTAGTTATGTATTTTATTTAAATATTTCCCATTATATGGATAGACATGTTTTATCGAGTAAGAGGTTCATAGGGTAAAGGTAAGAAATGTTTTGATGAATTTTATGGTGAATGCATTGGGAATAATCAGGTGTTGGGGGCCAAAATAATATATAGAATATATGTATCAATAAGTATCATGATGAAAAATATGTTTTGGTGTTTGGTGTATGGATTTACAATTCAAAATAATCACATAATTGTGGTCTCAACTATAAGTAAATGACTTGGAACAAGGCCTTGACAACATGATTTTGATGTATGATATTATAAATTCAATCATTATGATATTAGTATTATTTTCATCCATGTTTTCATTTATTTTAATGGATACAGCTTGATCTCGGTTTCAAGTTGATTATGGATACATGTTGTTTACATATTCTTTCTATTATATTTATGCCTGATTTATTTCATGATGGTTGCAATTGGAATTTCATAGTTTAATAAGATTTTGAGATCACCCCTCAATTTTTTCCATTTCCCCATCGTAGGGAGAAATGTAGTACACATTATATATTCATATGGATAATTCATGAAAACAAATAAAATTGTGATGTCTAAGACTATTCATTAATAAAATAGTTTCATATGTAATGGAAAAAATTTCAATTTGATACAAAGAACATTGTATTCATTAGTTTATGTTGTGCTCTTAGTATCTAATCCTCTAAATTAAAAATGTCACCTTTGATGTAATAGATTAAATTATCATTATTTATTTTTAATTATGGATGGTTATATCTAATATTTTATCTCTGGTTTCAATGTATGCATGTAATGAACATGATTATGGAACCATACTCAAGAGTACGGGTTTGGGGGATCACAGTTGGTGTCAAAGGATATTTTTTGATAACTTTGTAGTTCATTATGTCCATTGAGGATAATTAATGTTTTAATATGTTAGGCTAAATCATAATTTTAATGTTATATATTACCATTATGATATGTATATGATTTAATGTTAAGGAAATATTGAATATTTTATTTTGTCATTAGGATAAAAAAATCTATGAAAATAATAGAAATAAGTCAATTTTTTGGATGACATTCTGATGTTTTGATATATTATATATTACATGGTTTTTTCATGAAATTCATCTATCTATGGATACTGTATAGTGGATATGACTATGGGATAAATTAACCTAGGGGTAGTCACTGTAAAAATGTTTGGTCGAGCATTATCTCAATCATTACTCTAATGAATGATGAGTGTGTCTAAGACTGCACACTTGGAGAGACTCTCCAGTGGGATATGATTTTGTTAATGAAATTCTATTTATAAATCATTACTAATTATTTAATAATTATGCTAACTTATTTTTTAGAGAACCTAAGAGTGAAATGACCATGTATAACCCAGGATTGAACAAATAAATTCATCTGTTTATATGAAAGTGTCATATGTTAAGACAAATTTTTCACTACATAATAAATATTCAGATTAATTTTTTAATATTCATTTTTTGGATATTATGATAATAATTTTTTATTTAAATTTTATTTAAATAGGATCATTAGAAAAGTGGATAAATTTATGTATCTAAACCCAACTATAGTTTATAACTGAATAAGTAACATACATAAATGGTGGAGAATTATATTATATTATTATTATGAGAAAACTGATTTTATTAGTTTTAACTATGGTATTGAGACTGATATTTTTGTAAAAATATTACCAATTTTCATTAGTGACTTATATTTATCTATGATATGATAGTATATTATAAATTATAAGAGGATTATGTGAATTAACTAATAATTTTTCTTCCCTAGTTTTACTTTAATTGTATGGATAAATATTTTAAATTGTATTAATAACCTTGAAAATTCATTTTATAAGATGTTTATATTTTTCAATAACTATTAGAGAAAACATGATTGAGGCATGGTCAACTCTTAGGATTAATATGCACCTAATATAAAAATAATAAATGGTGGTTTTATTTCTAAGAAGTAAGTTGTATTTTAATTGGTATCCTTAGGATTAATAATTGATTCATGATATTTTTTGATAAGTTCATATCATTTTTTGGACATTACTATCAGTGGCTTGTGTATTAACTAGTGGTTAATACCATTTGATAGTAAAAGATATAGTTATATTTAGAGGAATATATAATTGTTTTCTAGTTTAATATCTTAGAGATTCAAATATGTTTGTGTAAATGTATATAATTAATATTATATGATTATGGTATATATATAATTTGGAAAATGGTTTTTGGAATGATTTTTTCATAAAGGATAAGATGCATTTTGAATGCATGGATTTCAATAATTTTTGTCTTTGGAATATTTTTATAAATTTTATATTAATTTATGATCACTATTTTAAAAATTAGGTAAATAAGTATGATAGAATAAAACTCAGAGTTACCTATATTGAACTAATAATTATATGTGAAAGTGATATAGTTTGAATCAAGTCTGATACAAATTTATTAGTAAGAACTATAGGATAAAATTATAGTTTTATAAAGGGATACACAATGAGGGTATGTTTTTATATGGTTATTTATGATAATTATCTTATAATGATTCTCAATGATGACACCTATTTTGGTTCTAGTAATTATTTGGAATAGAAGGAACCATGATTGTGTGGGATAATGTGGTGATTAACTCGACCAAAAACTCATTAGAATGTGAGATGGTGTGATAAAACTTGTGATTGTTCGAAACTAAATATCTTGTAATATGATTAATAATATGAACCTATTCAATGTCCAAAACTGACTATGGAATTTAAATAAGGAGTCTCAAGAAAGACCTAGTGATTAAGGTGATGAAGGAAATAAGATTCAATTTCCTATATTTAAAAACTCTGTGAAAGAAAGACGAGACAATTTACGTTAAAGGGATTATTAAATTTTATAACTACAGAGATAGAGGTTATCAAACTCACGAGGGTAAGGAAATAAAAAAAGATACAAAAAATAATTTCTTAAATTCCATGAGAGTTGGAAAATATGTGTCTCATTTTCCCAATCAAATCTATAATAAGGGAGATAGTAACCAACAACCATCATAACATGGAAAAGTCTATACAAGTACTACTAATGAATGAGATAGTGATTTTCACTCTATATTTTCTATATTCCTATATCATGTATATTTTTACTTACTACTGGATATTGAGTTATAAATTAAAACCCTATTGGTATTATTATCATATAAAACATTGTTAGGTTTTGTGGGATGTTATTACTTAGGAATATATATTTTTTGTAAAATTATAAATAAAATTATTAATTAGAGAGTTATCTTTCTAAAGTTTTTATAATGATTTCCCATAAATATGTATCTCATTCCACATCTTAAATAAACCCACAGTCATTTAGCTATGTATGTTTAGTTTTTATTTACTTATAGATGTCACTCTAATACTATTATTCAAATTATGAGGATGGAATTTATTTAAGGGAAGTAATAAAACACCTTGAAATTATAATTTTTTGTTACCTTTTAAAATTTAAATGTGTTTGGTATCTTACTCCACATGAAATACCAAACATAAACCAATCCATGATATGTTTAGATAAAATGTAAATATTTATGTTTAACTATTAAAAAACAAGTCATTAAATTAGCATGAATGAATAAGGGTAACTACTCTAAGTATTGTTTTTATATAAAAAATAAAGGTTACATTTTATATGAATTAAATGAAATTATTTTACCTTAAATGACTATAAAGATCATTAATTGTTTGGAAAATTTTATTTTAAATAAATATTTTATTCAATATAGCTATTTTTTCATGAAACATCTTATTTATGATAAAATATTTTTTATATTAATATTTTGTTAACAAATTGTTTTTCTTAGATGATATGAAATAAAAATAATAACATTCAACATTTGGAAATTTCATTTCCCAATTAAAATATGTATTAAGTTATATTTTATTACTTGACTCAAAAAATAAATTTACAAATTTTGGAATTGGAAATCGATAAAAACAAACATCATTTTATAATTCCTCATATCATAATTATCTTATTATAGATTTTTGCTCTTTTTTAAAATGGTGTATTTTTAGTTAAAAAATATGGTTTTCACGAAACTTGTAATTTCAATGATTTTATCGATTTATTGGAATGATCTAGAAATTTAAAAAACCTCTTAGGTAATAAAATATTAATTTTTGGAATAAATTAATTTACTATAAAATATTTTTTGAACTTAGAAAACCTATATACAACATTTTTATAACCAATTAAAATTTACATTAATATAGAAAATAGTTATAAGTCCTTTGTCTTTACCACAAGTTTTTAAGGGATATTTAGTTCTGTATTTCCATGGATGCCACTTATTCTTTATTTATTTTATAATAATTCAATTTATTTCATTATAATCTGTATCTATGAAAATTGTACCATATAAATTAATTTAAGTATTATAAACTCTATTTTTTTTTTTTTTTTGACACACAATTTATATTTTTTGTATTTTCTAATGACACTTTTATAAGGTAAGTGTGAACCTAACAAAAAAAAAACGCCCATCAAGAAAATTACAGCATACAAATTCAAAATTCAAATCATACAACAGCAGACAAACCCTGATCCAGAACCGCCATTGCCGCCTTCCAAAAATCCACCACATTCAAATTTCAAAATTCATCACCCATCTCGTCACGCGTCTGCCTGGAGACTCACCCATAGCGACGGCCATCCTGCAGCCAACGTCCTTCACCGCTATCATCATTGACACCACTCTCCGCGTCGTCGTCTCCACTCGATGCCGTCGTTACTTGGCATCGTCACCGTCGTCGACCAAAGCACCATAAGCCCCGACAGCCGTCCCATTCGTCGTCACCACATCGCCGGCGAGAACCGAAAACGAAGGATTCCAGAAACGGAAATCAAAAATCCAAAAAACATCAAAAAAACAGAGATGTAATCCGAAGGGATCGCTTGCCATGTTCACGCATGACAGGCGAAGTCCTATCGCGAGCCTTCATCCACATGAGAACCGCCGATTTCTTTGTCGTCGCCCAAACCTACCGGAGCGGAACCAACGATGTCGCAAAGATCCAACACCAAACGAGATCACCACCCAACGAAACAATCATTTTCACACAAAACAAAACAGATCTGAAACAAACCATGGCCGATGTCGAAGGCCTCTTGCCTCGACATATACCAGAAGAAATACTGAATCCGCGAATCATTGCACAAAAGATGACCACCACAGCTCGGGATGAAGCCAGCCCTGGAAGCCCCTCCTGGAACACCGTCGACCGATTGACCCGCACTTCCCAAAACCTCCATGAAACCACCGTGGCAGACCGACTTGGAGAGCAACGAAGGAACCAGAAGCCAGAGCAGCGATAGAATCGGGCTAGGGCATCACCAGAGAAGTTCGAGCTCGACTGAGCCGCCAACCCAGACTGTCGGAGCCACCGCCATGCGAAAATCAACCCTGAGAAACCCACGCAACTCAGCTCACACATCCCAAATCTCCCCGTGAAAACCGGTGCAACAGACCAAACTGGGGTCGGAAACGCGGCTACCGGGAGGACAGAGCAGGGGAAGAACAAACGAAGGCTTCAACAGGGGGAAAGGCCGCAAAAGGGGCGGAGCGGGAACGACGAAGCAGGGGACAACAGAAACGAAGCACGAAGCAGCGTGAATGAAAGCAGCGAAAGAAAAATGGGGCCGAAGCCCTGAATCCTCGAGCGGAGAAACCGAATCCAAACATTGAAAAGAAAATCATCTCGGGACAGATACAAGAATGGATGAAGAGAGAGGCAGCAGAGAAGCCTCAAGTCCGGAGAGTAAGGGGTCGTCGCCGCCGCCGCCGCCTGAGGAAGGCTGCTGAAACCCTAGCGACCAGCGAACCCGGGGAATGAGGAGCCATTCAATACTTTTACATGTTTAAGTTTTATAATTTAAAATTGACTTTTCATTTTGCTAGAAATTTTTTTTTAATAAATTTTTTTTAAAATGTGAAATCATAAGTTTCATATTATGTAACTAGGTCAATTTCAATCTTGTGCATTAAAATTCATTACTAAATACAAAACTTTTATTACCCTAATAAAAGTAAAAAAAAATGTTAAAGGTTTTTTAATAATGGAGAAATGAAATAATGTTAAATACATGTTGTAAAATGGATTTTTATAGTTTAGAACCACTAAATATCACCTTTTTTCCTTATTTTTATTATTTTAATCCCATGAACCTTTACTAGAAATATTAATTTTTTAAAATTCAACGGTTATTCCCAAAACATCCCTTATCTTCACTTATAAAATGGTAAAATATGATTCACTTAAATACTCGTATATATTTAGAGTTTATAACTGAAAATATTCCATTTTACTCCCCCAAGAACACTATAAAACAAGAAGAACACCCTATTCACTCGTAGTTTTCCAAAAGCATTTTATATCTAAGAAGACTACCACAGAAAATTCATGTCCTCGACGTAAGCATTTTCAGTGACTTTGTTTTATTTTTAATTATTGTCATTCAAATTTATTCTAGAAATAATAATATTTTATTATTACTATGATTTATATATTTTTATAACAATATATTGACTTTATTAGTATTTTTTCATATACCATATCCATTATGAAAAAAATACATATGTGCAGTGTGTGAACTACCGCCTCCACGACATAGCATGTTTCACTTTCCTTCACTGCCATAAATGGTTGAATCTCAGGGTGGTATTAAAGGATAAATATTTATTTTATTATATAATTAAGGTTATAGTATGAAAATTATAAAAAAAACTATTAATTATATGAACAAAAAATGATAAAAATTAATTTAATCGTTTATACTAAGTGTTCTAAGACAATAATCTTTTATTGATATTATATAAATTTTTCAAATCCATTAATTATTCATATAATTAATTCTGATTATAATATATAAAACTAATAAACACAAAATATGGTTGTTATTCTTATGTTATAATTATACTTCAATAATACCACCGCATAATCATTCATTAAATCAGTGTATCTTCATGTTTGGGTAGGATTAACCACCAAATTGAACAATACTATAAATTTATAGCATAAATGATTATGGGAACAAAATTACTATTATAATATGATATAAATTTTTAAATAATTAATTATTTGTGGTTCTGGGGATGTTATATAAAATTTAATTAATTGATTAATAAAATTCCCTTCGATTTTCAAGAATCGCCGAAACATGCTTATTATTGATTTCATCTTCAAGGATAAAGACTAAAATGCTCAGAAATGGAATTTTAAACATTATAAATAATTATAAATAATTCATAACTTTAAATTTACTGATATAATAATTATGAACATTGAAATAATAATGATCATGGACACCACTATTATGAAACTATTATAAACGATCAAAACTATAAATACCCAATGTGGAAATTAGAAGAATTTAAATAGATAATGAATATTTATGAATATGATAAATTAATATATATATATATATATATTTAATGTTATTAATTAATTGATTAAGATTTATATTTTTGGTGGATGATTTTAAAGTGCCTTCATGGATATCAAGACAAGAGTTATGATTTTTTGTCTCAAAATCCTCTATTTGAGACACATTTGATAATATACAGCTAATTTCATTTAGGTGTTGTATGTACTACCTATATGAAATATCATATAATGATTTTTCTTTTAATTTTGGTATTTAAGTTCAATAATAATCCCAATCATTCAGGGGTTTTGATTAAAGTGTTAATCAAGCTATTATATTTTTTTTGCCTCAAATCTAATTCTTTGAGACATGTTGCATGTAATGAAACTTGTTTCCATTGTATGGTGCATTCACTACACATGGTTATGTTCCTAATATTTCTAATTTATGGGATTTAATAGCCAAATAATTTTACCTTATTCATTTTGCTATTTATTTTTTATTTCTGGAGATCCTTTAGGATGTTTTTTCTAACAAAGTATTGTATTTGTTGAAAACTAAATTTTGTTAAAGATTTTATTTGTAAAATATAAAAATAATATTATTTTGGAATTTAAAAAAAATTTATTATGAACCCTCTATAAAAAAAATAAATTTCTAAAATTTAAGAAATTCATAATGTTTTGCAGATGAAGAATATAAGAAAGTCCGGAAGTTAAAAATGTTATTGAGATAAATAAAGTTATAAATTCTGGATGTTAATAATGTTTTGGAGATGAAGAAAGAAATAAAGTCAGAAGTTTTAAAAATTTAATTTGTTTAGAATCATTATTAAAAATTCATAAAATTCTATGTTGTTACTTCATGTTCCTAAAATATCATGAAGTAGTCATGATATGGGCTGATGTTTGTAGAAGAAAAGAGACGTAAAATTTTCTAGAGTTTCCAAATTTAATGTTTCCGGATGATCTTTTTATTAAAAATATTAATTCATCATTGGATTAATTTTCAATCAGACTAAAATTTTTTATACAAACTATATAATTAATATTTGTAAGAAATGTTTTAATTTCAACTTTTATAATGACCATATTGGATTGAATTTTTTAATGGAACTAACTTTTCAAATCAGAGAGGCATTTGTAATCAGATGGAATTTGGAAATAAGAGAAACTTTTCCGATATGGTGAATGGTAAGAATGGAAAGAATTATATGTTATAGATATAAAAATTTTAGTTTTATGGATGTTACTATGTTTTAGTTTTTTTAATGTACAAAGTTATAGTTTTCTAAAAGGTACAAATTTTCAGTTTTCCAATAGATACAAAGTTTCAGTTTTCTAAATATACAAAGTTACTATTTTCTAAAAGATAAAAAAATATAGTTTTTTAGACATAAAAATTATAATTCTCATTGAGATTAAAATTTTATTTTTTAAAGGTTTAAAAATATTATGTTTGTACAGGTTTATAAAGTTGTTGTTATAAAATGTTACCAAGTTGCATTCTATACAAAGTTTCAAAGTTTATGTTTTGTAAAATTACATGTTTGATATTTTTACATAGGTATGAAGATGGATTTTAATGATGTTACAATGTTGATGTATGTAAAAATATTAAAATTTTATGTTTCCTGATGTTAAAAAGTTTAAATCTATATATAGTTTTAAATAAGACGTTTTAAGTGTTACTAAGTTTAAGTTACAATGATTAATGAATTTATTAAACATCATGTTTATGGAAATATTATGATATTCATAAGTGATATAGTATTAATTAAGAATAATTAATGTTGTATAATATTTAAGTTGAAACCCCAAAAAAATAAAATGGGCCTTAAATTCATATTTATAAATTTCAGTGCGTGGGAAAATGATATTGATTTCTACTGTTTTTTATTTCTATATTACCTATAAATATAGGTGTAAAAGCAAATCATACATGAAAGTATTAATGAATGAAATGTTTAAAATGATTTATATTCTATGTTAGATTGAATTTACTACAAAATTTGGGTTTCATGTTGATGAAGACTTCCATTTATAATGTTTTGATTAAAGTAATCAGAAAGAGGTTTTTTTCGTATTTCCAGGCAGAGCGAAACAGATAGAGTTTCTATGTAAACATTTTGGGAGGTGATGAGTTTTATGAAATCATATATAAATTTTTTTGTATCTGTTGTAGTTTTTTAAAAGGTATAACATATGGAGATAACTAGATGTGATTACACAAAATGTTAAAATCAGATAGAGGTATAAGATGAACAATTCCGATGAACATTATTATAGAATAATTCATAATGTTACATTTTTTCTCTATTTTTGTAATAAAAATTGTTAAAATGAGAGGATTAGTTATAATAATACCAATAATTATGTAGTAGTATCCCAGTGATAGTTGGCTCAAATGTTTTATTGACTTAGTTATAATGTGAATTTTGATGGAACCATGAGAGTGGCTATGACATGGATGTGTGTTCATTCACTAAGGATGAACCTTATAGATATTGTGTTATTTTCTTACTTTCCTACTTTTACATGCATGTGAGTTTACTAAAATGAAATAAAAAAATAAATCTAACAAATTTTAGGCATTAAAATTTGTAATGTTTGAAATTTGTAAAAAGTAAACGCCTAATTCTCCCCCTCCAACTCAGTTATTAAAAAATAATTTGGAACATCAATTGGCATCAGAAAAGGGTTTCCCTTAAAAATAATTATAATCCAAAATCTCAATTCTCTAAAAATAAAATGGATTCAAAATTTAATGAAAAATGTTACAATAGATAGAAAAATATAATGATATTCTTCAATCTCATGGATTATAGGTTATAGTTGCAGAAAATATTATTATTATAGTCATTAAGAATGTTTCTCAAAATAATTTTTCTAAAAAGAAAAACATTGAAGTTTATGAAAACTATAAAAACATTAAACATATGTATCCACCAAAAAAAATTTACATAATGGTGATGGGTCTCAAAGAATAATAGATAATATAGTACAAGATTAAAATTATTTTCAAAGGAAATACTAATGTGAATGAATGAAATATACATATCTCACATAACAATTTTGAGGATATATGAATGATAAACAAAGATACTATTAATGATAGCTTCACCTGAGTAAATTAATTTGTATGAAACATCTTATTTTTTAGAGATATCTTGGAAGATTCTATAATTTTTAGGAAACTCATGACAATAATTCCAAACAGTTATGATTCTAAAATCTCTACTTTAGAAGATAAATAATAATTATCACTTGATTAATTTCATAACATTCTTATTTCCTATGAAATGAGAGAATATCCAGTATTCCAAAAAAGTTCAAAGATGAAATATATTTTCAATATATGTGAAAAGTTAAAATTTAATATTCTACATATGTTGATCCTTGTGATTTTTAATATAAGTAGGAAGTAGAGTTAACTAGAAAAAATCATGTCTCTTGTCTCTAAAAATTATTTATTAGGGATATTAAATATTTATGGGAAATTTCTTTTCAAATTTTTTTAGTTTGTTCGAATCAAAAAAATTATATAAATTTACCGAAGAATAATGTTAGTGATTTTAAAGATTGTTATGATGAAAATACATGATGGAAGAGGCCAAAAAAATATCTTAAAAGGAAAAAAATACATTGGGGTAAATAAAAAGTTCACTAGAAACAAAATAAACATACTAAGTAACAATGTATAATCTAAAATTGATGTGATGGATTCATCATAAGATAAAAAATTTAAAAATAATCATAAACTTATTTGAAAATGTATAGAAAAATATATATTCTTTAATAAATAAATAATTAGGTGGTGAATTATCTTCCATAGAGTTTCATCTTAGATAATAACATCTAGAGTTACTTGAGAAAAACACAACACTTAAACAAGAAATTAGAATGATGAAATAATTTGTTTGAAAATTTATTAATGTAAGAAAATATATACTTCTGATATAATATGATTAAATCTAGGAAATAATATATAATAAAATAATAATTTTTTAACATGGAATGATGGTTGAGAACCTCCGTAAAAATTTTACACCTTAGGAATATTATGATAAAATGATGAATAAAAACTCCTTTAGGATAAAAGAACCTAAAAAAATTGAATTAAATTTTTTAAAAGTATTAGGATATAAAATAAGAATCATCTAATGTTATATAATAAACTCACTTAAAGAATCAGGTGAAATATTCAACCAATAAATAAAAAAGTTCATCTGATTTTTCTAAAATTGGAAATGTTAAGAAAATTGTTGGGAAAAAATTTGATGAGAAGGGATGTGAGAGACCTATCAAAATCCTGAAATTTGATGATTTTCACAGTAGTAAATATGACCCACGGAAAGATAATTTAATAACATAGAAAATTTATGAACCTCAAAAAAATCTATTGAGGTAAATCATACTTCTATAGAAAACCATGATTTGATTACATTTTCTGGTGTTGTGGAATTTATAGTCAAATATCTTATAACTATTTTCATAACATTTTAATTCTAGGAAAGTGGTATATATTGGGTGGAATAACTTGTTGAAGTATAATGAGTAACATTGCTTAGCCATAACATATAGGAAAAGTGAAATCTCTGGATGTTAGAAAATATTCAATGAAAAATCATTTTGAATTCCTAGTGGATTTTTTTGAAAGATGTGATCAATCAGGACACTTTTATAAATAATTTTTGTCTAAAGTTAAAGGTAAAAGATCCAATTCTAGAAAAGGAAATGAGGCTACAAAAAATATAGTTTGAGAAATTGTTGTTGTTGTGACAACCCAAAAATTAAAAAAACATGTATTTTTGATAGTGGTGGTTCTTCGCACATGATGGGAGATGTAAAAATCATGAAATCTGATGAAATTTATGTTGTATGATAAGTCACTTTTGTAAATGATTGTTTCTTGAAATTACTTGGAATATGAATCACTGAAATAGATCCTACAAATCTAATATATAAGAAAATATATTTGTTGAAAGGCTCAAGAAAAACATTCTTAATGTTATTAAATTGTTTATGATGGAAAATAATTGATATTTATTAAATATTGTTACATCAACAACATTTTTTAAGATGGAAAATTTGTTACAATATGAGGAAAATGTGTGGAAATATTTTTCAGATTGGTGAACTTGGTTACTTGTTTCACATGGATGATGAACATGGAAACTAGTTGTGGCATCGTAGACATAAAAATATTGGGCATAAAAGTATCAAAAATTTGAATTTAATGTTATATGAAATCATAAAACATTGAGAAGGAGATAATATGATGTTTTTATGAATTTTCATAAAGTAAATAATATTATTAATATCAAAAAGAAAACTAAAATTTAATATATAATACCTATGAAGCTTATTCACTCATATCATTGTACCCTAATGAGAAATCAATCAACGATATTAATTCTTCACTTTATTAGTTTTATTGATGATTTTACATGGATGACTAACATCAAGTTTATGAAACATACATCAGAGGCCGTATAAATGTTCAAATCATTTAGAAGAGATATTGAGAGGGAAATTAGAAGAAGTGTGATGGTAGATTACAAAGATTCAATGTTTTGCTACATTGAATCTATTATCAATATTATACATTTGAAAAATAGAAGATTGTTAAGAAAATAATTAGACAAAACATCCTATGAGATATGGTATAAAAAATCAGTGAAATATATCATGATTTTAGGAATTCCCTATTTTCTAAAATAAAAAAATTTTGATCATGGAATAATTGATGAAAATGTTGTGGTAAAACATTTCATGGTATATTCACTTAGAGGAACAAGTTTCAAATTTTGTAAGGAAAATCCAAAAAATGGTGGATTCCATTAGTGTGAATTTTATTCAGAATAAAATCATTAATAAAGGATATAGAAAATATTGAGTAAGATTAACTAATGATTTACAACCAACGTAAAAGTGATCCAAAAGATATATTTGATTTGTAGACGCCGAAAGACGCTCAAGATCTAAAGTAGGTCAGAATGCGACAAAGTGAAGCCATATTTAGAACTGGTGATCCGTTCCAGCGATCCTTGAGGGGTGGCGCAAAAACAATAATGGGTTGCCCGATAGAAATATTCCCCGTGAAAAAATATTTGGGATTCGTGAGAGTTTTCTGTGCAGTGCGAAACTCTTTCGCACCACAGCTCTTCGCGGTTGACCTTCACGCTGCTAACATTGAGACGTGCAATAGTTTGCGTCGAAGCATTTTTCAAATGGTCCCGAGATCTTAAGTGACTATAAATACAAGTTCACCCCCTTCTTCCCAAGAGGACCCCGGGGGTCAGCCGCCACTCTGATGCACGTGAGTCCAAATATTTCGCACCCGCACATAAATCCCCCCATTGGGCACACAGAATAGTCCTTTTTCACGTAAAAGGGCCTAAAATCCCAATTTTTCATGCAAAGAATAATTTTTTCATGCAACAGTGCCTTGTTTCCCAAATCTTTCACGCACCAGTGTTGCACTGATAGAGCGCTGTCGTGGGCGCCCTCAAATGATTAGTATGATTTTGGGGAACTTAGGTGCAGCAGAGTGGCTGACCAAGGTCGTCTCTCAAAGGAGGAATTGAATTAAAACAATTTTTAGAGGTATTCTAGAAGTAAAATAAAAAAGAATAAAAACACTACATGAAAGGATGGGGGTGGTTGTTTATAGTTTATGAATCTAGAAGAAGTTTGCTGGAAGAAGATTGTATTTTTTTTTTATTTTAGTTTTGAAATGAAGTTTGATTAAAATGACACAACAAAAAGATGTTTGTTTAGGCAATATTTAAAAGGCATAATCGATCTAACTCTACCTCTTCAATAATTTATTAATTATTATCATTTAAATTAATATTCACTTAATTATGATCCCTTAATTTGTTAAATCCCGAACCCTAAGAGAATTAACTTTACCACGAAGATTGAAGTGAATTTTACCTTAGGCTAACTTCGGAACATGCAATTGCAACACCCTGCTTTGATTGATGTTATAAAGTTATCTTATGGTCAGTGGTAATTTAAGCACATAACCACTCTGGAAATGAGGATTAATTGAGTTTAGGGATTATATTTGAACTCTACAAATTGATCCCGTGTGGTTTTGAATTACCGGTTAAGGTTGCGCTCACACAGTTCACACAATTCCCGACCTCGCGTGTTTTGTGTTAACTATTAAATTGCTTGATTAGTTTCATTTAAATTGAAAACTCAATTAATAGATCATAATATGTTAATTACAGTAGCTCATTGATTCAAAATAAATGAATGAAGAAGGATAGAGGTCGATCGATTACTAAAAAGAACTACTCTTCCATGGGTGGTGTAGTCATCGTGGATGCGTTTTGCATAAGCAATAGATTGAAAGGGTAGAACCCAATATTGTCTCCACTCTTGATTCCAACCCAATTAACAAGATTAAGATAAGAAGAAGAGGGATGAACACAGAAGATTATTTGAAAAAAATTCAAGAAACAAACATGAAAGAAAAGAAATACAAAGAAGAGGTGAGAGAGGAGAGCCTTTTTGGAAGAGAGGTTTGCACAAAGGCTTACTTATTCCAAGAGTTGTTAGGGGCTCCCAAGAGACACCCTTTAGGCCACACCTTCACAAAGCCTATACCAGCCCTCTCAAAGAGTTAAAATCCCCTTTAAATAGAGTTTGTGAGGGCTAGGGATTCATAACTTTTTAAGAGTGAAATGAAAAACTCGGCCAAATATTTTATTCCAACTTTCACCACCCATTGGACCTCCAACACGCGTGAAGTGACCGGTATTTCAGAAGGATTATTTGTTCCAAATCATGTCCCCGATCTTTCCTCAAAATTTGTGCTCAATGAAAGCCCGTATGTAGAAGATATGGCCCAAATACTGAACCCATGTCCATTCTGCCGAGTCCATCCCACCATTGGATTAATGACTCATTTACTCTATCCAAATGCACTCTTTAGCTCTCATGTCCTGAATGGAAGTTGTATAAAATAAAGTTAGGAAAACTGTTACAAAATTTTAAATTCAAATAATAAATATAAAAATATTTATCTTCGAAATACTACAGTGCACTATTAAGGGTAAAATTGGAATTTTCACCAAATTTTCAAATGAATGATCAAATCTCAAATATTTTATAAATAAACATATTTAACACAATGTGAGGAAATTATTTCATTTATTATCAATAAAATATTCAATAAAATAGTGTTTTATCAACTCCCCCACACTTACCCTTTTGCACACCTGAGCAAAACCTCATATCAAGTAAACATCAATATCAAATCAAAACCAATTTTAAAACACATATCCTTAAGATCAATCAATTTCACACCAAGAATCAAAAGATATCATGCCTCATAAAAAAACTTATTTCAAGTTCTCCATTTATATCATTCAATATATTTCCACTTCATTTATCCGCCCATGCACAAAACACTTACCTCGCTTGAATTTTCTCTCATCACTCAAATATCAATTTTTTTGCAATGTCTTTCTCATCCAAACTCATACAAGGGTCACCATAGGCTTGATAGATTCCTATATCGCTACCTTATTTGAGTCAAGGACATATGTTTATTATGAGGAATTTTCAGGGTTGTTCTGTGGCTTTCGGTTGGTAGGATTAAGATGTGAAAAACTCTGAGGCTGAATGAGGAGGGCTTGACTCTTTTGAAGAAAAATTGCATTAATCTATTTTTCACTTAAATATGGTCTTCTCTACAATCCCCATAGTATCAATTCAGATCCATCATCATGAAAAGTCATGAAAGGTTTAAACCATTCCTCATTTCAGCATAAAAAATGTCAATCTTCTCAAACATGATTTTCTTGAAAGCTCCAGATGGGCACAACTTTCCACCTCAATTAGAAGCTCCAGAAAAGGCACAGCTTCACTTGTCATGAAAACTCCAGAAAAAGGAACAGCTTTCAATATAATGACTTTCTTTAGCAGCAAACACATCTCTTCAGAATTTAATTTTCCACCAAAAGTATCACAGAATGTGGTGGAAAAACCCAAGACAACTTCCCCCACACTTAAGCTCAACTAGATTATGCAATTTCACTTCAAGAGTTGGTTGGATAGGGAAAATTGGCTTGTAATGTGGCTTAACCAAATAGGTTGTCCATGGATTCTAAGGGCTAAAAGGATTAAATATTCAAGGTAGGCCATTATAAAAAAGGATTCTTTGCAATAGGGGCTTTAATACCAAACAAATGCCTCAATCATTTAAACATATGTACCTCAAACCCTCAAGTTTTGACAGGAATAGATCAAATTCTGGTAAAATCAAGCATGGTTTGGTTCTCTCAAGAAGTGAGGCGAATGTTAAGAATATGAAAATAATGGTTCAGAAGCCTCACAGGAAAGTGATTTCAAATATAAAGACAGTGAGATTGGCATGGGATTCAAAATTCAGCGTACTTTTCATGAAATTACAAAATATTTGAACTTGAAACAAAGTCATTTCAGCATTCATTTAAGCTTAGTTTCAAGGGGTAAATTGTTTCACTTATTGATATGGATTTAAAAATGGTGATGATAGTCATTTCAGCCCAAAAGTTTCAAAAACACACAGAAAATTGTGAAATAAAATCACAATGTTTGAAAAAAAACACAATTTTTTTTTGTTTTTTTTTGAACAGGAAAGCAATTGAAATTACTAAACTAAAAGGTTCCCTCCCCCACACTTAAAATATTGCTTTGTAATCAACGTGAACCTATGAGATTATATATGCACATGAAATGCAGAAATTTTAAATAGGACAAATAATATAAAAGTGAAAGGGTTAGGAACAGCCTGATGTGCTCAAGTGATGATGGGGTTATGCAGTGTGATAAAATCCACTGCATCAGTAGGAATTCCCTCAATGTATCTCTTCAAACGTTTCCCATTGACTGTAAAGCTCCTTCCAGTGTCCTCTTGTGTGATCTCCACTACACCATAAGGAAAAACATTAGTCACAACATAAGGACCTAACCATCTGGAATGCAACTTACCAGGAATCAGCTTCAGTCGTGAACTGTAGAGAAGGACTTTCTCTCCAACATGAAACTCCCTTTGTTGGATCAATTTGTCATGAGATGCTTTTGATATTTCCTTGTAGAGCCTTGAGTTCTCATATGATGATAATCTAATCTCCTCAAGCTCTTTAATTTGCAGCTTCCTTTGGATTCCAGCTTGGGCCAAATCCATGTTGCATTTCCTTATATCCCAATAAGCCTGATGCTAGACTTCCACCGGGAGATGACATGCTTTCCCAAAAACAATCCTAAATGGGGACATACCAATGGGGGTCTTGTATGCTGTTCTATAAGCCCACAATGCATCATCCAAGCGCTTGCTCCAATCCTTCCTATTTGGCTGCACGGTTTTCTCCAAGATTTGTTTTAACTCATGATTTGAAACCTCAGCCTGGCCGTTTGTTTGGGGGTGGTATGGTGTTGATGTTTTGTGTGTCACCCCATACTTTCGAAGGAGGGAAGAAAAATTCCTATTGCAAAAGTGTGTCCCTTGGTCACTGATGATGGCGTTTGGTACTCCAAACCTGCAAAAAATCTGTGCTTTGACAAAGTCCACAACAACCTGAGAATCGTCAGTCCTGGTGGCCTTGGCCTCCACCCATTTACTCACATAATCAATAGCAACCAAAATATACAATAAACCATATGAACTTGGAAAAGGACCCATAAAATCAATGCCCCACACATCAAAAATCTCACAGAATAGTATGGGTTGTTTGGGCATCTCATGTCTCCTAGAAATATTCCCAGTGTGTTGGCAACGAGAGCATGACTTACAAAACACATGGGCATCATGGAATAAACTAGGCCAATATAATCCAGAGTCCAAAACTTTCCTAGCTGTCTGTTGGGGTCCAAAGTGTCCACCACATGCATGTGTATGACAGAATTGCAAAACAGACTCAAACTCATGATCAGGAATACACATCCTAATAACTTGGTCACTACACACGCGCCAGAGGTAAGGATCATCCCACACATAAAACCTAGACTCACTTTTTAATTTTTGTACTTGATACTTCTTCAAATTTGCTGGGATTTCAGAGGAAACAATGTAATTAACTAAATCAGCATACCAAGGATGCGTACCTGAGATGGTATAGAGATGTTTATCGGGGAAAGTGTCCCGAAGTGGTACCTGGTCCAAGGTGTCATCCTCTAGTGTGTGAGTAAGCCTACTCATGTGGTCTGCCACCAAATTCTCTGATCCCTTCTTGTCCTTTATCTCAATATCAAATTCATGAAGAAGGAGCATCCAATGGATAAGTCGTGGCTTTGCATCTGGCTTCTTTAGGAGGTACCTCAAAGCTACATGGTCAGAAAAAACAACTACTTTAGAGCCCAATAAATATGAACAGAATTTATCTAAAGAAAATATGAGAGCAAGAAACTCCTTTTCTGTGGTTGTGTAAATTTATTGGGATGAATCGAGTGTCCTTGATGCATAGGCAATCACATGTGAATGCCCCTCCACCCTCTGAGATAAGACAGCTCCAACCACGAAGTTGGAGGCATCACACATAAGCTCAAATGGAAGGTCCCACCGTGGGGGCTGTATGATAGGTGGAGTGGTCAGACACTTCTTTAGATCATCAAAGGAAGTCCTACAAGAATCATCAAACACAAAATTAGAATCTTTTTGAAGTAATCGTGACATAGGAAGAGCGATCTTACTAAAATCTTTGATGAAGCGCCGATAAAATCCTGCATGCCCTAGGAAAGATCTAACATCACGCACACATGAAGGATAGGAAAAGGATGAAATAATGTCTACCTTAGATCTATCAACCTCTATCCCATGTTTTGACACCACATGCTCTAAGACAATGCCATGCTCTACCATAAAATGACACTTTTCAAAGTTCAGGACCATATTCTTCTCAATACAACGATTCGACACCTTTCCCAAACTACTTAGACATTCATCAAATGAAGACCCATACACTGTAAAATCATCCATAAATACCTCCATGCAGGTCTCAATAAAATCAGAAAAAATACTCACCATAAATCTCTGGAAGGTACCTAGGGCGTTGCAAAGTCCAAATGGCATCCTCTGGTAGGTAAATCTGCCAAAGGGATAGGTGAATGTAGTCTTCTCCTGATCCTTTGGAGCTATAGGAACCTGAAAATATCCAGAAAATCCATCCAAGAAATAATAGTGTGTTTTCCCAGCTAGTCTCTCGAGCATTTGATCAATAAATGGGAGGGGGAAATGGTCCTTGCGAGTGGTCTGATTTAGTTTCCTATAATCAATACACACACGCCAACTATTTTTCACCCTCATTGGAACTAAATCATCTTTCTCATTTTTAACAACAGTAAAACCAGTTTTCTTAGGCACAACCTGAATTGGAATTACCCACTGTGAATCTGAAATGGGAAAGATTATACCTACCTCGAGCAATTTCTCAACTTCTTTTTTAACAACTTCCCGGAGGGTGGGATTGAGTCTCCTTTGTGGTTGTATCACCGGTTTAGCCCCATCCTCCAAGAGAATCCTGTGCATGCAAATGGAGGGGCTAATACCTGATATGTCAGCCAAGGTCCACCCAATCGCCCTGATGTTCTCCCTCAAAATATTCAAAAGCTTTTATTCATGTTCAAAAGTGAGATTGTTAGCTATGATAACAGGTAATCTCTCACCACTCAAAAAGTATGAGTATTTCAGATTTGCTGGCAATGGCTTGAGTTCTAATGAAGGAGGGTGTAGTATGGATGGAGACATTGAAGGAACTGAAATATGTGCACAAAGAGCATCAGTATCAGAATAGACATCATCAAAATCATAGAATAAAGCATCAAATCCATCAGCATACTCAACAGCCCTTTTATAATCAGAGTGAACATGATCAAAATCAGAATATGAATCCACATCAAAATCAAATCCAAGATAGGATTGTGTATCAGAAACATGTGCGGAAGTGCTCTTAGACATCAAACTCGAACCAATACTCATAATCTCCCTAAGCATAGGACAATCAAATTCTATGGAGTTTTTATTTGGTGGTTCAAAATGGGAGATAACAAAAGCAGAATGGTCCTCTGAGGGGTACTTCATGGAATCAATAACATTAAATATCACAACATCATCTCCAAACTCTATGGAAAGTGTACCCTCATTGACATTTATGATAGTTTTTGCAGTTTGGAGGAAGGGTCTACCTAAGATAATGGGGGCATGAGAACATACCTGATCATCCTCCATGTTAAGAACATAGAAATCCGCTGGAAAGATCATGTCTCTTACCCGGACAAGTACATCCACAGGGACTCCCGCTGGATATGTCGTAGCTCTATTCGCCAATTGCACCACTACTCTTGTTGGCTTCAACTCACCAACCTGCAAGGAAGATAATACAGAGTGAGGCATCACATTTATGGAAGCTCCCAAATCATAAAGAGCATCAGAGAAGTGCAACTCCCCTGTGGTACATGGGATGGTGAATGTCCCGGGATCCTTGCACTTTTTTGGCATTGCTAGAGTTGGTGTAATGAGTGCTGATACATTCCTTCCAAGGTTGATCCTCTCATTCCCCTTGATCCCTCTTCGATTGGTGTAGAGTTCTTTTAAGAATTTGGCATACCTTGGGATTTGCTTAATGGCTTCAAGTAGAGGAATGTTGATCTCCACACACTTGAATGTGTCCAAAACCTCCTTTTGCATTGCTTCATCAGCCATCTTCTTGGTTTGAACAACCCTATTTTGAAAAGTAAGGGGTTTAGGAGGAACATCATCAATATTTTTCTTACCTTTATCTTTCTCCTTGGATTTCTCATCAGTTGGTTTGGAATGGGGCTTCTCTGGAGTTGAGGTGAATCCCGGTGGAATGGTAGGTACAGATGTATCGTTAATTTGCTTCCCACTTCTCAATATGATGGAACTAACATTCCCCATTGGATTTGGATTGGTTTGGGAAGGTAGATTTATGGAATTCTTACTTACAAGTTCCTGGAGGGCAGTGGCAATCTGGCTCATTTGAGTCTTCAACTCCCTCAGCTCCGAACTTTGACTCTTCAGCTCATTCTGTTTATTAAGAACAATTTGCTTCAAAATATCATCAGTATTAGAATCTACCTTTGGTGGAGGATTCCCTTTTTGCTAACTTGACGATGCTTGGGCTTCAAATCTCCTTTGGGGTTGTTGGAAACCCTGCTGGTAAGGCGGAGGCTGCTGGAAGTTTGGTTGAAAAGGGGGCCTTTGTTGTTGTCCAGAGCCATACCTCATGTCTGACTGATATTTCCACCCTTTGTTTTATACTGTATCAAACTTCTTTTGGAGATATGGTTGTTGTTTTTGCTGCTGAAATGGTCTCCCAGGGAACACTGCTGCACAATCTTCTGTCTCTTGTAGTTGTGGGCAACAGTTAGTTGGGTGGCTTGTCTCAGTGCAAATGCCACATGGCCTTGAAGGAGGGGGTTGGGATGTCTTTTGATCCAATGCAATCTGCCTCACCATAGTTGTCAATTCTTCTAACTTAGTATCAATCAAATGACTTTCAAGAGAAGAAGGACTTACTTGATGTACTCCTCGAACATGTGGTGTACCTCTATCACCAAATTGTTGAGAGTTTTGGGCCATTTTGTCGATCAATGCTCGTGCAGCTACTGGTGTCTTGTCCACCAATGCTCCTCCAGCTGCAGCATCCACCATGATCCTCTCCATGGGTGTGAGTCCTTTGTAGAAGTATTGGATGAGGAGTTGCTCACTAATTTGGTGATGTGGGCAGCTTGCACACAACTTCTTGAATCTCTCCCAATACTCATACATTGACTCCCCTTGTGCCTGCTTGATCCCTGATATCTCCTTTCGAATGGATGTGGTCCTTGATGCTGGAAAAAATCTCTGCAAGAAAAGACGTTTCAAATCGTTCCAATATGTTACATCTTCAGGTTGTAAATAGTACATCCAATCCTTTGCAGCTCCATCAAGTGAAAATGGAAATGCTCTTAATTTGATTTGATCTTCAGAAACATTTCTTGGTTTTAATGTTGAGCAAACCACATTAAATTCTTTAACGTGTTTGTTAAGATCCTCACCAGAGATCCCATGAAACTTTGGAAGTAAGTGAATCAACCCAGATTTTAGGTCAAAGTCCGATTCGAGATTTGGGTATGCAATACAATTTGGTTGATAGTTGATATCAGGTGAAGCCAATTCTCGAATGGTTCTATTAAGTTCATTTCCATTGTTTTCAGCCATTGGTTCCTCTTTTATGTTTGAATTTGAATAGCTTCCAATTTCAATGTTTCCAGAAGAGAGGAATTCACCAACTGGTTGAATATTGAAACTTCCCGTAGACTGAGAATTTCTGATTCGAGCCCTAAGGCTACGTTCAATCTCAGGGTCATGATCTAAGAGATCTTCGGGATTAGTTCATGTCATAGATCAAATAAAAATGAAAGGAAAGAAAGTGGACCATAGTAAAATAAAAAATGAGAAGTTTGAGTTGATGGTCCAAAAAGAAGTAGAAGAAAATAAAAGAAGAGGAAGAAAAATCAGATTGGGTACAGAAGGAAGAAAGAAGAGAGGAAGAGAATAAAATGTAAAATAAAATAAATACCTCTAATTGGTTGAAATAATTACTTGTCTCCCCAAAAACGGCGCCAATTTGATAGAGCACTGTCGTGGGCGCCCTCAAATGATTAGTATGATTTTGGGGTACTTAGGTGCAGCAGAGTGGCTGACCAAGGTCATCTCTAAAAGGAGGAGGTGAATTAAAACAATTTTTAAGGGTATTCTAGAAGTAAAATAAAATAGAATAAAAACACTACTTGAAAGGATGGGGTGGTTTTTTATAGTTTATTAATCTAGAAGAGGTTTTCTGGAAGAAGATTGTATTTTTTTGTTTTTAGTTTTGAAATGAAGTTTGATTAAAATGACACAACAAAAAGATGTTTGTTTAGACAATATTTAAAAGACGTAATCGATATAACTCTACCTCTTCAATAATTTATTAATCATTATCATTTAAATTAATATTCACTTAATTATGATCCCTTAATTTGTTAAATCCCAAACCCTACGAGAATTAACTTTACCACGAAGATTAAAGTGAATTTAACCTTAGGCTAACTTCGGAACATGCAATCGCAACACCCTGCTTTGATTGATGTTCTAAAGTTAGCTTATGGTTAGTGGTAAGTTAATGCACATAACCACTCTAGAAATGAGGATTAATTGAGTTTAGGGATTATATTTGAACTCTACAAATTGATCTCGTGTGGTTTTGAATTACCGGTTAAGGTTGCGCTCTCACAGTTCACACAATTCCCGACCTCGCGTGTTTTGTGTTAACTATTAAATTTCTTGATTAGTTTCATTTAAATTGAAAACTCAATTAATAGATCATAATATGTGAAATACAGTAGCTCATTGATTCAAAATAAATGAATGAAGAAGGATAGAGGTCGATCGATTACTAAAAAGAACTACTCTTCCATGGGTGGTGTAGTCATCATGGAGACGTTTTGCATAAGCAACAGATTGAAAGGGTAGAACCCAATCTTGTCTCCACTCTTGATTCCAACCCAATTAAGAAGATTAAGAGAATAAGAAGAGGGATGAACACAGAAGATTATTTGATGAAAAATTCAAGAAACAAACATGAAAGAAAAGAAATACAAAGAAGAGGTGAGAGAGGAGAGCCTTTTTGGAAGAGAGGTTTGTACAAAGGCTTACTTCTTCCAAGAGTTGTGAGGGGCTCCCAAGAGACACCCTTTCGGCCACACCTTCCCAAATCCTCGACCAGCCCTCTCAAAGAGTTGAAACCCTCTTTAAATATAGTTTGTGAGGGCTAGGGATACATAACTTTTTAAGTGTGAAATGAAAAACTCGGCCAACTATTTTATTCCAACTTGCACCGCCCATTTGACCTCAAAAACACGTGAATTGACCAGCCTTCCAGAAGGATTATTTGTGAAAAATCATGTCTTCGATCGTTCCTCAAAATGTGTGCTCAATCCAAGCCCGTATGTAGATGATATGGCCAAATACAGAACCCATGTCCATTCTGCCGAGTCCAGCCCACCATTGGATTAATGGCTAATTTACTCCATCCAAATGCACTCTTTAGCTATAGTGTTCTGAATGAAAGTTGTATAAAATAAAGCTAGGAATGCTGTTACAAAATTTCAAATTCAAATAATAAATATAAAAATATTTATCTTCGAAATACTACAGTGCACTATTAAGGGTAAAACTGGAATTTTCACCAAATTTTCAAATGAATGATCAAATCCCAAATATTTTATAAATAAACATATTTAACACAATGTGAGGAAATTATTTCATTTATTATAAATAAAATATTCAATAAAATATTGTTTTATCATTAACCCATATTGTGTGCAATTCCTTCCCTATTGCGCGCTCGGCTCCAATATTGCGCGTCGGCGTCCGGTATTGCGCGCCTGTCTCCCCTATTGTGCACCTGCGTCACCTATTGCACGCTCAACTCCTATTTTGCATTCCCAACTCCCATATATCATACCGAAATAGTTTTTTCTGTGCAATAGCCTCAATTGCGTGCATGCCTACACTATGGAATACCATGATTTGAGATACTCCTCTGTGCACCATGAAACACCTTGAGTCGACATATTCCTCTTGGATACATTCCCATGTCCTGATTTGAGATTCTCGTCATCAATTCCCCGAGTACCTTCAGTCGAACCATTCCTCAGGAAACTCCTCCAATCCCTATCACTTGGCTTATATGCCAGGTCGAAACAGAACGGGCCACACTTGCGTAAGTCCCAACACCAGCCATTGTTAGGCGCCTTATGCCAGTAGTCTTATCTACAAAACATTAAACTGTAGTAATCCTTGTGTTCCGAACATAGTATGCCTCTTTCTTCTAATAAGAGATGCCTTATTCTCCGAGCATGATATGCCAACTGTCCTATCTACATAACTTTGAACTGTAGTAATCCCTATGTTCCTAACATAGGATGCCTCTTACTTCTAACAAGAGATGCGTTATGCTCTAAGCATAAGATGCCAATAGCCCTATCTACATGACTTTAAACTATAGAAATCCCTATGTTCTGAACACAGGATACCTATTTACCTAAATGAGAGATTCCTTATGCTCCATGAATAAAATGTCAATAGTTCTCTCTACATGACTATAAACTGTAGTACACCCTATCATTCAATATTAGGGTGCCTCTTCTTCCAAATAAGATATTCCTTATGTGAAAAGCATAAAATCCCCAATGCCATGATTATAGTGGCGTATTTCACGAGTGTTGAAATCCATTCAAAAATTCAATCGCTCCACCTCACACTTTGTGTGTCCTTCATTCAGCTCTTCATCCACATCCATGTCTGAAGGGACCCCCTAATGGCCTAGTCCAATGCCACATCAGCTCACCTACCGTCATGGGCCAACGCCCAATAAGAATTTGGACAAACACTTCGAGTCAAGTCCTATGTTTTGAACACAGTCTACAGTCAACCATCATTTTTTCCCCATTTCAGGCCAACATAATATGAATACTGTGTTTCGAACATGGTCAAAAGTTATCCTACATCGCCACACCACCCTCATTACATTCTGAATGTCAGCCATGTGAATCACACTTTTCATCTCCCTTTGTTTGGACTAATTCCAATGCCCTTGGAATTACCCTTGTTGTGCACTAGCAGTTAGTTTAAGGCCTCAACCCACTAGGGGGTTGGGATGCCCTCATGGCCAGACATGAGGAAGACAATATGGGCATCATCCTTGAGTAAGACCCATCCACCATTTCTACTCCACAACAACACACGGGAAGCATCCTCAAGTAAGATCCATCCATTGGTGCCACTCCTTAGTGTCACCTAGGCAGCATCCTTGTGTAAGCCCCATCCACCATTGCCTCTCCATAGCGGCACCCGGGAACCTTCCTAGAGTATGCCCCATCCACCATTTCCACTCCTTTGTAGGCACCCAGGCACGCTAATGGTTATTTCTTCTCCACATAGTCATGCTAACGTGGACCCCTTGATGGTTTGCTTCGTGACACCCCCTTGCTACGGCGTTGACAATTCCTTCCATCCCACAAGGAGAAGAGGGTACCGATTATGTAAACCCTAGGGGTGCAGAGCAAACCAACCTCATCCGAGTTACAGGACATTAAACTGCCAAGCACCATCGTCCTCAGCACATGATGTTAAACTGTGACTGGCCCCGTGCCTCGCAAGTAGGGTCCCCCCACCTTGGACATTCTCCAAACCCACTCGTCTCCACGGGGATGGGATCACCCCTCGTAGGGGATGATATCCTCCTTATCGGAGTGTCATTTTTCCGCAGGGAAGGGCATCCACCTTGGTGTAGGCCCCTAGTTTTCCCTCCAAGCCGCAGCATCCCTGCTCTTCCTTTCATCTTCGGCCCCCAAGGCCAGCCGAGTGCATGATAGAGAATGGGGATCCTAATTTATTCGGTCCCAAATCCCTCTCCTGCTGTGCTTTGTCGCCATGAGCCTCCATCCTAGAGTAAGCCCTCATTTCTTCTTCGGGCTGCTAACCACGCGTAAGCCCCTATTTCCTCTTTGGTCCTCTCTATGCATAAGCCCCACTCCACATCCCACGGACGCACCTTTCGCTACATGATCGTCATTCCTATGTTATATCTTGTTTCTCACACCGAACATGACTCACGTGATCTTAGAGCAAGCACTGACCATGACAAATACCTTTTTCCAGCTCAGAGTGTAATCCCCAATCCATCCTGAAGTACTGGGAATTTGATCCATGTCAAGGCATGGTACATTGGAAGCCTCCACGAGGTTCGTGCCCCACAATCACGGGCCACCTCAGAGTGTAATCCCCAACCCAATAACTTGGTCCACCTAATAGTGTAAGACCCAATCCATAACCTTGGGCCACCTCAGAGTGTAAGCCCCAATCCATCCTGAACTACGGTGACTTTGATCCATGTGAAAGCATGGTATGTAGGAATCCTCCACGACGTTCAAGCCCCACAATCTTGGGCCGCCTCAGAGTTTAATTCCAAATACACAACCTTGGGCCACCTCATAGTGTAATCCCCAATCCACATCCTTGGGTCGCCTCAAAGTCTAAGCCCCAACCCACAACTATGGGCCGCCTCAGCGTGTAAGCCACAATCCATCACTTTGGGCTGCCACATAGTGTAATCCCCAATCCATCGCCTTGGGCCTCCTCAGAGTGTAAGCCCCAATCCATCACCTTAGGTCACCTCAAAGTGTATGCCCCAACCCAACACCTTAGGCTGCCATAGAGTGTAAGCCCCAATCCATCCCGAACTATGAGGACATTGATCCATTTCAAGGGATGGTATGTAGGAAGCCTCCATGAGGTTCAATCCCCATGACCTTGGGTCGCTCCAGAGTGTAATCCCCAATCCATCACCTTGGGCCGCCTCAGAGTGTAAGCCCCAATCCATCACCTTGGGCCGCCTCAGAGTGTAATAACCAACCCAACACCTTCGTCTGCCTCATAGTGTAAGTCCCAGAACTGACCTGAACCCCATGTCCCTATTCATGTTGGTTCATCGACTCAAATACCTTGGTCTGCCTCAGAGAGTAAGCCCCCAACGCATCCCGAACTATGGGGACTTTGATCCAGGTCAAGGCATGGTATGTAAGAAGCTTCCAGGAGGTTCAATCCCACCACCCGGTCATTTGTACCCCCTTCACATCAGTTCACCCTTATCCTTCATGATGTTATACTATATTCCCCATCTGAACTACATGGTCTTTGATTCCCCACCATGGGGAAACGTAGGAAGCCTACATGAGGTTCGATACCCATCACTCATGTCTCACCCTAACCTCTCCCTCAAGACTATGTGTCTCGAGAAGCTCATTCCTTAACCTGGAGGTTCTAGTTCCTCTGGGTACCATTCATACGTCCATTCTCATGGGTCACTTCCTCAGGTGTCCCATCGTTTCACCAAACTACGTGGTCTTTGATTCCCCACCACAGGGATACGTTGGAAGTCTCTTCGAGGCTCAAGTACAAAGCCATTGTCTGTCATGATTCTTACCCGGGCCTCCACATCCTGGGAGATCATGCCACCCCATTCCCCATTCCATCAAACGACATTCGGGAAGCCACCCATGTGTTGGCCCCAATATCGTTATTCCCTCTAGGGGGATCCTTAATCTGATCTACTCTAATCAATGTTTTGATCAGTCTGGTGCATCTCTTGTAGACATCAAACTCGAAGAATACCCTAAGTTAGACATAGGATGGTGAGAAAACCCTTAGATACATGCCCATGGCATAAAATTCCCCGTGTTCGATGTGGGATGCCTCGGGCTTCTGCGCCCTTGAGAATCCCTATAATAAAGGACAAAATATAGACATGCCAATTCCCCAGCATCAAGACATGCCTGTGGTGCCCAACGTGACTACTCTCCTAACCGAAGGTTGCTTCCCTGACCGGACTCCTTGGAATGTCCTAACAGAAGCATTGTAATTAACTGGTGTCCATGAAGATATGGCACCGATAAGAGGTTCATAAACAACATCTTAAATCTATGAGGGAGACCCGTACTAGGTTATGAGTTTCGAGGAGGAATCCATGTAAGTAAGAACTGACATCCCATCATCCAATTTCGATCAAGGAGCAGACGTCCCTGAATAAGGAGTGGATGACACCTGCCTTTGGAAAGTAGGAAAGTGGGGCAACAGCAGTGTGTCCTCTGCGTAACGGATGCGCGCACCCTAGAGAAAGTGTCAGAAACATGATTAATTTGATGGATCATGTGATGAAGAAAGTTTTTATAGGAAAGATTCTTTGAAATTTCCCACCCAATAGAAACAGTATGAAACTTAAAACTAAATGAGAGATATATATATTAAAACTAAATGAGATATATATATATTATAACTACAGAATTATATAAATCATTTAGATGTAATATATTACATATATATCCGTTACATATATGTACTTATAATAGTACCTAACATTTGTAAATAAGAAATGAAATGTACCATTCATGGAGACGGTAAGCCGTGCGTACTCATGAACGCTACCTTCATTTCTTTGGAACATTATTGGAATTAAACTAGACGATATATATATATATTATAGTTCCAGTATAATATATGTGTTATATAGATCACATAATTTCATCAATTTCATTCTTTATACATTCCATGTATTGCATGAACGAGTCACATCACTTGAGGGGGCGATAGTCCACACTTCCTCAAATGAAATTATCGCATTTGCACAACATGCAAAGCATAAAGGTATGTATTAAATATAAAATACAGAATCATAGAGTGTAAATAAATATATATCATAAATAAATATAGTTCCATCATAATGGCCACCATGAGAGGTGGTATGAGAATATAGAACAATCATCGTTTCGTGAGGCAGTAATTCCCCATCCACGGAAACAGTATGTTCTTTAACCATTTGAAGGTGGTGTCTGTTAGTGTAGCTCGAATCCTACTCCTAAAAACATCCTAGAATATTTAATATACTGGTGTTGTTACAAAATAAATAAATAAATAGAGTTTATGGGGTTGGAGAAGCAAAATAAAACAAAAGAACATAAGGGAAGACATTACCTTAAAATCGGGTAACTCTTTTTGATTTGAGCTCAAAGGCTTCCTTGGAAAGGATTATACCCAAAGGTGAGGCTTCAATGATGAAGATAGGGATTTGGATAGATGAAATGGGCAGGGGTTGTCCAAGCAAAAGGCTTGGGAGGTGTGTGTAAAGTGGTAGATGTGGGGGCCTTTTATAAGAGGAGTGGAGGGGCACTCGTGGAATGTTATAAAATATTACTTTATTATAAGATGATTTTCGGATTTGAAAGGTCCCAAAAGGATATATATCGAGGATACAGTGATAAGGTTTCTAAATCCACACATCCAATAGGTTTGTGACAATTGTAAGACTTATATTTCACCCTATCTTCTCATTTTATTTAAATCGTTCATTTATGAGGTAATCACTGCATCATCACGGTGTCATTAATAAATTAATTTATTTAATATATAGAAATTATAAAAAAATTTCATGATGTAGGAACTATTTTTATCTTTCTAATGAATATTTATAGTCAAAAATATGACTTGTATAACCCCATCTAAAAGTTGTTTTATTAAAACAATACATGTTTGTGACATTTTAATTTTAACTTTAAATAAAAAGGTATTAATGTCATTTTCCAAGAATAGTGGCTCCATGGGGTCCTCAAGTTGACCCATGGATTTTCTTGGTCGTCCATGACTCATCCAATGAGGGTAGGACATGTTTCTAGGTCATTTCATATTATTAAAACATTATTTTTACCTTAAACTACACTAATTACCTCTAATCGCGATTAAAACTTAAAAGTTACTATTCACCAAAAAAATTATTTTAATCCCATTGAACCACATTTTACTTCTTAATGACAACCATTTATTTCATATTTTTGAAATTCAAAACACATAGGTGGTAAAATTTCATTTAAACAAAAAATCAGTTTTTTAAGTACCACTTAGTGGTTTCACTATTCATCAAAAATTGAAGTTTTCCAGAAAAAAAAACAAAAATTCACCCTAATCTATATTTGATATTCGAAATTCAAAAATGATGTATATTTTACAAAATTCAAAACATATAAGTTACATTAATTAATTTAATAATTATTTCCCGCTGTCAGAGCAAATAGCGTGTTTTTATGAAACAATAAGTATCAATATATTGACACTAGTTTAAGTCCAATTTCAAGATGAAATTAATTCCAACGACCACTATTGGATTAAATGGTAAAAATATTTATAATTTCACTTTAAAACCAATTCAAAATATAATATAATCATATAAAAAATTAGATTAAAAAGAGGCTTTGAGTTAAAATACAATATTTTTCACTATTCATTAAAAAATGTACATTATCAGAAAAATACCAAAAATTTACACAAAGTAAATTTTCATGTCCCGATTCTAAAGAAGAATTTTATTTTGTCAAATATAACACATAAAATTGTCAAAAGGTGGATTTAAAAGAGGTTCTTCATCAAAAGGCGGTTAATCGACCTTTTAAAGAATATTAGAATGTTTACGCTTAAAATTGGATTCATTCGCATTTTTAATCCTCTAACATTTATTTTAAAAAGTAAAAATATTTGACAAACATATATAATAATTTTTTAGTTAGTTCTTTTCATTCCCACCATTACAACGGCTAAGTGTTAACTACAATTTAAAATAATATTATTTTATTATTAGAGTGCAACGTAAGATTCCCAAGAAACTCATTGTTGTGTATTGGGCACGCCATCGAGCATAGCGTCCCCATTAAAGTAATATTAATATTTTATTCACAAATATGGATAAATATGAAAATGTCATATTCTTTATTTACCTGGGGTGTTACATCCTTCCCCCTTTTTGGGAATTGCATCCTCGCAATTTTAAAATTGGGCTCGAAAACTTCATTGAAAGACCCACATCGAAAAAGGAGTAAATTAAACTATCACTTTAAAAGAAAGGAAGGGAAGTACAAAGGTCACCCGAGTTAACACATACTAGGATTCCATGTATGAAAACATGGATATGGAAGAAAAAACAAAGGGGCATTTTCTGAGGGAGTGTGATAGAAAACATGTTTATGAGAAAGTTAACCAGCAGAAAACCACAAACTTGTGATGGGTTAAACGGTATTGGATTCCCCAGAAGGAAATGTTAATTGGAAAAAAAATTAGTTACTTTTCATTGAGGAATTTATTTTTGAGCTTAACTAAAACATAAGGAAACATACTTACTTGTCATGTTGACGTTCAACTTTTACTAGATTTCTTACACGAACTCATATTTTCTCCAAAAGATGAGTATTTAGGATGACTTGTTTACATTAAGAGAGTTATAATCAACTTCTAGAGAATCACCTAATCCACAAAAGAGAACTATATACTTCCCATGTTTTTAGACTTTAACCAAAACCAAAACCAAAAAGGTTAGTACAAGATCAGATAATCCAGAAAAGGATAACCCTTTATAAAAGGAAAATATATTCTTAATCTCCAAAATTTGTCCAACAAAACCCAAAGTTCAGCGAAGACCATTGGATAAACAATGTTTCCATAAAAGTATTCAATGTAAACCAAACTAAGATTGAAACCCAAATATTTGAAGGATTTAATCACATAGTCTTCCAAGGTACAAAATAACACTAATCTCCAAATAACATCAGTTGCTCTTAAAGTCTCATATTGAAAAGTAATTAAACTAATCACATATCCTCCATGATAAGTTAATAATTTCCATAGATAACCCAAAATCAACTTACTCTTAATTCATAAAATCATCTAACTAAAAAGAATTAGTCAAAATAACTAGGGACTTCACGTAGTCCAGTGGTAGGCGATAAATACCAGTTGCACTTTGGTTGTGGGTTTGATTCCCGCAGCTTTGTCCGACGCGACGAGTTGTCACACAGTCTACGTGTTTTCCTTTTTCCAAAACTATATAATTCATAATACAATCCCCAAAACAAGATAAAATCTTCAAAAATAACCATAACATATTTTTACCTCAATTTTATCTCATTCCTTTCATATTCCATCATATCATAGAGTAACCCATAATTACCTACAAAGTAAGGATCATATAAACCCTAATGGCTAACTTTATAATTATTACCTGAACTTCCACATCGAGTTGGTCATCTCGTACATGATGCATTAGATAACTCACCAAGGTTCAAGTGGTTGATCATGACTCCTTGATAGTTGGTTTAGAACAACCATGAGATTCCTCATTGAATCCCCCATTTCATACAGTCTCTTAATCATAGAACCACCATAGTTTCCTTCAAACCCATTGTCACTTTGGTGCCTGCTAGATCCATAGATTTGCTAAAAACAAAATGTCATTGTGATTATATCAACATAACCATCATGTACTAATGAGGAAGATAAACACTAAGATATAATTACTCATTCACATTATCTAAAACTAGGACTCTTTCTAAAATCCTAACCATTATTGCAATGTCACTTATGCTTAGAGGATACCCTAACCTCTAAAGTTATCTAAACCGACCTCTGATACCAACTATAAGGCCCCAGCCTTGAACCTTACTTAATATTTAATTAAATGAATAATTCACATTGAGGATATTTTCATGGTTTAGAGTTTCAGAGAATTAGGACATAACTATTACATCTCAAAAGATTAAAAAGTAGACACTTCTACTAAGTTTCCATAAAATAAAAACTCTTAAAAAGAAACATGTTTAGTTCCATGTTTTAGATAGCATGACTTTCCCTTGATCCCATCCTTAACCCTATTCCACATTAAGTCCTGTGAAAAAAATTTCAAAAAAAACTTGGGGTGAGCATAAAAAGCTCAGTAAGGGATACACAATGAATAAAAACTGTTAGTTTTTCCAAAGAACATGTAAACCATGTATACTTTATCAAAGTAATAATTTTCACCGTTATGAAGTAATAAAAAACTCTTCAATGAATAAAAGATCATTACTTACCCTTTTGTAACCAAAATATTACCATAAAACACATATAAAGAACACATAACATAAAAAGGTAACTTGGGACATAAACATACTTAAATAGAATAACCATATGGTCGACATCCACACATACTTAATCGAATAGCCATATGTCCGACTTCCATACCCAATGCATTGGAGGTTATAACGTAACCACCCGTCCTGGTATTCACGGCACCACCTGTCATATGATTTATCATGTAACCACCCGTCAAATGTCCAAGTACCATTATAAAATCATAACAATTATAAAGGAAATAAAACATTTCCACATTTCAATCACAATATATCACTTAAATATATTGACATAAAAAATACATTATAAAAAACCTTTTCAATACCAAAATAAATAAAAGAGTATATTGTATTTATTTTATTTTAAAATCATTATGGCTTGTTGAGGAAGCCAAATACCAAATAATACTCACAGCGGCGGAAAAGGGTCGTTGTCACCGCGTACGTTAAAAGAAACATTCCTTTTTTTCGTTTAGTAAAACGTTTCGTAGAAAAAGATTCCTTTTCCATAAAAGTAAAAGTCAATGGGGTTTATACACTGTATAAAAGAAAGTTGTGTATAAAACTAAATATGCCTCAATGAAAGGAGATTGAGACGAATTCCATTACAAATACGGTATCCTTGGATTAAGGATAAATCAATGAAATAATTATGTGTGACAAACGAATTCACAAAATATAAGTGTATATTAAGTGTAAAACAATTAGAGTTCATTAACACATATTCATAGAAAGACATATGCAAGGAGTACAAGTTTATCCCAAAGAATCAGAATTGGCTTAAGAATATCCCTTGCAAAAAATCGACAGCCTAACTGTGTCACTTCAAAATTTAGAAAAAGAGTTGATGAGAGAGACAATGGTATCTCATAACTTGGACATAAAACTTAAATCAATAAGGATATATAAGAACATATCCCAATATAACAATATGTAAATTAAAAGACCCAACAAAAAGAAGTCTTTTAAAAAGAGGAGGGTGAAAGGTTCCCTTACCGACTTGGGTATCTTTCGAAACATACACCCCATGAAAGAAGGACAATACAATATTGAAGTAAATACTCATAAACGAAAGTATATCACACAAGAGTAGAATAATGGTCAGTACATATACCACTCAAAGGAAATTGTGGAAAATGTAGCATAAATCTCACGGGAATAAAAGTGAGATGAAAAAATCCCTTACGAAAACTCGGCAGCCTAACAGCGCCACTTAAAACATCCAAAAATGGATTGATGAGATCAAATAGGGTCTCTCATCATATTAACATAAAATGTAAAGAAAGATGAATACAAAATAACATCCCCCAACATAACAAAGAGGAGCTTAAAATAAGTGACATAAAGGAGAGTACTTAAAAATTAAGAGAGAGGTTGGATCTCTTACGAAAATTCGGCAGCCTAACGGCGCCACTCAAAAATTCCAAAATGGATTGATGGGAGAAAATAGGTTATCTCATCATATGAACATAAAAAATTACAGTAATATTAATATAAAATAACATCGCAATCATAAGAAAGATGAGCTTAAAAGGAATGACATAAAAGAGTGTACTTAAAAAGAAAGAGAGGGGTAGGATCCCTTACCTCAAGTCTGGCTTGTCTTGTTCGTTTCTTTATTTTCCTGAATAATAAACTTTGGTCAATATATAATTTCTTAAGGAAATCCTTTTAAGATTATTATTCATTTCATATCACATATTATAGTGTTATAATAATTTGTTAATAATGTGAGTTCATATCAAACGTTTTTGTCGATGTTTGGTACATGAGTAAAAATTGAACTTGTTGGGAAAGAATTTTCCATGTATTTATTAGTAAATCATATCCATAATATTATTAATGATTTAAATATCATATATATCCAGTATATATTCATTTTATACTATTACATAACATTTGGAGATAATAAAAATGAAATTCACCGTTCCTGGAGACGGTAGGCCGTACGTACGCATGAACGCTACTTTCATTTTTTTGTCATATTAATGGAATTAAAACTAAATGAGATATATATATATATTATAATTCCAGAATTATATCCATAATTTAGATGTAATATATGAAATATATATCAATTACATATATGTACTTTTAATAGTACATAACATTTGGAGATAAGAAATGAAATGTACCGTTCATGGAGACGGTAAGCCGTGCGTACGCATGAACGCTACTTTCATTTCATTGGCACATTAATGGAATTAAACTAGATGAGATATATATATATATATATATTATAGTTAAATTATAATATATATGTTATATAGATCACATAAGTTCATAAATTTCATTCTTTATACGTTCCATGTATTGCATGAACGAGTCACGTCACTTGAGTGGGTGGTAGTCCACACTTCCTCAAATGAAATTATCGCATTTGCACAACATGCAAAGCATAATGGTATGTATTAAATATAAAATACAGAATCATAGAGGGGAAATAAATATATGTCATAAATAAATATAGTTCCATCATAATGGCCACCATGAGAGGTGGTATGAGAAGATAGAACAACCATCGTTTCGTGAGGCAGTAATTCACCATCCACAGAAACAGTATGTTCTTTAACCATTAGAAGGAGGTGTGTGTTAGTGTAGCTCGAATACTCATCATAAAAACATCCTAGTATATTTAAGATACTGGTGTTGTTACAAAATAAATAAATAAAAAGAGTTTATGGGGTTGGAGAAGAAAAATAAAACAAAAGAACACAGGGGAAGACATTACTAGTAAATCAGGTAACTCTTTTGGATTTGAGCTCAAAGGATTCCTTGGAAAGGATTCTGCTAAAATTTGAGGCTTCAATGATGAAGATAGGGATTTGGAGAGATGTAATGGGCAGGGTTTGGCCGAGCCAAATGATTTAGAGGTGTGTGTAAGGTGGTAGAGGTGGGGGCCTTTTATAAGAGGAGAGGAGGGGCACTCTAGGAAAGTTATAAAATATTACTTTATTATAAAATGATTTTCAGATTTAAAAGGTCCCAAAAGGATATATTTTGAGGATAAGGTGATAAGGTTTTGAAATAAACCCATAAAATAGGTTTTTGATAAGTTTAAAACTTATATTTCACCCTATCTTTTCATTTTATTTAAATTGTTCATTTATGAGGTAATCACTGCATCATCACGGTGTCATAAATAAATTAATTTATTTAACATCTAAAAATTATTAAAAAAATATCATGATGTAGGAAATATTTTTAGATTTCTAATTAATATTTATAGTCAAAAATATGACTTGTATAACCCCATCTAAAAATTGTTTTGTTAAAACAACACATGTTTGTGACATTTTAATTTTAACTTTAAATAAAAAGGTATTAATGACATTTTCCAAGCAAAGTGGATCCATGGGGTCCCCAAGTTGACCCATGGATTTTATTGGTCGGCCATGACTCATAAAATTAGGTTAGGACATGTGTCTAGGTCATTTCATATTATTAAAACATTATTTTTACCTTAAACTACACTAATTACCTCTAATCGCGATTAAAACGTAAAAGTTACTATTAACCAAAAAAATTATTTTATTCCCATTGAACCACATTTTACATCATAATGAAAACCATGTATGTTGTATTTTTGAAATTAAAAACACAGAGGTGGTAAAATTTCATTTAAACAAAAAATCAGTTTTTTGAGTTCCACTTAGTGGTTTCACTATTCATCAAAAATTGAAGTTTTCTAGAAAAATACCAAAAATTCACCCTAAACTATATTTGATATTCCGAATTCAATAATGATTTCTATTTTACAAAATTCTAAATATATAAGTTAAATTAAATAATTTAATAAGTAATTCCCGCTGTCAGAGCAAATACCGTGTTTTTATGAAACAATAAGTATCAAAAGATTGACACTAGTTTAAGTCAAATTTCAAGATGAAATTAATTCCAACGACCACTATTGGATTAAATGGTAAAAATATATTGTAATTTCACTTTAAAACCAATTCAAAATATAATCTTTTAATATAAATAAATTAGATTAAAAAGCGGTTTTGAATTAAAATACAACATTTTTTACTATTCATTAAAAAAATGATCTTTATCGGAAAAAAACCAAAAATTTACACAAAGTAAATTTTGATGTCCCGATTATAAAGAATAATTTTATTTTGTCAAATATAACACATAAAGATTTCAAAAAGTGGATTTAAAAGAGGTTCGTCATCAAAAGGCGGTTAATCGACTTTTTAAAGAATATTGAAATGCTTATGCTTAAAATTGGATTCATTCGCATTTTTAATCCTCTAACATTTATTGTAAAAATAAAAATATTTGACAAACACATATAATCATTTTTTAGTTAGTTCTATTCATTCTCGCCATTACAACGGATAGGCGTTAACAATAATTTAAAATAATATTATTTTATTATTTGAGTGCAACGTAAGATTCCCAAGAAACTCGTTGTTACGTATTGGGCACACCATCGAGCGTAGCATCCCCTTTAAAGTAATATTAATATTTTATTCACAAATATGGATAAATATGAAAATGTCATATTCTTTATTTACCTGGGGTGTTACACAAAAGGCCTCCTTAGGGTGGCTTTCTGATACAATTAAGGCCTATAGGTAGACGTTAGAGTAGTTGGGTGGATATTTGAGCAGGTTTTGGCTGAGCCAAATGGGTTTGGAGGTGTGATTTTGAGAGAAGGGGAAGTACCCTTTTATAAGAGAGGTGGGGTCACGTTAGGAAAATCTTGCAAAATTATTTTATTATACAATAATAATAGGTTTATAATGGCTCCAAAATGATTTATTTCAAGGATAAGGTGGGTATGGGTCTCAAAAATCTCAATCCATAGGTTTTAGACAAGTTTAGGTCACTATATTAACCTTTTCTTTTAGATTTAACTCTTAGTTAAATAGTTTAACTTTTACCTTGTAATCTTGTATTATTAAACATAATGGTCAATAAACATACAATAAAAAGATAAGAGAATCCCAAGTGGTGAATTAATGACATATTTATCATTATATATGTCCTTTGGCAGAACCTAAGATTTTTAGGAATATTATATATTTTAATAATGTAGTATTTGTTTTGAAAACTCATTTATGTCAATTTTGACACTGTTTAGTATTTCATTTTTTCGAAAGTCAAAATAGCATGATTACTTAGAAAAAAAATCACTGAGTCAACCCTAACATTTCATATTAATCTTGAAAATTCTTCGATGGAATAAAAACATTAAAATTATATTGATTTTAATATTTATAATATCCTTTATTTTAATCTCTCATAAATAAGGTAATTATTGAATCATCATTGTGTCATAACTATATTTAATTATCTAATGTATAAAAATTATAAATAAAATACTATTATGTATGAAATAGTTTTATATTTATAATTTATATTTATAGTCTAATTTATCTTATATATAAGTCTATATTAAAAATGTTTTAGTTATTAAACATTGAATTTAACACTTTTAACTCTTCTTTAAATAAAATAATAATAAATGTCCTAATCAAATCCATGTGGAACAAAAGGAATATATTTTATTACTAAGGCTGTTTTGGGTCAAAATAAACTTATCCAATAGAATTACGACATGTTTTAAGATAATAATAAAATCATTTTTATCTTTAATTACCCTATTTAATTTTAACCATGGTAAATAAAAGTAAAATGTTACAATTCACCAAAAATTATTTTCATATTATTGATCCACATTTTACTTATTAATATTAACCATTTCATAAGGATTTTTGAAATTCAATTCATAGAAGCTGTTAAATTATGTTTTATGCAAATTTGCTAACGTGCCTATAAGGTGGGTAAAAGACGGTAAAAAGTTCAATAAAATTTTATATATCTAATATTTTTATAAAATGACTAAAATTAGTTTAATTGAGCTAATAAAGGTATTATGTATCTATTTGGACTTAAAATAAACTTAAATAAAATAAAAAATTATTTAAATAAAAAATCGGTTTTAAACAATAACATATTGTTCTTCACTATTCATCAAAAATTATAAATTTCAGAAAAATGACTAAAATTCTCCCTAAGCAAATTTTGATATTCTGTATCCAAAAATGATGTCAATTTTCAAAAATAAAATTTATAAAACATAAAAAAGTGGGTATTACTATTCATAACGGTTAGTTTGATTGGTCGTGGTGTGTTAAAAATCCATGTTCCGAACAACACAAGTTATTGTGTTATTCACCTGGAAACGTACAATAGAATCTTTGGGTGTTACATGTTTTACTATTTATCCTCTAATATATATATATATATATAACCATTTGTGGGAAAGAAACTATTGATACCAAATAGCCTAATTCAGGAACACTTCTTGGGTGCTACCATTCAAGCATTATTTCGCAAGGAATTTTTGCATCTATGTCAACATCTGTAAAGGATTCCATTGATACACATGTGATATTTTCATTCAAAATCATCCACATTTTTCATATGTATGTCTTATGATCATTTTATTCATGTATTGACAATATCTTATACTAACTTCTCTATACAACTTGAACATCACATTTTACATAATTTTTTTGGATGATTCTCACCTTAAAATTATGTTCTTCTATTGACATTGGGATACGTATTTGCATTCAATTTTTTTTTTATAATACAGATTATTATTTCAAAGTTGAATATGTAATGTAAAACCACCCACCTTCTACCTCCAGATGCGTTATTATCATGTTATCCCTTTTTGTCATGGGGAAAGGTATTGACATTCTGTTTTCTGCAATTCCAATACATATGATTATTGTAAAATTAAATATGTATTTTTTTATCATTCAAATTATTTCTCTATATGGGTTATTGTAACACCCCAAGATTCCACGATACGTTTCCCGTTAAATAGTGCAGTAGCTTGTTTTGTACGCAACTTTGATTTTTAACACACCACGACCAATCAAACTATCCGTTATGAATAGTAATACTGACTTTTTGAAATTTTATAAATTTTAATTTTCGAAATGGACTTCATTTTTGGATTCAGAGTATCAAAATTAGCATAGGGTGAATTTTTGGTACTTTTCTGAGAAGTTTATTTTTTTATGAATAGTAACAAACACTGCGTTATTATTTAAAACCATATTTTTATTTAAATAATTAGTTATTTTATATTAATTTATTTTAGGTCAAAATAGATACATAATACCAATATATGTCCAATGTAATTAATTGGAGTCCTTTTATAATAAGTTTAGATATATAAAATTTTATGGAACTTTTTACCATCTTTTACAACCTTCTAGGAGCATTTAAAAATTTGCATAAAACATAATTTTACCACTTCTATGAGTAGAATTTCCAAATTCCAAGATACATGGTTGAAATCAGTAAGTAAAAATTGGTACAATAAGGTGAAAAAGATTTTTGGTGAATAGTAACATTGGACTTTTATTTACCATGGTTAAAAGTAAATAGAGTAATTAAATGTAAAAATGATATTATAATTACACTAAAACGTGTCCTAATTCTATTTCATATGTGTAATTCGGCTAAAAGCAACCATAGGAATAAAATATGATCCTTTTGGTCCACATGGATTAGATTAGGAAATTTATTTTTATTTTATTTAAAGAAGAGTTAAAAGTGTTAAATTCAATGTTAAATAACTAAACCTTTTTTAATATTGGGTTATACACAACATAAATTTGACTATAAATATATATTATAAATCTATAATGATTTCCTACATAATGGTATTTTGTTTATAATATTTATAAATTACATAATTTATTTTATTTATGACACAATGATGATGCTGTAATTACCTTATTAATAAAATATTAAAACAATTGATATCATAAATGTCCAAATAAATGTAAATTGAGACTTTTGATTAATTAAACTAATTTTCTAGGTTAATATGACATGTTAGGTTTTATTAATTATTATTTTTTTCTATGTAATCACGCTGTTATATGTTTTACAAAAAATAAATACTAAATAGTGTCAAAATTGAAATAATTGAGTATTTAAAACAAATACTATATTATTAATTGATATAATATTCTTAAAAATATAATCATCTACCAAAGGAATTATATAAGGTTATATATGTTAATAATGAACCACTCGGGGTTCTCTTGGCTAGTTATAGTAATTTTATTAACCATATAATATAAAAAAAAAGATACACAGTAAATGTCAAACTATTTAATTGAGAGTTAAATCTAAAAGATAAGATTTATATTGGGAACTAAACCTGTCTCAAACCTATTGGTTGAATGTTTTTAAACCAATACCCACACTATCCAACAAATAACTCATTTTTGGGCCATTAGAATCCATAAATGATTTTATTATAAAATAATATTTCAAGCTTTTCCAAAAGTGATCATCACCGCTCTTATAAAAGGGTACTCCCCCTTCTCTAAAATTCACACCTCCAAAGTCGTTTGTCTCACCAAGCCCTACCCAAATATCCTCTAAAATATCCTCCCTTCGACCTGGATACCATAATTTGATCATAAATCCAACTTAAAGAGCCCTTTTGATCAACTCAAAAGGAAACACCAGAAGAATAGGTAATAATTTCACCACCCACTTTCAAGTTATTTTCTTCTTCCAATTTCTATTTATTTGTTGTATCCCTACCAAGATAATAAATCCAGTACCTTCTATCTACTGTGATTTTATTATAATATGGTATAACCATATTTTTTATTATATCCATCCTATAAATTACAAAGCCATCATACGTGTGTACGTACGGCTTACCATCTCCACGTTGTGGTGTAGTTTGTTATTCAAACACTTCATTATTTGGATGGGTATAATAATGAGTATAACTAATGTAAATAATAATTATAACATGTTAATGATTCTGTATATATGATATACGATCTAATTATATATTATTTCACCATCAATATAATGATATTTTCACTCATGCGTACGTATGGATTACCGTCTCCACGAACGTGATGAGATTCGTTCCCTATCGTAATCATTCAAGAATAATTTTCATTTAATGATTAAAAATAATATTTATTAACACAATTTCATTCTGTATATGAATCAAATACATCCTATCCATAAAAAACATGGATTATGTAACCAATCATATAAAGTAAAACGAATCAGTTAACACCTGAAATGATGATACTACTAAAATATTATTAACAAATCAATATTATAAGATAATATAAGATATAATATTTAGGTATATGATTCTTTTATAATTTAAAAACAATTTTTTAACAGTTATATAGTATGTTAACATACCATCAACTAAGGTAAATTACAAATTAAGGGTTAATTCTACAATCTCTTTACATATATGAGGTTGTTAATACGTAAGTATCTACTGGGACCTCTTTATCATACACATCCGTGTTTTCTTAAAAATGTAATTCAAAACATTTTCAATATTTACAAGGCTATGGGTTAAATTCATATTTACCCTTATATTACCATATATGTTTTGAAAGTAATCTTTCCGTCGTTTTCCAAACAAGGTATTTTAGGACCTTTTCGACAAAATTACAGTAAGAATGTCTTTTTTTAACATATATGGTTGGTGCAGCTATTTTCTACAGTTATAACATTGTCGAGGCTTCCCATACAAGCATAAAAAGAATATTTTCAAAATAAATGTTTTCTGTTATAATTATGTAACTTTGAAATGATTTCAAAATAGAAATAGTTATTTCTGCAAAAAAAACTTTTGATTTCATCTATGTCAACATCCTTTGATAGATTTTAATCTTGTTTGAAGTTGATTTATTATGATACAAAACATCCATATTGTATTGAAGGTTTTGTGATATGTTTGATTATGGATGTGTTATTTTTACACCATTCGTGGTTTATGGATAAAGTATTGACATTTCGTATACTAGTTTTTATATGAATGATTACATAATGTTTAAACATTTTCATATGAGGAATGAATTGGACTAAGTAAGTGATGGGTGGAGCCCGCTATAGCTCCTCGATGCATCGGTATGTCTCATGAGGCAAACTAGTGTCTTGGGACAAGGCCTTGACAAAATCTTATTTGTAGTTTTGGCACAAGGCCTTGAATATGTGGTTATTGAGTCTAGCATTATGCATTCCATCATTATGAAATTGGATATTGGAATTGCATGTGATTATTCGAATAGTATAATATCCATGTGAATAAGTAAATGGAATTATTTGATTTATATTGGCCATATTATAAATATTTTTATATTTAAAAAGACTTATGTTTTAGTCTTCTACATTGCCTTAATTTTTTATGCTTATTTATGAAAGTTTCTGCTATATTGTTATTCATACTGAGCATATGAGCTCACCCCTTTCTATGTTTTATTTTCCCCAATATGTGAACAAATATTTTATGGTCGACCTATAGAAATAGGCTATCGATATAATTGTGGTAAATGGGGAAAATGTTTTTGATATTTTTATTTCATGATGTAATGTCAAACATAAGAATGTATCTAGTACATCCAATGATACTAAACTGACCGGTCTTTCAGGATTTAGTCCCTTGTGATCATTCCAATGTAATGTAATAATGTGTCGACTCTGGGTAACTGGGGTTAGGGAGTTATAGTTGGTATCAGTGGAATTTTAGTACCAAACATGGATGCTAGATTTAGAAAAACTCTAATTAGAGAACATTACCCGAAGATAGACATTGAGGATTAGTATAGAATAACTTCCTATAATTTTGGTAAGGTAGAGATTTTATGTGTTTTCTAATCAGTACACCCCTGTCTAGATACGAGCATGTAGCGGCGGCTCTGGAACAGATGTTCCTAGGGGTAATGCCCAAAAACACCTCTTTGATCTAGAATTGAATGGGAACTGGTGAACGACAATGGGCCTTGTTGCACTCTTTTTTACAACACTCATGGGGGATAAGATTAGGATAATTAAAAAATTTTTACAAACCATTATGAAGTAATTATGAGTATATACCTCTTTAAATAAAACCTTTTTATGATTATGTATTATATCCATAAACTGTTAAATTAATTTTATGTCTTTTATAAGTTTGAAATTATGTATTGTCATTCATAAACTAATCTACGATGTGAAATTGTTTAGAAATGGCACCTAGTGGAAGGAATTGAAACTATATCAATGCACGTAATCCATTTAGGGATTTCTCTCATACTCAAGATAATTATAGTGGAGCTAGTGATGAAACTGGTGGTGATCAACTTATCACCGAACTGTGACAAATCACTCATTTTATGAATAATAACCTTAACCATATGGAGCACCCTGATCTACAATACATAGGATCAATGTTAGACCACATCATGAGCCAACAAACACCAAAATTCAGTGGGAGTACAAATCCATTTGTAATTTATCAATGGATAAGTTCCTTAGAGAAAATATTTAATGCTTTGGGGAGTAGCAAAAGAGAAAAAGTTATCATGGTAGTTTATTGCCTCACAAGAGATTCAGATCAATGGTGGTCATTATTCCAAAACACAAAGGAAGATGAAGAACTATTAAACATTGAATGTAGGGAGTTTAAAAAGATTTTCTTAGAAAAATAATTTCCTCATGACCATCGAGCAGATATGGAAATACAATTTCGGAGTCTAAGGAAAAAGGAGGATGAGAATGTCGCAAAGTATGAGGCTAACTTTACAAGGTTAAAAAGGCTTGTAGAAGATTTTATACATAACCCAAGGAGTACGATTGATCGATTCATTGAGGGGTAAAACCATTTCTACATTGAGAATTAGTCTCAAAATCCTTCTCATTGTTCGAAGATGTAGTCTCATATGCTACCAAGATATCCAGAGAAAAAGATATATGTTGAACACTCTGGAAATGGAAATAATGGAAAGAATAAAAAAGTTGAATACCCATACAGTGGTAAATGTGAGAAGAAACACCCCAGTACTTTCCTGAAAGGAATGGGATTTTGTTACAAGTGTGGTGAAAAAGCACACCAAACTCATGATTGTAAGGGGTAGAAAGATATTGTCAATGTTGAATGCTAAAATTGTAGAGAAAAGGGTCATTATGAAAACAAATGTCCTAAGTGCCAAGGTAACATACCTCAGAAATGGCCAAGGGAGAAAGGACAAGCTTATATGATCACTATTTCTTAGGTTGAATCTCCAAAAGATGTCTTGGTAGGCAATTTAATGGTTTCATTAAGTTTAGCCTATTCTTTATTTCATTCTAGATCATTACATTATTTCATATCTTTGCAGTTTTCTAATAAAATTATATATTTTTAATTTGACTTAACAAATGAGTTGTTAGTCAAAACCCCTCAGGGAAGTATCATCACAACAATGTTTTGTGAATTAGTTCCCATTAGGTCATAGAAATGTTCTTTATTTGCTGATCTCATCGTCACACCCATGATTGAATTTGATATAGTCCTCAGAATGGATTTAATTTCGGACCATGATGTAAAAATTTATTGTAAGAAGAAAGAGGTTACTATTTTCGATAATGATAAGAAGTACCTTATCTTTAGATCAGAAACATCACCACTAGATTCTTATCTAGATCTTCCCCCAGTAACTCTACCAAATTCAATTATTGGGGAAGAAGATAATGAAATAACTATGGGTGAGGAAAATAATATTCAAATAGAGGACGTACCTATTGTGGAAGAATATGTTGATGTGTTTCCAGAGGATTTACCTGGACATCCTCCAAAACAAGAAATTGAGTTCTCTGTTGATTTAATTCCTGGTCCAAGGCCCATATCGAAGACCCCTTATAAAATGGTCACTGTGGAATTAGTGGAACTATAGAAATATCTATAGGAATTGAGTAATAAGGGATTTATTCTCTCTAGTGTTTCTCTATGGGGAGCCCCTATCCTTTTTTATAATAAGAAAGTTGGATCTATGAGGTTGTGCATTGACTATAGGGAGATAAATGCTATAAAAATAAAGAAAAAGTATCACAGACCTTGCATTGATGATTTATTTGATCAAATTCATGGAGCTCAATATTTTTCAAAGATTGACATTCGATCTGGATACCATCAGTTGTGCGTGAAGAAGGATGACGTTCCGAAGACATCATTTCAAACCAAGTATTGGCATTACGAGTTTACAGTAATGCCTTTTGAATTGACTAATGCACCCTCTAACTTTATGGATCTAATGAATAGAGTTTTCAAAGAATATCTTGATTACTTTTTAGTGGTATTTATTGATTATATCTTGGTATACTCCAAAAGCTATGAAGATCATTAAAATCACTTTTGCATTACTCTAAAGACTCTTAGAAAGAATAAATTATATGAAAAGTTTAGAAATTGTGATTTTTAGATTCAAGAGATTTATTTTCTTGGCCATAGTGTCTCTAAGATTTGAATCTCTATTGATCCTTCAATGAACTAGGAAATCCAATAATGGGTAGCACCGATGAGTATAATTAAGGTACGCTGTTTTATTGGTTTAGTAGGTTATTATCAACATTTTTTCCAGAATATTTCCTGGTTGGATAACCCATTAACCATGCTCACATGTAAAGGGTTTAAATTTGTTTGGACAACATAGTTTAAAGAATTGTTTGAAGAACTGAAGAGAAGATTAGTCAATTCTCTTATCTTAACTCTACCATCAAGGAACGATGGGTTTGTTATATATAGTGATGATTCAAATAAAGGACTTGGTTATGTCCTTATGCAGAATGATAGAGTTATTTCCTATGAAAATAAGGTGGAAAATTCCTTGAGTAGAAATAATCATGGATTTTTTAAAAAGTTGATATTTGAAAGGGGTCCTACTTTCATGGATCTAGTAAAGATGGATATGGGAATGACCATGGAAGGTGAAACATTAATAAATTTTCAAATGGTTTCCAAACCATCCTTACTAGAAAAGATAAGGAGTTCACAAACTGATGATGAGGAGTTTCAAAAGAAGATTAATGCTGTGAATGATGGGAGATTGAGTGACATCATAAATGAAAATAGAATTTTGATATTTGGGAAGAGGAATTATGTTCCTAACATACCTGATCTAAAAAGGTAATTATTTGATGATGCTCATAGAACCAATATCTCTATACACCCTAGGAGCACCAAGATGTATAGATATTTGAAGGAACATTTTTGGTGGGACAAAATGAAGAGGAAGATGTCATATTTTGTGTCAAGATTTGTGCTTTTTCAACAGGTGAAAGATGAAAGGCAACAGCCTAGATTATTAATAAAACCTCTTCCCATACCTGAGTGGAAATTGGATAATACTGTGATGAACTTTTTCATGGGGCTACCAAAGACAGCTATAAGGAATGATGCAATATGGGTCATTGTTGATCTTATTACCATGTCTGCACATTTTCTTTCAATAAGAGAAGATTTACCACTTGAACATATGGAAGGACTTTATATTAATGAAGTTTTAAGACTTCATGGAGTGCCTCTATCGATTATTTCTAATCATGATCCTAGTTTTACATCATGATTATAGAAATTTCATCAAAAGGCCCTGGATACTGAACTTCATTTGAGCACTTCCTACCACCATCAAACTGATGGACAATCAAATTGGACTATTCAAACCTTAGAAGACATGTTGAGATCTTACTCACTTGACTTTCAGGGTATGTGGGATCAATATTTACCTCTTATAGAATTTTCCTATGACAATAGATTCCATTCAAGAATTCATATGGCACCATATAAAGCGTTATACGGAAAGGTATGTCGCACACCAACTTATTGGGATGATATTAGTGAAAGAAAACCCATAGGCCCAAAACTTTTTGAGTAAAGAATGGAAAAGGTGATGGTTATCCAAACCCACATCAAAGCAGCCCAAAGTAGGCAAAAGAGCTATACCAATAACTGAAGGACTGATTTCGAATTTCAAGTAGGAGACCATGTTTTCTTGAAGGTATCTTAATGGAAGGGTGTTGTATGTTTCAGTAATAATGGAAAATTGAGTCCCAGGTACATACAAACTTTCTAAATTCTAGAACAAATTGGAGTTGTTGCATATCGCTTGAAAAGGCTAGTAATTCTCTCCAAAGATTATTATGTGTTCCACATATAACTGTCGAGAAAATACATGCCTAACCCAATGCATGTACTCACCTATGTGAAAATTGAACTGAAACCTGGTCTATCTTATAATGAAGAGCCTGTCAAAATTCGTGATACAAGAGAACAAGTGCTAAAAAAACCGGATGACTCTTCTGGTAAAAGTTCTACAGAGAAACTATAAGATCGAAGAGGCAACGTGGGAACCCAATGAACTTTTGATGAAGAACCACCTGATTCTTTTTATACAGTAATATTCTAGAAATTTCGAGAACAAAATTAGTTTATGTTGGGGAGAATGTAACACCCCAATCTTCCAAACGATGTTTCCCTTTGAATAATGCAGTAGCTTGCGTTGTGCTCAACTTGGAGTTTTAACACACCACAACCAATGAAACTAGCCATTTTGAGTAGTAATACCCACTTTTAAAAAAATCAGAAATTTGAATTTTCAAAATAGACTTCATTTTTGGATTCAAAATATCAAAATTAGCTTAAGGTGAATTTTTGGTATTTTTCTAAGAACATTCAATTTTTAATGAATAGTGAAAAACATTGTGTTATTGTTTAAAACAGACTTTTTATTAAAATAATTAGGAATTTTATTTTAATTTAATTTAGGTAAAAATAGATACATAATACCTATATATGTTCAATGTGATTCATTGGAGTCATTTTATAATAAGATTAGATATATAAAATTTTATTGAACTTTTTACCGTCTTTTACCAACCTTCTAAGAAAATTTAAAAATTGATATAAAACATAATTTTACCACTGTTTTGAGTTGAATTTCAAAAATTAAAGACATGATTTACAACAGTAAATAAAATTTGGATCAATAACATGAAAATAATTTTTAGTAAACAGTAACTTTTGAATTTATTTACCATGGTTAAAAGTAAATAGGGTAATTAAGGGTAAAATGATATTATAATTACCATAACACACGTCCTAATTATATTGGATAAGTGTGATTCGACGAAAAACAACTTTATGCATAAAATATGATCATTTTGGTCCACTAGGATTAGATTAAAACATTTATTAGTGTTAATTTTAAAGTTTAATAACTAAACCATTATTAATATAGGGTTACACACAATATAAATTCGATTATAAATATTCATTAGAAAGATAAAAAAATTTATTTAATAATGGTATTTAATTTATAATTTTTAGACATTAAATAATTTAATTTATTTATGACAAAATGATGATGCATTAATTACTTGATTAATAGAATAATAAATAATTGATATTATAAATTTCCAAATAAATGTTAATGGAGACTTATGATTAATTCCACTAATTTTCTTGTTTAATATGACATGTTAGGGTTGATTTTTTTTTGAAGTAATCATGCGGTTATGATTTTCACAAAATCCAAATACTATATAGTGTCAAAATTGATATAATTGAGTTTTCAAAACAAATACTATATTATTAATTGAAATATTATTCTCAAAAATCTACGGTTTAGAAAAAGGACATAGATAAGGTTATATATATTAATAATGAACCACTTTTAGTTCTCTTTTCTTGTTATAGTAAGTTTGTTAACCATATAGTATAAAAATACAAAGAGACATGGTAAATGTCAAACTATTTAACTAAGAGTTAAGTCTAAAAGATAATATTAATATGGAGACCTAAACCTATCAAAAACCTATTGGTTGAGAGGTCTTAGACTCATCCCCACCTTATCTACTAAATAAATCATTTTGGAACCATTATAAACCGAAAATTATTTTATTATAAAATAATATTTCATGCTTTTCCTAAAGTGACCCTCACCTCTCTTTTAAAAGGGTATTTTCCCTTCTCTTAAATTAACACCTCCAAAGTCATTTGGCTCATCCAACCCCTACCCAAATATCCTATAAACCATCCTCCATTTGACATATAGGCCTTAATTGGATCATAAATCCAACCTAAGGATCCCTTTTGATCAACTCAAAAGGAAACACTCGAAGAAGAGGTAATAATTTCACAACCCTCTTTCATGTTCTTTTCATCTTCCACTTCCTATTTATTTGTTGTTTACATACCAAAATAATAAATCTAGTACCTTATACTAACTGTGATTTTATTATAAATATGGTACAACCATATTAATTATTCTATCCATCCTATAAATGACAAATTCAGAATACGTGTGTACGTACGGCTTATGGTCTCCAGGTCATGGTGTACTTTGTTATTCAAACACATCATTATTTGGATGGGTATAATAATGGTTATTACTAATTTAAATAACAAATATAACATTTTAATGATTCTATATATATGATATACCATTCAATTGCATTCGATTTCACCATCAATATAAGGATATTGTTGCTTGTGCGTACGTATAGATTACCGTCTCCATGAACGCGATGAGATTCACTCCCCATCGTAATCATTCAAAAATATTTTTCATTTTATGATTAAAAATATTGTATATGAACATAATATAATTTTTTATATGAATCAATTACATCCTATCCATAACAAACATGGCTAATGTAACCAAGAATATAAAAGAAAACCGATCAATTAACACCGGAAATGATGATACTACTAAAATATTGTTAACTAAGAAATATTATAAGTTCATATATGATATCATATTTATGTATATGATTATTATATAATTTAATAAAAAAAAAATTAACCTTTATAAAGGAGGTTAACATACCATCGACTAAGGAAAAGTACAAGGTAAGAGTTAATTCTACAATCTCTTTACTTATCTGAGGTTGTAAATACGTAAGTATCTACTGGGACCTCTTTATCATCCAAATCCATGATTTCATAAAAATGTAATTCAAAACATTATTACTATTTACTATAATATGGTTTAAATTCATTTATAACCTTATTTGAACATATATTTTTTTAAAGGAATCTTTCTGTCATTTTCCAAACAAGATACATTATGACCTTTTCGACAAAATTAAGGTAAGAATGTCTTTTTTAACATATATGGCGGGTGAAGCTATTTTCCACCATTAAAATATCATCAAATCTTCCCATACAATCTTATGAGAATATTTTCAAAATAAATGTTTTCTTTTATAGAAATATAACTTAAATTATTTCAAAAAAGAAAGAGATATTTCTCTAAAAAAGTTCTGATTTCATCTATGTCAACATCTTTTGATGGATTTTTAGCTTGTTTGAAGTTGATTTATTATGAGAAAAAACATCCATATCATATTTAAGGTTTTGTGATATGTTTTACTGTGGATGTTTTATTTTTAAACCATTAGTGGTTTATGGATAAAGTATTTACATTTCGTATGCCAGTTTTAATAAGAATGTTTTTTCTATGTTTAAACCTTTTCATATGAGGAATGAATTGGACTTATTAAGTAAGGGGTGGAGCCCCCTATAGCTCCTCGATGCATAGGTTAGTCTCATGAGACAAACTAGTGTCTTGGCGTAAGGCCTTGAAAAAATCTTATTTTTTTTCTTGGCACAAGACCTTGACTATGTGGTTATGATTTCTAGCATTATGAATTCTATCATTATGAAATTGGCTATTGATATTTCATGTAATTGTTCGACTAGTAGAATATCCATGTGAATAAGAAAATGGAATTATTTGATTTATATTGGCCATATTATACAGAATTTAATGTTTAAAAGGCTTATGTTTTAGGGTTATAAATTTCCTTATTTGTTTATGCTTATTTATTAAAGTTTCTGTTATATTGCTATCCTTACTGAGCATCTGAGCACACCCCTTTCTTTGTTTTATTTTTCCCAAGATGTGAAGAAATATTTTAGGGATTACCTACCGGGATAGTCTAATGATATTGGTGTGGTCAATGGGGAAAAACTTTGTTGATGTTTTTATTTCAGGATGTAATGTAAAACATAATAATGTATCTAGTACATCCAAATCTACTAAACTGATTGATCTTCTGGGATTTGATCCCTTGTGATCATGTCAATGTTATGTAATAATTCACCGAATCTAGGTACCTGGGGGTAGGGAATTACAGTTATGATCATTCTATCCCTTTTATTTACATTGAGAAATGTATTTTAATTCTTGGTTGATTATTTACTTCTATCATAGGTTGATTATGTATTTTTTTCTATATTTATCATTATATGGATAACCATATTTTATTGAGTAAGAGGTTCTTATTGGAATGATATAAAATTTATTTATAGATATTATGGTGAATAAATTAAAAATAATTTTGAGATGGGTGGTGGCTAAAATTATATATCCCTTTTGTGTATATAAGGCTCTTATGAGACAAAACATGTTTGGGTGTTTTGTGTATTCCTACACAATTCATAAAAATATCCTTAATTCTCTCTCAATGATAGGTAAATGACTTGTCACAATACCTTTATACCATGTATTTGATGTCTATCATTATATATTCTAGTAATACGAGATCTATTTTATTGATATCCAAATTTTTCTTTATTTTCATATATATAGAATGCCCTCATTTAAATTTGGTTATGGATTCATATTTTTCACTTATTCCTGTCATTATATTTTTTCAATGCTTTTTTCATGAATGCTTTAGTTTTAATTTCTTCCCTTTCTAAGATCTTGATATCACCCCTTCTTATGTTTTCATTTCTCCAGGCGATGGATAAAGTAGTAAATCAGATATTTTTATAATCATATCATGTGTGAAATAGTGTTTAAGGAGACATTGAATAATTTTTATAACTTAAATATTTTTATATATAATGGAAAAAATTCCTTTTATTCAAATAACATGGGATTTATCAGATTATTGTTTTCTATAATTATCTAAATCTGTAAACCTAAAAATAGACTTCAGATGTAAGAGATCCACTACTCATTATTAATTTATAATTATGAATGGTTAAATCCCATATTATATTATAAGTATGAAAAAAAGTCTGTATATTGTGATCCTATGACCAATAAGTCTTAGATCGTGGGTCTAGTGTGTCACAAGACCTGTCATGGAATTGAGGTTATAGTTAAATATAGGTCCCACCTATCATGTAATTAAGTCTAATGAAATTACTGTGAGAGTCAAGAAAACATTTCATATCATTCTATAAGGATTTTTTTTAATAAAACCATGGATCTCTGTATAATGAATAATAGGGGAAAATAATTCCCAATTCAATACAATCATGTGGATTTCTAGGAGAATATACCATAAAAATCTTAGAATATATGCGGTATCATAAAATTAAAATGAATCACCCCTGTTAATGAAATATAGTAGCAATGGTACATTAAACGTGTTGTATTATACATTGAAGATAATAATTGGGTTCAATAGGTTTGGTTGGTTGGATTCCAAGGAAATGGATGTAAAAATCATCCATCATGTTTCATAATGATTTTGTGAATATTCAAAATTATATCCCCTGAGATTATCAATCCATGTACTTTGTCTTAGGCCTACTCATTGTGCATCAAAGTGATTATTGATTCAATGCCCAGATAATGACTATTGGGTGATTACAATTAGGTTTATCTATACCAGTTCCATATCCACTTCCTAGTATCCTATTAGGGATGTAGTTTCTATGAATCTATACACAATTTTACTTCAAAAACCCTTGGAATATATTTCCCACTATGGAAAATATTGTGTTTTACATTGGTTGGGGTAGCTCTTAAATCAAAAGAATGTGAGGGAGGCATAAAAATACTAACATATGAGTCCCTTTAAATTCTTCATGTATATGGAAAAAAAATTTCAATGTAAATTTATGCACCACTTAAAATGAAATAAGCAGTGCATATAACATGAGTTCAAAATAATTAAAATTGAGACGGAAGATCCCACTTATAGTTCAGGAAGCAATTCAATCAATACCTATTGAAATATATAGATTCAAAATAATCGTAAAATCCTTGAATAAAATTAAATTCATGATTTAAAATATCAATTAGGTATTATATACACCACATATAAGAACACAATTTCATTTTATAAACCATGTCTCGGAGAAGGGAATTTGAGATAGAAATAAATTTACCTGTAATCCCACTTATCCAATTCGGTTCTCACCTCCATTAAAATAAAAATAAATATATTAAACAAGTATTTTATAATATAATTCATAATTATAAACATTTTAAAACTTCATTTATAATTACTCTCTAACTAAATACATGTTAGTTATTATCTATTTTTTATATTGGTTGTGAGTAGTCTGGAATGTTTTGAACTAGTTTTGTAATAGCGGTGTAGTTATTTATTCTTATAAAAAATTCATAATTCATAGATAAAATAATATATTGGAATAAATATAGATTATTTATTTATAAATATCCTATCTCATTCCATTATTTTTTAGTTATGTTGTGTTAAATTGTAATTGGTCTTGGATTATTTCGATAACTTTTGTGGTCGAATATGATATTTTAATACCAAGTTAAATTTTTAATATAAAATTTACAAAACCATAAAAAAACTTAATTTTTTATTAAATTATTATAATAGTCCTATATGATAGTTTTCTATAGCATCGTTCAGTTAGGTTATTATATCAACACAAAGATGATCATACTATAATTAAAGGATTATTATTGTTATGAAAGTGGTTTATATTGAAGATAATAACATTATTAGTAGTAAATAGTGATATTTTTTATATACTTATAAGTATCTCATTCATATTTAAATTGATGTTAATAAATATTATGGAAACTATATGAAAAAAGAGACATGTTACTTCGTGGAGGTGGTAGTCCGCACAACACATGGCTAATGCTTTCATTTCTCAATGAATGAGAAACAATTATGTTATATGAAAATTATAAATTTATGAGTCATATTTATTTTATAAATATCATATTTATTAATCAATAACATATATAAAACCAACCATTAGAGGTGGTATTAAAAACTAAACACATCGATTCATGGAGCCAATAGTCTACGCACGCTCACTAATAGTGCCGTTGTTTTTTAATAGATGGGTAAGAATAAATAATGGTTTTAAAATTCATATAATAAAATATCATTATAATGAAAATTATTTTATTATATTTTTAATTTTATTAGAGATTATGATAAGCATGATTAAGAAGAAATGAATACCATGGAAGGAAATACTTTTGAAATGAGTTTGAGTTTTCTCTAAGAAATCACATCAGAAATAGAGGTCTTAGGTAAAACAATGTTTACTAGATGACTAATAATGTTGGATAGGATTCTAGTTGGAACATAATTTTATATTTTAGATAATTAAGTAGATGGTATATGTGTAGTATGATGTTAAATAAGTGTGTCCCTTTGATAAGTGAAGAAAATGATACTTTTGTGAATACCCTTTACTTTCTAAAGAAGTCAATACACTAATTTTGGTTCAATGACTCAAAAAATATGAAATAATATTTTTTGGGTGTCCTTGGGTTAATATATCCTCATAAGAAATTTAAAAACATGTTTTAAACATATTTTTAGTTATTTAACATTAGATATTTTGATTTTCATCATTTTTGTTTTTACATTGGAAGCAAGTTTTTAAAATAAGAATTAGTATTAAATTAAAAATATAAATTGACACATACTAAACAAATTGGTGTGATTAAAATAACTTTATATTTTTTATTAAAATAAATTTCTAATTACTATAAAATTAAATTTTGTAATTATAAAATATATTATACGAGAAAACATTATTTATAAGCCAATGATATTTTGAAAATTAAGTGTTCCTAATCATATTTAGTACTGATTACTAAATTAAATAGTTTTAATATAAATATATATAGGATTAAAATTTATATATAATAATTATTCATAATTTATTAATTTATTTTTTTACATAAAAATTACACAATATTAATAAAGCAATTCTTTGAGAAATGTTTTTTTATCCATAACAAAGTAATTAAATACAAACCTTGTAATATAATTTCTATACATAAAAATGAAATTGAAAATATTACCAAATATTTAAATTTTGGACATAAATATGAAAAAAAAATTATGTTAAATTAGATACCTATAAGTTACAAAAAAAATAATTTATAATAAAACTTCAAAACAATAGTATTTTTGTGTGAAATGTTACAAAAGTTTCTCAAATGAATAACATGGATTTTAAAAATAAAACATAGTAATATTAAATGATTTAATTTAATTTATATATGTATATATATTTAATAGAAAAAATATTTCAACAACATTTAATTCATTCTTATATAATGTTATCTTAATAAATGTGATGATTTTTGTAAAATCGGTATTTTTTAATATCCACTTAAAAATCAATTATCTCAAAAACGACAAAAAATTAATGTTAAGATAATTATAATATGTGTAAATCAAAGATTATTTTCATTTAGTCAAATTTCAATCCCAAAATTTATTTATTAAATAAATTCCGAGAAAAATGATCCTTAGAGTGTGCATTGTGCAATAGTTTCATGATGCAATGTTGGCCTTCTATAGTGGAGTTTTAGGTATTACATCCCCCCATCCCAAAATGATTTCATACTTGACGTTAGATAAATTTGGGATATAATAAAATTTGGGTATTCCCTAATCATGGATTCTATGGGATCTTATCTTTCCCCCAATAGTTCTTGATTTCTTCAAATGAATTTTACCAGTGAAGTTGGTCGATTCCAGAATACATGTTCTCTAGTTTCAAGAGTCTATATAAACTATTCATTATTAAAAAAATTATGGTTCCAACTCTTTTCCATTATATTTGAGTATATATTTTGTATCGATCATGTATATACACAATAATTAAATATATAAGTTTTATTTTACATTATAAACATTGGACATTAAGGCTAAGCAGTATTTTGTTTCCCCAAATATTAATAGTATTTCAAAAGTCTCAACAAACCTAGGTCTTAGATTCCACTTTTTTATCAAATCTAAAAACTCCCTTCTAAGTGAAAACATTAAAAAAATATGATCTCTCTCATGAAATTCAAAAAAAACTCCAGTGATTGTCGGTAAAACTTTTTTTTTCTACTTTAGGATACCTTAATATGTTCTTGAATAATCGTCACATTAATAGTCATATCATCTATAATATTTTTGAAAACAATATATTTTTCTCCACCTTCTTCTAAAAAGGATAGAATATGAAACATATTCATATAAAATTATTCATATAGTTGCATTAGATTTCTTATATGGATGTTATTATTTTATTAAAATTCTTACAAAGATACGTAAAGATCCCATAAACCTTAGAAGTTAGAAGAACATGATCTCATCGTGTCTTATAATTTCTATATTGTCATTTTATATTATCCATAAAATTTATAATGGTTAGTTCTTCTTAAATATTTCTATGTTTAAAGATCCCTCTAAAGACTCCTTCAGAATTATGATGTGAATTGAGGTATAGAGATTAGATACTATGACTGAGGTTCCCCGTTATTTTTTATTATTTAATTAATATAGAGTAGTGTACAACACTAAATGGGTAAATATTTTCTTATCTATAAAAAAGGGAACAATGTCACATTTTAAAATGACCCATATAAAATTATTCTTCCTTTAACTGTTTTAAATTTAAATGATAAATTCCATTGTAATATTTTCGCACCTCTATATAGGTATATGCATATGTATCATGGATCCATTATGATATTGTATTATAGCCTTTAGAAACTAGCATACTAAGAATCATGCCCATAATTTGTAATTTTAAACATCATACCATCCCAACAAAAATGTTATCTTAAATATTTATGAATCTTTATGCTACCATAGTGCACAGAAAAAACCGAGCACTCTAATTTATTTAATAGTTTCCTCATTATCTATAATACATATAGAACATATAACCTCTTTCCAAACTAAAACAATTCATCTCAATAGATGAATTAATTTAATTTCCAATCATTTAATTCTTTAATATTCCTTTGTGAGTTACCATAACAAAATTATGAATTCTCTATATTTTCTAGTAAGGATGTTTTATTAATTACATTGAAAATGAACGATAGCTCCACATTCCTAAAAATTAACCTATTTAAATTTACTAGACCTTTGTATATAAGATCCTGGTTAATCCTTATTGTGGGTATATTTTAGTATTTCCTCTTACTCATTGAATCATCTACCTTTCATTCAATCACATGGTGGTAGTGTATCATGAAATCATAGTCTATATGTAGTTTTAACCATATTTTTTGAATCAAACTGAGAACTTTTTAAGAAAGGATATACTTAAAACTATTATAGTTCTTAAATACATTTCATTTTTCCCTATATAGGTATTTTCCTTCCCCAACCTTAGTATTATTTATTTTTTAATTTATCTCTTGGTCATTGATCTCATTATTAGTTTTCTAGTTCAATTTATAGTGAACGTCTTGATTTATGTATATTTTTGTTAGTTTTTTGAACTACACATGGTTAGTGCACAAAGTTTTTAGGGAAACCATAAGTAGTTTTAATTAAAGGGGTTTTTATTACATTTTATTCTTATATGGTTTTTATCTCATGGGATTTTCATGGTTTTTTCCAAACTAGGGGGAGAAAAGGAGTAACAGTGTGGTCTTCTGGGGGTTTCATAGATCTTGCACATGAATTGAGAACGATTAGGGGAAATCATGTATAAAGTGTGGGAGGGTGTCTAAAAACATAGAAGATTATATTTTTTCATGGTTGGAAAATGGTTTATAGACCATACATCAAAATTTTGTAATGTTGGTCTATATTTTCAAAAGGGTTCACTCGGTTTGTGCATGGTTTAGAAAATAGTGTGGCCTAATCATGCAGCTTGCAAAACCCCTAGAAACATGAAATTACTCTATTTCTAATTCTAAAATTAAAACCTCAATCAATCCATCTCCTACACCATTTATTTTTTCTACATCAAGGGTCCTCCCCACCCCTTCTCCCTTGGATCCTCCTCCTTGTATTAAACCACCTATATTTATCTTGGAAAGTTCTTCATGGATTTTTATCCTCCTCTCATCATTTTATCTTCTTCCCCTCTTGGTTATTTTTTCTTCTTCTCTTGGGGTCTTTCTTGTCCAAACCCTATTTAATGGATTATGATTTTCACTTGTGTTTTATTTTGGTATAGGGTTTTTGGTATGGTTCTTGGGTTATCCTTGTCCTATGATTGAGATTCCGTCTTATTGTGACACCATTGAGATAAGAGTTTCCATATATTTCCATTATAGAAAAATACATATGATTAATTCACTTTTCAAAATAAACATTTATATTGTTCCTCATGATTGTGACTTTATAAAGTGATTTATTATGTATTTGTATATTTTTGTATTGATTGAAAAATGGTTTTCAAAATATTTTCATAATTATTACAATTTACATCAATTTTATATGCATGCTAGGTGTCTGATAGAACCTAATTGGTATTTAAAATGTATTTTTGTGTTTTAAAATGATTTTTTTTTTCATGTTGGAGTTCAATGAAATTCGATAGAATGTAGAATTGTCATTTGAATGAGTTTTTAGACTCTTTATGGATTTGGTGCTTATGTGATACCTCTTGTGTTTCATTATAATGATTATTTGTGTTATTTTACAGAACCTTTGGTATTCTTATGGATGTATAAATATAAATTAGGTGGATATGTTTATATATATATATATATATATATATATTCACATGAGGTGTGAATTTAGATGTGTGCGTTCATATAAATGGATACATCAATAGAATTTATTTTTTCTAAATCATTTTCACCCAAATGATTTTCTGGTATCCAAATGAATTTTAAATATGGTTTTCAAGTTGTGACTTCTAATGTTTATTTTAGGAGACTATTTGGTTCTTTGGAATGACATGATTCCTAAAAAATGTAAGAAGGACCATTTGCACCTATTTGTACTATGTTTTGGATTTTTTTTTTTTATAAATTTATTTGAAAGAAAGGTGTATCCCTCAACAAAATAGGATTTATAACATTAAATACTATTTGGAATTTTGAGATATTCATGTGAACTAGTCATGATAGCTTGAGATGAGTAGGCCCAGCTGGACCATGTGAAATGTTTTCTGTATAATGGGAACTCCTAGGGTGGTCCTCTAGTTTGAGAGGTTCTTCGCATATATGGTAACATAGAGTGGGAAAGGCATCACATTAATATATTGGGGTTATGGTAAATGTAATGTATGTGATAACATCATAAATTTTACCCTATTCTATTTTATTTTGATACAAGATGTCATCTAGAGGGTCAAAAAATTATATCCATTTATCCATGATTAAATTGAGAAAACCCCCTGGTTAATGAATGGCCAGAGCAGGTTGTGTCACTAGTGAGACCACTTGGGAGAATTAAGGTTAGAGATAGACTATGGATAGAGTCATTACACCATATATATGGCCTAGAACTAATTATTTATATGGTCACCTATTGATATTTTTAAGGTGTGGACAAGACTATTTACATTGTACGTTATAGTATTGTTTTGAGTCACCCTGTTTTCTTAACTTATTTACATACACTTTCTTAAACATGTGATACTTCTATTTTCTATTGGAATTTATATTTTGATAAGACTTTATTTTTATGATCATTTCTAATTTCTATTACTTTTTAATTTACCTAGGTTCTGGTTTTCATCATGGAATTAGTTTTCATAACCATATTTAAAAATTGGAATCTATTTTAATGAAAATACTTGTTTTTTGAAATACAAAATTTTGGGAAAGATGGGTTTGATTTTTTAAATGAAGAAAGTCATATTTTATAATTCTATTTAAAAAATATTGCTTTCTACTATTTTGGGAGTGTAAATGTATAGATCCTATGGTTTTTACCTACTGAGTTGTTGTATATTCACACCAATCTTATTCCCCTTGATGAAGATAGACCCGATCTATTTTACAGGTTCTGGTTATAACTTTAGTTATCTTGTGGAGTGGGTCGATATTAAGGATAGTGGTGACCAAGAGGTCATATAGATATCATGTTCAGTTATGATTCATTTTTAGTTTATTTTTTTGGTATCTACATCCATATCTTGTTTTAGTTCTACTACTGTTGTTTTATTTAGGACTATTGATTTTTGTATCCTCTTTGTTATCATTCAATTATATTTTGTTTTGGATTTTTTTATTGAAAGAAATAATCCCCAATGATTTACCTGTGATTCACTATTTATTTTTTTCAAACCATGTGGATTGTAGATTCCCTTCTAGTCTTCCCACATACTGTATTGGGTTTTTGGTTTGGGGATGACCTAGGATGGTTCATAAAAAATGGTATCATAGAATCCCTTTGTAATTTTTGGTGTTATTAATACTGGATATGGTATTATTGGATCTCAAAATCTAAATAATGGGTTAGTTACTAATCACCATCACTCCTAACAAAACCCGAGATACCAATGATAGGTATGAATCGAGTCATTCATTTGGATATTGGGTTTAGGTGGTTGGTCAGTTTACATGTGTTTAGGGGATGACATTTAAATTGAGTTGGTGTCACATGGTGTGTGTACATGACATATAGAACCATGTAAAGATTGATTGAATGGTTATTTTTTTATCTAGTGGTATGTTCATGCTTAAAAAATGGTTTTCTAAACCGTGTGGCCAAGTCATCCATGACCACTAGTCCCCTGTTCTAGAGGATTATATGTGGGTGATATTATAGGTTCTATTATGGCTGGTGTGAGGGGAATTTCATATGAAAATATGTTATTGAAATTATTTTCTTTGAAAAGGTCAAATTCCCTAAAAATATTTTAGTTTAAAAGGGAAATTGATGTTTCTATTTTGGGATATAAAAAGTGAGTAAGTTGGAATGGTTTTTGGCATAATTCCATGAAATTAGAATTTTGATTTGAAAATGGTTTTGGAAGTTAAGAGGTTTTTTAAATTTGAAAGGGGAATAGTGGATTAGAAGAAATATTTTTGTTGTTTTTTATGAGATTTGGATTTCTAGGCATTATAAATTTGTTTACAGTGTCATCTTGGTTATGTTTTGGTGGAGTTTTGGTTTGATTCTTGTATAGTTTTTTGTTTCATGTTATTTAGAGTATTCTAACAAGAATGTTCTCAATGGTGTCTAAGTAATATATTACAGTTATTAACTCAGGAAAAACTCCTAGTGGAGTGGTGGAGCCATATTATACCATTTAATTTTCTATTTTCATGTGGATCGAGGTCTGCTAGACGATACATATTGGTTTGAGGAAATTGAAAGTGATTTCAGTTCCTTGGGACCTTTTTAATCCTTGTTGGTGTGATTAATATTAGTTATATTATTGGGTCATGGTTGGGATTGATGGATAAATATAACTCCAATATCATTATAGAATGGTAATACTTGGTTGATCTCAAATCCAACATTTATTAAATACCTCATTCTTGAGGGAGTGAAGGTGAAGAAATTAGAAGAGATCATGGGTATCCAGAATTGTCAATGGTTGGTGAAGGGGTTTGTTAACCACTTCATAATTTTTGTTCTTATATCACTCTAAATGGAATCAGGATATATATTGAAATCCCATTTCATTGTTTGGGGTTATTTTCCATATATCAAGTATCAGTTTCTTTTTTTAAGTGAGTCTTATTTAGGAATTTAGTGGGTGGATCATTTTTAGCCAAACTGGATACTATAGAGAATCCTATGGTAGTTGGGAGATCGATCTCTCCATGTGCAAATAAACTTTCCCCATATAATGAGGAGTGTAAACTAAAGGAACCTATTTTGATGGAGTTTCCATTAACAGTAACCACTTCTCATTAAAAATACTAATCACTTATATTCTTCTACAGTGGTTTGTTTGGGAATTCTAATACACCATACAATAATTTTCAAAAAACCTTCTATTAGTTTTATCAACTCATAAATATTTTTTATTTGGAAGTGTGGGGCCTTGTGAAAAGAAAAATATATGCAATCAAATTTTGGATCCTATAAAATATTCCTCTATGAGATGTTGAGGTAACCCTTTTTAGGACTTTCCCAAATTTTCTCTCATCATCTTGTTATTTATTTTTTCATTTCTAGTTATATTTTTTTATGTATGAATATTAAGTGATTCATTATATTATGATTGGTTTGAGATATAAATGTCTTATAGAATTATAAATCATTGTTTTTTCTGGTTTTCTATTTTAGTTTATTTGGTTGGGATCTTCCCATGTTAGAGGATGGTGTCATGTGGTTTATTCTTAAATGGTGGGGAGACCCACCATGGATCATTCATTTATACTATGTAGAGATATTAAGGTATTAATTGTGTGTTGTAAATTCCACACATGTTTTTGTGGGAATATTAGGTTGGAATTCAGTTTTGAGGTTTTATTCTAGAGGATTACTCTTTGTGTTGGAGAGTTCCATCTTCATTCATTAGTTTGGACTAGATAACGTTTGGGGGGAGGAATTTTTTTGGGTGGGTTGAATTGTCATACGATAACCTTGTTTTTTTATAGTTTAATTTATTTCTTTTTCTTTAATCATGGTCATGGTATTTTGGTTTATTTTTGGGTAACTTTTTTGAATTTTGGAGCTTTTTATTTTTTTTGTATTGGGAACTATTGTGAGGGAACTCATCAACCTCTTGATCAAAGGGGGTTTTGTTCATTATTTATACATGGTTTTTCTTGCATGGGATGTGCATAGTTTTTTCCATATAATAGAAGAAAATGGAGAAATTGTGTGGCCTTATTTGGTTGTATGAGAGATAGAACATGAATTGTGAATGGGTAGGTGAAACCATGTGAAAATCATGTGAGGGTTACTACAATAATTGAATAAGGTGTAATATCTATCCCAAAAGGTATGAACAGTTGGTGTAGGATTTGGTATATTGTGTGGCCTAATAGTGTGACTTTCCCAGAATCACTGAAACATGAAATTACTCTTTTCCCCCTTCTAAAATAAAATCCATAATCAACTGATTTCCTCACCAATTTTATTTTTTCTCATTAAGGGATCTACAAAACCATTCCTCGTGGATCTTCCTCCATGGATTGAAGCTACTCCATCTTTCTCGGTGATTTCTTCTTCAGATTTTAGCCTCCTTTCCTCATTTTATCTTTTTCCCCTATGTGTTATATTTTATTCTTGTATTAGGGTATATATTAGTGGAATCTTAGAGTATATAGGGTGATTGTTTCTTGTGATTTATTTTGGTATAGGGTTTTTAGTTTGTTTCTTGGGTTCCTCTTGTCTCGTGCTTGATGTTTCATTATATTCAAACACCATTGAGGTATGGTTTTTCATCCATTTCCTCTGTATAACATGCCAAATGATTCTTGAGATTTTCCAAATTAATTTTTATATTGTTAATTATGATATTTATTAGATAATGTGTTTTATTATCAATTTCTTTATAAGTACTTGGATTTAAGAAAGTTTTTTTAATATGTTTTTTATTATTCATATGTATATATATATATATCTAAAGTATATGCGTGAAAGGAGTTTGATAAAATTACACCTTTCCTTTAAAATGGATTTTTTCTGTTTTAAAATGATGTTTAGACTTATTAGAGTTGGATTAAATTTCATCGAAAGTGGAATTATGTTTTGAATAGGTTTTTTCCTCTTTATGGATTTGGTTAGTATGTGATACCTCTCGTTTTTCATTGTGATTATTATTTTTATTCTTTTATTAAACCTTCAATATTCATATGGTTGTTTATATGTATTCTATTGTGATGTTTTCATATCCATCTATGCATGATGTCTATATATAGATGGGTTCCTCTATATAAATGGTTAATTTAATCATATGAAAATTTTCTAAAACAGTTTCTCTCAAAATTTATTTTTTGGATTCTAAATGTCTTTCAAATGAGGTTTGATGTCATGTTTTCCAACTTTTACTTTGTAATCCCATTTATAACTTTGGAATAGTGTGTTTCCTAAAACATGTTTTATGTCTTGTTTGGAACCTTGAGAACTATCATTTGGATATCTTTTTGGGTTTTAGAAATTTTTTCAAAATAAAGGTGTTACTCTCAAAAATTGTTTACGGATTTCAAACACTATGGATTGTTTAAAACATTGATATGTTTATAGGTAAATAGTTTAGAACTCACAATATTTATAGGCCTAATTGAAACTTGTAAAAAAATTTATATATGAGGGGAACCCATGTAGTGGTATTATATTTAGAGAGGGTATTTTTATATAGGGAACCGAGGAGTGGGAAAGGCATGAAAATTGATATTTGGATGTTATGGTCAATGTCTAGTGTGTGATGACCTCATCACTTTTCCCCAAAAATATTGTTATGAGATCATAGACTTCATCTATATAGATGAATGATAGTTTATTTTTAGTTTAGATTAGAATACTACAACCCCCTATTAGATGAATAGCTAAATTGGGTTATGCCACTAGTGAGGCTGGTTGAGAGTAGCTAGGTTGGTGATAAGCTATGTATCATATCATTATGCTAGATAAATAGTTCTAAACTGTGTATATTTTGGGTCACCTATACATATTTTTTGGACATATCCATGACAATGTAGATTATATGTTATGATATTGTTTTTTTAACACTATTTTCTTATCATATCTACATGTACCATCTTATACATATGATACTTCTATTTTCTTTTGGAATTGATATTTCAATACACTTTTCTACTTATTATCGGTTCTGATTTACTTTTCTAATTCATTTACTAAGGTTGTTATTTTCTTCATTGAATTAGATTGGATAACTGTATTTTGAAATGGTAATCTATTTTCAATGAAAGCCGTGCTTTCTTACATAATAATATTTTGGGAATGATATATTGGTTTTTTAAATAAAAAATCCTATTTTATAACTATATTTTCAAACTAGTGTTTATAGAATATTTTGGTAGATGAAATGTATATATTCATTGATTCTTACAAAAAGAGTTTTTGTATTCTCCCACCATAATTGTGAAATACATATTGGTCAACCCAATTTATATTATAGTACCATGTGGTTATCTTGGTTCACTCATGTAGTGGGTCGATATTGAGGACAGTGGTAAGAAATAGGTCACAGAGAGATTGTGTCTACTTGTAGTTTTGTTGTAGTTTTTCTGTTTTGTATTTGTATCTAGATCTATTTTTCACTATAGTTATTTTATATAAAACTAGTTATTTATAAATCCTCCTAGTTATTTTATGTGATGTATTTTTTTTGGTTTGGTTTTTGGTAAAAATAACATCCAAGTATTTATCTATGATGCACTAGTTCTCATTGTCTTCTCATAGGGATCGTTGATACCTTTTAAGACTTCCCACATACCATATCAGGTGTCTCGTTGGGGATGAACTTGGCTGGTTCCTGATAGGTTTTGTATCCATATTTTCAAAGTAAATATTGTGGATAATTTAGAATATTTATAATTTGAATAATTCTATTCACATATTTTAAATAGCTTTGATGCATAGTCAACCACTATATCATTCAAAATAAGGACACATCCAATTAGTTTCTTCAATACATCACTAAATATTTAAAAAATACTTCCATTATTGATGGAAATGTTAATAATGATTCATTATTATATATTGTATTAATCTATTCAAATATTTACACACATTCCATTAACCATGTTTGTTAAATTGAATTACCTGTTCACTTGGTTAAATGGATGGCCAATTGGGAAAAATCTTAAACAAACGACCAATAGTAACCTGATAATCCCAAGAAACTATTGATCTTGGTTATGTTCATTAGTTAAGGACATTCTTTGAACCCCATTTTCTTTGAATGATCAATATATATTCCATTCTTGGTGATAATATGAGAAATTAAAGAATCTTTATTAAGACAAAGTTCACACGTACTATATTTCCCATACAATTTATTTTTTATAAGGGTCTCCAAGAATTATTTATTGATGGCACACATGATCATCATAGTTCTTAGAGTATATCAGTATATCATGAATAAATACTAGAAAAATTTATCAAGATAATCTTTGAATAAACTATTCATAATATCAATAAAAGAATAAGTAACATCAACTAATCCAAAGGTAATTACCTTAAACTCATAATTTTCATACCTTATTAGAAATTTCATATTCTATATATAATCCTCATTCACTCATCATTCAATATAACCATAGTGAATATTGATATTTGAGAACTATTTAAATCCTTGAATTTGATTAAATAATTCATCAACTCCACTGACTCCACTAGTGACACTCTTTAAGGATTTTTAGATATAGGTCTTTCCTAATGAATGAGTTCAATGTAGAACTCAACTTCACTCTCTAGAGGCTGACCTGTAAATTATTTTAGAAAAAATATATTAATTTTTATACCATGGTTACAACCTTTATTCTTTGGTGATCCATGGATCCCACTTAATCTGCCTTCCTTCCTATAATATTTTTAATTATATCTATTGGGGAAGGACTTGGATATTCTTTTGATCATGAAGTCTCCCCTCAAAATATAATATACTCCACCTTGTCGTAATGAATTATAATATCCATTTCATAGAAATAAATTTTTTTATTGTACATTGGAATCCAATCCTTATCAAGAATATCATTGATGTTAACCACATATATAATAGGCAAGTTTTCAAATAGGGTAAATCCATGTTTCATAATTGGAACTAACTAAAATTTAATATTCATAAAACTTTTTGCACTTGATTTCATAATTGGTAACTACCTTATTATTATGATAGAGAAGTATTTTACGTTTTTGGAAAACATAGATGTTTTTAAAGAGTTCAAATATCCATAATCAAATAAAAATTATCTAACATTAAGGTTACAATCAAATTACCATTGACCACATAATTAGAATCCCTGAATTTGGGTATGGTAATCTCATAAGATCGGTATTTCTCCCTTATAATTTAATAAATTATGTTACCTTGATGTTTGGGGCATTTTAGTTCATAATTTCGCTTCTCCATATGGTTAAGTAATTGAAAATAAATTGATTCTACCTTTCCTTTCATTCCAGAGTGTGGTATCCTTTTTATACACACTTATAATAAACTCATATTCCATTCCTATAATACATAGGTATTTTCTTCCCAAATATATCACCTTTTAGAAATTCCATCATTCCTTTATTACCCATTTTCACATAGTTTTTCTCATGATTCTTAGACGACCACTTCTTCTACATATTAACCATGAATATATACATCCTATAGAACTCCATTTCTATAAAAGTTTCACTTGAGAATACCCTATAATGAAAAATTATGAGAGACCATTGAACTTAAATGGATTAACTTCAAACCATAATAAATATGCTAAATATTGCATTCTGTTCTACATATATATTTTTTAATATGTGCCCCATAATTTTACCCCTATACTTAATAAATATTTCCACTCCATTTTTCTAATTTTGAGGAAACTCCCTTCTGTTTATTATTTTTTATCATGAGGAATGTATTTCTCAAATAATCCCCCCTTAAAAGTCCCATTTTCTATGTTCTTTATCTCATATTCCACTTTAGTGTTTTGAATTAGAAAACACCATTGGTTTATATATCCCTTTAGATGATAGACTACCATGATGAATCTTTCCTTTTCCATATTTCCCACAGTAAGAAGGATATTCTCTAGAGACATGATCTATTATTTAGGTTCCAATGTATTATTAGTTCCACTGAGTTATGGGTGTTATTTTCATAGGCAGTAGTCTAATATAGTTACACGTTATTGTGGATCAATAGCTTTCTCTATGTTGATGGTATTATTTTTCATAACTTGGGTCAACTACCATAATATTTTTATGATCTGATTTTACTTAACTCTAGCCTTAATTACTTATTTAGGGGGAACATACCTAAAATGCCTACATGAGTTAATATGATATTACTTCCTCCCATTATTAATCATCTATCTATAATGGAATACACATAATTATCTCATGATATTAAAATGTAAAATGAAATTACGATAATTTTTTTAAATTGTTTTTAATAAATATTGAGGGTTTCTCATAGTTTTTGTAAAATGTAACTGGGTTCCTCTAAATATAGTCCTAAAGGATCTTACCAATGTTTCTTTTAAACCATATATAACAAAATATAAATTATAAACCTATGGTTGTAAGTTATATTACATTATTTTTATAGAATACAAGATTCACCATAACATCCAATAGATTTTTAGTCTTCAAATACAGTATACATACGTACATTACATTTGAAAAACCTAAAGTAAAAAATGGAAAAATTTTGAAATCATTATTAACAAATATATCATATCCCTAAAAATTACACAAAGTTCTCCTTTAGGTTTCCATCGTAAAGAAAAAAAATAGTGATCTTAGATACACAGTAAGGGGTAGAATATTGTGGAAATTCTCACAAGATAAATAGGGAACAAGTTATTTTGAAGGGATAAATAAAAATGAAGAAATAATAAATTGAAACAATGGGAATTTTATATCCATCATAATAAATTAAAACATGTATAAAAATAATACTTGATCTTAAAATTATGGAATAAATAATTTGAGAAACAAAAACATATTCCCAAGTACTTATTCCAACACACTAGATATATAAACCATAACCCATGTTGTTGTGTCTCGTTATACTTTTCAATGGATTGAGGGGATATATAATTACATTCCCCACCTATCAACTGATCAAGTCCAATGAAATTACTATAGGATTCAATAATATATTTCATACCATTTTCTATGTACCCTAACTATGAATAAAAACATAGAAATATTTATAATAAAATTTAACAAAAGAAATCTATCTAACTCAATGGAACAATGTTGATTTCTAGTATAACATTAAAAAATTAACATAGAATCTATAGTGTCTTATAAAACTAACAGGATGCACCCTTAGAAAATAAATATTGTTGTGAGGGTAATTTCAATGTGTTGTGTTATCCACATAAGATATTATTTTATTTTAATAGTTTCCATATGTAATATGCCAAGGTAATGTTAGGATAAATCCTTGATCATGGTTATAAAACCATGTGTGAATATTCTAAATCATATCCCTTGTTAGTGTCTAACAATGTATGCAGACTTAGTCCCACTCATCACGAAGTGGAGTAATGAATTAATTAACACTAAACCTACCATTTAAAGGGTTATCACCCCTAGGTACATTTATGACATAGTTGTATCCACTTTCTAGTATCCTAATAGAGATGTTTGTTTTTTGGAATCTACACAAACTTTTACTTTACCAAAACATATGATGGATTTTTAGAGATGGAGAGTATTGAGTTTTAATATGGTTTTGGTAATTATTGAAGATAGAAAATATGAGGGTGATAGAAAAATAAATTCGTTTAAATACATTGAAATTCATGATGAATATAGTAAAAAATATATCAATTAAAATTTATGCAACACACAAAAGGAAATAATTTGTTTATATAGCATGAGTCCCAAATAATGAAAATTGAGATGGAGAAACCCACTTATGGCTTGGGTAGAAATTCAATACAAAAATATTGAAATATAATATTCAAATTGATCATTAAATTACATTAATAATTTTTTTCATTATATATTATATAAAAATGGTTGTATGTACATTTCATAAAGGAAATTAGGTGTATAATATAAAACATGTCTCAAATAGAAGAATTTGAGATGGAAAAAGTGTAACTTTAATCCCACTTATCCAAATGTTACATAACATCTTCTATAAAGATATTAGAGATCTTAGAAAAATTATTCTAGAATTCATTTATTATTATGTAATTTTTAAACTTCTTTTAAAATTATTCACTACATGTATATTAGTTATTTATTATCTATTTTGAATATCATGTGTGATAAATATTGATCATTTTGAAATAGTTTTGCAGTGGTGGTGAAGTTATTTATTCTTCTATAGAATATAACTATTACTAAAAAACTTATGTAAGAGGAGTAGATATTTTCTTCTTTTTTTAAATCTTATATCATTCTGTTTTTGTTTTTGTTATGATTTGTTAAAGTGCATTTGGGGTTGGTTTAGTTTAGTGATTTTAGTGATCAAAGATGATATTTTAAAAAAGAAAGTTAAATATATAATATACTATTTAAAAAACACAGAAAAAATATTTAATTATTAACTTATTATAGTGTTAGTATTGAAGTTTTTGTATTCATCCATTAAAGGTTTTTATATCATCATTCAAGTAGGTGGTTGGACACACCCAAATAAAAACATACTATAATTAATGAATGATTATGGTTATGACAGTTGTTTCTTGGACTTATTTTCATTAATAAAGGAGAAAAATTATATTATGTAGATAATATAATTTTTTTTATTCTTATTTAAATATACTTTAATAAATAATTAAAAAACAAGATTAAAAAATAAATACATTACCTCGTAAATGTGGTAGTCTGAACAATGTGTGGTTAACATTTTTATTTCATAAAGAATGGGAGGGAAATAAGGTATATGATAAATTAAACTTTTGGAATAATATTTATATTATATATATCATATAGAGACACCAATATCGTAATTAAAACAATAGAGATATGTTTTATTAATAAAAAATATGTTTATTCATGGAGGTGGTACTCTGTGCACATGAAATAATGATGCTTTTGTTTCATTTAATGGATTGAGAGGAATAAATAAGGGTTGGTGAATTCATATAATAATATATCAATATAATAATGGTACATACTTGATTTTATTTTGATGTATATAATAGGATTGTAATAGTAATATTAATATGAAATGATTAAGAATAATGTAGTACTTAGGTCGTGAGCTTGAGTTTCCTCTTAGAAATCAACCTGGAAGTGGTGGCCTTAAGAGAACTGAAGGTGACCAGAGGACTGAGGAAGTGGGATAGGGTTATATTAATGGAGGGTAATTTTGTAGTTTCAATAATACATTAGAATAAAAAGGTATTTTATGAAGTGTAGGAATTGTGTCCCTTTTATATGTAAAGAAAATGGTAGTTTTGTGAATACCCTTTATAGTTCATTGATATCATTATACTCTTCAAGGGTCAATGAATCAAAAAGGATGAAATAATAAAGTGTGGGGGGACTTGGGTTTATAAAACCTCAAAAAATAGTTTCCACAAATCTTTTATATAGCACCTTTACATTTTCATGAAATATTTTGCTTAAAATAGTTTGATTTCTTTGATAGCTTGAATTACATGTTACATCGAGTTAAGATGAACTGTATAAAATTATTAAAATATTTTTTTAACATTATCATATCAAAATTTTATTGGAAGAAATGAATAGTAACAACATAATTATGAAAAATATATTTTACACATTTAAAAAATGAATTATTTAGTTATTAAATGGTTATAATTAAAAATAAAATATATTTGAAAATAAAATTGATTTTAATATGATTTTTTTTCTACACACAACATATTTTTCGGAATAAATTAAATTAATCACTACAGATGAATGATTTTTATGGTATTTATATTTATTATTTAATTGAAAAAAAATTATTCATTCAAAAAATATTTTTCTAGGCATTGAATAAGAATAAATCCAGTTTCATATTTAAAAATGTTTTTTTTCTAAAAAGTAAATTTTAACAAATTTTGTGCACTTAAATTAAAATTAATTTTAAAATATATTTATATTTAATTAGATATAATAAATTAAATATTTATAATCATGTGTTTCAAAATTATTAATTAAGAACCGTTTATTTTTTCAGTAAGAATAGTAAACATGGTAAAATGCATCACCTCCATAAAGGGTAAATCAGGTTAAAATAGGTTAAAAATAATGGACAAGGACATAATTTATCATCATAGTTATTATTTTATAAATTTAATTAGACCATTCTCACCTTATTTCATATATTTAATGTTTTAATGGACACTTATCATTGAAAATGACATATATATTCTTAAAATCAATGAATATTACAGAATGTCACTCTCTTAGTTTTAAATATCTATTATGTGTCCTCATAGGGGAAAAAGTTATGAATTAATTTAAATTTATATTTTTAGGTAAATGATTTTTTTTCATTATATAAATTTTATTAACTATATAATGACCTTAAATTCTTATGCCACACTAATATAGTATTTCTACAAATATATGGAAATATAATAAATTTTATTAAAAATATTAAAACAAATAAAATTGTTGAAATTTATTACGTGGCATGATTTTTAATGTTTAATATGAAATATTAGTGTTTTTTTATAATATTATATTATAATTTCAGCTTTTTTTATTTATGTATTTTAAGTCAAATTAAGTCAATACTCTCTAAATTGACAAGAATGATATTTTATGAGAATAATATTTTATTAAATTATGTGAAAATCATAAAAATTATAAAATAGGAAACAAATTATAATATATGGTATAAAATTTAAATCCTTTTCCATTTACGGGATGTTTTGAACCATTGTTGTTGTTATTAACTTAATTATATTTTAATATTTTAAGAAATTCCAAGAGTGCACCTCCCCTCTTTAGTAAAAGGGAACCTCACCTTTCTCTTCATCACATAAAATAGTGCCTTATATATCTACCATAATCTATAAAATTATCTTATACAATTTTTTATACACATTATATAGTTCATGTTATTGTCAAAATGAAAACATTATATTCCTTAATAGGAGATCTAAAGGAGTTTGTTCCCATAAAAAGTAATTGCCTTAACCAATCACATTCCTATATAAACTTCCTTAACACCAATATATTAATGTTATATACCATAAAATATTAACTTATGTATTATAAATATACTCAAATATTATGATGGTTATGAATAGAAATTAAAAACCCTCTTTCCCATTAAAAGAGATGTGAATGTATCACTCATGTGAATGTATGTCTTACCCACTCTAAGTGTAGATATATTTCATTTTTCATCACCAAATTTTATGGATGGTTATTATGATTGGTTTAATTTGTATATATGATATTTACTAAATAATTATAATTATTTAATGATAATAAAATATCTACCTTCTTACCTTTGGAATTTGTTTAGAATGATAATGTTAGTCATGTGTATTTGTGGACAACCACCTCCATAAAGCGGAGTGATTTTTTTTCATTAATGTTTTACATGGTTGTTAATAAGGATGGATTTAATGAATATATATGATATAGATTAAATAATTATTATTTTTTAAAAATGAATTATTATTTACTTTACATTAATTCCGTCATTCGAAAAATAGAAACAACATTCATCCGTACGTACGTTCTACCATCTCTACGAACTGTGTAATTCATTTTTCTATATATACCTTTTATGAATGAATATATATATATATATATATAATATATTTAATAAATATAAATGATTTATATGAAATTATTAACATTTTTATAGTATTTAAACATGATAAAAGTATTTGTACCTGGACTGTCAAACCAAATCATGCTTGGAAAACAAAGTTGTTATCTCCCAGAATAGTAATTTTAGTAAGAATATTATTTATAAATGGGTTATAATATGTCATAAATAAATCAATTATGGTATAATGTATATTAGTATGGTTATTTATTAAATTTTTTTTAAATACATATTTATTATAAAAGAGGTATGAACCTAAATTAGGAAAGGTGTGACTTGAGGTAAAGGATTTTCATATCACTTTTATTTCAGTGGGAAACATTCCATATTCTCTACTTGTTTATTTTTTGTGGTGTATATACAGACTCCTAATGTGTTTTATGATTATTATCATGAAAATTATGGGATATTAAAATTCATATAAGGTTCCTTCATTCATGGGAATTATTATTAAAATATTACCAAAGCGATAAGGGATCTATGTTTCAATCATATTTTAATTAGGATTGTTTATACTTGGTTTTACTTTGAGAAAATTATATGATAATTATATAGTGAATCCTTTTAATTTTATTATCCTTTTTCAATTTCATTATATTATATGTTTTCCTTTCATTTACCTGACATTAATTATTTAATAGATCAAAAGAGTGTTTTTAAGGAAAAACATATTTAATTATCTTTCCAATCTAAAATCTTTTTTCTTTCATATATATATTTTCTAAAAAATTAAAACAATTAAATATTATAAAATTATTGTTTAAATAATGGTAACCTTGTATTAATTCTTAAAAAATAATTTAGAATGACTATTCTTATATTTTTTCTAAGGAGGTAATTTTAGAGTTTTTCTAATAATTGTGGAAGGAATGCATTTCTTTATCTTATATATCATAAATGGAATTTCACACCATCAGATAACATAATATTTTGATGATTCATTTAAATGTTTACAAGGTTATATTAAAAAAAAGTTTTCATTAAATTTTCCCTTTTTAGATTTTGGAATGTTTTTTTATATTAAATTGTATTTTCCTCAAGATGGTTATAATAATCTCTCAATTGTATATCTATTCATCAATTAAAACAACCAATTATTCAACTAATTCCTTACTAGGGTTATGATCCAAAGATAAAATCCTTATTAATTATTTATAGGTATTGTGATTGGGATTAAAAACATGTATAAAACATGTTTCTGTGGTTTATTAGCAGAGGATATTTTATGAAGATCATTTCATTACAAGGTTTTTGATATGTTGAATGTTGTAGGATCTAGTGGAACACATATGTACTGTTTTAATTTTTTGATGGGTGGAAAATATATCTCCCTCTAATTCATTAGGTGATATATTAAATATGCTAATATAGTTAACATAAACATGTCAAAGTGCTTGATATATTATGGGAAACAAGTGGACATGTTTGATCCACTATTGGAAATAGGTGTTGATTCTAGATCTACTAGCCTTCATAGTTAACCATGAAATACTTAATGGATTATGTACTTAAAATGTTTCCACACACATTTATGTCCTGAATATATGGTTCATGATTGACTTATGAAGAGTTATCATTCTAATTATTTGTCTTTTTTAATGCTAATGTTATATGTCATAACTAATACTTATGATTTGTAAGTTATGGTCATGATATCCTAACCTTATGCTTAACATATAATATCATGTGATCATCAACTGATATATCTCATGTTTAATCTTATATATAACCTAAGCATACCCATTTCTTAAGTTTCCTTTCCCCAGGATATGAAGAAAACTTTTAGTGGGGTATACATATGAAGAGTTATTTGAGGGACAATCATTATGAGATATGATGGAGATCATTAATAAAATAAGAAGAGTGTATATATATTATCCAAAGACTCTAAAACATTATGTTTATGGTGTAGATAAAATTTTTATGTATTAAATATTTATCTAAATATATTTAATATTTTTTATGAAAATCATAGGTTTCTATAGTTCAAAGTAGATAAGGGTTTATTGAATCCTTAAAAATTATGGTTAGAAAAATTTAAGGAAACCCCTAGGGTAATTTTAAGAATAAAATAAAATATTAAATTTTCTTAAATGATCATGAATAAACTAGTGAAAATGAATAACCTAGGTTAAATATAAGGTGTTGTAAAAGAAGATGTAGAAATTAATATATATATATATATATATATATATACATAAGAATGATTTTTCAGAATTATATGTCTTTACTTAATGAATATTAATTTTCAAACTACCCTTTTAAATTTTAGTAAATGAATAGAACATGTAAGAATCATGTTAATACCGAATGTGACTGATAATGAAATGTTTTTCCACTTCACAAACAAACTGTTATGGGAGATATAATTCAAAATCATGTTTTTGTGCTCAAACAAATTTATCAGGATATGAATCAACTTGATTTTCCAAATGATCAAGTGGTGGGAATAAAATACTATTTAAAAATTCATGTGAAAAAATATACCTTTATTTAGTGTATACGATGATCTATAAGTGGTTGAGTGATGTATCAACACTATTGTGAAAATATTTTCTATTCTTTAATGATCGAGACATGATAATGTTTTCCTAATAGTTTATCATCTAGAAGGTCATGTAGATCAATCATGTAATTTTATCAAGAATATGAGAAAAGAGGAATAAATTGAATCCATATAATGGGGTGAGTTTAAAAGGATATTCCTTATTAAGTAATTTCCTTATATTCTACATATTAATATAGAATAAAGGATTTCATGATCTGAAGTAAAATATTTATCAATCCATCGATGCCTATGAGAAAAATATTTCAAGGATAGTAAGTTATGCATCCAGTTTAATTATCATACCTGAAATTAAAATTGATCAATTATTTGGTGTCCTAAAACCAAGTCTTCAAAATAAATTAGCTATAAGATACAACTTTATATATGAATAAATCCTACAATATACACTCAATGTAGAAGTTTAAATTAGAGACTCCCACCATTTCTATGAATTTTTAGAAAATAAAAATAGAGTATCATGAAAACTCCAATAAATCACATGGTGAAAATATATTCAAACCATATAAATACCAGAAATGTGGGAATAATCATCTTGAGAAAAGTGTGAATAGAACCATGAGGTTTTTTTAATGTGGATATCTGAATCATAAATTCAATAAATGTTAAAACATGATGAATAGGTCGAAAAATGCAACAGATGAAAATAAAACTCAAAATAATATACATTCCACACTCTAATACCTAATATTTTAGGAGTGTAAGAGTTATTCCAATGATTAAAATCATCTAGTGATTTTTTTACCAGTTTCAATTACATCATAAGATAAAATTAAAAGGGAAATCTCATATTCTCATGACTACTGAAGTGGGTTATGAGAATGACATGATGAATGTTACACTTGTCATCCACTATATAACATCTAATGTATTATTAGATTATAGATTCACCCACTCTATTATTTATTATTAATTTGACAATGGTATCACTATATCACCTCCATAATTAGATGTTGAGTTAGCTATGAAAAATCTGAATGAAACAATTCATGCATATGATGTTTATATTTTCTCTATGATTATGTGTGTGGGAAATTGATTCTGGAAAATATTTTGATTCTAACTTTAGTTGAATTATATATGTTTCTTGTCATGGATTTTCTTTCTCTATGTGGATCCCATAACATTTATCATGGAAGAAAAATAACATTTTATTTTCTAAATATACCTATGATCATATATTGATGCGAGTATAAATATAAACAAATAGTATATATTTATTACATATTTTGGGTCTTGATTCCTATTCATTAATTTCATCTATCACATATAGTTGTGAAGAAACACAAATTAAGGATATATTAAATGTAATGGATTTTCCATATATCTTTTGGAAAAAATATTCTGGTCACCCACTAATTCATAAAGATGTGTTTTCAATATAATTTGTACCTACTGAAATACCTATTTTAATGACTACTTATTGAGTGGATTCAATTGGGTTATTAAAATTAAAGAAGACACTCTAAGAGAATATTAGAAATTTATTCATATGTTTTAGTGTGTTGGCATGGGGGGAACCTATTCTATTTGTTATAAAGAAATATGTGTTAATGTATCCTTGAATTGATTATTGGGAGTTTAATAAGATCTCAACCAAGAAAAAATATCATATTCCCTATATTGATGAACTATTTGATCAATTACGTGGATCTTAATACTTTTCCATGATTGAAAATAATTCTGTAAATCATCAATAAAAAGTTCAAGAAATAGGATAAACCCAATTTGGAATTACACACATGGTTTGGAAAATATGAATTTATTTTTTTTCATTTTCATATAATTAATTCCCCTATTATATTCATTGATTTAATTACTAGAGTCTTCATAGATTAAATTCATTAGTTTATGTTAGTCCTTATAAATGAAATATTATAATTTCAAATAGAAAGGAATAAAAAAATGATCACTTGAGTATTATGATGAAGATCCTAAGGAATAATAACCATTATTTAAAATTTACCATGTGTGAATTTTGTTTTTAAATCATTTCATTCCTATGTCATATAATCTCTAGTGAGGGTATATCAGAAGATTTTCAATTAAATGAGTTATTGAGAAATGTACATGGCCAATAACGGTAATTGAATTCCATAGATGTCTTAGGTTGGGAGGATATTATCAATTTTTATGAGATATTTTTCATGATTATCAAATATTCACACTATGTTGACTCAGATCGGAGTTATATTCAAATGGACTGAGGAATGTGAACATAATTTGAAGGGTATGAAAAGAATGTTGTTCAGTGTACCTATTCTCACAGGACCCTATATTGTGAAAAGGATTTTGATATACAATGATGCATAAAAGAAGGGATTGAGATGTGTTCTCATGAAAAACGATATAGTGATAGCTTATTCCTCATAAAAATTGGTAGATCATGAAAAAAATTGCCAAACACCTGAGTTGGAGTTAATAGTGGAAATTTTTCATGAAATATATTCAGTAACTATCTTTATAGATATATGTGTCATAAAAATACGTCTCATATTAGTTTAATGTATGTATTAAATTCAAAAGATATAAAAATTCACCAAAAATATGGTTCAAGATGATTAAGGATTATGATTGCTTAATATATTATCCCAATGGGAGTGCGAACAAGGTAGAAGATTCTTGGAGTATAATTAACCATGTTAGCATAATTATGCTAAGGATCATTGAAGATCCAATATTTCTGGATTTATATATGATGAATCCGGAAATCTTGAAGGAAGGTGATAAATGTTATCTTATCAATAGATGTTCAACCGTATATTCATATGATTATTAAGGAGATGAAAAAATAATATGTGGAGGTGAAAAAGAATGTGTGAAATGTTCCTGAGGTTAACCTGGATTTTGTGGGACTAATAAGGTTCAAGAACTGTGTATGTCTATTTTCCATTCTAGAAGTGAAGAAGGAGCTGTTGGAAGAGGCTCATAATTTATTATTCTCTATTTTTCCTAAAATTAAAAAGATTTATAGTGATTTTAAGGATTACTTTTAGAGGGATGACATGAAATAATAATTTGAAGAATATGTTTCAGGTGTATTGGTTTTTTAAAAATTTAAGGTAAATATATAGATTTCTAAGGGGATGTTAGAACCGTCAACCATACATCAATGGAAATGGGACAAATCACTATGGATTTTTTCATTAGACTCCCCAAATCATCTAAAGTTTATAATGATATATGGATTATAGTCAATTGTCATGAGAAGTTTAAACACATAATTTCTATAATATCATATTTATCTTTTTATAATTTTTCTAAAAAATATATTTAGAAATTGGTATGTTTTCATGGAATACCCCTTTCCATTATATCTTATTGGGATATGAGGTATACCTCAATGTTTTAGTGAAATCTTTAATAGTCAATGGAATTATTGATGAGTTTTGTTATAGAGTATCATCATAAAATAGATTTTTCTTCTGAGATAATAATTTAAACCATAATGGATATATAGGGACGTTACTCTATGAATTTCAAAGGGGGTTGGGATCATAATCAGCCTCTAGTTTAGTTTTCTTACAAAAATATGTTCTACTTAAACATTTATATTTATACATATGAATCCCTCTTTGGAAATAATTTAATTTTTCCAACATCATGGGATAGACATGTATAAATAAATCTATTGGGACCTAATCTATCTAAGGAAATGGAAGATCAAATTAGAACTATTCAGCAACACATCATGGAAGCTTATAGATGAAAATTGATTTATGCAAAAAATTGACAATGTGGATTAGAATTTAATATTGGTGAGAAGTTTTTTCTATCCATTTCTAAATAGACAATTTTTATGAGATTCGGGAAGAAATTTATGTTTAACCAAATGTATAATAGCCCATTTTATATTCTTTTATCATCTAGGGATCGCAGTTAATCGATTAGTACTTCCAAAAAACCACTCTCATGTTACGGATGTGTTCTATGTATCTCTCCTAAAAAATTAAACACTGGATCCATTACAAGTACAAAACCAAGATTCCTTAGCAATGGGGAATGATATTTCCAATGAGGAATATATGGGATATATATTTCATCATAGAGATAAAGTACAATGGTACAAGACTACACAGTTGGTTAAAGTTCTCTAATGAAACCACAAATTCGAAGAAGCTACTTCAGAACCTGGGGATGTGATGAAGAAAATGTATCATCATGTAATTTTACTAGAGAGATGAATTTATAGGGTGAAATTAATTTTAATTTAGGTATAATGTAATTCCAAAAAAATTATGAAACATTTCTCCTTAAATAATTTGATTCCTTTGATAGCATACTTACATGAAACACCAAGTTTAGATGAACCACATAATATTATTAAAATATTTTTTGTTTTTTATGACCTAGGAATTGGGTTGGTGGATATTAATATTAAAAAATAAATTATGAAAAATATAAATTCTAAAAATTTATAAAATGAATTCATTAGTCATCTAATGATTATAATTAAAAAAGTATTAGAAAATAAAAGTGATGTTTTTACTAAAAATTGTTTTTTATGTGTGAAATGAATTTTTATAAATAAATTTAATTAATAAATATTGATGAATGATTTTAATAAAATTTATATACGTCATTTAATTGATAAAAAATTTTAAACATTCAACATGTATTTTTCTTGGAATAGGATAAGAAATTAATCCAGTTTTATTGTGAAATGTTTTTTTCTTAAGTAATTACTATCACATTATACACACATAAATTAAAATTCATTTCTTCAATTTATATATATTAAATTATATAAAATTAATTACATATTTATAATTTAAAATTTAAAATTTGGTAATTAGGCACCTTTTATTTTAGGTTAATAGGAATAGTAATGATGGTAAAATTTATCACCTCAGTAAAGGGTAAATCGAGTTAAAATAGGTGAAAAATAAGTTATATGGCCATAAATTTTCATCCTAATTATTATTTGATGAATGTAGTTCAGAGATTAACACATTAGCTTATAAATTTATTTTATTTAATGGAAACATTTCATTGAAAATGAATTATATATTATTTCAATCAATGAATGTTACAAAATGACATTATCTTAGATTAAAGTATCTCTTATGTTTCCACATATGAAAAAAGTTATGAATGAATATAAATCTATTTTTTGATATTAATGAAATTTTTTCAACATAGAGATTTATTTTTATTTTTTAGTAATTTTATCATTACCTTAAATTATTATGCAACACTAATATAGTATTTCACTAATTAATAAAAAAATAGATTATTTTAAAATATTAGAAGAAATACTATTTAAGAAATCTAATATTCTCAAATAATTTTATAGAATATTATAACATATTATTATTATGTTATAAATTATATTTTAATTACAACTTTGTCTTTATGTATTTAAATTCAATTTATTTGAATTGTGTCTAAAATGAAATTAATGAGATTATATAAGAATAATATTTTATTAAATTACATATAAATAATAAATATTTTAAAAGAGGATAAAGGGGATAATATATAGTTAAAATTTTCATCCATTTCCCACATATAGGCCATTTGGATCCATTTTTCCTGAGATTGACTCAGTTATTTTTAAATGTTTTAAGAAATTCCTAGAGTGCCCCTCCCCTATCTTATAAATGGGAACCACTAATTTCTCATATTCCCTTAAAATTGAGCCTTTTATCTCAAAAATACTCTACCAAATTCTATTCAATACTTTACCAGACACATTTTAGTGGTTTTTTTCATCTCACAAGTCTAATTATGGGATCCATAAGAGGTGATACAAAGGAGTTCATTCCAAGAATACGTAATCACCTTAACTAATCATGTTATTTTATACAGTTATTTACCTCCTATAAATATATAGATGTTATCATAAATTAACAACATCAGTGTCCAAAATATTCTAAAATTTTAATATGATTATGAATACTCCATTAAAAACCTTCTTTCAAATCAAACAATAAATGAAAGTATCACTCGGGAATACATACAACTTACGGCCTCCATAGAGTGATACAATTCATTTTTCATGACCAAATATTAAGGATTGGTATTATGATGAATTTTTTAGATATTATTTTTATTAAATAATTAAATTTCTGTACTGATCATATCAAATATACCATTATACCTTCCAACCCATTGGAAAACGATAATGATGATCATGCGTATATGTGGACCACCACAACGACAAAGCGATGTGATTAATTTTTCATTTATATTTTACATATATGGTAATAATGATATATTTAATTAATATATATGATATAATAATTATTCTATAAAGCATAATTATTATTTACCTTTCTTTCATTCCACCAGTCAAAAAATGGAAACAACCTTCATGTGTATGTATGGCCCACCATCTTCATGATTGGTGTACTTAATTTTTCTATATAAACCTCTTATAAATGATTATAAATATATATAGTTAATATACATAATTTTTATACCATTATAAACATTTTTAATAGACTTAACCATTAAAAGGTATAATTATTTGGACTATCGAACCGAAAGATGCTTGGAAAATTATGAAATTATCACCTAGAATAGTGATTTTAATAACAAAATTATTAAAAAATGGGTGCTAATATTTCATAAATAAATCATCAATATTATGATATATATGAATATTGTTATTTATTAATTTTTTTATAAATCCATATTTATTATACATGAGTTTTTAACATGAATGGGGAAAATAGATACTTGAGGTAAGGGATGTTCATCTTAGTTTTATTTTAGTAGGGAACATTCCATATTCACCACAGATTTCTTTTTTGATGTGTATATACTTTACATGAATGAATTTTATGATTATTATAATGAAAATTAGGTAATATACATATTCATATAAGGTTCCTTCTTTCAAGGGGCTTATGATTCAAAATTTACCAACATGGAAAAGGATTAATGTTTCAATCCTATTTTAATCGAGATTCTTTATACATGGATTTCAATTGATGAAATTATATTATCCTTGTTTGATGAATACCTTTCATTATATTATTCACTATTTATTTCCTAATATTATTGGTTTTCCATTCAATTTCTTCACTTTAATTAATTATGAGATCAAAATATAGTTTTTAAGAAAATTTTACTTTAATTCTCTCTTCGGTCGTAAGTATTTTTTCTCCAACATCAATATTTTTGGAAAAAGATTTAAAAAGGATTTAAATAATATTTTATAATTGTTTCAAGACATTTTTTACTATGTTTTACTTCTTACAAAAATATTTACAAGGTTTATTCTTATATTTTTTCCAATGAGTAGCTTTTTAGTTTTTAAATAAAATATGAAAGGAGTATTTTTTTAAAATATATAGTGTGAAAGTAATTTTACATCATCATGATGAATTAATGATTTTAAGCATAATTTTTATAGGGTTATTTTATAATTAAATGGTATCTTTATTATGTGTGTAGCTTTTAGATTTTGAAAACTGGTTTTTAAATTTGAAGGTGTATTTTCTACAAGAATATTTTAATGATCTCTCAATGGTATCTCTATTAATAAATTAAAATATACATGGATTGAAATTATATTTTATTGGGGTTATGATACAAGGATACCATAATTATTATTTCTCTGTATGTATTGTGATTATGATGAAAAATGATTATGAAACTTGTTTCCATGGGTTATGTAATGATGAAATATTTATGAAACCCCATTCATTTCATGGGTTTTCATATGGGGAATGTTTTATGATATTATGGAACACATGTGTATTGTTTTTATTATGTGGTTGGTGGGACCTAAATATCCCTCCATTCATTTGGTAAATAATTATATCTCCTATGATAGTTTGGGTAAACAAGTCAAAATTATTGATCTGTTCTGAGAAACGAGTCAATGTGCATTATCCCCTATGGAAAATTGGTGGTGTTTCCTAATCTGAGTGTGTTTATAGTTAAATATCACATCTAAAATGGTTTTTATTCTTATGATGGTTCCACACACATTTATGACATGAAATAATTTTTTAGGATTGATTTATGATGTGTTATCATTCTTTTGATTCATGCCTATTAATATGGTAATATTTTATTCTATAAATTATTATTATGCTATTTTTCATATTATGTATACATATTGTAAGATAGGGTCATGATCCAATACACTTATTCTTTTTTTATTCTTCAGTATGATCATGGATTGATATCTCCCATATCTACCCTTAATGAGCATATGGGCTCACCCTTTTCATATGTTTCTTTTACATAGGTTAAGAATTATTTTTTTATTATGGTATTCCTATGAAGAGTATCATGATGGCATATATTTATTAGTGATGATCAAGTTCTGTCATAATATAATAAAATTCAATATTTATTCTCTGAAGACTCAAAACCTTTATGTTTTTGGAATGATTTAAAATTTTTAGCATCGATTACTCATCTAAATAGATATACTATTTATGTATGAAAATATCCCTCTTTTGTATTTTAAACATGTTTTTAGTTATTTTTATTATATTATAACATATTTTTATCATTTTTTACTTTGGAAACATGTTTCAAAGTAAGTAATTTATATCTTATTAAAAAATATGATTTGAACCCTCTTACCATATTTTTGTGTGACTAACTGAAATTTATAATTTACTTAATCCAATTTTTTTTCTAAATTTGATAAAAATTAGTCTTAAATTAAAACATATAATATATAGAAACATATATGTTTTGTAAAAAATTTGTGTCTTCACAATTAAGTGTTCCTAATAAATTTATTATTGATTAATAAATTTATTAGTGTTTTTATATTTATATATTGGTTTTAAAAAATATAATAATCATTATTGACAAATTATTAATATAATTTATTAGATAAAAATTAAACGATATCAATAAAATTATTCTTTGAGAAAAAAAAGTTTTACTTTTGTCAAGGAAATTATTTTTAGTTCTATAAATCATTTTTTGGCTAAAAATTAAATTGATTGTATTATCTATTATCAAAATAAGATATATAATTTGAAGTCTAATCTTATAAATTAGATACCAATAGTTGAAAAAAAATTAATTTTTCATATAAGTGCATAAAACTATTTTTAAAGTGAAATATTACATAAGTTTAAAAAATGAAAAACATGGGTTTTAATAATATAACATAGTAATTTTATTATATTTCTATAACTATATATATATATATTTATTTATTTATATTTATATATATTAAATCAGAAAAATTGTTTCAAAAAAATTTATTTCATTCTTGTATTATAATAATTTCAATTATGGTTTAAGAAAAATATAATTTTTTATAATACAAAAAAATATAAAATATTTCAGAAAACACCTAAAAATAATATTACGATTATCGTAATATGTGGAGTTAAAAATTAATTTAATTTGGAAAAACTAAAATTCATAAAATTTAAATTTTAAATAAATTCATGATAATGAATATTTATAGTACACGTTGTGAAATAAATTTGAGATGCAATATTTTCTTACTATAATAGGGTCTCAGGTATTATAATTGTGGTGAGATACAGTTGTGGTCATGCATGATATCATGTGGGTATCAGGTTAACATCCTTCATGTTCATGAAACGCTACTGTAATAGATAAATAGTTTACGTTTGTGATGTGAGATGTGGTTTTTAATATTGGATATAAGAAGATTAGGATATTGTGTATATGGTATTTGGTATGGTTTTGGTTATGGAATGGATAGAATAATGCTTGTTTGGGATTTTGTACCCTTTGGGATTTTAGGATGGGTAGGGTTGTGGACTAACCCACATTAGATGTTAGATAGAGTTAACACATGTGGTTTGATGTTGGGGTATGATAGTGGAAAATTAGCGGGGATGTGGATTTAGGGAATATGTTTTTATATTCTTTATTTTATATTATTTAAATATATTTGATACTTTGTGATTGTGCCTTGGTATGTTTCGGTGGATGTTGTCTTGGTTGGGGATGGTTTTATCTACTCTTTATTCATTGGACCAGAAGTATGCTTCTTCCATATTTTCATATGGGATCATGGGTATGATCCCACTGATTAATTACGTTTTAACCACGACTATATATAATAATTATTTTACGATTACAAAGAAACTTTGGTGAACGAGAAAGAATGTACTCTCTTGGATCTTGGGTTTTCCTATGGAGTAACTAACATGAACATTTTTCAAATTTTATTTGTGTTTTTTTATTTTTTCCTACATTATTCATTAATTATTTGATTATTATAGATAATAGTTTATCAATATTATGTTTTTGATCAGTGTTTATTCTCTATATTCCTATGTTTTATGGGTTGATGCCTCCAAAATGTATGTTTTATGCCCTCAGTGTTTGTCTTCAACAAGGGGTCTATTAGATTCAGGCCTTGAGGGCCACCCCTATCCTCACTGTAAGTCGAGGATAGGTTCCTAATGGGGGTAGGTCATGAATGAGTTGTATCAAATCATTTGGTTGAGATACAGGATATACATTAGAGTTAGTCACTAGTGAAGACTGCATGGGTTAGTAAGAAAATTGTATAGTTTAGGCTTGTTGCATGACGTAGGTAAAGGATACTCCGTATAAAAATAATAATTTTGGGACCCCTATGATCTAATGTAAAGACCCTGAGTTTACTGAAATCAATAGTAAAATTGTTTTTTAAGCATGTTAGATACATATGAGAGGTACATGTATCATGATTCATTTCTCTGGTGATTTAAATGGGGGGATTTTAGGTGATATTAAATTAATATAATTAAATTAAATTTATTAAATGAATTTAATGCTACTGGGATTTAGAGCTTTGTTCATCTTTTGGGGAGCTGTTATTCAGTCATCATCCATTCATGGTTTGGTTTGGTGAGCCTCTATATTCATAAATAGTAGATCATAGGACGGTTGGCCCTACTAAGGAAAAGGATTTATGATGTCAGAAAATTATTTTGTTCATTTATCATGGTATGTCTATGTATGTGGAGAGAATATCTAATCTAGATACATAGAATTTTCTTGAGGATCTTGAGATCACTTCATTTTGATTTAGGTGAGGGATAATTATCAGGTTTTGTTTCCCATTAGGCAAGTATAGCTAGTAACATGATAGTGGTGGATCTTACATCTGGGGAGCTAATGGATATATATGTTTACGGGGTGATTTTTAGGGGAGGTTTTTCTTTGATTATATATCATCAATGGTGAGGGAGGAAAATTTGTAGGAGATTTTATCCATTTATTAGGAAGCATGAGTGTATGGGTGTATCAGATCATGTTTAAGGAAATTCAAGAATTTACCCCTAGCTTTTTCTTATATGAGGATTCTAGAACATAGTGTATGGAGGCATTTTTGTGTCATGTTCATCAATTTATATTGACACTATTTATGATTCCTAAATGGTTTTTATTTCAAAATAAGGATTATGAAATTAATAAGATTGATGCATAGCTAGGGTTATCTCTAGAGGGTATCCATCATGGTTCCTCGATAATTAGGTCTACTAGTGGTGGATTATAGGTTTATGGTCCATCATGTTTTCATCCAGCTAGGAGTTGACCTCTATTGTTTTGTCCCTTCCAATCCTCTTAAGCCATTAGTTCACATACCCCCACCGAGAGATTTCCCCAAAGGTTTTATGCCTTGATGTCTATTTTCATAAGTAATTTTATTGATTCTCTATTTTTACTTATTAGTTTGGTAGTTTATTTTTTATCCCTTATCATCCCTAGAAACTACAGCTACCACAAAGTACATAAAAACAGAATTTCTACCATTTTTATGTTCCACCATGAATATATGGAGATTGTATAGGGAATAATCATGATGACCAATTCCCCTAGGTATATATAGCTGTGTATGGACATTGTGGTGGTTGCTAAAAGTGGGGATGAGTATCTGGTTGTCGATTGCTTCATGTTATGTTTGTTTTAGAACTGAAGTGGGAAGGGATCATCTGAGACACCATTTTCTTATCTTCTAACTTGTTTTGTGCCTTGATTTATTGTAGAGTTTATTGTTATTTTTATTTATCTTCCTTCATCCTTTCCTTATGACTCAAGGTGGATATCATTCTAGTGCCCCTAGTGTTGACTATTCTAGTTAGAGGTCATCCAAGTACCTTGATGTGTTCGGGGTTGTGAGATTATGATGGGGCATCAGCAGTCATCAATACATTTCTTCTTTATTCTAAAAAAATTATATGATACATCATTGATATAAAATTATTTTATTCTCAATATATAGTTAATGATACCTTCTGAAAGAGATTTATGTTTTGCAATGATGAGTACTAGGGTATAGTGTTCATTGGAATAAGGCCCCACGCCTTAAACATTACATAATTTTGAATTAAGTTAATAATTCTCATTGAGGATATTTTTATGTTTAGTTCTATAGAAAATTAGGTCATAACTTATACAAATTAGATTTATTTTATACACTTCTATTCATTGTCCATAAAACAAAAACTTCCTAAAAAGAACATGGTTTTGTTCCATGAATAAACATCACAACATTTCCTTAATCCCATCCATGACTCAATTCACCTTTAACTCCTCTGGAAAAACTTTTCAAAATTTGGGTTGATAATAAAAACATCAGTAAGGGGTATATAAAAAAAGGAAAACTGTTAGATTTTTTAAACAACAATTAAACCATGAATACTTTGTCCTAAAGTAATACCTTTCAAATTTAAAAAGTATAAAAACACTTCACTAAATATAATCTCATTGAATACCCTTTCTGTATCCGATTGATTACCAAAAATCCCATAAAAATAAACATATAGCATAAAAAGGTAACTTGGGACATAAACATACTTAAATGAAATAACCATATGGTCGAATTCCACACATATCATTAAATGGAATAGCCATATGGCCGACTTCCATACACAATGCATTAGAGGTTATAACTTAACCACCCATCATTTTCTTATCATAGAACCACCCATCATTTGGTTTATCAAACCACCTGTCAAATGTCCCAGTACCATTTATAATCATGACAAATAAAATATTGTGAAAATTAAACTTTCAGTAAGAACATTTAATTTGAAATCACAAGATATCATTTCGAGATATTTAAATACTCAATCATTTCATAAAAACATTTTAAATACCAAAACACCCTAAAATGGTATAAGGGTTTCTTTTCCTTTAAAAAAATTAAGGCTTATAGAGGTATCCAAATAATGATTACAGCAGTGGAGAGGTCATTGTCTCTATAAAAATTAAAACATTCCTTTTTTTGTTTTGTAAAATAATACATTGAAAAATATTCCATTTGAATTAAATTTAAATTCAAAGGGTTTTATACACCGTGTAAAATAAAGTTGTGTATAAATCAAAATATTCCACATAGAATGTTGATTGAGACTAAGTCCCTTACCTTATGTCTGACTTGACTCATTCTTTCATTAACTTCCTGAATTATAAACATAAGTTAACATATACTTTATTCAGATCCTTTTTCATCTTTATTATTCTTTTTATATCACTTATTACCTTTCTATAACAATTTGGTAATTATTTTGGTTCATATCAGACATTTTATCGATGTTCGGAACTTGTGCCAAAAATGAACATGGTATAATTACAAATAGTCCATGTAGTCAAAAATACCTTATCTCCAGAATGATATTAATTATTTAGAAATCATATATATCATATATATCTATTATATATGTATTTATAATATTCCATATCATTTTGATATAAGAAATGGAATGCACCATGCAGGGAGACGGTAAGCCGTACGTACGCATGAACATTACTTCCATTTATTTTTCATATTTAAATGAAGAAAAAATAAATTATACATAGGTATATTATAATTCTAATATAATATATATGTTATATTTGTTACATAATTTCATTAATTATATCTTTTATTAGTTTCATGTATAGCTTGAATGAGTTATATCACTTTGAGGGGGAGGTAGTCCTCACTTCCTCAAATGCAATTGTTCTATTTATACAACATGAAAAGATTAAATGTATGTTATAAAAGATAATTAAAAAATAATAGAGAAAAAATAAACATCATATATATCATATATAGTTATAGTTCCATCATAATGGCCACCATGAGAGGTGGTAGGGGAAAATTGAACAATCATCATTTCGTGAGGTAGTGGTTCGTCGTCCACAGAAACAGTATGTTCTATACCCATTAGAAGGGGGAGTGTGTAAGTGTAGTTAGAATAATTCTCACAAAAAAAGACCTAGTATATTGATAATTTTGGTTTTTATATGTAAACAAATAATAAGAAGAGCATAGGTAGGGGATATGGGAAAATAATGGAAATGAACTTGAGAGAAGATGTTACCTCAAATCGGGTAACTTCTTTTGATTTGAGACAAATGGGTTTATTGAATCACCTAATTCCATGGGTAAGGATTATATGTGGAATAGAGGGATGTTTTTAGCTTATTTGGAAAGATTATGGATGATACAAGGGGGATTGAGAGGTGTGAGTAAGGGTTAGATGTGATTCCCTTTTATAAGAGGGATGAGGGGATCTTTTGGAAAGTTTGAACATATTATTTTATTATAAACTGATTTTTGACTTCAATGGTTTGAAAACTAGATGAATGGGAAGATAAGATGAATATAAGTCAAAAAAATCATCTAATAATCATTTAATAGGTTATGGATATTTTTTAATCCTTATCGTTTTTATTTACCCCTTTTTTACTCTTACCGTTTTATTAAACATTTTAACACTTTGAGAATCGAAATAGTTACCAAAACCTAAAAAATATGAAATTAAAGAGTAATTAATTAACATTTAGAATTATTATAACCATTTTTAAAAATATTCTATTTTTTTTATTTTTATAATATTTAGTAAAATATTTCATATTTTAAAATATGAATTATGTCAATTTTGATACTATTCATATCATGACTTTTTAAAAAATCCAAAACAACTTAGTTACATAGAAAAAACATAATTAATACAAATTTAACATGTAAATATCTTCCAAAAAGAACTTTTATGACATAAAATTAACCAAATTACATTTATTTTAACATTTATAATATCATCAATTTGAATTCTATATTAATGAATCAATCATTTCATCATTATTGTTTCATAATTAAATCTATTTATTTAATGTATAAAAAATATAAATAAAATACCATGATGTAGTAAATCCTTTTTTTCTTTTAAATTTATATTAATAGTCTAATATATCACCTATATAACCCCACATAAATTTTTTTAGTAAAATATATATGTTTAGGTTATATTTTCCTTAATATTAAATTAAAAGTAATTAAATGCCATTTTCACACACAAGTGGCTCCATTGGGTCCTAAAATCAACCAAAGGATGCCCATGGTCGGAAATATCTCATAAAATAGGGTTGGGACACATTTTAGGATAATTTAATTTTATTATAATATTATTTGATTACTCTTATTTTCCAGATATACCATTTAACCATGGTAAATAAAATTTTTATTGAACTTACTATTCATAATGTCTAAAAATAAACGTTTCCTGCTGATAAAATTTGGACCTACAGATTCTAAATAAGGAATCCATTTTTATAAAATTAAAATACAAAATTTTTAGTAATTAACCTTAAATTATTTCCTGTTGTCAAAACTAAAAGCGTGTTTTTAAGAAGTAAAAACTATAAAAATATTGACATGTGTTTATGTCCAATTTAAAATTTAAATTACTTCCAATGACACAAATTGGATTAAACTATAAAAATATAATCCAATTAAACCTTAAAACCAAATATAATTACAATCTAAATATATTAATAAGTTAGAAAAAATGTGATTTTGAATTAAAATGCAGTATTTTTCGATATTCATTAAAAATGATCTTTATTAGAAAAATACCAAAATTTTTTCCAAAGTATATTTTGATGTTCCACATCTGAAAAAAAAATTATTTTGTCAAATAGAACATATAAAAGTGACAAAAATAGATTTAAAAGTGTTCTCCATCAAATGGTGGAAAACCAACCACTTTAAGAATATTCAAGTATTTCATTCATAAAATCGGATTCATTCTTATTTTAAGCATCTAAATTTTATTAAATAAATGTAAAGGCATTTATGAAACATGTATAATTATATTTTAGTTAGTTATGTTCATTCCCACCAATACAACATCTAGGCGTTAACTACCATTCAAAAATACTAATATTATCTTATTACTATTTTTCTCATAATGACACAGCCTTGTGTGCGATATTAGATTTCTAAGAAACCCATTATTTTGTGTGAGGTACGAAATCAAACATAGAATACCATTTGAAGTACAATTACAATTTAATTCAAAAATATTAATAAATACTAAAATTTTAAATTCTATATTTACCTGGTATGTTGCATCATTCCCCCCATTTTGGTAATTGCATCCCTGCAATTCTATTCACATATCAAATAAGTGGGGGTATTTATCCCTCATAGAATTTTTAGATTCCCAATTTGCCTCTTCAACCATATAATTTTCCACAAAACATGTTCCTAATGTATTACCTTATTCCACAACACATTCTCTATATGGTAAATAATTTGTGTCTTTTTTCCTCATAAGAATGATTCTCTTCCAACTAAACTACGTCTAGAATCACGACATGAGATGGATCTGGAATATAATTTCGCAACATTGAAACATGAAAAAATTGTGTACCTAGTATAATAACAGAGGTAAAGCCACTTTGTAAGCAACTGATCCAACTTTCTCCAGGATTTCATAGGGTACAATGAACATCGGACTTAGCTTTCCCTTCTTACCAAAACGCATCACACTTTTCCATGGAGAAACTTTGAGAAAAACCTGATCACCTACCTCAAAAGAAATATCCTTCATTTGGTTATCCGCATAACATTTCAGCCTACTCTGAGATATTCTCATGTGCTTCTAAATCAACTAAACGTTTTCCATCTCTTTGTTGACACTCCTTTCTATCAAAGAGTCAAAAAAATGGAAAATGGGAACCCCTTATAAAGAAATTGGAGAATACATAATGAAAAACCAAGATTTTCAAAAACATGAATTTTGTATCGCTTTAGTCAAGCCTTAACACCAGTTGCGCACAGCCTACTTGCATGCCTAAATATGTTGTGCAACCTCCTTGTGCGCCCAAATTTGGTGTGCATGTCACCTGTATGCCCAACTCATTTCACCCAAGGTCATTTATTTGCCAATAAATAAACCCTTGGGGGCCCCATTTGGACGAACGAATTTCTTTGAAGCCCGATTGCTTCTCTGGTTTCCCTAGAACTTCTACCCAGTCTTCCAAAACATTCAAGGTAGTTTTTCAACACCTTGGGTGGAAGATTTAAGAGGAGATCATTGGACATAAGTCATTTTAGTGTTTGAAAACCATAACACTTGGGCACCTAAAGCGCCCAACCTCCCTAGGTTAGAAATACTTATGCGCCTCCCATTCCTCTCACAGGAACTTGAGCACCCCACTTCTTGGATCACCATTGAATACTTTTGATGTATTGATAAAGGTCTCACAAAAGTATTACCATACAGTTTTTCATCACTTAAGTCAACATCATGTCACCCAAGTGTACTTTCATGACCATACTTGCATTCCCTTCTCTACTAGGGCGCCCCTCTATGATTCACTTATTCTCTTCACTCTCTTCAGTCTACAAGCCATTAAGCCTTCCTCAGCCATTCATGGAAAGGATTATTATTCCTTGGCCCACTTGATTGAAATGGATTCTGTTGAGACCTCCACCAAAACCTCCTAACATATAAAACATTTGGGAAAGGAACATCAGTGTGTCTCCTATTTGGGTTTGTATTTCCACAGTCAGAGGTCTCCCACATTTGTTTCACAATGGGGTTAGGATTCATGGAGTGTTTCTGGGTTTTTATATCCACGATCATATGGACATTTCTCTAAGAAATAGTATTGGGAAGATCCCGGTCTAAAGGAGGGTTAGGTCTTGGCCTCTCCATTCTCAAAGAGATGACCCGAAACCTCAGTTCTCTGGTAAGGAAGGTATAGTTCTCACTTACTTTTCCATGAAAAAAAGGAGAAGCCTCCCTTTTCTACAAAAATAAATTTTAGGTAAACCATCTTGTGTAATCCCCCTCACCTTCATCCCTTCTTCCTTACATTGGACCCTTGTCTAATGTAAATAGAACATAGGGAAGGCTCATCACCATGCCCTCTTCCACAGTCGACGCGCCCTCTTCCATCAGTGGAGGAGGAAAAGTATGAAGTTTTTTTGTCAAATCTTTCACATCCTCTTGTTTCTCACACCGAGCATGACTCATGTGGGCTAAGAGATACATGATGGTTACAACATGTGCTTAAACACTCATTGGAAGGAACTACAAGAAATCTGATTCCCACCATAACCAGGATACATAGGAATCCATCTCAAGGCTCGAGCTCATTGGGAATCCTCATTAGGAATAAGCCCCAAATTAAACCCCAAATCATAAAGGAATCCTTTTCAAGAAATAACCCCAAAGTCATCTCTCTCAAATAACCATTCAATCTTATGAGACTTATCAAATTATGTGGGCTTAGATTTCTATTTTTATGGGATATGTAGGAAGCCTCCCTAAGGTTCAAACCCAACACATCAAATCAAACCTATTCTCCATAGGCCATATTCCCAATAGGGTCTAATCCTACTTGGAAACTGAAATCCTTTCCATATTCCTCGGGCTGCTTCAGCCTAAATCCCACACTATGTTTTGACCGTGCATCTTTTGCTTAGAGGTCCTTATCACATGACATTAAAAGGTGTGATGTGTCTTATTTAGCAGAACCAAACTATGAGGGTTCTAATTCCTTTCACAAGTATAAGTATGTAGCTCATTTGATGGGCACGATCCTAAGATCAAAAGAAACCTTAATCTCCCTAGATGACAATATATTCCAGAGTGCCCCACTAAGTGGCTTAAAAACTGGTATCATCACAATCAATGATTAAAAGAATATCTAATTGGTGTATTAGAGGATACCATTGATGGAAAACCTTGAATAAACATGGATGCTTCCATTAATAAAGAACCATGAATGCATACTGATGATTCTAAATTTTACACAAGTTAATAAGTGATTGTAAATTCCAAGGGATATGTATGATATACCTGGTGAATTAATAATGATTCCTGAAAATATCTCAAATTTAAAAAGGGAGACCCATAGTAGACAATAATTCCCCACAAAAGGGTGTAATGAGTCCGACCTCCCATCCTCTCAACCAATGCATGTTCTTAAGTATCATAATGTTCAATCATAATGAGTGCTTCCCTTTGGAAATCTAGTCCCCATTGGATAAAGAACTATTGGAAGTTTCCAGTTCCCTAAATAATTATAATGCAAACCGGTTGGAAATAGTGATTCTTAAAACTAGAACACATGTTTCATGGAATTATGAAACCAAAATGGTGAACCCGATGTGAATCCTAAACCATGTTAATAATGTTACCCGCCTATTATGCCCCTATAAATTGATAAAGGAAGTCTATACAAAGGAATTAAACATGCATGTATCCATCTAAAAAGATGTTGTTTTAATAGAGCTTGTTGTTGCATTCTTCTTACCAACATAACCCCTTCAATTCAAAGAATGGCGTTCTCTAAGACAACATCTGGGATCTTTTTTATCGTTGCTCAAGCTGGATCTCCATCCACAGGAAGGACGTCATCACCAACCCAACATCTTCAATGCTGGGTCTCTAATGTGATTGTAAAAGAATATCACCAGCATGGTACAATCTCGACATTAGAGGCTGCTCAACAGGCCATCCATGTCAACAACAATCCATGATCATCTTTCCAACGATGACCAATGATCAAGAAACAAATGGTTCCAACCACCATATCTAACTATTTCATGTCTTTATCCTCAGAATGAAATAATCAATTACTTTTATACTATAGGGAGGTGGATCAAGAGGTAACTCAAAGCCTCAATTCAAGAATGCATGAGTCCTTCTTGAGGAATCACACCAGAAATCGACACTAGAATCATGTGGTATTGTACCCCCAACATGATGGGGGTGTTGCCTATGGACGTTTGGATTAGGTCTCTCAGACCTGGACATGCAAGATGAACTACTACAGACAACGTCTTTTCAATAGGAAATAGGTTCTCACCTCTACCTCCTACGGAGAAGTCCAATAATTAAACATGATGGAAAACAACGAGCGGGCACATACACTTGTCCATCCTAATTTTACTGCTCAACAGACTCATCTAACAGAAACCCCCCAATCCCCTCCAGATAAACCTGGTGGAGCACCGTGAATAGGCACATACACCTGTTTACTAGTCATTAACCTGTGGAAAGGCTCATCTGACTGTATGTAAAGAATTTCATTAATCTAATATGGTGGCAACTGGTAAATAGGAACATACACCTGTTTACAATCACTAATTCTGTCAACAGTCTTCTCTGTCAAAATTGAAGGAAGTCTATCAACTATACTTGATGGAAAAGATAAAGTAGGCACATACACCTACCAATGTTCATCAAGCCTTATAACAGTCTCATTTGGTAGCACCCAGAGAAGTTAGTCGGAAATCTCCGACGACAAATTTGGGGCAGACCCACTCTTTTCCCCCATGCGTCAGTATTGTCAATATCCATTGACTGGAAAAGGGGTATAGGAGTAGGAACATTCACCTACTCAAAAACTGTAATGGAAATATTCCCATTCCGGCTGCTGAAGTCACCAAACATATATTATCAATGGTGAAAGGGAAAACGCATATCCCTGCCCATCTTCCAGAAGAATGCTCAGATATTTTAACAACTACTTCAACAATATTAGGGAAACAGACACATAAATCTATCCTCACACATGGGATAAAACATCATCATTCCATCCTAGAGCAGATACACACCTCTTCTCTAGTCTAAGAGGGTCATGGGGAATACTCCCCCATATCATATCGACAATAGGATCTGGAACGTACACCCTTTCCAATTGGAGTTAATCAGTTTGTTTCGGTAACCACTCAAAGGTAGACACATATACCTACAAATGATAACCACTTTTCTCAACAAGTGGACCCAACTATGTATAATAGAACATCCATGAAATAGTATCACCAAGAAGTTTTGGAAAATCAAGAGTTAAGATGCGATGTGGCTCCTCTAAATGATGGATTTCTTGAATCCCTCTGAAATTTATCTATTGTTCCTCAAGATTCTACCCTCCCATTACCAAATTATGGGATAGATAGTTCTAATTCTAAAGTTACTTTTCAGACACTTCATCATGAATGATTTCTTCTGGAAAATTTGGTCAATCCGGAGTGCTTATCTCTGGATGAGAGCCAGAGCAACCCTCCGTGTGGCCAAAAAACCAGGGAGAATGAATATTAATCCCTTGTTGTAATCCATCGTGGTGATCCTCCCCATGATGGAATTAGCTAAGAATTTCCTCTCTGTATTTTTATTTTTCATTGTTAAGACTATTCCTTAATGTAGCGATGAGAAAGACCTCCTATCTTGAGCACTTGAAAACACAAAGCTAGTAATGCCTGGTACCTTGTCATTTACGGGTGAAAAACGTTCTCCACCAGAAGACATCTTAAGGTAACAGTCATTATCCGAACCTCCTATTGGTCATTTTTCTTCAAAAACATAGCATCCACTCTAGTCAGACCATGTGGAGAAACCTCTCATGAAAGATAAAGAAGATGTGTTAAACATGAGGAAATAATTAGCTAAAGGAGAAATCATATTCATGTTCTGGCCTTTGGAAATTTCTCAGTATAACATTTTAGAATTGATAATAGAATATTGAATCCATGTCATTCATCTCAATTTATGGAAAACTCTTCATCATTTGAAAACCAATGTCCTACCATATGATAAACATCAAAATCATGTAAAAGAAATAGAAGTGTTGTAGTTCCAAATTGACTTGGAATCTCTCTCTCAGTTTCTCAACATCCAAAGGTTTAAAAATAGCAGAGAACCCTTTAGCATGCATGTATCAATGCTCTAAAGAGGCTACGCTAGTTAATTTCTGATTCTACATCTAGTGTTTGTATCAGAGGATGGGGTGAATATGGAGCGTTGCATTTCACTGCACTCCAAAATCAGCAAAGTCCACCAAAAGTGGTCTCATGAAATGTTATTTCCCATAGTCAGCAACAATCAATTGGTTTTGTATGTAATCAAGTGTACGCTCAAGAACATACCTCAACTAGTTCTCCTCCAATTTAGGCCCAAAGAAAAGAAGTTTTTGAGTTACTTTTACATCAAGCATCTAAGAATCATGAAAAGGCATCCTGTTTATAGGATGTCAGTAGTCAGATAATGGAAATATCTAAAATAGAACAACAATCTTCTAAAACAGGTGATTTAAGTGTTTGTCAGATGACGCACCTTGCTAATGTCCGAACCAAAACCCACAAAATCAAAGATAATTTGCCCAAATTTCAGCCATAGTAGTTCAAGAATCACACCATCTTTCCAGTCTGGGGGCTCATTTAATTCAACCATCAAATTAATTAAACAATGTACAATTATTTGAAAAAAATAACAGGAACATCCCTAGCCTACAGGGTTGTCCGATTTTTCACATCTGCAATCCCATCCTCAATAGAAGTCTGTTTTCTCTGGATTAGGGAAGAATCCATAAGGAAAGCGTACAAATGAACTATCCAAGGATTCCCTTCAGGTTACTGTCTGCCAAATAGTTTCAAGGAAATCTTCATATAGGAGAACAGAGTCTCATGAAAGACGCAAAGGGATGCGATCTGGCAGAAACAATGACATAATTCTGTCAATGCATTATGCATTAATGAATGTTATTAACATAATTGCAGAAGATCCTCCAAGAAATAAGTCTAGTTCAAGGGAATCGGAAGATAAAGTTCTTGTGTATAATGTGGTACACACCGAGTCAAATGAAGAAGGTTTGTGTACACAAAATCAGTGGCTTACCCAGAATCTAGGTATGCCTTCAAATAACCAACTCCCCCCTCTCCAAAAAGAATCTAACAAGGGGAAAGGAAAAAATTAAGATTGTATCTCACTTTTCCACTATATAAGGTCAATCACTTTCACTTTAAAAGAAATTTACATAGCAAGAAGAGTAAATGAAGGAGTGGAAAAGAATCAACACATAGTTACTTCGAAACTTATTTTTTGTTAGATGGTGTCCCCAGGAAATTCCTCAACTTTCAAATCCCATAGGAGCTCCTTAACAAAGAGGATTTGTAGTAACTACAAATGCAGATAATGAATTCCCTCCATTGGGTATACAACCATGGTAGGTATCTGTACCACCATCTGTGGTTTTACCAGTCGATGCACTAGCTTAAGCTCTAGATTCTACACCTGCATAGGTTCCAACTCATTCAGATGTCCCCAAATTCTTATGAACACAATTGAGGCAATAACGGGTAGATTGGAAGCTATGGAGGAACGAAATACAACAGTTTACCTGGAAAAGAGAGATTACCCTGAATGGGTGGATACAATTCCTCCCCCACCAAATTTTTGAATACCGCATTCCCAGTCATTAATGGTTCGGGAGATCTGGAACAACACCTAACACATTTTTTTTCTCATTGTGATCCCATGATGAGAACTTCTCAATAACAAAAATTTAGTTAATCTTAGGTTTTTTGTGTAATCATTACAAGGACCATCTTTTATTTGGTATACAAGTTTGCAATCTCAATCAATTACTGAATGGGAAGCTCTCCGTCAGATATTTCTTCTCCAATTTAGCTCAATGCTACCAAAGTTGACAATTTTGATCTTTCTAACTGTAAACAAAGGGATAATGAAATAGTTCAACATTTCATTACATGATGGAAAGGATTAACATATCTTTTTTGTCTAGAACTCCCTCAAGAAGAATTGCATCTAATCTATGGGGTAAATCTGCATGAAAAATTACACACACCATTGATCCCAGTGAAATACACATGAAGGTTTCGAGACCTTACTTTGATCACTCAACAGATAGAAAATTATATTATAGAAACTAAGGCTAAATATCATGTAATTCTATTAGCTCTAGTGAGGAGGATAGGAAAGGAAGAAGCTGCTAAAGTCACCCTCAAATGGGCATATGTACCTGCTTCTACTTCAAGACCCTCATCATGCCGAAGGGCTCTGCCTCTTGAGCATCAACAGTAATGACTGCCTTGTCAAGATGATCAAAGAGATCAAAGGTGTAAAAGTTTGAGTAATTAAATAATAAAGTTTATTATTTCAGGAACGAACAAGTTATTGGTTACTTTATCTTAGAATTGGTTCAGTTTCCAAGGAAGAAAAATCCAAATAAAGATGGATATGAAGATCATCCAAATTATTTTCCCTTTCATCAGATGATGGGACACCCCATTAAGGATTGAATTGTTTTGAAAGACCTTCTAAAAAATATGGTAGACTCTGTACAGGTGAAATTGAAAATTTCATCAGCTCAAGTATCATGTGTTAATGCTACCAATCCAAAGGAAGAGGGAGAATGGAAAGAGTTTAAAAGTAAAAATGTGCAAAAATATAATGACTAGAGGATCAATAAAATGATCAAATGGACTCATTAGATTTTATGAACATGGTTGAAAACACCAATTGTTTCTTCTTCCACTCCTTCCACAACAAAACCATATTCATAAAAAGTCCATTACTCAAAGATGAAAATTGATCATAAGGACATAGAGAAATCAGAAGAAGGTGAACTCATGTCGAGGACTGTAACAGCCCGAGATTTTATGAAAAATATTCTTTTTTATTTCACTAATGTCTTGTGTTGTACGCTACCCCAAAAGGAGCTTGCACAACACGCATCCTTGACTTGCCTTGCATTACACGCAATCGCAACCTTCCTCGATAGCCTGTGTGGTACGTAATACTGAGTTTCACGAAACAATGATATGCTATTAAAATATTATTAAAACTAGCCGTTATGAATAGTAATAACCAATTTTTAAATTTTAGAAATTTTAACTCTCAAAATGGACTTCATTTTTGGATTCGGAGTATCGAATTTAGCCTAAGGTGAAATTTTGGTACTTTTCGGATAACTTTCATATTCTGATGAATAGTGAAAATTACTAAATTATAATTAAAAACAACTTTTTTAATCGAAATAATTAATAGTGATAAATCATTAATTTGAGTGGTTTTAAAGTATATTTAGAATATATTTTTACAATTTAATACAATGTTGGTCATTGGATGTAATTTCACATTTAAACTAGACATAAACAAGTGTCAATATTTTGATAGATATTGTTTCTTAAAAACACGCTATTTGTTTTAACAGCGGGATTTAATTACAAAATTAATTAATGCAACTTTTATGTTATGAATTTGGTAAAATAGACTTCATTTTTGAATTCGGAATATGAAATATAGCTTGGGATGAAATTTTGGCATTGTTCTGAAAAACATCAATTTTTGATGAATAGTGAAACTACTAAGTGGTAGTTAAAAAAACTGAATTTTTCATAAAACTTAATTTTACCACTTCTGTGAATGGAATTTCAAAAATCCGAGAGACACGGTTGATGTCAGTAAGTAAAATGTGGTTCAATGAGATGAAAATAATTTTTGGTGAATAGTAACTTTTTACTTTTATTTTCCACGGTTAAAAGTAAATAGGGTAATTAAGGGTAAAAATGATATTATTATTACCCTAACACATGTCCTAATTCTATTGGACAAGTGTAATTCGACCAAAAACAAGCTTAGGAATAAAATATGACCATTTAGGCCCACTTGGATTAGATTAGGACATTTATTATTATTTAATTCAAAGAAGAGTTAAAAGAGTCAAAATCAAAGTTTATTTACTAAAACATTTTTAATATAGGGTTTTACATAAGATAAATTCGATTGTAAATATTCATTTGAAATCTAAAACGATTTCCTACATGATGGTATTTTATTTGTAATTTTTAGACATCAAATAAGTCAATTTATTTATGACACAAAGATGATGCAGTAATTATCTTATTAATGAAATATTGACATAATTGATGTTATAAACACCAAACTAAATATAATTTGAGACTTTTTATGAATTCCACTAATTTTATAGGTTACTATGATATAGTAGTGTTGATTTAATCAACTTGGTTCGAACAAATAATTCTGTTATGACTTTCACAAAAATCATGTATCAAATAGTGTCAAAATTGACACAAAATAGTTTTTAAATCAAATATTATATTATTAATTGTTATTTTATTCCTAAAAATGTAAAGTTCTGCCAAATGACTTAGATAAGGATATATGTATTAATAATATACAATTTGGGGTTCGTTTGGCATGTTATAGTAAGTTTATTAACCATATAATGTAAGAAAACAAAAAGACACGGTAAAAGTTAAATTATTTAACTTAGAGTTAAATCTAATTGATAAGGTTAAAATAATAACCTAAACTTGTCTAAATCTTATTGGTTGATAGTATTTCGATCCATCCCCACTTTAGCTTCGAAATAAGACCCTTTGGAACCATTATAAACCAATTTTGACTTTAAGATAAAATAATATTTTGAGATATTCCTAAGGTGCCCCTCTCCTCCCTTATAAAAGGACACCTCCTCCCCCTCCTCCTCACACCAATTTGAGCACTCAAGCTCGGCCAACCCCTGCCAAAATCTCTTCTCCACTTCCCTAGAAACATCCTAGAGGTTCTGGTCTTCCTCAAAGACCAATTTTAGTTCCCTAAGATGGGGTCTCAAAGAGGCACTTCAAAGAAGAGGTAATTACCGTTACCAATTCTTTCATCTTTATTTCTTCTTCCACTTCTTCTTCTTAGGTTGTTTCATTATGAATTAATAACATCAGTATAACTCATATACTGATATGTTATTATAAGTATGAAATAACCCTATTTCACCATCTATCCATCCTACGGAAAAATAAATCACCGCGCGTGCGTACGTACGGAATACCGTCTCCACGCCGTGGTGTAATCTATTTTCCACCACCACCTTACATGGATGGGTATAATGGTGTAAAGAATAACTATACATAGTTATTACAACATCATATTTATTCTGATATATTGTATAATCCACTCCAATTCAATTCAATATTTATAGAAATGATATCATCGCTCGTGCGTACGTACGGACTACCGTCTCCACGACGCGATGAGATTCATTCTCCATGTTAACCATTTAAGAATGATTATAATGTATATATAAGAAATAATAATGAAATATATGACATTATAAAGCTACTGTATTTATGTATATATATACATATGTATGTCATCTACTTACTTCCATTTCAAGACAATAAGGAAAGGAAAACAGCGTTCATGCGTACGTACGGACTACCGTCTCCATGAACGGTGTTTTTCATTTTATTTATCTACCTATTATATATATATATATACTGAATATATATGATATATAAATCATATTTTATATTCTGGAAGTGAGTAAATCATGATATAAGTAATAATGATGTCAAGAACAACAAGTCAAAACACCTACGATAAATGAAACGATTTTACCCAAAACGCTTCTTTAACATGGAATTTACAAAAGAACGGGTAATATAATGTCATAAGTGAACCATATATGATATCATAACAATGAATATGATTCTTTAATAAGTCAATAACATGATTTAAATCATTATACAGGAGGTTCGGACACTTACAAAGCAAGTCGGACCTAAGGTAAGGGAAATATCACAATCTCATTTTTATCCGAGGTTGTTTATTCATAAGTATTTACTGGGGTGTATTTTATCATCCACATCCATGTTCCCTCAATATGTAATATTGTTTACATCCACTTGCAATAGTTTAAATCCAATTTTACCCTTAGGTGAGTTTTTAGTAAAGAATATGAAAGGAATCTTTTGTCGTTTTTCCGTACGAGGTACTTTTTGACTTTTCCGACAAAAGTACGAAGAATGTTTTTTTTAACTTATACGGCATGAATGGATTTTTAAAACATTATTTCCAAGAAACTTCCTTTACAAGTTTTCAAGTTTATTTTTAATCAACTTCTTTTATTTTAAAGTCGTATGACATGTTATGAAAGGAAAAATGTTTTTGAAGAAGAAAGGATATTTTCCTCAAGAATGGAGTTCAAGTACTTTATCAAAATTATTTTCCATCTAAGATAATAAAAGGGTTCTGTTTTTATCACTATTATTACATGGATTTGATTATGTTGTGATGGAAATATTTTTATGAATTCCTTTATCTTATATGAATTGTTTTATGATGTCATGTTGTTTAAGAATCCCATTTTTATTACATGGGTTACGTTATGATGTATGGTTTATGATTATGTGGCACACATAAGAATGGTATCATTATGAGATGGGTGGGACCTATATCTCCCTCCAATGCATTGGGTAAAGATTTTATATCTCATGAGATAGACATGGCTGGAACGGAAGGTTATTTCGGTTCAGTGATACAGGACTGAAACGAGGAGTGAACTCGGTTCAGAAAGGGACTTTGTCCACTAAGATAGTATTGGAAATGAGTCATGACTAACAAGAAATGATTTTCTATGATTATGTGTGCATGACACAAAGTTTCAAGTTTCATGTTATGATTATGGTGATCTCATTTTCACTTCTATGATTTATCCCATGTTATGATATTATGAGCTCTTTTGCAGGTTAAGATTTCCAAAAGCTATGTTCTTATGTATATGATGTGATTGATATTTCTTTTGTTTACCCTTACTGAGCATTTGAGCTCACCCTTTTATGTTTTCTTTTCCCCAGGATATAAAGAAAGGTTTTTAGGTAAAAAAAGGGAAGATCTTTATGGGAGATATTGAAGATCTTTCACCACGATTAGAAGATTACGTTCCGAGTTTCCAAAGACACTAAACTATTACGATCCTTGTGTGTGTGTTTTTGTTATGTACTAAGTATTCCGCAAAAGTAATGTAATGTCCATGTACGATAAGCTTCGGGTCTCTACAGTTGGTATCAGAGGAAAGGTTTAGTCAACCTTTGGAAACTAGGATGCGAAAACGTTAGTGAGATCCCTAGAGATATTTCTAAGGTATGTCTAGGGATGTCCCTAGGGATAAGTATACGTATAGGTTATAGTAATAGAATTACGCTAACGATCATAGAATTAAACCTAAGATGTTGGATATTGAAGGTACTCCCCCTTTATTATGTTGTTTTCCCTAGCATGATTTTTGCCTCTCACACTATTCTTTTTGGGTTTTAGACGATGGCTGGAACCCGAAGGAACCATGTTGATCAATGCAATGGACAATGCAATGATTACCCTCCTGAACAAACAAATGTTATGGGAGATGGAGTGCAAAATCTTATTGCTATACTTACACAAGATATGAATCATTCTGGACATCCAAATGAGCAGAGAAGGGAACAATATTCTATTGAGTCCTTTATGAGGCAACGCCCACCTTCTTTCAGTGGGTCTTCTGATCCACTTGTGGCTGAACAATGGATCAGTACTACTGAAAAGATATTTTCAGTTCTTCAATGTTCTGAACATGATAAAGTCATCTTAGCAGTATATCGTTTGGAAGGTGAATCTGATCAATGGTGGAATCTTATCAAGAATACGAGGCCAAGAGATGAAATTGAGTCCATGGAATGGGACGAGTTCAAGAACTTGTTTTTCAGTAAGTACTTCCCTCGTATTCTTCGAACAAAGATGGAGAAAGAGTTTCTTGAACTGAAGCAAAGGGACGATGAATCTGTTGGTACCTATGAAGAAAATTTTACAAGACTTGCAAGGTATGCTTCTGGTATTATCATCCAACCTGAAAGTAAAGTTGATCGATTTTTCAGTGGTTTAAAACCAAGTCTTCGAAGGGCATTAGCTATAAGAGACTTCAGTAGCTATGAAGAAATTGTGCGTTGTGCTATCAAGGTAGAAATGGAAGTTGGTGTTACATATCCATCTCATGGTTTTGACAAGAAACGAAAGATGGAGTTCAAGGAGAAATCTCAGAATAATGGTGAAAAGAAGATGAATGTTTCCTTATGCACAAAGTGTGGAAAGAAGCATGGTGGAGATTGTCTTAAAGGGACTAAAAAATGTTTTAAGTGTGGAAAAGAAGGTCATCGAGCAGCTGAGTGTCGAAGTAATGGAAAAAGGGTTTCTAATGATGTGAATAAAGCAAACACTGCAGAGAACGCACCACCAACACTTCAATGCTTCAAGTGCAAGGAAATGGGGAATTATGCTAATAATTGCCCTAATCCAAGGGTTAGTGATGATCAACATGAGCAACCACTGAAGGCAAAGGACAAAGGGAAATCACATGCGATCACTATTGGCAATGTTGAATATGACAACGATGTGGTGGAATGATTAAGTGTTTATGTAATGGGATTCCAAAATAATGTTGTATCATTGAGTATTGCAATATTTATTGATGTGGTATTCAAAGTGATTGAGATATTTTTTGGAAATAATATGATATGCACATAATGAAGACGAGAAAATGAAATGTTTAATAGTATTCATGAGCTCATGATTGATATAAGGACTAAGTGATATCATGGTTTGAGTATATAGAATTTTGAGGATTTTGGTATGTGGAAAGTGTTAACTTTTAACTGCACTCATGTTTTCACTAAGGTATTCAAGAGAATACATGATTAAGGACTTTGAATGTTTGGAATGTGACCAACAAGACATATCTTATGATATGTGGGGATCAACGACAGTATTAAATCTCTGGTAATCGTTGTCACTATATTATGAGAGTGGACTACAGTATTATGTATAAGCCTAAAGATTAGACTGGATTATGTTGGACATAAGTTAGTATTGTTTAAGGATAGAAGATTTTCGATATTATTGATGGGATGTTATAGTAACGTAGTTTTAGAAAAAGGACAACCTGCAGGACGGGCGACAGCCCATCGCTTCGGACAAGGCTGTAGGAATCGAACCCACAACCGAAGTGCGACTGGCCTTTATCGCCTACCACTGACCTACATGAAGTCCCTGTTTAGTAGAAACTAGTGTTATTATATTAAGCAGTATGATATATGAAGTATAAGCCCATTTTAGGAACCATATATGATTAATCCCACTATAGATCGACTTATGTATATAAATTTTGCTAACCTTTTGAGACAGATGGAATGACCCGTCATTCTATCACATGATCTGCTAACACTTCACGAATAACAAATTCAACTTCATTTATTTAAGAGATGAAGTGGAAATTGTTAAAGGCACGAACAACAGTGAGATTGTACCAAAATAAAGTAAGTATTTATTCTAATTCAAATTCTTTAACTTTAGGGAAATGATCTTGAAAACCAAAAATGTTGTCCTAGTTCTCTTATACCTGATGAATCAGATGGTACCTTAGATCGTCACAAATTTATGGATTTGTGATTACTGGCTTTTCCATAGCCATGTTCTCTACCACTCTCCATCAGAACATGATGGTTAGATTTCTCTTCCATATCCATATTTTCACCTATGTGGAAACCCAGTGATTAGTTTATTTGGGTAATCGTTACATTTCATACTTTAGTTTTTAAAGCCAAGTTTTGGTATTCCTTTTTACGATGTGGGTTTCTATTAAAGAAACTTTCGAATAGTAAACCATTTATAACCCCGACGAATTTCGAGGGCGAAATTCATTTTAAGGGGGGTAGAATGTAACAGCCCGAGATTTTATGAAAAATATTCTTTTTTATTTCACTAATGTCTTGTGTTGTACGCTACACCAAAAGGAGCTTGCACAACACGCATCCTTGACTTGCCTTGCATTACACGCAATCGCAACCTTCCTCGATAGCGTGTGTGGTACGTAATACTGAGTTTCACGAAACAATGATATGCTATTAAAATATTATTAAAACTAGCTGTTATGAATAGTAATAACCACTTTTTAAATTTTAGAAATTTTAACTCTCAAAATGGACTTCATTTTTGGATTCGGAGTATCGAATTTAGCCTAAGGTGAAATTTTGGTACTTTTCGGATAACTTTCATATTCTGATGAATAGTGAAAATTACTAAATTATAATTAAAAACAACTTTTTTAATCGAAATAATTAATAGTGATAAATCATTAATTTGAGTGGTTTTAAAGTATATTTAGAATATATTTTTACAATTTAATACAATGTTGGTCATTGGATGTAATTTCACATTTAAACTAGACATAAACAAGTGTCAATATTTTGATAGATATTGTTTCTTAAAAACACGCTATTTGTTTTAACAGCGGGATTTAATTACAAAATTAATTAATGCAACTTTTATGTTATGAATTTGGTAAAATAGACTTCATTTTTGAATTCGGAATATGAAATATAGCTTGGGATGAAATTTTGGCATTGTTCTGAAAAACATCAATTTTTGATGAATAGTGAAACTACTAAGTGGTAGTTAAAAAAACTGAATTTTTCATAAAACTTAATTTTACCACTTCTGTGAATGGAATTTCAAAAATCCGAGAGACACGGTTGATGTCAGTAAGTAAAATGTGGTTCAATGCGATGAAAATAATTTTTGGTGAATAGTAACTTTTTACTTTTATTTACCACGGTTAAAAGTAAATAGGGTAATTAAGGGTAAAAATGATATTATTATTACCCTAACACATGTCCTAATTCTATTGGACAAGTGTAATTCGACCAAAAACAAGCTTAGGAATAAAATATGACCATTTAGGCCCACTTGGATTAGATTAGGACATTTATTATTATTTAATTCAAAGAAGAGTTAAAAGAGTCAAAATCAAAGTTTATTTACTAAAACATTTTTAATATAGGGTTTTACATAAGATAAATTAGATTTTAAATATTCATTAGAAAGATAAAAAGATTTCCTACATGATGGTATTTTATTTGTAATTTCTTGACATCAAATAAGTCAATTTATTTATGACACAAAGATGATGCAGTAATTATCTTATTAATGAAATATTGACATAATTGATGTTATAAACACCAAACTAAATATAATTTGAGACTTTTTATGAATTACACTAATTTTATAGGTTACTATGATATATTAGTGTTGATTTAATCAACTTTGTTCGAACAAATAATTCTGTTATGACTTTCACAAAAATCATGTATCAAATAGTGTCAAAATTGACACAAAATAGTTTTTAAATCAAATATTATATTATTAATTGTTATTTTATTCCTAAAAATCTAAGATTCTTCCAAATGACTTAGATAAGGATATATGTATTAATAATATACAATTTGGGGTTCGTTTGGCATGTTATAGTAAGTTTATTAACCATATAATGTAAGAAAACAAAAAGACACGGTAAAAGTTAAATTATTTAACTTAGAGTTAAATCTAATTGATAAGGTTAAAATAATAACCTAAACTTGTCTAAATCTTATTGGTTGATAGGATTTCGATCCATACCCACTTTAGCTTCGAAATAAGACCCTTTGGAACCATTATAAACCGATTTTTACTTTAATATAAAATAATATTTTGAGATATTCCTAAGGTGCCCCTCTCCTCCCTTATAAAAGGACACCTCCTCCCCCTCCTCCTCACACCAATTTGAGCACTCAAGCTCGGCCAACCCCTGCCAAAATCTCTTCTCCACTTCCCTATAAACATCCTAGAGGTTCTGGTCTTCCTCAAAGACCAATTTTAGTGCCCTAAGAGGGGGTCTCAAAGAGGCACTTCAAAGAAGAGGTAATTACCGTTACCAATTCTTTCATCTTTATTTCTTCTTCCACTTCTTCTTCTTAGGTTGTTTCATTATGAAGTAATAACATCAGTATCACTCATATACTGATATGTTATTATAAGTATGAAACAACCCTATTTCACCATCTATCCATCCTACGGAAAAAGAAATCACCGTGCGTGCGTACGTACGGAATACCGTCTCCACGCCGTGGTGTAATCTATTTTCCACCACCACCTTACATGGATGGGTATAATGGTGTAAATAATAACTATACATAGTTATTACAACATCATATTGATTCTGATATATTGTATAATCCACTCCAATTCAATTCAATATTTATAGAAATGATATCATCGCTCGTGCGTACGTACGGACTACCGTCTCCACGACGCGATGAGATTCATTCTCCATGTTAACCATTTAAGAATGATTATAATGTATATATAAGAAATAATAATGAAATATATGACATTATAAAGCTACTGGATTTATGTATATATATACATATGTATGTCATCTACTTACTTCCATTTCAAGACAATAAGGAAAGGAAAACAGCGTTCATGCGTACGTACGGACTACCGTCTCCATGAACGGTGTTTTTCATTTTATTTATCTACCTATTATATATATATATACTGAATATATATGATATATAAATCATATTTTATATTCTGGAAGTGAGTAAATCATTATATAAGTAATAATGATGTCAAGAACAACAAGTCAAAACACCTACGATAAATGAAACGATTTTACCCAAAACACTTCTTTAACATGGAATTTACAAAAGAACGGGTAATATAATGTCATAAGTGAACCATATATGATATCATAACAATGAATATGATTCTGTAATAAGTCAATAACATGATTTAAATCATTATACAGGAGGTTCGGACACTTACAAAGCAAGTCGGACCTAAGGTAAGGGAAATATCACAATCTCATTTTTATCCGAGGTTGTTTATTCGTAAGTATTTACTGGGGTGTATTTTATCATCCACATCCATGTTCCCTCAATATGTAATATTGTTTCCATCCACTTGCAATAGTTTAAATCCAATTTTACCCTTAGGTGAGTTTTTAGTAAAGAATATGAAAGGAATCTTTTGTCGTTTTTCCGTACGAGGTACTTTTTGACTTTTCCGACAAAAGTACGAAGAATGTTTTTTTTAACTTATACGGCATGAATGGATTTTTAAAACATTATTTCCAAGAAACTTCCTTTACAAGTTTTCAAGTTTATTTTTAATCAACTTCTTTTATTTTAAAGTCGTATGACATGTTATGAAAGGAAAAATGTTTTTGAAGAAGAAAGGATATTTTCCTCAAGAATGGAGTTCAAGTACTTTATCAAAATTATTTTCCATCTAAGATAATAAAAGGGTTCTGTTTTTATCACTATTATTACATTGATTTGATTATGTTGTGATGGAAATATTTTTATGAATTCCTTTATCTTATATGAATTGTTTTATGATGTCATGTTGTTTAAGAATCCCATTTTTATTACATGGGTTACGTTATGATGTATGGTTTATGATTATGTGGCACACATAAGAATGGTATCATTATGAGATGGGTGGGACCTATATCTCCCTCAAATGCATTGGGTAAAGATTTTATATCTCATGAGATAGACATGGCTGGAACGAAAGGTTATTTCGGTTCAGTGATACATGACTGAAACGAGGAGTGAACTCGGTTCAGAAAGGGACTTTGTCCACTAAGATAGTCTTGGCAATGAGTCATGACTAACAAGAAATGATTTTCTATGATTATGTGTGCATGCCATAAAGTTTCAAGTTTCATGTTATGATTATGGGGATCTCATTTTCACTTCTATGATTTATCCCATGTTATGATATTATGAGCTCTTTTGCAGGTTAAGATTTCCAAAAGCTATGTTCTTATGTATATGATGTGATTTATATTTCTTTTGTTTACCCTTACTGAGCATTTGAGCTCACCCTTTTATGTTTTCTTTTCCCCAGGATATAAAGAAAGGTTTTTAGGTAAAAAAAGGGAAGATCTTTATGGGAGATATTGAAGATCTTTCACCACGATTAGAATATTACGTTCCGAGTTTCCAAAGACACTAAACTATTACGATCCTTGTGTGTGTGTTTTTGTTATGTACTAAGTATTCTGCAAAAGTAATGTAATGTCCATGTACGATAAGCTTCGGGTCTCTACAAGGACAAAGTTGTCTCAGACCATGGTAGATTTTATGGCATCTATTTCAAAATCATTGGAACCACCCTGCCAAATGGTACAACTAGAATTAAACTATCAAAAAGAATATTTGTTGGATGAAGAATTTATCATTGTTTCTATTAATGTTATCCATTTAACGGATCCTTATGCCAATGGTGATTCTTAGTATAGTGAGATGGAATTCCTTATACTAATTGGGGAACAATAGGAAGGGGATAAGTTTGAGGATACCGGAAAAGACGTGGGAATTCCAAAAACCACCATTTTAACTCTCCACCCTGTCTCGAACCATATATAAGGAAGAAACTTGTGGAAGGGCCCTTCATCGGGATCAATAGGAACAAAAATTTTCTTCTATGATAGACAGGTTCAGTTCTGACACAATTATTTTGGAAGACCAATTTGAAGCCACACCATCTTCTTCCCAACAAATTAATAGACTTAAGCAGTCTAATTTACCAAAGATAGCAGTATTTCTAGCTTCTTCTCTGACACATAGTACATCTATATCAGAAGCATCGACTTCCAAATCATCTGCAAAACCACATCTCCACACTAGGAAACGCAGACCTTTGGACCTAAAGTATGATTTATTGAAACAATTGTCCAAAGTACCATACATGTTATCTATTTCGGATGCTTTGAATCTATAAAAAAATATTCTAGATGCACACATTGAGTCTTTGTTAAGTCCTCAAGATTTTAAAACTGACGTTGTTGTTGCAGAGGTTTACCATATAGAGAACGATCCTGCAGAATTTCATGCAGACATATCTTTTATAGATGAAGATGAAGATGATGTTGTGCATTGACATATAATACCATTGTATTTGTCTGTCAAGTTCAATGGCATAGATATCGGACGAGCCTTCATTGATAATGGATCTGGGGTCAACCTCATTCTCGTTCGTACACTTCATAGATTGGGCCAGATTGAATCTGACTTATCTCCTTCAACATTAATGTTTCAAGGATATGACAAGAATGAACAAGAACCTCTGGGTAAGATTACACACAGAACTCAGTTTGGAAATCTTGAGAATAATTTAGATTTCATGTTTGTTTGTCAAGACACAACCTCCAATATTCTTCTTGGAAAGCCTTGGTTGCATCAACATGCAGCCATACCTTCGTCATACCACTAATGTCTGAAATACTATTTCAATGGTAAAATCATAACATTGTATAGTGATAAGGCTCCATTTAGAACTTGTGAATATCAATATATTGAGGTAGAGTTTTATCACATAAAATGAACGAAGCCCAGGAAAAAAGAGATAACCAGAGTTATTATTCCAAATGGACTGGAAAAGATCCCAGAAAATCCATTCATACATTATAATACATATTATGTGTTACCCATAAATCAAATTGTAATGGTAAAACCAAACCTGAAGACTCATCCAGTAACTTCAATAATGTCAATTACGGCAATTGATCCTGACAACATTGAAGAAATTATTGATACACCAAGAAATGTGGAAAGCCCGAATGGAGATGTTTTCATCACATCTGTTGAACTACAACAAGCCTCTACATCATTAATCAGAGTAAAAGATATAGTGGTATTTATAGAGGAAGACAAAGAAGTTGATTCTCAATCCATCAACCCCTCTTTATTTCCAATGGAAGACCCTTCATCATCAGTAGGATTAGATATGGTGGTATTTTATTCAAGATGTTCAAATACTGATTTATCCCCTAACACTGGATGTTTTTCCTCATCATTTACAATGAAAGTGGAAACAGAAGAGGTAATACATAATGAATAAGAAGAGAAAGATCTCATGGATGCACTTCTCGCATTTGAAAAAGGTGTCTCTACCACCATGTATGAACTCGAAGACGGAATTCTAGGTACAAAACAAGATCCACGCCCCACTATAATTAGTGTGGCCATGACCTCTGAAGAATAAGAGGTGTATACTTGTTTTCTAAAGAAACATTGATATATATTTTCTTGGAATTATACAGAAATTCCAAGTCTTAATCCTGATATAGCCACACATCATTTGGGTTTTCCAGAAGAACATCGTGGATTTAAGCAAGCAGCTAAGATCACACACCCAACTCATTCCTCTAAAATTGAAGCCGAAGTTGATAAGATTATAAAGGCAAACTTTGTTAGGGAAATTCAGTATCCAAAATGGCTGGCTAATATTGTCCCAATGGAAAAGAAGAAATTGGAAATTAGAGTTTTTGTGGATTTCAAATATCTTAACTGGCATTTTCCTAAAGAGGATTTTCCAGTCCTCATTACAGAACTTCTAATTGATGCAACAGTTGGCCATGAATCTCTTTCCTTCATGGATGGATATTATGGTTATAATTAAATCTGTATATCCCCAGAGTATGATGAATCTATAGCCTTTAGATCCCCTCAAGGTGGGTTTTGCAATCGGTTAATTCCATTTAGCTTAAAGAATGCAGGTGAAACATACCATCATGCCATGTACCATATCTTCAAACCCTTATTATGGAAACTTGTTGAATTTAATGGGGATGATTTGGTGGTCAAATCTAGAAAACGTTCTAGTCACTTGACTAATTTAGAAACCATATTCAATAAACATCGACAACACAATTTCAAGACGAACCCCTTGAAATGTGCTTTCAGGGTAACCTCAAGAAACATTCTTGACTGCGTCGTACGTGATCATGGTATCGAAGTTGATCCTGAGAAAAAAAAATCAATCCTTTGTTTGTCACCTCCTAGAAATTTGAAAGAATTAAGAGGACTCCAAGAACACTTGGCCTATATTTAGTGCTTTATCGCCAATTTAGAAAGAAACTATTTATCCTTCACCAGATTAATGAATAAGGGATCCACCTGCCAATGGACTGAAGATTACCAAGAAGAATTTAATACCCTCAAGAAATGTCTCTAGATTCCACCAGTATTAATGCCACCTTTTGAAGGAATACTGCTTATTCTCTATGTGAAAACATTAGAGAAATCACTATGTGTCATCCTCACCAAAAATAATGATGTTCGGAATGAAAACAACCTTTACTATATCAGTCTAAATTTTATTTTTACAGAAACTCAATATTCAAGTATGGAAAAGCGCTACCTGGCATTAATCTTTGCAGTTCAGAAGTCATGGCACTACATCTAATATGATGAGGTCCAATTGTTGTCTCTTAATAATCCACTTAAATGTATCTTCAGTCTTCCTATGCTTACAGAACGTCTGGCATGGTGGGCGATTATTTTGTAATAATTTGATATCCAATTTGTACCTAAAAAGGCAATAAAAGTCCAAGCTCTCGTCAACTTCCTTATTGAGAATCCATCTGCGGGAGAGGCATCATTTAATACTGAGCTACCTAATGAAGAGGTCCTCTCTATTCAAGATAATTCCCAAACATGGGAAATGTATTTTGATGGGGCTTCCATAAGTCCAACAGGAAAGAGAATGGAAAATCCTAAACTCAACAAAGTTGAATTAGGAATTGTCATTATCTTCCCAAGAAAGGCATTATTGCCTTATTATTTCCTATTATCAGAAGATGGTACCAACAATGAAGTAGAATATCAATCTCTCATCGTAGGTTTGGAATTGTCCCTTCATGTTCAAATGTGTCATTGAAATGTAAAAGGTGAATCAGAATTGGTAATCAATCAAATTTATGGGGAATATTCTATCATAAAAGAATAATTAATTCCTTTTTGTTATTATGTCATATGTTTAATGGATAAATTTCACTCAGAGAAAATAGTGTCTTATTTTACATGATCACAAAATTCTCAAGTAGATACACTAGCTAACACGGTTATAGCCTTGGCAGATCCAAATCAGGATGAGACTGTTATCAGCATAATGCATCGTCATGTGGTCTCACCTTTTTCTCAAACCAAAATGGAGGAAATTAATGAAATTTTCACTATTTCTGAACTATATAGTCATACCACTAGATGTAAAACATCCATCATGGAATATCTTCAAAATGGGGTACTTCCACCAGATAGGGAAAAGAAAGAATAGATTTGGCGACAAGCGCCCAATTTTACTCTTTATGATGTTCCAGACCGCCAAAAGATCATTTAAAAGTGAGGACTTGATGGAATTTTCTTCATATGTATTGATAGAGAAGAGACCACAGATGTCATGAAAGAAGTACATTCCGGAGCTTGTGGTTCCGCCTAATCTGGGCAAAGACTCTCTGATCAGACTTGAAGGCTTGGATACATTTGTCCATAAATGACACAAGATTGTACATATTTCACTAAAAAAATTCATCCCTGTCAAGTGCTTTCCAAATTCATTCACTAACCCCCACAGTTTCTATATATAGCTAAATACTCTTGGTCATTTTCCACATGGGGAATGGATGTAGTAGGGAGTTAAACTCCCGCCACGGCTAAACAGTTCAAGTAAATTCTCATTGTTATTGACATCTTCTCTAAATGGGCTGGGGAAATACCTCTTAGGGAAGTCGGAGCCAAAAGCAATGTTAGTTTTGTCGAAACTAATATCATCACCAAATATTTCATCCGTCATACTATTTTTATGGACAATGGCCCCAATTTTTGTTCTACTAAAGTAAAAAATTTGTATGAGAAACATAATATCAAGTCCAACCATTCATCTCGCTATCATGTGGCGGTCAATGGACAGATAGAGGCATTCAATAAGACCCTATCGAATATACTCCAGAAGATAGTAGATAAAGATAAGAAATCATGGCCTGATAAACTTTTGAATGCATTATGGGCTTATCGGACAACTACCTGTACTGCTACCCAAGAAACTCCTTATTCATTGGTATACGAAACTGAATTAGTTTTTCCAATTGAAATACAATTTCCTTCACTTATAGTTGAAATCTGTGATCAGTTGTCTACAGATGAAAGATCTCAGAAACAGTTCAATGAATTGGACTTATTAGATAATAAAAGATTGTATACTTTACATCATTTAGAAGTTTATTGGAAAAAAAGAGTGTGAGATTTTAATAAGAAATTTAACCTTCAACAATTCCTTCAAGGAGAATTGGTATTGGTCCTTAGGACTCCAATGATGCCAGGAAAGAAACCTCAAAAACATGAACCAAATTGGTAAGGATCTTATTCCATATATAAGGCATATTCAAATGGATCCAATGCCTTAATCTCAATGGATGGAGAGATTATCACAACTCTAAATACTATGAGATTTTTTAAGAAATACTTTGTGTAGTTTTTTATAAATAGTCTTCACTGCAAGACAGTAAACTACACAGTACCATGTCCTTGCTGCAAGACATAAAACTACACAGCCCTCATGTCCTAGTAATAAGACATTAAACTGCATAACAACCGTCAGTGTCCATGTTGTATGATGTTAAAAGTCATAGCATCTTCTCCCTTGTCACATGACGTTAAACTACATGACATCATTTATACAACTAACGTCTTATCTATTTGACGTTTGAATAATACATAAACAAACATCATTAACAACATCAATACTCTTTAGTAGTGCATGGGTCCCTCTATCTCCTATGTCTGAGTCTGATCTGCATAGATACCATGTTTCAAGAACTACACATGTCTTGATTCTCATTTTCAATGAGATACATAGAGATTCCTAAATCTCTAATTTCGGGCCTAGCCGCAATAATAAAATATTCTTATTTTATTTTCTCCTCTTGTATATTAATTACATCTATACAGAGAGTTTCCTTAAGATAAATTAGTTTGTCCTTATACCATTTTTTGTCTTAATATTTATCATTCTCTCAGAACATGACAAAAATCTCCCATTCGTCATGTCAAACTCTATTAGCATGAGGAATTATTGTTTAATAAACTACATACAGCTTGATTCTCATATATTTTGAGATATGTAGAGATGCCAAGATCTCTAATATAGGGCCTATACATGATAAAAAAATACCCTTTATTTCGTATATAAGAATCAAATCTACGTCGGAAATGTTTTAAGAATTATGTATGACTTGATCCTTTCCCTAGAAAGACATATAGTGACACATGGGTGTTATCTAATAACCTAGTCAGAATATGTCTTTTTCTTTCATATCGGTTCATTTTCGTCCTTACCAAATGACATTAAACTGCATGGAAATATAGAATCCCTATTCTTCAATTGTGTCATCATTGCCCGGTAAAATAAAATTTTACGACTCTGTGTTTCTCACACCGAGCATAGCTCACGTGGTCATAGGAATTGGGTAAATGGATTATTTATAGAAATAATGTGTCTCAATTTATCATGGGATTATTAATGTCTTTAGTATATGACATAAAAATTCACAGTATAATGCCCTCATTGCATGACTTTAAACTAGGCGGCATAGTATTCATTCAGATGAAACAAAGAAAGTCTCTATTTTACATATGAGTCAGATCTATGTAAAGGATGTCAACCTTATGGCCAATACTGGTTCAAATATTTCTCATCTGCATTTATCATAAACTCTTTCCATATTTCATACTCTTAATCTTGAATATTTTTAGATCTTCATAATCTTTCAAATGGTTTCTAGTAATAGGGATTCTAATATTTGAGAGCTATTTTTCCTGACTATACATCACGTGTGCTTAGGCGGCCTTACATAAGTTGCCTACATAACAGGCCTTTCAGTCAAAAGATGAAAGTATTTTTCTATGCAGCATATGCCCCAGTTGGTCCAGCATAATACTGCCCCCATAACGGGATTGTCATGTAATGTTAACTTCGTTCATGGTTATAGTATCTTTGTTCCCTTTAATCATTAATGAAAAATTATGAGAATCTGTATTTTAAAACAATCATTCAAGTATACTTGTCCCATTATCTTTCTCAAAATTCAAAAGCCTTCAAGACCATGGTTTACACATTTCCCTCACCATGTGTTCAATATAATATGAAATAACCATGAAATAACTTGGCCACATGTTATATATTGTTTCCATTTTTTGTCCTAGTGGTATGACCAAAAACTAAAGACATCATATCTCTTATGTTTAGGTCAGACCATTGTAAAAGTCATATTCCTCTGATTCTTTGGACACCTTGGTTGGAAATACCCTTTCCATATTCAGGTACCTTTTTCCATAAACCAAACTCTCTTCTTCGGAAAATCTTAATCTCCTTAAACATTCTTTGACTTTTGGTTATAGATCATTAAAATTTTAGGATCTCTTTTGCCTGACTATGCAACACATGCCCTTAGACGACCTTGCATTAGTTTCCCACATAACAGGCATGTCAGTCAAAAGATGCTGCTATTTGGCGATGTAGAATATTCCCTAGTTTTCCATACATAAGATAGTCCCCATAACGGGTTTGTCAAATAATGATAACTTCGTTCTGGGAAAATACTTCCCCTAATGCTTTTATCAATTTTCCCATATCATTCCTCATTTTTAGAAATTCCCAAATCATATTTTACAATTTTACCTTCCATAACTAAACTGAAGGACCCCGGCACACCCTGAGAGGGGAGGGGTGAATCAGGGTGACCACTTTTTCTTTTAATGTGATGGATCTTGTTCCCATGTTGGCAGGAACTTGTTGAACCTGTATGATGATTATGATCAGAAAGCAAACATTCACATGCACAGAGAAGACACTGCCCTTTTTTACTTGGTTCACCACTAAGGGCTACGTCCAAGGAGCATACACCGACAGGTTGTCGGTCGTACCAAAATCCACTATGCTTCACTAGCGGTAGATTACAAAAGTTCGGGTACAGTTACTCTGTCCCAGGCTCACTGCCTTTACAAAGTTTCAGGGATAGCACACTACTCCCCTCGAGTCACTCCCGTTGACTCCCCCTGGCTCACTGCCATTGGTGAAGTCCCACTCAGTTTATAGACGTGAAGGTCTCTTCATCATTTTCAAGAGAATGCATCTTCATTTGTATGTAGATGCTCTATTGAAGTCCTATTCTCACCAGAAGCAGAATATCACTTTTCCTCGAATGTATCAGGTAGTCTCCTGGCTTTCGTGCAACTCCAAACAGGCCGGCGGGCTTTAGAAAAACCTGGCGCGCTTCTCCAAGCCGGACGCGCAAGTCCCAATACGGCGCGCAAGTCCAAACTGGCGCGCAAGTGTCACCAATGCACCTGCGCGATGCTTACTTCCTCAACAACAAACTTGCGCGGTTCACTTCCTTTCACTCCCAAACCGTCTTGGGCGCACTGCAGACAACCGGCGCGCAAGCTCTACTTGCGCGACCAAACTACCACCTGCGCGACTCAACCACCTGCGCGACGAGAGCTCGAACAATCTCTCAATATTGAACTCCCTCAGAAATGAGGAGGGGTAGTCCAGTATTTATAGGAAAACTGGACCCCCTGCGCGTCGGCGCGCAAGTCCCTCGACGGCGCGCAAGTCTTGTCTTCAATAACCTCTGTCGCGCAACTCACTTGCGCGACCCAAACAACACTTGCGCGACCTTCTTTCCTTAGCGAAATTTTGATGTCCTGATCCTCAAAAACATATGGCGCGCAAGTCTTTTATCCTCCAAGAGCTCTGCGCGCAAGTACCTTTGCCAAAAACACTTTACTTTATTGGCGTATTTTTATGCCCAAAAATTTGGCAAACACTGGGAAACGACGCCACCTTCACTACTGTTTTCTGCTTGAACGGTATGATCTCTTTGTTGGTACACATCCTGAACTTCCACTGAGGATTGACAACAAACACAAACCATACGCCAAATCATGCTTTGAAGACCCTGGTTCCAACAATCTCCCCCTTTGGGTTTGTTGGAAATCAGAATAAATCCAATAGATCTCCAACCATGAGCAAACCCAAAATGCAAGAATCAACTCAGCCAACACTCTAAGTCTACGTGAGCAATGCTCGGTGTAGAAAACAAGAGGGGAGACTTGAATTGGGTTCTGGTGTTTTGAAATTCTCCATGACGCCCGATGTTATCCTTCTTATACTTCTCATCACAGAAGAATTTCGTGCCTTGAATTTATGCCTTTCTCCCCCATTGACAATAAAACCAAAGACCGAAAAGATGTTCAACGTTCAGCTCAATCCATACTCCCCCTGAATAGTATCTCCCCCATAATCCTGCATCACAGCCATAAGCAGATAAAAACAGTTAAAACAAACGGGGAGAGGGGTTTTCCGGAGCCTCCTTCTGCAGTAGGAGGTGGTCGAACACCGAGGTTCAACCGATGCTTCTCGAACACAGCCGCGGACAATGGCTTGGTTAGGATATCAGCCACTTTCTCATTAGTTCCAACATGATCCATTTTAATCACGCCTTGTTCAACCTTTTCTTTGATAAAATGATACCGTATTTCAATATGTTTTGTACGAGAATGCTGAACCGGATTCTTCGTAAGATCAATTGCACTTTTGTTATCACAATAAATCACCATTGGTTGCTGCACCTTATCACCAATATCTGTTAGCTGCTGCTTCATCCAAAGAAGTTGAGTGCATGCTTTTGTGGTGGAGATATATTCAGCTTCAGCAGTACTAAGAGAAGTACTTTCTTGTTTCTTGCTCAACCAGCCAACACATTTCTGCCCAATATAGAAAGCTCCACCACTAGTAGAATTTCTGTCTATCACATCACCAGCCCAGTCAGCATCTGAAAATGCGGATAATTCACTATCCCTGCCTGCAGCAAAAAATAACCCGAAGTTATGTGTACCGTGAATGTATCTCATGATTCTTTTTACTACCGCCATATGTTCCCCTTTGGGATTACTCTGAAAACGGGCCGCAAGGCATGTTGTAAAGACAATATCTGGCCTTGTCGCTGTCAGGTAAAGTAGGCTTCCAATGATCCTCCTATACATGGTGGGATCAACAGAGTTCCCATCCTCATGCTTTCCAAGTTTAGTTCCAACTACAATTGGAGTTGACATTGGTTTGGAGTCTTGCATATTGAACTTCTTCAGCAGCTCTCTTGCAAATTTTTCCTGAGAAATGAATGTGTATTCCTTCTTTTGAATCACTTGCAGCCCCAAGAAATATGTGAGCTCCCCAATCATAGACATTTCAAATTCTGATTTCATGTGGTTGGAAAATTCATCCACTGATTTCTGCCTGCTGCCACCAAATATGATATCATCAACGTAGACAAGAACCATGAATTGATCTTTTGGAGAATTCTTCACATAGAGATTGTGATCAACTCCGCCTCTTTTGAATTCCAACTTCTTGAGATATGAATCTAGCCGTGAGTACCAAGCCCGTGGTGCCTGCTTCAAACCATATAGAGCTTTCTTTAGTTTGCAGACCTTTGTTTCATCGGTACCCAAGACAAAGCCCACTGGTTGTTCAATGTAGACTTCTTCTTCGAGTACACCATTCAAGAATGCTGTCTTAACATCCATTTGATATACTTTATATCCTCTTTGGAGTGCCATGGCAAGGAAAAGCCTGATTGATTCCAGTCTAGCAACTGGAGCAAAGGTTTCTTCAACATCAATACCTTCAATCTGGGAGTATCCTTTACATACCAGTCGTTCCTTGTTTCTGATAACACTTCCATGGTCATCAAACTTATTTTTGAAGATACATTTGGTACTAATCACATTGTGACCTTCGGGTCTTTGGACAAGATCCCATGTCTGATTCTTGTCAATCTGATCTAATTCATCATTCATGGCTTTCACCCAAGATTTATCTTTTGTAGCTTCTTCGAATGAGGATGGCTCTATAACTGATAGAAATGCAGATTGTGTGGTATTCCTCATCCTTCTGGTTTGAGTGGGTGCACTCCTATCCCCAATTATGTTGGATGGATCAATCTCAGCTCTTCGATTTCTCCTGCGAGGTTCAGTAGTATTCACTTTAGCCATAGTTTATTCTTCAGATTCTTCTTCTGAGTCAACATCATTATGTGATTGATGAGTGTTTTGAATGGCTTCCTCTATTTCTGCATTTGTATTTTCTTCACGTTCACATTCTTCGTGACTTTCTATCACATCATCATATGACGTCCGTGAAGCATTTGTGGTTTTCTCTTCAATTATCTTAACATCATTGCTTTCCACAATCTTTCCCAAATGCTTGTTGAAACATTTGTAGGCTTTGCTGTTCATTGAGGAACCGAGGAAGATTCCTTCATCTGTGTTGTCGCCATATTTCCCCTGATTTCTTTCTTTGTTCCTGATGAAGCACTTACTTCCAAAGACACGAAAGTATTTTAGAGAAGGCTTCCGTCCATTCCACAATTCATATGGTGTCTTTGTCTCACCCATATAAAGTCCTGTTCGATTCTGAATGTACACTACAGCTTGAACAGCCTCTTTCCAGTAATGTCATGGAATACGACTCTCAATCAGCATAGTTCGTGCCATGTTGTTCACCTGTCGATTCCTTCATTCAACAACTCCATTTTGTTGTGGAGTTCTCACAACAGCTACCTCATGTTGTATCCCATGCTTCTCCAGATAATTTTTAAATTCAATTGATGTGTATTCTCCTCTATTGTCAGATCGCAACTGTAACAACCCAAGATTTTATGAAAACTATTCTTTTTAATTTTATTAATGTCTTGTGTTGTACGCTACACCAAAAAGAGCTTGCACAACACGCATCCTTGACTTGCCTTGCATTACACGCAATCGCAACCTTCCTCGATAGCGTGTGTAGTACGCAATACCGAGTTTCACTAAACAACGATATGCTATTAAAATATTATTATAACTAGCCGTTATGAATAGTAATAACCACCTTTTAAAATTTTAGAAATTTTAGCTCTCAAAATGGACTTTATTTTTGGATTCTGAGTATCGAATTTAGCCTAATGTGAAATTTTGGTACTTTTCGGATAACTTTCATATTCTGATGAATAGTGAAAATTACTAAATTATAATTAAAAACAACTTTTTTAATCGAAATAATTAATAGTGATAAATTATTAATTTTAGTGGTTTTAAAGTATATTTAGAATATATTTTTACAATTTAATACAATGTTGGTCATTGGTTGTAATTTCACATTTAAACCAGACATAATCAAGTGTCAATCTTTTGGTATATATTATTTCCTAAAAACACGCTATTTATTTTAACAGCGGGATTTAATTATAAAATTAATTAATGAATCTTCTATGTTATTAATTTGGTAAAATAGACTTCATTTTTTAATTCAGAATATGAAATATAGCTTAGGATGAAATTTTGGCATTAATCTGAAAAACATCAATTTTTGATGAATAGTGAAACTACTAAGTGGTAGTTAAAAAAAACTGAATTTTTCATAAAACTTAATTTTACCGCTTCTGTGAATGGAATTTAAAAAATCCGAGAGACACGGTTGATGTCAGTAAGTAAAATGTGGTTCAATGAGATGAAAATAATTTTTGGTGAATAGTAACTTTTTACTTTTATTTACCACGGTTAAAAGTAAATAGGGTAATTAAGGATAAAAATGATATTAATATTACCCTAACACATGTCCTAATTCTATTGGACAAGTGTATGTCGACCAAAAACAACCTTAAGTGTAAAATATTATCATTTAGGCCCACTTGGATTAGATTAGGACATTTATTATTATTTAATTCAAAGAAGAGTTAAAAGAGTTAAAATCAAAGTTTATTTACTAAACCATTTTTATATAGGGTTGTACATAAGATAAATTCGATTGTAAATATTCATTAGAAAGCTAAAAGGATTTCATACATAATGGTATTTTATTTATAATTTTTAGACTTTATATATATTAATTTATTTATGACACAACGATGATGCAGTAATTACCCTTTTAAAGAAATATTAACATAATTGATGTTATAAATGCTCAAATGAATTTAATTTGAGACTTTTTATGAATTCCACTAATTTTCTAGGTTACTATGATATATTATTGTTGATCTAATCAACTTGGTTCGAACATATAATTCTGTTATGACTTTCACAAAAATCATATATCAAATAGTGTTAAAATTGACACAAAATAGTTTTTATATCAAATATTATATTATTAATTGTTATTTTATTCCTAAAAATCTAAGGTTCGGCCAAATGACTTATATAAGGATATATATATTAATAATAAACAATTTGGGGTTCGTTTGGCATGTTATTGTAAGTGTATTAACCATATAGTGAAAGAAAACAAAAAGACACGGTAAAAGTTAAATTATTTAACTTAGAGTTAAATCTAATTGATAAGGATAAAATAATAGCCTAAACTTGTCTAAATCCTATTGGTTGATAGTATTTCGACCCATCCCCACTTTTTCTTCGAAATAAGACCCTTTGGAACCATTATAAACCGATTTTGACTTTAATATAAAATAATATTTTGAGATATTCCTAAGGTGCCCCTCTCCTCCCTTATAAAAGGGCACCTCCTCCCCCTTCTCCTCACACCAATTTGAGCACTCAAGCTCGGCCAAACTCTGCCAAAATCCCTTCTCCACTTCCCTAGAATAATCCTAGAGGTCCTGGTCTTCTTCAAAGACCAATATAAGTTCCCTAAGTGGAGGATTCAAAGAGGCGTTTCAAAGAAGAGGTAATATCCATTACCGATCTTTTCAATTTTTTTTCTTCTTCAACTTCTTCTTCTTTAGTTGTTTCATGATAAAGTAATAACATCAGTATTACTTAAATACTGATATGTTATTATAAATATGAAACAACTCTAATTAACCTTATATCCATCCTACGGAAAAAGGAAATCACCGCGCGTGCGTACGTACGGAATACCGTCTCCACGCCGTGGTGTAATCTATTTTCTGCCACCACCTTAGTTGGATGAGTATAAAGGTGTAATGAGTAATTATATATGATTATTATAAAGTGATATTGATACTGAAATAGTATACAATTCATCAAAATTCCACGACCATGAGAACGATATCATCGCTCGTGCGTACGTACGGACTACCGTCTCCACGACGCGATGAGATTCATTCTCAATGATTAACCATTCATGAATGATTATAAAGTATATATAATAAGTAATAATGAAATATATGACCTTATAATGATACTGGAATTATTTATATGTATGTCATCTACTTAATTCCATTCAATTCAATAAGGAAACGAAAACAGCGTTCATGCGTACGTACGGACTACCGTCTCCATGGACGATGTATTTATTTCCATTTACTGATTTATTATATATGTATATTCTGAATATTTATATATAAATCATCTTTTATATTCTGGAATTAAGTAATCATGATCTAAGTAATCATATGAATAATTACAAGTTAAAAACACGAACGACAAATGAGACGATTTTACCCAAAACGCTACTTTAACATGAATTTACAAAAGAACGGGTAATATAAAGTCATAAGTGGACCATATATGATATAATAACAATTAATATGATTCTGTAATAAGTCAATAACAGGATTTAAATCATTATACAGGAGGTTCGGACACTTACGAAGCAAATCGGACCTAAGGTAAGGGAAATATCACAATCTCATTTGTATCCGAGATTGTTTATACTTTGGTATTTACTGGGGTGTATTTTATCATCCACATCCATGTTTCCTCAATATGTAATATTATTTCCATACACCTACAATTGTTTTAATCCAATTTTACCCTTCGGTGATATTTAGTAAAAGATATGAAAGGAATCTTTTTTCGTACGAGGTACTTTTTGACTTTTCCGACAAAAGTACGAAGAATGTTTTTTTAACTTATACGGCACGAACAGATTTTTACGGTTTTCTAAAGCCTTATTTTCATGAAGCTTCCTCCAAAAGATTTCATGACTATTTTCAATAAGATCTCTTTCTTTTAAAATTGCATGATGTTTTGTGAAAAGAAATTGATTTTGAAGAAGAAAGGATATTTTCCTCAAGAATTCATTTCAAGTGTTTTATCAAAATTATTTACCATCTAAGATAATAAAGGGTTCTGTTTCTATTCATATTTTTACATTGATTTGACTATGTTGTGATGGAATTATGTTTATGAATTCCTTTATCTTATATGAATGTTTTTATGATGTCAAGTTGTTTAAGAATCCCATTTTTATTACATGGGTTATGCTATGATGTATGGTTTATGATTTTGTGGCACACATAAGAATGGTATCATTATGAGATGGGTGGGACCTATATCTCCCTCCAATGCATTGGGTAAAGATTTTATATCTCAGGAGATAGACATGGCTGGAATGGTAGGTTATACCGGTTCAGTGAAACAGGACTGAAACGAGGGTTACTCGATTCAGAAAGGGACTTTGTCCACTAAGATAGTCTTGGCAATGAGTCTAGACTAACAAGAAATGATTCTCTATGATTATGTGTGAATGCCAAAAAGTTTAATGTTTTAAGTTATGATTATTGTGATTACATTTCACTACCATGATTTATCCCATGTTATGAAATTATGCTCTCTTTTGCAGGTTAAGATTTCCAAAAGTTATGTTCTTATGAATATGATGTGATTGATTTTTCTTTTGTATACCCTTACTGAGCATTTGAGCTCACCCTTTTTTGTTTTCTTTTCCCCAGGATATAAAGAAAGGTTTTAGGTAAAAAAAAGGGAAGATCCTTATGGGAGATATTGAAGATCTTTCACCACGATTAGAAGATTACGTTCCGAGTTTCCAACGACACTAAACTATTACGATCCTTGTGTGTGTGTGTTTTTGTTATGTACTAAGTATTCCGCAAAAGTAATGTAATGTCCATGTACGTCAAGCTTCGGGTCTCTACAGCAACACTTTGATTGTTCGTCCAGTATCATTCTCGGCGATTCGCCGATATGTTTTCATGCAGTCAAGGACTTGTCGTTTCCGGTGAATGACCATCACACATGCCATTCGACTGTAATCATCTATGAAAAGGACAAAGTACCTTTCTCCATGAGTTCCAGCAACATTTATTGGACCACAAACATCTGTATGAATCAGATCAAGAAGGTGAGATGCCTTTTTCTTCTTTGTCCAATATGAACTGCAGACCAGCTTCCCACAAATACAAGCATCACAGGATTTTTCACGCTCACCCTTCAGGTTGGGGATGTCCATGACAATTCTCAATTTTGATATTTTCTCCATGTCTTGTTGATTGATGTGTCCCAATCTCCGATGCCACAAATTGTTTTCTTCTTCAACAGTCATGTAACATACATTTTCTTCACTATCAACCTGATACAAGTTGCCTTCTGTTCTGCATCCTTTCATAAGTGAATTGCCGGTTTTTCCCTTGATGGTGCAGCCTTTCTGATTAAAAGTAACTATAAGTCCTGAGTCACAGAGTTGACTCACGCTAAGGAGACTATGGCGTAGGCCATCTACGTAAAGGACTTCATTCTTCTTTAGTTCTCTATTAGCTAATTGGGTACTTCCACTCCCTTTGATTTTCAGAGCCCCATCATTACCAAATCTTACTGTACCATCAACATTGTTTATGATATTCATTAGTAGGCCGGCATTACCCGTCATATGAGATGAACAACCGCTATCCAGAATCTAGGTACTGTTGTTCTTTGTAGCTTTGAGGGCTACCTCTGCAAGGTTCGATTTCTCAGTCTTCTTCCTTTCCTTCCATGAGACATTAGATTGAGTATATAGGACTGATGGCCTTTCAACTATCTCTTCCGCATACCTAGGTTCTTCATAGTCAAAGTCTTCTGTGAGAGGTGAGAACCTGTTTAAAAGAGAAACACTGTCTTGCTGATGAGACTTGACTTGTCTTGAACTTCGGTATGAGGTGTCTATGTCTCTTCTCTGCCTGCAATTAACGGCCTTATGACCAAAGTTAGAACAACAAAAACAATTTCCATAGAAATTATTTCTTCTATGAGAATTAGGATATGAGATTGTTCTCCTTTGTTGAGCATCTATATCTTCTCCATTCAGATAGCTTCTTACCTCTTCACAATAAGACATGGTATGGCCCAGATAGCCACAAAACTGACACTTCATGAGAGGAAATGTCTTCTCACTTGAATTTCTCCTTATACCTTCTTCCTTGGGAGAATAGTAAGACTGTATGTCATTTTTGAATGTTTGAGGATAATTTTCAGGTCTCCTTTTAGTCTGGATTGAGGGTTCCTTTTTCAGCACTCTAGGTAACATTTCATCATGTTCAACTTTCATCTTGTCTTTCTTTTGGATCTTTTCACTTCCAGCAGTTGATGACTCAGCCTCACAGCCAATTCCACTCTTTCCCATGCAAGCGGGTCTTTGATCACTCAAGAATTTTCCAACCCCATCTGAACCACACTTGGCTCTTGCAAGTAATTCTGCATCTGAGAATCTTCCGAACTGTATTTTCTTCCTCAATTCTTTTGGAACTGATTCTGTCTCCAGTTTACTCCTTAGAGTAACTACTTCCTCCTCAAGACCCTCAGCAGTCTTGGATTTTCCATCCAGTCTGGATGTGAGGTCATTGATGTCCTTTGCCTGCTCTTCAATTCGCAGCTTCAGATCAACTGCATCATCATTGCTTTCAATTATTTTAGACTGTACCTTCACAAATTCTTCCAGTTGTTCAATTTTAGCTTCAAGTTGATCAACATATTCAGTGGATTCTTCTACAATTGATTTCCACTTATTGCAGCTCTTACATTTAATCTTAAGCTTACTAACTGCATCCTTAAGTTGCACCTCAGGATCTACACAAGTTATCAATTGTTTTTCTCCATCAGTATCTTCTGACTTTTCAACAGTGGCCATCATAGAAGCATGGTTCCCAGTTTTGAATTCTGGTTCTTCTTCATCACAGAATTCATTGTCATCTTCTTCCTCTTCACAGACAAAACTCTTCCTTTGCATTTTATTACCAGATTTGAAGTCTCCCTTTTTGAAGAACCTTCTTTGAGGCTTCTTGAAGTTTTCATCTTCACTGTCATCATCATTGATATTCTTCAAGCACTGAGAGGCAATATGCCCAACTTTTCCACAACGGAAACATGCGAGAGGTAACTTCCCTTTGAATTTCCCTTTCCCCTTCTGGAACTTCTTTGCAATGAGAGAAATAATTTCTTTCTCTTCGTCATCATCACCGCTACTATCCTTTCAGATTTTTAATTTATCCATGGCCTTGAATTCCATTTCCTTGCTCACCTGAGTCGTAGCATCTTCTGGTTTGACTCTCATTTCATATGCTACCAAACTGCTCAGTAAGTTATCTAGAGAAAGTTTGGAAAGATCTCTTTCCTCAAGAGCTGACACCTTCGTATTATACAGAGGTGGAAGTCTTCTTAATATTTTCTTTACAATATCAATGTCTTTGATTTCTTCGCCTAGACCCCGAATTGCTCCAACCACTTCAGTAATTCGATTGAAGAAAGAGTCTGCATTCTCGTCTGGATGCATCTTCAGATCATCAAACCGATTGTGTAGCACTTGTAGTTTCGCCTCCTTCACTTTGCTATCACCTTCATAAATATTCTCAAGTTTATCCCACATAGATTTTGCTGAGGTGCAATTCATCACCTTCAGGTAGATCTGATCAGAAAGGGCTGCAGTGAGAGCATTCTGTGCTTTAGTATCTGCATCAAGAAGTTTCCTGTCTGTTTCAGTCATATCCATACATGTTGGATCAGTGACTTGTATTCCTTGCACAATAGAAAAAAGAACTTCCATTCCAAGAGATCTTAGATGAGATCTCATTTTTTTCTTCCAGATCTGGAAATTGCTTCCATTGAAGTGAGGGACTCCCCTGACATTGACCGCGTTTTCCATGACGAAGAAGGTCAGATTCAACACCAACAACCTTTAGGATCTGATACCACTTGAAGGACCCCGAGACACCCTGAGAGGGGAGGGGTGAATCAGGGTGACCACTTTTTCTTTTAATGTGATGGATCTTGTTCCCACGTTGGCCGGAACTTGTTGAACCTATATGATGATTATGATCATAATGCAAACATTCACATGCATAGAGAAGACACTGCCCTTTTTTACTTGGTTCACCACTAAGGGCTACGTCCAAGGAGCATACACCGACAGGTTTTCGGTCGTACCAAAATCGACTATGCTTCACTAGAAGTAGATTACAAAAGTTCGGGTATAGTTACTCTGTCCCAGGCTCACTGCCTTCACAAAGTTTCAGGGATAGCACACTGCTCCCCTCGGGTCACTCCCGTTGACTCCCCCTGGCTCACTGCCGTTGGTGAAGTCCCACTCAGTTTATAGACGTGAAGGTCTCTTCATCATTTTCAAGAGAATGCATCTTCAGTTGTATGTAGATGCTCTATTGAAGTCCTATTCTCACCAGAAGTAGAATATCACTTTTCCTCGAATGTATCAGGTAGTCTCCTAGCTTTCGTGTAGCTCCAAACAGGCCGGCGGGCTTTAGCAAAACCTAGCGCGCTTCTCCAAGCCGGACGCGAAAGTCCCAATATGGCGCGCAAGTCCAAACTGGCGCGCAAGTGTCACCAATGCACTTGCGCGACGCTTACTTCCTCGACAACAAACTTGTGCGGTTCACTTCCTTTCACTCCCAAACCGTCTTGGGCGCACTGCAGACAACCGGCGCGCAAGCTCTACTTGCGCGACCAAACTACCACCTGCGCGACTCAACCACCTGCACGACGAGAGCTCGAACAATCTCTCAGCCTTGAACTCCCTCAGAAATGAGGAGGGGTGGTCCAGTATTTATAGGCAAACTGGACCCCATGCGCGTCGGCGCGCAAGTCCCTCGACGGCGCGCAAGTCTTGTCTTCAATAACCTCTGTCGCGAAACTCACTTGCACGACCCAAACAACACTTGCGCGACCTTCTTTCCTTAGCCAAATTTTGATGTTCTGATCCTCAAAAACATATGGCGCGCAAGTCTTTTATCCTCCAAGAGCTCGGCGCGCAAGTACCTTTTCCAAAAACACTTTACTTTATTGGCGTATTTTCATGCCCAAAAATTTGGCAAACACTGGGAAACGACGCCACCTTCACTACTGTTTTCTGCTTGAACGGTATGATCTATTTGTTGGTACACATCCTGAACTTCCACTGAGGATTGACAAAAAACACAAACCATACGCCAAATCCTGCTTTGAAGACCCTGGTTCCAACAATCTCCCCCTTTGGGTTTGTTGGCAATCAGAATAAATCCAATAGATCTCCAACCATGAGCAAACCCAAAATGCAAGAATCCACTCAGCCAACACTCTAAGTCTACGTGAGCAATGCTCGGTGTAGAAAAAAAGAGGGGAGACTTGAATTGGGTTCCGGTGTTTTGAAATTCTCCATGACGCCCGATGTTATCCTTCTTATACTTCTCATCACAGAAGAATTTCGTGCCTTGAATTTATGCCTTTCTCCCCCATTGACAATAAAACCAAAGACCGAAAAGATGTTCAACGTTCAGCTCAATCCATACTCCCCCTGAATAGTATCTCCCCCATAATCCTGCATCACAGCCATAAGCAGATAAAAACAGTTAAAACAAACGGGGAGAGGGGTTTTCCGGAGCCTCCTTATGCAGTAGGAGGTGGTCGAACACCGAGGTTCAACCGATGCTTCTCGAACACAGCCGCGGACAATGGCTTGGTTAGGATATCAGCCACTTGCTCATTATTTCCAACATGATCCATTTTAATCACGCCTTGTTCAACCTTTTCTTTGATAAAATGATACCGTATTTCAATATGTTTTGTATGAGAATGCTGAACCAGATTCTTCGTAAGATCAATTGCACTTTTGTTATCACAATAAATCACCATTGGTTGCTGCACCTTATCACCAATATCTGTTAGCTGCTGCTTCATCCAAAGAAGTTGAGTGCATGATTTTGTGGTGGAGATATATTCAGCTTTAGCAGTACTAAGAGAAGTACTTTCTTGTTTCTTGCTCAACCAGCCAACACATTTCTTCCCAATATAGAAAGCTCCACCACTAGTGGACTTTCTGTCTATCACATCACCAGCCCAGTCAGCATCTGAAAATGCGGATAATTCACTATCCCTGCCTGCAGCAAAAAAATAACCCGAAGTTATGTGTACCGTGAATGTATCTCATGATTCTTTTTACTACCGCCATATGTTCCCCTTTTGGATTACTCTGAAAGCAGGCCGCAAGGCATGTTGCAAAGACAATATCTGGCCTTGTCGCTATCAGGTACAGTAGGCTTCCAATGATCCTCCTATACATGGTGGGATCAACAGAGTTCCCATCCTCATGCTTTCCAAGTTTAGTTCCAACTGCAATTGGAGTTGACATTGGTTTGGAGTCTTTCATATTGAACTTCTTCAGCATCTCTCTTTCATATTTTTCCTGAGAAATGAATGTGTATTCCTTCTTTTGAATCACTTGCAGCCCTAAGAAATATGTGAGCTCCCCAATCATAGACATTTCAAATTCTGATTTCATGTGGTTGGCAAATTCATCCACTGATTTCTGCCTGCTGCCACCAAATATGATATCATCAACGTAGACAAGAACCATGAATTGATCTTTTGAAGAATTCTTCACATAGAGATTGTGATCAACTCCGCCTCTTTTGAATTCCAACTTCTTGAGATATTAATCTAGCCGTGAGTACCAATCCCGTGGTGCCTGCTTCAAACCATATAGAGCTTTCTTTAGTTTGCAGACCTTTGTTTCATCGATACCCAAGACAAAGCCCACCGGTTGTTCAATGTAGACTTCTTCTTCGAGTACACCATTCAAGAATGCTATCTTAACATCCATTTGATATACTTTATATCCTCTTTGGAGTGCCATGGCAAGGAAAATCCTGATTGATTCCAGTCTAGCAACTGGAGCAAAGGTTTCTTCAACATCAATACCTTCAATCTGGGAGTATCCTTTACATACCAGTCGTGCCTTGTTTCTGATAACACTTCCATGCTCATCAAACTTATTTTTGAATATCCATTTGGTACCAATCACATTGTGACCTTCGGGTCTTTGGACAAGATCCCATGTCTGATTCTTGTCAATCTGATCTAATTCATCATTCATGGCTTTCACCCAAGATTTATCTTTTGTAGCTTCTTCGAATGAGGATGGCTCTACAACTGATAGAAATGCAGATTGTGTGGTATTCCTCATCCTTCTGGTTTGAGTGGGTGCACTCTTATCCCCAATTATGTTGGATGGATCAATCTCAGCTCTTCGATTTCTCCTGCGAGGTTCAGTAGTATTCTCTTTAGCCATAGTTTCTTCTTCATATTCTTCTTCTGAGTCAACATCATTATGTGATTGATGAGTGTTATGAACGGCTTCCTCTATTTCTGCATTTGTATTTTCTTCACGTTCACATTCTTCATGACTTTCTATCACATCAGCATATGACGTCCGTGAAGCATTTGTGGTTTTCTCTTCAATTATCTTAACATCATTGCTTTCCACAATCTTTCCCAAACGCTTGTTGAAACATTTGTAGGCTTTGCTGTTCATTGAGCAACTGAGGAAGATTCCTTCATCTGTGTTGTCGCCATATTTCCCCTGATTTCCTTCTTTGTTCCTGATGAAGCACTTACTTCCAAAGACATGAAAGTATTTTAGAGAAGGCTTCCGTCCATGCCACAATTCATATGGTGTCTTTGTCTCACCCATATAAAGTCATGTTCGATTCTGAATGTACACTACAGCTTGAACAGCCTCTTTCCAGTAATGTCATGGAATACGACTCTCAATCAGCACAGTTCGTGCCATGTTGTTCACCTGTCGATTCCTTCGTTCAACAACTCCATTTTGTTGTGGAGTTCTCACAACAGCTACCTCATGTTGTATCCCATGCTTCTCCAGATAATTTTCAAATTCAATTGATGTGTATTCTCCTCCATTGTCAGATCGCAACACTTTGATTGTTCGTCCAGTATCATTCTCGGCGATTTGCCGATATGTTTTCATGCCGTCAAGGACTTGTCGTTTCCGGTGAATGACCATCACGCATGCCATTCGACTGTAATCATCTATGAAAAGGACAAAGTACCTTTCTCCATGAGTTCCGGAAACATTTATTGGACCACAAACATCTGTATGAATCAGATCAAGAAGGTGAGATGTCTTTTTCTTCTTTGGCCGATATGAACTGCAGACCAGCTTCCCACAAATACAAGCATCACAGGATTTTTCACGCTCAACCTTCAGGTTGGGGATGTCCATGAAAATTCTCAATTTTGATATTTTCTCCATGTCTTGTTGATTTATGTGTCCCTATCTCCGATGCCACAAATTGTTTTCTTCTTCAACAGTCATGTAACATACATTTTCTTCACTATCAACCTGGTACAAGTTGCCTTCTGTTCTGCATCCTTTCATAAGTGAATTGCCGGTTTTTCCCTTGATGGTGCAGCCTTTCTGATTAAAAGTAACTATAAGTCCTGAGTCACAGAGTTGACTCACGCTAAGGAGACTATGGCGTAGGCCATCTACGTAAAGGACTTCAGTCTTCTTTAGTTCTCCATTAGCTAATTGGGTACTTCCACTCCCTTTGATTTTCAGAGCCCCATCATTACCAAATCTTACTGTACCATCAACATTCTTTATGATATTCGTTAGTAGGCCGGCATTACCCGTCATATGAGATGAACAACTGCTATCCAGAATCCAGGTACTGTTGTTCTTTGTAGCTTTGAGGGCTACCTCTGCAAGGTTTGATTTCTCAGTCTTCTTCCTTTCCTTCCATGAGACATTAGATTGAGTATATAGGACTGATGGCCTTTCAACTATCTCTTTCGCATACCTAGGTTCTTCATAGTCAAAGTCTTCTGTGAGAGGTGAGAACCTGTTTAAAAGAGAAACACTGTCTTGCTGATGAGACTTGACTTGTCTTGAACTTCGGTATGAGGTGTCTATGTCTCTTCTCTGCCTGCAATTAACGGCCTTATGACCAAAGTTAGAACAACAAAAACAATGTCCATAGAAATTATTTCTACTATGAGAATTAGGATATGAGATTTTTCTCCTTTGTTGAGCATCTATATCTTCTCCATTCAGATAGCTTCTTGCCTCTTCACAATATGACATGGTATGGCCTAGATAGCCACAAAACTGACACTTCATGAGAGGAAATGTCTTCTCACTTGAATTTCTCCTTATACCTTCTTCCTTGGGAGAATAGTAAGACTGTCTGTCATTTTTGAATGTTTGAGGATAATTTTCAGGTCTCCTTTTAGTTTGGATTGAGGGTTCCCTTTTCAACACTCTAGGTAACATTTCATCATGTTCAACTTTCATCTTGTCTTTCTTTTGGATCTTTTCACTTCCAGCAGTTGATGACTCAGCCTCACAGCCAATTCCACTCTTTCACATGCAAGCAGGTCTTTGATCACTCAAGACTTTTCCAACCCCATCTGAACCACACTTGGCTTTTGCAAGTAATTCTGCATCTGAGAATCTTCCGAACTGTATTTTCTTCCTCAATTCTTTTGGAACTGATTCTGTCTCCAGTTTACTCCTTAGAGTAACTACTTCCTCCTCAAGACCCTCAGCAGTCTTGGATTTTTCATCCAGTCTGGATGTGAGGTCATTGATGTCCTTTGCCTGCTCTTCAATTCTCAGCTTCAGATCAACTGCATCATCATTGCTTTCAATTATTTTAGACTGTACCTTCACAAATTCTTCCAGTCGTTCAATTTCAGCTTCAAGTTGATCAACATATTCAGTTGATTCTTCTACAATTGATTTCCACTTATTGCAGCTCTTACATTTAATCTTAAGCTTACTAACTGCATCCTTAAGTTGCACCTCAGGATCTACACAAGTTATCAGTTGTTTTTCTCCATCAGTATCTTCTGACTTTTCAACAGTGGCCATCATAGAAGCATGGTTCCCAGTTTTGAATTCTGGTTCTTCTTCATCACAGAATTCATTGTCATCTTCTTCCTATTCACAGACAAAACTCTTCCTTTGCATTTTCTTACCAGATTTGAAGTCTCCCTTTTTGAAGAACCTTCTTTGAGGCTTCTTGAAGTTTTCATCTTCACTGTCATCATCATTGATATTCTTCAAGCACTGAGAGGCAATATGCCCAACTTTTCCACAACGGAAACATGCGAGAGGTAACTTCCCTTTGAATTTCCCTTTCCCCTTCTGGAACTTCTTTGCAATGAGAGAAATAATTTCATTCTCTTCGTCATCATCACCGCTACTATCCTTTGAGATTTTCAATTTATCCATGGCCTTGAATGCCATTTCCTTGCTCACCCGAGTCGTAGCATCTTCTGGTTTGACTCTCATTTCATATGCTACCAAACTGCTCAGTAAGTCATCTAGAGAAAGTTTGGAAAGATCTCTTTCCTCAAGAGCTGACACCTTCGCATTATACAGAGGTGGAAGTCTTCTTAATATTTTCTTTACAATATCAATGTCTTTGATTTCTTCGCCTAGACCCCGAATTGCTCCAACCACTTCAGTAATTCGATTGAAGAAAGAGTCTGCATTCTCGTCTGGATGCATCTTCAGATCATCAAACCGATTGTGTAGCACTTGTAGTTTCGCCTCCTTCACTTTGCTATCACCTTCATAAATATTCTCAAGTTTATCCCACATAGATTTTACTAAGGTGCAATTCATCACCTTCAGGTAGATATGATCATAAAGGGCTGTAGTGAGAGCATTCTGTGCTTTAGAATCTGCATCAAGAAGTTTCCTGTCTGTTTCAGTCATAGCCATACATGTTGGATCAGTGACTTGTATTCCTTGCACAGTAGAAAAAAGAACTTCCATTCCAAGAGATCTTAGATGAGATCTCATTCTGTTCTTCCAGATATGGAAATTGCTTCCATCGAAGTGAGGGACTCCCCTGACATTGACCGCGTATTCCATGACGAAGAAGGTCAGATTCAACACCAATAACCTTTAGGCTCTGATACTACTTGAAGGACCCCGGGACATCTTGAGAGGGGAGGGGTGAATCAGGGTGACCACTTTTTCTTTTAATTTGATGGATCTTGTTCCCACGTTGGCCGGAACTTGTTGAACCTATATGATGATTATGATCATAATGCAAACATTCACATGCACAGAGAAGACACTGCCCTTTTTTACTTGGTTCACCACTAAGGGCTACTTCCAAGGAGCATACACCGACAGGTTGTCGGTCGTACCAAAATCCACTATGCTTCACTAGCGGTAGATTACAAAAGTTCGGGTACAGTTACTCTGTCCCAGGCTCACTGCCTTTACAAAGTTTCAGGGATAGCGCACTGCTCCCCTCGGGTCACTCCCGTTGACTCCCCCTGGCTCACTGCCGTTGGTGAAGTCCCACTCAGTTTATAGACGTGAAGGTCTCTTCATCATTTTCAAGAGAATGCATCTTTAGTTGTATGTAGAAGCTCTATTGAAGTCCTATTCTCACCAGAAGCAGAATATCACTTTTCCTCGAATGTATTAGGTAGTCTCCTGGCTTTCGTGTAGCTCCAAACAGGCCGGCGGGCTTTAGCAAAACCTGGCGCGCTTCTCCAAGCTGGACGCGAAAGTCCCAATACGGCGTGCAAGTCCAAACTGGTGCGCAAGTGTCACCAATACACCTGCGCGATGCTTACTTCCTCGACAACAAACTTGCGCGGTTCACTTCCTTTCACTCCCAAACCGTCTTGGGCGCACTGCAGACAACCGGCGCGCAAGCTCTACTTGCGCGACCAAACTACCACCTGCGCGACTCAACCACCTGCGTGACGAGAGCTCGAACAATCTCTCAGCCTTGAACTCCCTCAGAAATGAGGAGGGGTGGTCCAGTATTTATAGGCAAACTGGACCCCATGCGCGTCGGCGCGCAAGTCCCTCGACGGCGCGCAAGTCTTGTCTTCAATAACCTATGTCGCGCAACTCACTTGCACGACCCAAACAACACTTGCGCGACCTTCTTTCCTTAGCCAAATTTTGATGTTCTGATCCTCAAAAACATATGGCGCGCAAGTCTTTTATCCTCCAAGAGCTCGGCGCGCAAGTACCTTTGCCAAAAACACTTTACTTTATTGGCGTATTTTCATGCCCAAAAATTTGGCAAACACTGGGAAACGGTGCCACCTTCACTACTATTTTCTGCTTGAACGGTATGATCTCTTTGTTGGTACACATCCTGAACTTCCACTGAGGATTGACAAAAAACACAAACCATACGCCAAATCATGCTTTGAAGACCCTGGTTCCAACATAAACATGATAGTATGTTTCCAAACAAATTATCAAGAAATTGGGAGAGTTTTCTCATACCATTGTTCAAAGCTAAATACCTTAAATTAATTCAACACAACATCCTTGATGCAAGACTTTAAACTTCTTAGTACAACGTCCTCACTACAAAACATTAAATGGCACAGTACAACGTCCTCACTAAAATACTTTAAACCATATAGTACAACATCCTCACTTCATGACTTTAATCTGAACAGTATGATGTCAGAAATTCCCCTTTGTAATAAATTTTAACCATTACTCCTACACAGAATATGTATAGAAAGGGTTTTTCTATTGCAGACTTATGTCGGTCTAAATAGCCATTTTTCATTCATAAAATTTTATTCCTTGGAAAAAACACTCACTGGGGTCTTGAGTTACCCAAATATTATTTTCCCCTATTTATCAACAAGAAAATGTTAAACATAAAAGAACTATTTTTTCCTGACTATGCAGCACACGCCCTTAGGCGGCCTTACATAAACTGCCCATATAACAGGTCAGTCAGTCAAAAGATGCCACTATTTAGCTATGCAGTAAGTGCCCTATTTGGATCTGCTTTATACAGCCCCCATAATGGGTTTTTCAAGTATTGGTAACATTTTTCTTGGAATATAATCCTCTTATATAGATACAAGTTTCAGATTTTGTGACAAAAAAAATCATGACTCAATATTCCCCTGGGAAATATTTAAAGAATATTAAAGAAATTCTTAGCCAAAGATTTTTTTAGGGATCTAATTCAATGTTTATGTTCAAAGATATTTTGACTCTAAATATTATCTTATTATTCTTACTAGGCCCAATGTCCAATGTAAAACCAAAGGAATTAACGAAAGTGGAAACAGAAATGATTAAATACAAAATACTTTTCATTTTTGAAAATGTTTTACGGAGAAGAATCCACAAATTGGAATCTCTCTCATAAATTTTTTTTCTAAAGGCTTTATAAATAATTCCTCATTTTTTTACCAGCTTTCCAAGCCCCATCAAATGCTTGTTAGTGTTTTTTTATCTGACCAGCCTCTCTTTCTTCTGCATGATGAAGTACTTCTTCAAGATCTGGGATGGCATTCTCACCTTCCATCTAGACTTCTCCTATTGAGCTTTGAAGCTAGTCAATCTCCCTTATAATGATATCTAACTAATGTTTAAGTCTTAGTTGCAAAAAAGTATTTTCTTTAATTATTTGCATCAATCCCTTCATCTTTTCATTGTGATTAGCCTCATCTTGGGAAAGTGTTACTTGGAACTCTTCAATTTGGATAGACAATTTGGCTTCTATCAAGACTTGTTGAAGATTTTTTATGCTGCTCCCTCCTCCAGATAATCTCTTTCACCATAGAATGAATTTCATATTATTCAAAACCTCCGAATCCTAGCATGATAAACAGATATGAAAGTCATGGAATTCATGAAGGTAGTTCCTCAAGGGGCATCTCAGATATTATCTTCTAGATATTTTGCCATGCATTGTGATGAGCCAGACGAAGAGCCTTCTGCAGTTATGGGCCCAATTCAGAATCACTTTCATAAAGATGAAAATATTCTAAGACTAATGCACATAAAGAAGTTTCCTACTCTATTCCTTATGGTAAAATGGTTTCTCCACCTTCAAATGTTGTTTGGGTAGATGCAGAGGCTTCACCTCTAGACCAAGCCATTGAAGTTGATAGCCCTATATGGTAAATTAAGAATCATTGTTATATTTAAGAGATAATAAAAGTGAATATAATCACAATATTTGTATCTCTTACCTAGTAGTTGGTAATAATCTTGAGAATAATTCTCCACAATGTTCGTAGTTTCAGCAATTTTATTTGATGTCTCTGGTTGAGGAGTGTTATCTTTAATATGCTTAGGATTTTCAGAGTGAATCTCTGGAAGACCTACTACCTCAATATTCACTTGAGAAAATGTTTCTGCGATGGTAGGGATTACATGAATATCAACAATTCTTTTAGGTAATATTTCGACAGCCGTTTCTTTAGATATAACTATATATTTCAATCAACCATGGTTAGCAGGTTGATCATAAGATGATTAATAGAATGAATAATGAGAACTCACATCCAGTTGATTCTATATAAGGAAATCCAAAATCTTCTAAAGAATTTGATATTTTAACATGTTCTAATAGTTCTTCAAAATACATGCCCAAGTTCATCATTTCATCTAATTATATATTAAATCCCCAGTTAGTCTCACCCATGAGAATACTTGGCATGTTTACTTTACAACCTTCCTTCGACAACCTGTGACCCCGAGTAGCTTCTTCAACAATAAGTGTGGGGTCAGCATCAGTTGTTTCAAGATGATCTAGTTCATGTGATGAACCTAAAAGTGTCATATAATTGAAGTCATCTATTGTTGCGTTGGATTATTTATGAAATATTATTGATTTACCAGAATCTTCCTCTCCTCTAATAGTAGGAATCGAAGTAGTGCTGGGGACAGATGTTGGCTCCTTTGGATTCAATTCCTCTTCAGGAACCACTAGATTTATAGGAATTTTTATATTCTCAGAAGCACCTTCTATGGCCCCTTGAGTCTTATCAGTGGGTTTTTTCATTGAAAAAATAGAAGAAGCCCCTGTAATCTTAAAAATTTTAAACACTTTTTCCTGAATAAAACTAAAATTCATGATTATTAGTGAAACATACCAGTTTTAAGAAAGATCTTAACCATAGTTTTCTTTCTTTGATTATTTTCCTTAATTGTATTTTGAGGAGGGATTGCATCATCATCTATAAAGATAGGTATCGGCGATCCCAGTACCCTCTCTATTTCAACCTCCATGGCCTGTCGGTCCGGAGATATTTCTCCCAATTCACGGGGTGATCTGGTAGCTCCAAGAGTGGTTCCTACAAGACTATATTGTGGAGAAGGAATTTTAGTTGTCTTTCCTTTACCCAACTGTAATTTGAGACACAATTTCTCCTATGTATCAATGTTTTGATTAAAATTCAAGTTGAAAAATAGAGGAAGATATCAAAAAAGGGGAACTTACATCCTCAGGATCTACAAAGTCATGACATTCATCATATAAGGAAGGATTAATCCCTTCAGCAGTACCACAATCTATCATTTCCTTTGCCCACTTTGTGGTAAGAATTGAGTCATTAGTGGAATATATGAGCATTTCTGTCTCTCGAATGTAGGTCCTTACCTCATTGGGATTGTCCTTAAAAATAATGTCAGAAGATGTCCGCAAATCCCCTACTCCTAAAATATGCAGTCCTTTGCACAGATCCATCCACATGGTCTCAGTATCACAGTATAGAATATTCCACTTTCGAGTAGCCTCTATTCCTATATATTCATAATTTATGTCCCAGGTTTGTGATGAGGCTCTTACAGCCATGGACTTAAGTTTCTTCCCAACACCAGCAGTCACGGATGAAGGATTGGAAAATGGTACTTTCCACTCTTCAGAATGGTGGCTAATATATGGCCTTAATACGACTCTAGTTGGGATTTGTGGAGTGGCTCTTTTTATTCTACTTGGAGGATTATATCTTGCTCAAGTTCTCATTGGTGGATTTGGAGCATCATCACCTCCACTCTCCAATTCTTGCAAATTGGCCCCTGATAATGAAGAATTATCTTCCAAATGATGGGGTTCCATCCTGATACCTCTCTTTATCCCCACATGCATAGACGACATGATTTAATACCCCTTCAAGGTATGATGAAACCTAGTTTTCAGAATACCAGATGGTTAATCTTCTTACTTCATCTGCAACAGGTAAATTAGAAATTGCCCCAGTCTTCTCTGTAGATGTCAAGAAACATAATTGTCGGGTAACCATTAGGTGTTTCTCTAATATGAAATGCATGGGACGGGATATAGTATTCTGTTGTAGAAATTTTAATTGATGTGAAAATATATAAGGAGAATAGGCCTCACATATGATTTCTTCGTCGATATTGGTGGCCCACATTCCATCTCTGGAATCTAGCATATATGCCCTCAGTTCCAAACTAGCAGTACCATCATCAATAAATCACTCTGTAGGAAGATTCACATAAGAAAAGAAATTAAATTCCTTATTCATGCTCAATCTAACCTTGTTCTCATAATAATTCAAATACAATGGTGAAATACCAGAAAAGTCTTGAATAGACGGTCGGAAAGAACTTCCAAAAACATGTGCTTCACTTTGTAAAACATAATTTCTAAAGTGAGTAGCAATTTATCCCCACAACACATGGAATTTCCCCACTTTTGTAAGAGGAAATCTTCCTTTGTAAATATGCAGAAAACTCTTATGAATCTTGGATAAAACAAGAGTATCCAACACTACCATCTCTTTCCCTGTTAGCTTCGTTGCAATAACAAATGTTCCGGGCCTCACACCTCCTTTGGAGTCTCATAATGGTAATAAATATACGCTGATCCACATGGATATGAAACCTACCAAACTTTTATTTTTAGGAATTTATGGGTTGATATCATATCCCCATCATCTAAATTCTCCCTTCTTCAATGTTGGCCAAAAGGTGTTAAGAGTGCCTCTCTTTTATACCCTTGGACAGCTAGTTGGACGGGTGTAAGTGGGCCCCTTTTCCTTCTTCTTTACCAAAAAAAATTCCATCCATTCCTTCGGATCAATGTCCCTATGGGTGTGAGTTTTTTTGATGATTGAATTATTGATTTTGTCAAATATTTTCATCAACTCACCAGCCAAATATGGTGTCTTCTTCGAGTCATTCCATGTTACCTTGGGAGGAATAAACTCATCATACATGTCTCCTAGGATTTGAGCTCTATAAATTTTTTCAACGTCCCAAAAACTGATACCAACCTCTCTATGTGTTAAATGAAAGGAATTATTCTCTGGGATCCACTTACTTAATAACTATGGCATGAAATCATCATTTCTATACACATAGGTTTTCCTAACCCAGATAGATTCATAAATCCTGACGATTTTCAAATCATCTGAAAATTCTGTACGTGTCTTTCGCACCCAGTATGCCCACATCCATGTGGGCTTTACACCTCCTCCTGGGTAGAAATAAAAACTTTTATTCCAATCCTTGGACTGATTTTTCTGAGAATCTCAAAAGATGGATGAATTAGAGTGTGGCCGCAGCTCGGGTTTGTGTGCCTTCAAATCTAGAGCACACGGTCTATGATTCATAATATGAGCTTTCTCTATTATCCCAGCACTAGCAAATGATACCCTAACAGAAACATTGTCCGGTGAGATGTTGGTATAATCTTGAAACCAAGAATGTGGGACATAGTTCTTTGGATCTGTAATGTTAGTATCCTGCAAATGACCATAACTATACAAAGGCAAATAGGTGCTCCAAGGAATTTTGATATGATGCTTCTTAAAATATTTTTCTAAGTCTATAAGATTGCTTTCATAAACATCGAAGTATCATGTCCAACGACATTCATCATGTCCTCAATCCTCTTACTGGCGAGCTCATCAGCAGTTCCAATTCTTTTGGGAGCCATTCATACTAAAAAAATGAGATCATCTTTTTAAATTAAAGTCATTTTTTGTGTTTTAAAAAATAATGGAAATGGAATTAAGGCATGAATTTTTTAAACGTGGCATGCATGTATAAGTCGATGTGAGAGTATGGAGCCCCAATTATGGCATGCAGCTAAAAATATACAGAGGAAGCACGGTGAAACAGGAGATTTTGAATAGAATACTTGCATGCCGAGAGATGACTATTTGGATGTTGAAACACTTTTCACAGAAGTGAAGCCATTATATATAAGTGAAGGATATCACCCTGCGTGCCAGAAATCTTACGCGTTGCACACTTGCGTGCCCAAGTCTACTTAAGCTCCGAATACCTATGTGCCCCATTTTCCTTGTCTTTCTTCTGCATTACTTTACCTCAGAATGGGATCCTCTTTTCATTTTGGATCCAATTATGAGGGGGGGATTTTTTTGACACTCCATTCCATCAAAGAGTCAAAAAATGGCAAATGGGATCCCTTTAGAAAAAGTGGGAGAATACATGAAGAAAATCTAAGATTTTAAAAAACAAGAATTTTGAATCACCTTAGTCAAGCCATAACGACAATAGCGCGCAGCCTACTTGCACACCTAAATATGTCGTGCAGCTTCCTTGTGCACCCCAATTTGGAATGCAAGTCACTTTTTCACCCTACAAATTTCACCCAAGGACATTTATTTTCCTATAAATAGTCCCTTGGGGCCCCCATTTGGACGGATGAATTTCCTTGAAGCCCAATTGCTACTATGGTCACCCTATTACTTCGCCCCAGTATTCTGAATCATTCAAGGTAGTTATTCAACACCTTGAGAGGAGGATTTAAAAGAGGTTCATTGGACCTAAGTACTTTTAGTGTTTGAAAATAATAACACTTGTGCGCCTAAATTTCCCAACTTCCCTAGGTCAAAAATACTTGCACGCCTCCCATTCCTCTCATAGGAACTTGAGTGCCTCACTTCATGGATCACCTATGAATAATTTTGAAGGCTTGAGCAAGGTCTTGCCCATGTATGACCGTACAGGTTGTTTGTCGCTTATGTGAACATCAGGTCACCCATGTGTACTTGTGAGACCATACTTGTGCACCCTTATCTACTTGGGAACCCCTCTTTGATTCCCTAATTCTCTTCACTCTCTTCAGTCTACAATCCATTAAGCCTTCCCCATCCATTCATGGAAAGGTTTCTTCCTCATTGTCTCCCTTTCCTAAATTGGATTCCATTGAGACCTCCACCAATACCTCTTAACTTATCAAACCTTTGGGAAAGTCACACAACTGTGTCTCCTATTTGGGTTTGTATTTCCGCAGTCATAGGTTTCCCACATTTTTTTCACAATGGGGTTAGAATTCATGGAATGTCTATGGGTTTTTATATCTGTAGTTACATGGACCTTTCTCCTAGAAATAGTATTGGGAAGATCCTGGTTTAGAGGAGGGTTGGGTCTTGGACTCTCCTTTCTTAAAGAGGTGACCCGGAACCTCGGGTCTCTTTTCGAGAAGGTACAGTTCACACTTACTTTTCCACGCAAGAAAAAGAGAAGACTCCTTTTCCTACCAGGATCAATTTTAGGGAAGCCATCATGGTGTAAGACTCCTCACCTTTATCCCTTCCTCCATACATTGGACCCTTTTCCATTGTAAATAAAATAGAGAGAAGGCTCGTCGTGTTGCCCTCTTCCACAGTCAACGAACCCTCTTCCATCAGCAGTGGAGGAAAAGTGCGAAGTGTCATTGTTGAATCTTTCACATCCTCATGTTTATCACACTGAGCATGACTCACGTGGTCTTAGATATATGTGATGGTTATAACATGTTCCCAAAAACAAATTGGAAGGAACTACGAGAAAAATGATTCCCACCATAAGTGGGATATGTAGGAAGCTGTCTCAAGGCCCAAGCTCATTAGGCATCCTCCTTAGGAATAAGCCCCAAATTAAACCCCAAATCATCAAGGAATACTTTTATAAAAGTAATCCCAAACTCATATCTCTCAAAGGACCATACACTCCTATGAGACTTATCAATGTACGTGGGATTTGATTCCCATTTTTATAGGACATGTAGGAAGCATCCCTCAGGTTCAAACCCAAAACATCAAATAAACCCTGTTATCCTTGGGCCATATTCCCAATAGGTTCTGATTCCACATGGAAACCCATATTCTTTCCATGTTCCTCAAGATGCATCAGTATAAGTCCCACACTATGTTTTGAACAAGAATATTTCGCTTAGAGGTCCTTACCACATAACCTTAAAAGGTATGATGTGTCCTATTAAGCTACACTAAACTACGAGGGTTTTGATTCCTATCACAAGGATGCATAGGTAGCTCATTTTAATGGAACAATCCCAAGATCAAAACAAAAATTCATCTCCCTGGATGACAATAAATTCTAGATTTCCCCACTGAGTGGCTTAAAAAATAGTATCATCACAAACGATGATTAAAAGAATCTTTAATTGCTATATTAGAGGATACCAATGATGGAAAACCTCTAATACACATAGATGTTTCCATTAATGAAGAACCTTGAATGCATACAGATGATTTAAAATTTTACACATGTTAATAAGTGATTGTAAATTCCAAGGGATACTTATGATATACTTGTTAAATTAATAAGTATTCATGAAAATATCTCAAATTTACAAAGAGAGTCCCAAAGTAGACAATAATTTCCCTCAAAAGTGTGTGATGAGTCCGACCTCCCATCATTTCGACCAATGCACATTCTTAATTATCATAAATTTCAAACTTAACAAATGCATGCATTTGGAAAGCAGGTCCCCATTAGGTAAAGAACTATTGGATGTTTCCTATTCCATAAATAAGTTTAAGGGAAACCACCTATAAATAGTGATTCTTAAAACTAGAACACATGTTTCAAGGAACTACAAAACAATCTTCTACCAATTCAGGTCCCATTCATTTCCTTTCACATACTTCATCCTGAAAAGCAAGAGTTTGGCACTGATTCACATATAATGCCTCAAATGGAGCCTTTTGTATACTAGAATTAAAACTATTATTATAAGAAAACTCAACCAAAGAAAGATGTTGGTCCCAGCTTCCTTGGTAATCCATTGAAGAAGCAAGTAGCAATTCTTCCAATGTCTTATTTTTTCATTCTGACTGTCTATTTGATTGAGGATGAAAAGTTCTAATAAAATTTAATTCAGTACCAATGACTTTTGAAGGCCTTTCAAAAAGTTAGAAGTAAAATAGGGATCATGATCAGATACAATGGGGAGGGTAACTCCATGCATCCTAACTATCTTTTTAATATAAAACTGAGAAAGTTGATCTAGAGACAGAGTATCTCTAATTGAAAGGAAATGATCATATTTAGCCAATCGATCAACAATAACCCAGATTGCATTATTACCTCAAGATGTTTTGGGTAATCCCACAACAAAATCCGTGGATATATTTTCCCATTTCCACTCTATCATCGATAATGGCTGAAGCATCCCTTTCGGAAACATCCACTCTACTTTAACCTATTTACATGTCAAACACTTCACAGTTAAGTCGTTAATATTTCTTTTCATTTCATCCCACCAGTAATGCTACCAAGGATCTCTATAAAACACTGTACTATTGGGATGAATAGAAAATGTAGAACTATGAGATTTACAAAACAACTATTTCTTAAACTTTAAATCACAAGGAATACATAATCTCTTGAAAACCTCAAAACACAATCTTTATCAATATTAAATTCAGGTAACTTACCCTTTTGAACAAATTCTACATTTTTTTACAACTCACTATCTTCTTTTTTCACTTTATTTATTCTGTCTTCTAGGGATGATTTCACTTCCACCTAAAACAACATAAGGAAATATCTTGCACCAACAACTTCAAATCTAAAATTCTTCTAATCAAAAACCAAAGGATCTTGTTCCAAACATATCATGGTTAATGTTGCATTACTTTTTTGAATCAAATAATCATACTCCTTATTTTATTTTCCATGATGGTAATGAATTGTGAAATCATTATCCTTGATTAATTCTATCAATATCCTCTGTCTCTTGTTCAATTATTTCTGAGTGAATATATACTTCAAACTTTTGTGATCAGTATATATTTCAGACTTTACACCATACAAATGATGCCTCCAAATTCATAATGAAAAAAACAATAGTATCTAATTCCAAATCATGTGTAGGGTGATTTAACTCATGATTTTTCAACTAATGTAAAGCATAAGAAATTAACTGATCATTCTACATTAAGACAAAACAATGTCCTTTCAACAAAGCATCACTATATATAACAAACTCACCATTTCTGGAAGGTAATTCCAATACCATAGCACTCACCAATCTTCTTTTCAAATCTCAAAAATAATCATCACATTATTTTTACGGATAAACATAACACATTTTCAAGTTACTTATTTAGTAGGCTAGATAACCGTGAAAAATTCCCAAAAAAACCTTTTTTAATAGCCTTCCAAACCAAGAAAAATACGAATCTTGGTTATATTTGAGGGTCTTGGACATTATTCAATAAATTTTGTTTATATGGATCAATAATTAGGGAATTTTTTGAAACAATGTGACCAAGAAATGAAATTTTTTGTAACAAAGAGTCACACATTCAGAATTTCCCATAAATTTTTTTTTCTTTTAAGGTTTGTAAGACAAAACTTAAATGACTTTCATGTTCCTCTTTACTTTTGGAATATACCAAAATATAATCAATAAACACAACCATAAACTTATCCAAGAACTCAAAGAAAATTCTATTCATAAGATCCATGAATACAGTAGGTGCATTGGTTAACCAAAAAGTCTTAACTACAAATTCATAATGGCCCTCTCTATTATGAAATGTGGTCTTCATAACGTCTAATTCCTTTACTTTCAACTGATTCTACCCCAACATAAAGTCAATCTTTGAAAAATACCGAGCTCCATTGAGCTGATCAAACAAATCATCGATATGAGTCAAAGGATACTTGTTCTTAATAGTGATATTACTCAAGCCTCTATAATTAATGCAAAGTCTAATTGAAACTTCATTCTTTTTAACAAACAAGGCTAGAGCACCCCATGGTGATGTGGTAGGTCGAATGAAACCTTTATCTAATAACTCCATTAAATGTTTATTTAACTCTAAAATTTCAACTAGAGCCACTCGAAAAGGGGGTTTCGAAATTGGCATAACATCAAGAACTATGTCAATAATAAATTCAACTTCTCGATTAGGTATAATACCAAAAAATTGATCGGTAAAAAAATCAAGATACTCATTTACTACTAAAACATCATTAATATGAATAGTTACTTTGTTTTCAGCAATATGGGCAAGGTAACATTCATTTCCATCTTTTATATGTTTTTTAGCTTCCTGATATGTTATCAGAGATAAGGGTACATTCTTGTACACAAACTAGATGTCTTTTGGAAAGGAAAACTTTTTATTTCTATAGTCAATCATAGCATGGTAAATAGAAATTAAATCCATTCCCAAAATAACATCACACTCTATTAGAGGAAAAACAGCATAGTCTGCAGGTAAATTCATTCCACAAATAAGGATAGTAAGATTCTTAAAATTTCTTTTTGCTTCAATATTTCCCCCATGTGTTTTTACCATAAGTTTTGGATTCATATCATGAGATGGAATTCACATTTTACTAGAAAATTTCTTAGAAATGAAAGAACATGTAGCTCTAGAATCAAACAACACATTGGAATAATCTGAAAAAACAAACAAGGTACTTGATACCTCTTCATTTGATGGTCCCACATCAACCGTAGTAGTAGAAAAAAACTTTTCCCCACCCATCTACTTTTGATCTGTCTAGTTTCTACCCTTGGTAATGAACTTTGAACACACATTGGCATAATTCCCAAACTCATTGTGACTAAAACATCTTACTACTGGCTTTGCATTGCCTTATTGATCATCTTCCTTACATGTATGAGCAATATGACCAGTCTTACCACATCAGAAGCACTTTATATATTATTAGATGCATTCCCTTTGATTATTTTTACCACACTTCTCACAAGATGGAAATTTAATTTTCTTACATCCAAGCTTCTTCGATGAATTATTTACCTTTGAATGCCAACTGGACCACTTCTTTTTCTTGCTCTCTTGAAACAAATAATCATCAAAAAAACTCTATTTCTACCTTCTTGGCACATCTGAATAGTTTCTCAAAACTTTTGAATTCACAAAAAGCTATTTCTCTTAGATATCATGTCTTTAGTCATGAGTAAAATTGATTTATCTTACTATCTAGATTATAAGTACACAGCCTTATTACATTACATTGTGTTGATTTTAGTCAAGAAATCACTTCCTGTTTCATTGAGGATCTTTTCAAGTTTAGAGCATTATAGAATTGGGACATAATAAATTCATAACAATACACATTATTAAAGAGTGGATACCATAAAAATAGTTTCCATTTTTTCAAAATATAAAACATTAAAGCTTAAAACATGATTTCTTTGACAACTCTTCAAACATTTAACTTGGCTTCTTTCTTTGTCTTTCAAATCCTTATGACCTGTGAAAATCGTTTAAAAACATGGGTTGAGCACAAAAATCTCAGTAAGGGATGTAAATGATGGAAAGAACACAATAGTCCATTAATACTTGTAAAGTATGAAAATGTTTTCAAAAGGCATACCCATCACTCGTATATACTTACTTTGTGAAACATTAGATTTCAACCAGATTTACACAATACATAAGAACAAAAATACAAAAATAAATGTATGATGAGGAATTAGTTAAATAATATTGTAACCCTATCAGCTACCTTATAATTTGTAACCCTCACGACTACCTTACAATTAGTGTAACTGTCACACTTACACTTGGAGTAACCGTACGGCTGACCTCCAACGTACACATACCCCATAAATTAGGGGGAGATATAGGTCCCACCCTTTATAAAAAACAATGCCCATGATCCAGAACACAATCATAAAACATGAATAATTCCATAAAACAATGCTTTTGGATTTTATAAAAAGAGTATTTTAAAAGAGTAATTTAATGGAAAAGTCGCATGGAAATATCATATAATTCAAGTGAGACTTAATAGAGTGGATGGAATATGTATACAAACTGTGAATACACATAATTCAACATAATATAAACAAAACTCATCACACAAAAATTTTTAATACCACATAAATAACAGAGTAGAAGGTTAACCCAATGAATGAAAATTGGGTTAAGAATTCCCTTACCTCGGGATTGTCTTACTTCAAACATGTATAAACCTCCTCTTGATCTCTTCTCCTTGAGATCCTTCTTAAGTCCTTCGGTTTTGGCCTTTTGGTGAGACCAGTAGCTCTAGGACATGGGGAAGATCCTTGGGAGGAGTATTTGGTAGAACATAGGTAAGGCTCAAGGCTTGAGAGGTATGGGAGGAAGATGGAAATGAGGGTGGTATTTATAGTAGAGGAAGAGGTATTTACCATTATTTTAATCATTATTATAATATTTTTTCTCCAGACTATGAATAGTCTTAATTTATGTGACCTCAAATAGTAATAATGGGATGTGAGTATGAACCAAGTGGTCTAACATCAGCCTCGTATCACCAATGACACAGTAAATCAATTTTTTATCATTTATCGTATTTTATCGTATTTTATTATCCATCAAAAATTCAAGAATTTCAGAAAATTACCATAAATTCACCCTTACGATATTTTCACATGTATAATTATGAAATGAATTCCATTTTTTGAAAATAATTTTCTAAATATCACTAATTTAATTTTTAAATAAAATCATACTTAATTCAAAAAATAATAATTTAAAAACTATAACTGCATTTATATCACATTAAAAAATTAATCATTTTTTCGTTATCATAAATACTTAAGAAAATAAAATAATAACACAATTTAATATTAATTAAAGTTATATTACTATTCATGTTACTATTCATACGGTATGTTATTATTCACCAGAAAACAAGTTGGTTCTATTAGACTACAAATAACATACTGAACACAACTATAGATGACCATTTTTCGAAATTCAGAACATAGAAGTGGAACAATAGTTTTTAAAGACGAGTTATAAATATCTACATAAAACAAAGTTTCATGCATTTCCATTTATATTTTTTTTAATCCTTGGGGTGTTACATTATCCCCACCTTCTAAAAATTGTGTCCTCTCAATTTTATTTACTTATTAAACAAAATAGGGTACCTTTATCTCATAACATTTTCAGACACTCATGTTGCTTCTTCTACCATGTGGTTTCTCCACAAAAACTTTACTGGTGGATTACCTTATTCCATAATACATGTTCCCTTCAATCATGAATCCGAACTAGTTTCACGTCATATGAAATGTTCTCTTCTAGATGAATTAATTTTTGGCTCAAGAGATGAGATGAATCTGGGACATACTTCCTCAACATCGAAACATGAAAACAGTGTTTACCTGAGACAAACTCGAAGAAAAATCTACTCAGCATGCAAATGATCCAAATTTCTCTAGGATTTCAAAATGATCTATGAACTGTGAACTTAGCTTCCCTTTCTTACTAAAACACATCACACTTTTCCAATGAGATATTTTAAGGAAAACATGGTCACCTACCACAAAGAGAGGTCTTTCCTTCTGTTATTTTCATAACTTTTCTAACTTCTCTGAGTTTTCCTCTTGTGCTACTGGATCATCCTTACTTTCTCATCAACTTCCTCTACTAATTCGTGCCCCATAAACTTTTTTTCACTGAATTCTTCCTAAAATGTTAGAGTCTGACACCGCTTCCCCTAAATAACCTTGAAAGTTTACATCTGTATACATGAATGAAAACTGTTATTATAAGAAAAATCAACTAATGAAAGATAATGATCCCAACTTCCCTCATAGTCCATTGAAGAATCTCAAAGAATACCATCCAAATTCAGAATCCTTTGTCTGGACTATCCATCTGATTGAGGATAAAAAGTTGTACTGAAATTTAATTCTTTTCCCAATGACTTATGATGTACCATCCATGATTTTTAAGTAAACCTAGGATCAAGTTAGATACAATGGAAGGAGGAACTCCATGTAGCCTAATAATCTCTTTTAGTTACAGTCGAGAAATCTGATCCAAAGACATTTTATCTCGAATAGAAATAAAATGCGAAAATTTTGTAAGCCGATCAACAAAAACCCAAATCGCATTATTACCTCAAGAATTTTTATGTAGTCCCACCACAAAGTCCATGGATGTATTCTCCTATTTCCACTCTGGCATGAGTAAAGGCTGAAGCATCCCCTTCAGTAATTGTCTCTCTACATTAACCCGTTCACATGTCAAGCATTTCACAGTAAAATCAGAAAAATCTCTTTTCATTCCATCCCACCAATAATACTCCCGAAGGTCTATTTATATCTTAGTACTACTAAGATGAAGCCAAAATGGAGAAATATGAGTTTTATACAACAAGTCATTATTAAACTGAGAATCACAAGGAACACACAACATTTTTCCAAATCTTAAAACACAATCTTTATCAAGGTTAAATTTTGGAAACATTCCCATTTTAACTGATTCTACATTTTTCTATAGCTCAGGGTCTTACTTCTATGCTTGATTAATTCTGTTGGATAATGATGATTGTACTGAAACCTGAGACAAAATAGAGGTATTTCTTACACCAACAACTTCTAATAAAAAATTCATCAAATAATTAATCAAGAGATCATTTTAGAAACATAACATTGGTTATGATTCATGATGTTTTTGACTAAAGGAATCTGCCACTTTTTTTTCTTTTCCAAGATTGTAATTGATTGTGAAATCATAATCCTTTATTAGTTCAAGCCATCTTATTGGAATCATGATTAATTCCTTTTAAGTGAATATATACTTCAGACTTTTATGGTGAGTATATATTTGACATTTGGCTCAGTATAAATGATGCCTCCAAATTTTCTAACAAAAAATCACAACTGTCAATTCCAAATCATGTGTGGGATAACTTAACTCATGATATTTAAGTTTTATTAATTCATAAGAAATTACCTGATCATTATGCATCAAAATAAGACAAATTCCCTTCAAAGAAGCATTAATATAGATGACAAACTCACCATTTCGGGAACGCAAGGCCAAAACTAGAGCATTCATCAATCTCTTCTTCAGTACCTGAAAACAAACATCTCATTCTTCTGTCCAAATAAATTTAACCTTTTTTCATGTTAACTTAGTTATCAGGATAGATAACCATGCAATGATTTGAACCAAACATTGTAATAACCTACTAATCAAAGAAAACTACGAATACTGGTATCATTTGTTGGTCTTGTCCATTCATCAACCACTTTTGTAGTGGATGGATCAACTGTTATTCTATCCTTATTTACAATGTTCCCAAGAAAATAAATCTGTTGCAATCAAAAATAATAGTTGTTTAATTTTCCATAGATTTTCTTTTCTGTTAAGGTTTGTAAAACAACCCATATATGTTTTTCATGCTCCTCTTTATTTTTAGAAAATACTAGAATGTCACCAATAAACAAAGCAATAAACATATCCAATAACCCATGAAATATTATATTCATAAGATTCATGAATAAAACAGGTTAATTAGTTAACCCAAATGGCATAAAACAAATTCATAATGCTTATATCTAGTATGAAAGGCTATTTTCGGGATGACGTCGTCTTTCACCTTTAGCTGATGGTATCCATATATCAAGTCAATTTTGAAAAATAACTGACCTCCCTACAGCTAATCAAAAAAGTCATCATTTTGAGGAAAAGGATATGTGTTTTTAAAAATGATGTTATTAGAATATCTATAATCAATGAAAAGTCTCATGGATCCATATTTCTTTTTTATGAACAAAATAGTGGCTCCCCACAGTGAAGTTATAGGATGAATAATGCCTTTATCAAGAAAATCTTGCAACTGATTTTTCAATTCAAGAAGCTCTATTTGAGACATACAATATGGGTGTTTTGAAATTCGATTATCATTTGGAACTAAGTCAATTTTGAACTCAAATTCTCAATCAGGTATGACACTAGGTAACTCCTCTAGAAAAACATCAAGGTATTCATTTACCACAGGCACATCATCAATCAGAACGGTTCCCTTATATTAATCAACATGAGAAAGATAAATTTCATTTCCATATTTCAATAGTTTTTCAACTTCCTAATATGTTATAAATTGTATGGGTTCATTCTTTTATACAAACTAAAACTCTTTCTGAAAAAAAATACTTTATCTCTATAGTTAAACATAGCATGATAAACAGAAAGCCAATACATTCCCAAAGCATCAAACTCGATTAAGGGAAATACCACATGGTTTGTAGGTTAAGTATTTCCACAAACCCCAATGGAAATATTATTATAATTCCTCTTCTATAATATTTCCCCTAGTGTTTTAACAACAAGTTCTAGTCTCATTTATTTAGGTGACATTTCCAATTTATAAGAAAATTTCTAGGAGATGAAGGAATGTGTAGACCCCGAATCAAAAACAACTTTAGAAAAATCTATGAAAACAAAAAAATTACCTGATACAACTTAATTGGATTTCTCGGCATCTTCTGACGTAGTCGAAAATTTTCTCCCTACACCTTTTTGCTTATATTATGGCTTCATTGCATAATTTGGATCTCTCTTTGGGTAGGCATTTTCATAGTGACCCTACACACCACATTTAAAACACTTAATTGTTTTCTTATCAATATTATTCATAGGATCATTTCAATTAATATCTCAGACCATATGTCCAAACATACCACATTTAAAACACTTCCCTATTTTCGTAAGACATTCACCAGGGTTCTTCATTCCATACTTTTCACAAACTATAAACTAGATTTTCATACCATCAGACTTTGGTTGATTCTTACCCATTTCTTTCCATATATACCGCTTCTTCTCCTTATTTCCAATGTGAATGTGATCATCAACAAACTCAATCGCAACCCTTTCAGCACATAAAACAAGTTTCCCATAACTTTTGAATTCACAGGAGGCCAACACCCTTCGATACCTTTTCTTCAGTCCTGAGAAAAAGCGATTGATTTTTCTATCAAGATACAGAATAAGGCTTCGAGCATACCTCTCCAGTCAGGTGAATTTCTCTTCATACACAACCACTGAGTCTTCTTCATTTTGCTTTAATTTAATGAATATCTTCTCTATCATAAGTCGTGCCACCTTAAGAAAATATTTTTTGAGGAAAATACTTTTAAATTCATCCCACTCTAAGGTGTCAATATCCTCTCTCTCCCTGATATTCTTTACCACTGACTTCCACTGATCATATTTACCTTAAAAATGATAAATTTAAAGACTTACCTTTTGATAATTTGAACAACCCCTAACATAGAATATCTTTTCAAGGTCTTTAATCCATCTTTTAGCTGCTACTGGGTCAGAATATCCATTGAAAGCAAGAGGGTGTTGTCTCATAAAATGTTCCACTATTGTCATGTTTGGTTGTGGTAAATCTAGTTTATCTCTTTCATGGATTCCACCACCATTTATTTCCTGAATTAGATGATCCATTACTGTCACAAACTGCTTGGTTCCAATCCCTACCATTTTGGGCTACAGATTCGGAAGGATGTCGTTCTGTCGGTGCCTCTCCTCTTCAAATTCCCTGTTTCTTCTGTATACAACCCTTCTGAACAAACATATCTTAGATGAAGAAACATGGTAATTTTAAATTCTATAAAATTTAAAATTAATCATAGTGTAAAAATAATTTATGGTATTCTTTTAACATCATCCAACCCCCTAAAGTTATCTAACCCATACTTTGATACCAACTATAAGGACTCAACTTTATTACGTTACATAATCAGGATTTTAGTCCCAAAATTACTTCCTATTTATTTGAGCATCTATTCAAGTTTAGAGGTTTATATAATTATTACCTAATATATTCATAACATTAGACATTGTTACAGAGAGGATACCATAAAAATAGTTTCCATTTTTTTCAAAATATTAAACATTAAAGCATAAAACATGATTTCTTTGCCAATTCATAAAAAATTTATCTTGGATTATTTGATTTTCTTACACATATTTATGACCTATGAAAATAGTTTTAAAATAATGGGATGAGCACCAAAATCTCTTAAAGGGATGTAAAAGAAGGAAAGACCACATTAGTCCATGAATACTTGTAACGTATGAAAACATTTTCAAAAGGCATATTTTCACTCATATATACTTACTTTGTGAAACAAGATATTTACACAAGATTTACACAATACTATGAACATAAATATAAAAATAAAGGTATCTTGGAGAATTACATACATAATCTGGTAACCCTTTTTGCAACCTTGTAATTTGTAACACTTATGTCTACCATAAAATTTGTGTAACTATTGCAGTTATGCATAGAGTAACCATACTGTTGACATCCAACTTACACATACCCAATGCATTGGAGAGAGATATAGGTCCCACCCTTCATCATAAACAATTGCCAAGAAAAAACACTATAATACAATAAGAATAATTCCTTAAAAACATTTCTTTTGAATTTTATAAAATAGAATTTTAAAAGAGGGTTTTAAAGGAAAAGCCCCTTGTAAATATCATATAATTCAAGTGAAACTTAATAGAGTGGATGGAATATGTATACACACTGTAAATACACATAATTCAACATAATATATACAAAACCTATCACACACAAAATTTAATTCCATATAAATAACGTAGTATAAGGTTAACCTAAAGAACAGAAATCGGGTTAAGAATTCCCTTACCCCGGGCTTGTCTTACTTCAAACTTGTTTAAAACTCCTCTTGACCTCTTCTCCTTGATATCGTTCGTAAGGCCTTTGGTTTTGGCCATTTTGTGAGACCATTAGATCGAGTATGTGAGGAAGAACCTCGGGAGAGTATTGGCCAGAACTTAGGTAAGGCTCAAGGCTTGAGAGGTGTAGGAGGGAGAGGGAAATGAGGGCGGTATTTATAGTGGAGGAGAGGAGGTATTTAACATCATATTAGTCATTATTATAATATTGTTTATCAATACTATGAATATACCTAATTAATGTGACCCCAAATAGTAATAATTCCATGTGAGTTCAAACCAAGTGGTCTTACATCAGCCTTGCATTACCTATGTTGCAGTAAATCAAGTATTTTTCATTTATCATATTTTATCATATTTTATTATTCATAAAAAATTAGACAGTTTTAGAAAATTACTATAAATTAACCCTTACTATTTTTTTACATGTAGAATTCATAAATAAATTCCATTTTTTGAAAATAATTTTATAAATATCATTAATTTAATTTTTAAATAAAATCAAACTTAATTCAAAAATTAATAATTTCAAAACTATAACTCCTTTTATATCACATTGAAAAATTAATCAAGATGTCATTATCTTACATCCCTAATAAAATAAAATAATAACACAGTTTACTATTCACTGGGATCATATTACTATTCATAAGGGTATGTTACTATTTACCAAAAAACAAGTTGGTTCAATGAGACTCCAAATAACATACTGAACACAACTTTAGATGACTGTTTTTAAAAATTCAAAACATAGAAGTGGAAAAATTATTTTTAAAATAAAGTTATAAATATCAACATAAAATAATGTTTCATGCATTTCCATTTATATTTTTAAAAAAACTTGGGGTGTTAGAAGGATATCAGATGAGATTTGGAGAATACTTTTCCAATCTAGTGAACTTTTCTTCGTAGGAAGCCCCTGAGTCATCCTCCTTCCTCAATTCTAAGAATTGTTTTCCATACTATGTCAAACTACCTTGGGAAAATATTTCTCAAGAAACATACCTTTGAATTATTCCAAGAAAAGTGCAAAAATCTCTTCACAGTCCCTGATATTTTTAAACATCGACCACCACTTATCTGCTTCTCCTTCAAAACAATAAAAAGAAAGGCTAAACTTTTGATTGTATGTTCAACACATGACATCAAAAATATTTTCCCGTGCTTTGATCCACCCTTCTTCTTGAACATGGTCATATTATCCTCTGAATGATGGGGGATGTTGCCGTATGAAATTATCCACTTCAGACATGTTTCTATATGGTGGATCTGGATAATCTCATGCAAGGACACCACCACCATTTATAGCTAGAGTTAAATGCTCCATATCTACAATCAACTGTTCAGTTTTTATTCCAACCATCTTGGGATTCTGATTTTGAAGGTTATTCTTTTCTGTATGCCTTCCCAACACTTCTTCCATGTTTCCTCTTCGAAAAAACATTCTGGACAAACATATCATAGATGAATTAAAATTGTAACCTTCAAATGATATATAATTTCAATTATACCACAATGTAAAAATAATTTATGGACATTTTATTAAAAAAATCCTAACTCCTAAAGTTATCTAAACTGCCCTTTGATTCTAACTATAAGTCATTGCACCTTAAAAATTACCTAATATTTAATTATGCTAATAATTCTCATTGAGAATCATTCCAGGATTTGGGCTTTATAAAATTAGGTCATAACTTATACATAACAACCTTATTATTAAAAATTATACACTTCTACTCACTATCCTTAAAACAGAATGTTTTTAAAAAGGAACTTGGTTTTGTTCAATGTATAAACATCACACTATTCCTTCATCCCGTCCTTAACTCAATTCACCTTTAAATCCTATGAAAAACATTTCAAAACATGGGATGAGCATAAAAAACTTAGTAAGGGGTACATAAATAAGGAAAACAGTTAGTTTTTAAAAACAAAAAGTAAACCATGAATACTTTATCATAAAGTAATACTCGTCACCTTTAAGAAGTATCCAAACACTTAACCTAATATAATCTCATTGCATAACCTTTTTCTAACCAAAATATTACCTTAAAGCCCATAGGAAGAAACATATAGTATATAAAGGTAACTTGGGACATAAAAATACTTAAATAGAATAACCATACAGTCGACTTTCGAACATATCACTAAATGGAATTTCCATATGACTGACTTGTATACCCAATGAATTGGAGGTTATAACGTAACCACCTATCTTTAATTTATCATAGAACCACCCATCATTTGGTTTATCAGTTAACCACCCTCAAATGTCTATGTACCATTATATAATCAAAATACATAAAATATTGAAAATATCATCATTTTAGTAATAACATTTAATTTTAAATCACAAAATATCATTTCAATATATTCAAATAATCAGTCCATTTCAAGAACCATTTTCAATACCAAAACACCCAAAAATGGAATAAGGGATCTTTTTCCTTTTAAAAACATTAAGGCTTATATAGGAATACAAATAATGATCATGGAGGTGGAGAACTCATTGTCACCACTTATGTTAAAAAAATTCCTTTTTTCATTTAGTAAACTGATAAATAGAAAAATATTCCCTTCAAATTAAATTAAAATTCATAGGGGTTTATACACTGTATAAAATCAAGTCGTGTATAAATCAAAATAAGCCTCAAGAAATGTGACTGAGACAAAGTCCATTACCTTGTGTCCGACTTGAATCATTCATTCTTTATTTTCCTAAATAATAAACATAATTGAATTTATAATATATTCATAACCTTTTCAAGTTTATTATTCCTTTTACATCACTTATTACCTTTCTATAATAATTAGTTAATTTTTTGAGTTCACATCTTACATTTTGTCAGTGTTTGGAACTTATGTTAAAAATGAACTTGTTATGATTGCTAATTGTCCATGTGGTAAAAATTACATTATATCTAAAATTATATTAATGATTTAGATATCATATATATCTAGTATATATTTATTTATAATATTCTATAGCATTTATATATAATAATTTAAATGCCCCATTTATGGTGACGGTAAGTCGTATGTACGCATGAATGCTACTTCTATTTCTTTTTCATATTTATAGGAATGAAAAATAAATGATACATAGATATATTATAATTAAATTATAATATTTATGTTATATATGTTACATAATTTCGTTAATTACATCCTTTATATGTTCCATGTTTAGCATCAATGAGTTATATCACATGGAGGGGACGGTAGTCCGCACTTCCTCAGATGAATTTATCATATTTATATAACATGAAAAGCATAAATGTATGTTATAAATGATAATTAAATAAGCATAGAGATAAAATAAATATCATATATATCATATATAATTACAGTTCCATCATAATGTCCACCATGAGAGGTGGTCAGAAAAATCAAACAATCATTGTTTTGTGAGGTAGAACTTCACCTTCCATAGAAACAGTAGGTTCTATACCCAATAGACAGAGGTGTGTGTTAGTGTAGTTAGAATAATTCTCATAAAAACAACAAAGTATATTTATAATACAATTTTTTTTTATATAAACAAAGATTAATAAGAGTATAGGTAGTGGATAAGAAAAAATAATGGAATGGAACTTGAGAGAAGACGTTACATCAAATCGGGTACTTTCTTTTGATTCGAGCCCAAGGGCTTTCTAGAATCACTTAATGGCTAGAATAAGGATTATTGGAGGAATAGAGTGATTTTGGGAGGATATTTGGGAATATTTTGGATGATCCAAGGGGGCTTTAGAAGTGTGAGTAAGTGTTATAGGAAATTCCCTTCTATAAGAGGGAGGGTCTCTTTAGGAAAGATTAAAAATATTATTTCATTATAACATGATTTTTGGATTCAAATGGTCCAAAACTCATTAAATTCTAATATAATATGAATATAATTATAAATAAAATCATCAAATAAGAATTAGATAGGTTTTGGATATTTTTTAATCCTTATCTGTTTTAGTTACCCCTTTTTTACTCTTACCATTTTATTAAGTATTTAACACTCTGACAATCAAAATAGTTACCAAAACAAGAAAACTATCCAATTAAAGGGTCATTAATATAATTTTAGAATTATTAAAACAATTTGGATAAATCATATATTGTTTGGAATTTTATAATATTTAATAAAATATTTTATATTTTAACATAGGATTTATGTCAATCATGACACTATTCATATCATGAATTTTTATAAAAACCAATAAAACATGATTAATTTAAAAAAAACTTCATTAATAAAGAGAAAAAATGTATTTATCATCTAAAATATTTTTGGATGACATCAAATTAACCAAATTACAATTATTTTAACATTTATAATATCATTAATTTGAAACATTTATTAATGAAGCAATCATGACATCATCATTGTGTTATAATTATATTTATTTATTTAATGTATAAAATTTATAAATAAAATACCATAATTTAGTAAATCAGGTTATATTTCTAATTAATATTTATAGTCAAATATATCACTTATATAAACCCATATAAAAATTGTTTTAGAAAAATATATATGTATATATTGGTTGTATTTTCCTTAATATTAACTTAAAAGTAATTAAATGTCATTTTAACACAAAAGTGGCTCCATGGGGTCCTAAAATCGACCCATGGATTTCCATGGTTTGAAATATCTCATAAAATAGGGTTAAGATGCATGATAGGGTAATTTAGTATTATTATAATATTATTTTGATTACCATTATTTAGCATATTTACCCTTTAACCATGGTAAATAAAATATTTACTGAAGTTACTATTCATAATGTCTGAAAATAAAAGTAACCTATTTACACAATTTATACCTCATGATTCTAAATATGGAATCTATTTTTCCAAATTAAAAACATATAAGTTCCAGTAATTAGTTTAAAATTAACTCCTATTGTCAAAACTAAAAGCATATTTTTTAGAAGTAAAAACTACCAAACAATTGACATGTGTTTATGCCCAATTTAAAAAGTCAAATTACATTCAATGAACTAAATTGGATTAAATGGTAAAAATGTAATCCAATTACACTTTAAAACCAATTATAATTACAATCTAACTATATAAATAAATTAGATAAAAAGGCAGTTTTGAATTTAAATGTAGTAATTTCCCTTATTCATTAAAAAAGAACATTATTAGAAAAATACCTAAATTTCATCAAATGTAAATTTGTATGTTCTGCTTCTAAAAAATAATTTAATTTTTTCAAATTGGACATATAAAAGTGAAAAAAACTATATTTAAAAGGGTTCACCATCAAAAGGCGGTAAATCATCCTTTTAATGAATATTAGAGTATTTCATGCTTAAAATAGGATTAATTCGTATTTTAAGCCTCTAAAATTTATTAGATAAATGTAAATACATTTTTCAACATGTAAAATAATATTTTATTTAGTTTTGTTCATTCAAACGAATACAACAACTAGGAAATAACTACCATTTAAAATAATAATATTATATTATTATTAATTTTATCTGTATGAATTAGCCTTATGTGCAACATAATATTTCAGAGAAACCCATTTTTTCATGTTCTGTAGACCATCGAACATAGAATCCCCTTTAAATTAAAATTAATATTTAATCTAAAATATTAATAAATATAAAATTTTCATATTCATTATTTACCTGGGATGTTACAATTGGTGAGAGGGAACATTATATGGGTTATAGATGTTCAAAGTCATTTTTATCCTAGTTAGAATTTTTTATAATCGGGTTAAATATAGGGGCAAGAATTAGAGCTACTTAATGTCATGGAAGATTTTCCTAATGTTTTTTCCAAGAATATTTTGGATTTTACTCATTTTCACAATGTTAATTTTGGGAGATAGTTTCATATTAGTACCCCTTTGATTTCAATTAATTTTTGTTAAATAAAACCTTTCAAGATGCATGATTTGAGTATTTATATTAATGACCTAATTTATTATGTATTTATTTTTCATAGTATATCACCATGAGGTTCTACTATTTTATTCACCAAAAATTCATATAATATTTTGTCATTATATATAGAAAATCACTGGTAAAATTTAATAATGGTCAAGAACGGTTAAACTCTTTTGAAGATTTCTGATATATTAATCTCAATTAAGTGATCTAATTGGTTTTCTAATATCAATATATGGTTTGGATATCATAGGAGGAGGGTGAAGGAGGAATATATTCTGAAGAAAAACTTTAGGTGTCAATATGGACAATTAATTTTTATCTTAATTCCTTTACGTTTCATGAATTCTCTATTCATATTAATGGGAATCATGAGCTTCATGTTCTATGAGTTCATAGATCGTTTTTTGGTCATGTTCATCGATTAAATCCACATAAACATGAAGTATAAGGAGTGGCATATTCAACAACTTATAGACATCCTATATTTCCTCTGACACTTTATGTTTTATGATAATAAGTTCATGTTTATGTTTTGTATATAATAGGTGCACTTACCTATACATATGGTGTCTATGTAAGGACTGGTAGTATATTCATTGAGAATATAGGTGGTTTTTTCTTGGGAAACACCAATGAATTTTTCTGAGGTTCATTGCCTCCACTATCTTATGGGATATAATTATAGGTTCATTCCCAAATTCTCTTGAGTCAAAAAAACCCATTAATAGCCTTGACGATGAAGTAATATGGACATTTTTAGACTAATAATTATTAGGAATTATTTTCCTACCTCAAAGAGAGGTTGATCAACACTCCCATGATTCGTCAGAGGAGGGGTGATGATTGAGGTGTTCTAGGATGTGTCCCATGTAAACTTAGGTTATGTCTTGATGCATTAGTGGGTATTGATATCAAATGGGTCTAGGATGTTTGTTTCCCAATTATTATAACTTCACCACCCATGTTCTGATGTTATAAGTAATGGTATTTTATCCAATTTTTTAGTGACATTACCTCATTGGTGAATGTTTTTTTGTAGAGGAAAAATTTATTCTATAGAAGACTTTGAAATATTTCTATATATATTTCCAAATCCAGCCATTGAGACATTATGATAGTCATAGGCCTGGTGTTCCCATAATTAAATTTATTAAAATATTTTATATATATATATATTATTCCTCACATGTATTATCTTAACGAAAATGAGATAAAACTTAAATGGAAGATCAGATAAGAAATCTAAGACAAGAGTTTAGTTGAGAACGTGATTTTTACCCTAGGTGTGGCCTAAACTATTTTGGTGCTTGGAATTCAGATAAATAGTCTTTTGGCGGCACATTTAGTGGATTAATTATTTATTTAAATTCATTAATTCAATCATTTAATGTAAAAATAAGTTCCTATAAATATATCATTATGTAAAATTGACCTGGTTTAGCCTCATAATCCATGGACCGTCAAGAGCTTCTTCCTCCTATCCTTATGTTGGTGAAACACATCTAGTGATGATGAATCTCTGGATCATAGGAGACCAGGATTCAATGAAAGAGATAACTTCTTTCATTCATTGGTAGGTGTGTTTATCGAGGAGGAAAAAAACCAATCTCTATGTAGAACTTTTCAATGATGGGATTACACCCTTTTTTATTAAATTGATCAAGTAGATAAATCCCCTCCTTTGATATATGCCAATTGTGGACATTACCTACACCAGTGTATCATTTATTTAATTATTATTTGGTTTTCTCCCCTTATTCATCCCCGTTATTGATTATTTGAGAATCAATCTTTGAAAAAATGAAAAGGAAAATTTTGTGCCTTCCCACCTCAATTGCTTCGAGTTAATAACAAGTTGGACCCCATTGTACCAGTTCGACATTGTTAGGTGATATCAAGCCTGATCGAACCCCTAGAATCATGGAGAATCTATATATGAGGGATAGATTGACAAACTTGGTGTTTTTAGGGATATATTACAAGATTTTGGTGATATGTTTTATGATTGGAGATCAAACCATCAATAACAGATGGAACAGAGGTGTGCGGGACATGAGACAATACTTTGAAGATGAAAAAAACTGATTTTCAGCCACTAGATGGCAAAAAATGATATACATAGACTAGATGCACTAATTGAGGATGTTTGAGAGGTGATATATGCAACATAATAGTCAAATTTGATGATTGGATGGATCTGGATTTAGGCAAAAATCCTTAATTCATTCCATGTAGTGCGAAGAACACATGTTGTGTGAGGCCCAGGATACATCATCTAGGATTTTGGATATTTATAAGGATGGAATGTCATGTAGACTCACTACATGTCTTGTATCTCTTCTACAAGTGCATGAGTCATGTGGCAGAACACATGTACAGGACCCTATGAAGGATTATATGGACAGGCACATGGTTTTTTACCAATTTACATGGATATATCATATATAAAAGGACATTCTTATAGCATACAAACACCACTTGGATACACAGACATCGACAAGCACATAGGTTGGACCCTGAGTGGCATGGTAACAATATGTATATCCCCTACACACCATTTATTCCTTCACGGCTTGTGATCCATGTACCCCCATTGACATTTTTGGTGATGTAGTGGGGCCATATGTCATGTGGGTCCTCTAAAATGCCATGTACTCCTTGAATCCATTTAAGAAAACATCAACTCTCATATATCCATATTTTAGACTCGGATTTTGGCTCGTAAGTAGCCTATCCTAAGAATTTTTTATGTATAACACTATGGTTCCCTCGGTTGTGGATTTTGAGATATGATGTGTGATTTGTTAGGGCATGGTTCCTATTTTTGTGATACTCAATGATTGTAGTTATCATGCAGGATCACTAGAGGCACCCTGAGTGGAACCCTCTAGCTAGGTTAGTCATGGGTCCTCAATGAATAGAGTGTAATCTTGTAGATTTCCTAGGAATGGGTTTTATATAGATTCCTTGATTAGACCCCTTTAACTCGGCCAGGCATAGGTCCTCTACCATTAGAGTAGAACCCTCATATTGGCTTAGCGCATGGGACCTCTATCAACTTCTAGAGTGGAACCCTCTAGATAGGGTAATCATGGGTCATTTATCATCAATGTGTAACCCTCCTATTATCACATGTAATGGGACCTCTATCGACCACTACAGTGGGACCCCCTTCTATGTAGGGAATGTGTCCTCTCTCGACTATTAGAGTGAAACCCTCCTGCTAGAATAGTGTATGGGTCCTCAATCTATCCATTATGTGGAACCCTCCTATTTTACCAAGGTATGGGTCCTCTGCCTAGAGATTGTGGCCACTCAACTCTGTGGAATTGTGATGAGGCATTATTTGACTTAGATGATTTTTTATGGGCCAACAACCACTAGAAAAATTGATATTTCCACGGTTCAAAACCGTGAAAATAGGTCCCAAAGCCATGGTCGTAGGCTATGGCCACAGTTTTTTCCAATCATGGGTGCTATCATCGTGGCAGTATGGTCTAACATATTGCCATGGTTTTAACCATGGCTATAGGTGGCCTATTTCCACATTATTGAAAATTGTGGCAATAGCTGTCTCCATTGTCAACCAAGGCGGTTGACCTATGCCCATGGTTTTAACTGTAGCAATAAGGGCCTATTGTCATGATTTTAACTGTGGCTATATCCCAAGAAAACTGTGGAAATAGCCTAAAAATAATGTTTACCTAGCTAGATTTGATCCCAGCACCTTCCCTTCATGTTCCAGCACGGTAACCACTTCACCACGAAGGATTTTGTGTATATATCTATATAATATGTTATATATGTTATTAAAAACTATGGCAAAATCCTAAAAACCATGTAAATAGTTCTTCCCGCCATTTTTTGGCAGGAAATGTGCAAGGGTGGAAGACCTATAGTCATGATTTTCATAACTGTGGCTGTAGCCCTTCCAAAAAAAAGGCCTATAGTTGTGGTTTTGAAAACTCTAGATATAGGCCACATAACTGTGCCTATAGGTGTGGGATTTAGCCACTATTTTAAAAACTGTGGTTGTAACCCATGAACAAAAGACCTAGAGCCACGGTTTTAAAACTATTCATATAGGCCACATAACCGTTGACGTAGCCCCCTATAGACACAATTTTAAAACCTTGGCTATAGGTATGTGGCCATAGCCTGTTTTTCTAGTAGTTAATTCACAAGATATTGGGCATTGTTTTTGGACATCTGGAACTATTAGTGACTCTTTTCTTGTACTGAATTGTGAGATAGATATCCCATTTCTCTCTCATTTTGGATTATTTGGTTTTATCATATATATATATATACATATATGCACAAGTTTTTTGATTTGGTTACTCTCATTCTATAGATTATGAAGACACGATGCATATTCCATGTGATTTCAATTCTTCTCTTCTCTTTGTTGAATGATGTTACTCTACAACTATGGTTGGATAACACTCAACATGTAGTTCGTCTACACCCTATGTTGATCCCCATGTGTATGGTTGAGGTTACTCTTTCTCTTAAATTGGGTTGAGCTATATCATGTTTATTATCTACTGTATTTCAATTCTTATTTTATATTTTAATGCTACCCTTTCATCTTTTAGGGAATTTTATTGGGTATGTATATAAGCACGCCAACATGGGATTTTCCTACATGTGTCTTAACTAATGTAGATGAAGTAAAAGTCTGAGGTGACTCCATAAGAGCTTAGAGATATTGGGTGTTGTGGACCACATATGGTGGTCGTAGCATGGAGATCAAGAGTTGGGCTCTCTCAGTAGATTTATTTCATGTTTTGTTAGGTTGGGACACAGTTCTAGTTAGTTGTATATTTTTTCCCTTTACTTTTCAATTTTCATTGTCGTACTCTTATATACACTAGTGGTTTAATATTCTTTATTTACTTTCTATATATTTCATATTTTTATTATTATTTATATTCACATTATCATTGATATGGTTGGGTGTTTTTTACAGGTACATTAGGAAAAGGACTCCCATTTGGGACATACCTTTCAACACTTGTCACCACCCCCTGGACTATTAAGGTGGGCTTGGGGTAGTTGTGGATTTATCCGTAGTTATAGTAGATTCATGATCGATTAGTATTAGAATAGTTCATTCCTTTGGATGCAATCCGGAGTATTTAGTTATGTTGATTTGGTTGGGATTAGTGCAACAGTGTCAAAGTGTCTCAAGTGTAGCTCTTAGGAGAAGTAATCTTATGATGGTATGGGTGGCTGATATATCCATTCACTAGGACCTTTAATACCTGCTTTTTTTCTTTTAATATTAAGAAAATAGTTGAAGGGATCCTTGGTACATGAATCTTACAGAATTGAGTCTTTGGATCTTCTTCATGAGTAAGCTCCCCATTGTTTATATATAAATATATATGCTCATCTAACAGTGGTACATCTTGATAAATTTTCAGATGTGTCTGTGATGGAAGCTATCTAGGATACTAGTTCCAGATTGTGAGAATGATTTGAAAAGTGATGAGGTCTGAGTTTACGTTCCATCCCATTATATTCTTCCTTCGTGTGTTCAGTTAGTAGCACCTCCACCTATTTAGTTGTAGCTCATCCTAGTAGAGCAGGATTAAGATGTTTTCAATCATATAATGATCCACGATTTCCAACACCATAGGATTAGGTTTCATGGAAATATATATCCCTGGGAACTATTGGATTAGCTAGAGTTAGAGGTTTATGTTTTCAGGCTCATACATACCCTAACAGGTCAGGTGATTATGTTTGAATATATCCTTTTCCACAAAGAATCAAGGCGTTGGTGGGGTCTTGTTACCCAGATTCTTGATGAGTTGATACTCTCAGGGCCATAATTATAGAAACTATTCTGTGAGGATTACTATCCCTCATTTTTTTTCTTAGTTTAGATGCAAGAGATTCTAGGTTTATAGTGAGGAGGTATTTCAATGGCTAGTTACATAGTGAGGTTTTCATACCTTACTTGGTACTCCCCTAATATGATCTAAGATGGATACTACGAAGCACAAATGTTTGATCACGGACTCTATAGAGAGATTCATTCCATATTTCTTCCCTTGTGAATCCCCAACTATGTCGAGGTGTTGAAGTGGGCACTAGTGAAACAGGGCTTCGTATCTAAGGGGCATCAGGTAGTTTGAGCTGGCTGTGGGTATCATAAAGCTGATTCATCTACAACTACTAGAAAATACTAGTCAGTAGGTTCTCAGCACAAGAGATCTTATCATGATCATACTTGAATGTGTGGTTTTGAAAAAAATTGATAGTACATACCACCAGGGAATACCGTAGAAGAGAGGTTCTTTTCCTGTGATGGGTGAGGTCACAAACATTTGACTTCCCAACCAGATGCACAGAGGAGAAAATGGATATAGTTGATGGACCACCATGATAGAGATAGAGTTGTGATCAAGGATTCTCCCTGAGAGGGAAAAGAGACCCCCAAGGAGGTGGAGCTAGCAGAGTAGCAGGAGGAGTTATGGGTGGTTTATGGAACTATGATGTCCTTCCAATCCACCATCTGGCAGTCCACACTAGAATCAGGGAGCTGGCGGCTGGGACAGCAAATGGGTGAAGTCTCTGGAGTATTATGACCCCCACCCCATGCACGAGATGATAATAGGTATGATTTTTTTTGTTTTATTCTCTTCCTTCAATACTATTAGACATTAGTTCCTAGCATTACTTTATATCTAAACTCTTGATGTTAGAGATGGAGCTCCCATTTGGGGCGCTAGCTCAACTACTTCTTCTTGAGGATCCTAAAAGGAATGCTTATTCTATATATTTTATTATCTAGTTGTGAAATTTATATATTGGTGGAGATAGGTTCATGTGGTACCTTTTGGTTATCATGATGGAACCCTATGATGTCATCTTGGGGATGGATTGGTTGTCTATGCTCTGAGCCTAGATGGAATTTCACCTCATATGAGTCATATGTCTTCACATTAATGTGATAAGATTCACTTTTATGGCCGGGAAATATATCATGGTGGGAGGAGTGGGTTGTGGGAGTAGGAGGTTACATCCCATCACTCATCAGTTGTAATGTATAGCCCTTGGCGTAGAAGGCTCTTTCAGAATTTGGATTCCTTTATTTTTTGATGAGTATATGGACTTACTCTCCAAGGACATTTTGAGATTACTTCTAAGGAAAGAGATGGAATTTTTTAGTGACTAGTATCATGGGACCTCTCTAATATCTTATGAGGAATATTGTATGTTACCTCCTGAGCTTCAAGAGATGTGGTTGTAGTTGGTGGACCTTCGAGATAATTGTTTCATTAGGCCCTGTGTGTCCCCTGAGGAATCGGTGGTATTGTTCATTAAAAAAGTAGAAGGGATATTACGGATTTTTATGGATTATCATCTCCTAAACCAAGCCACAATAAATAACAAGTTCCCATTGTTGAGGATTCAAGACCACTTTAAGCAGTTTTGAGGTGCAAGGTAGTTCTCGAAGATCAACCTCTAGTCTACCTACCACCAGTTGAGGGTTTTCAAGGCTGATTTTCCAATTCTAGAATTCTGATGTCACTATGGACACTATGAGTTCCTGGTGATGCACTTTGGTGTGATAAATTTGTATGTTTTGTTAATATCTTTGATAAACCAGATCTTCTTACCATACATTGACTAGTTTTGGGTCTTCTTCATTGATGACATACTCATCAACACTATATCAAATGAGGAGTATCTAGAGCACTTGATTATGGTTCTGATTTTCTTTCAGAGCATTAATATTAGAGGAAACTCTCCAAGTGATACTTCAGGATTCATGTGGTTCTCTTTTTGAGGAATGTAATTTCTAATTATGGTTTATCCATGGACCCAATGAATATTGATGTAGTTATATATTGCTATCCACCTGTGTTTTTTCAGAGTTGTGTAGATTTATTATATTGAAGGTGAACTACATGCGTTTTTTGGAAGAATTATCCTGGATTGTATCCCCTTTGTCCAATATAACATGTAAAAGGATTCATTTTACTTGGATTGAGTAGTGGTAGAGAGACTTCAAGGATTTAAGGTTGAGGCTGACAAGTCCTCCAATGTTGATACTACTAGAGGAGGGATTTTAGAACAATGTTTATTGTGATACCTCAGGAGATGAGCTCGATTTTGTATTGATGTAGTGGTAGGTAGTGATCATATACGAGTTGAGTTAGTTGATACCTCATGAGAATAACTACTCAAATCACAACCTATAAATGGATGTGGTCGTATTATCCCAGATGATGTGAATTTTCAACCTTCTGGGGGATTTTCTAGAGGTTTACTCAGACCATCAGAGTCTCATGTATGTCTTCCCCCAGAGTGAATTGAAATTTAGAAAGCGGTGTGAGTTTAATTTCTTACAAGACTATGAATATGAGATATTATATACTTCAAGGAAGTGAAATATAGTATTATACACCCCTATTAGAAATTCACATAATCTCTATGTGCTATAGACCTATGAATAGTTGGATCCTTTGAAGTTGAACCAAGTGGAGCAGTAGGGTATAACTTTTTTTCATTTGATGGTGTTGTATCCTATTATTCTAAACCATCTAAGGGAGTCCTGGTAGGGATAACTCAACTGTGAGGTATTTAATGACTAGTTATATATATGGGATTTACCATATATATTATGAAGGATTTAATCATATAATATTCTTCCATGGATAGAGGGTGGTTCCCATCATGATACAGAAGGAGGTGATACGAGAGTTCCACAATTTTCACCTAGATGCACATCCTTGTGTGGGGAGGTCATACTGGGATCTTCAGCGGTACTCTTGTTGGTCCGTAATAAGATAGATCATTTCTGAGTTTGTCTCTCAGTTCCTCACCTATCATCAGTTGAAGGTGGAATACCAGTTTCATGTAGGTTTTTTTCATCCCCTAGAGATCAAGGAGTTGAAGTGGGATTACATATCCATGGACATTGTTACAGGGAATCCACAGATAGGGAAGGGGTATGCTGACATCTGGGTGATAGTTGATGGACACAAAAGTTTGTAACACTTTCTTTTTATTAGGGAGCTAATTTTAGTGTACAGTTTGGGGAAGTTGTAATTACAGAATATTTTTCATCTACATGGGGTTACCTCGATGATTGTCTTAGACTGTGACGTGTGGTATACATCATGGTTGTAGAGAAGACTATAATAGGAATTCAGGTCCCATATCAATATGATTAAAAAATTTCACCCCATACCAATGGGAAAATTAAGCACACTATCTTGGTTTGGAGGATATGCTCAAAATATGTATTTTAAACATTTCCCAGAGCTAGAAGGATTAATTTCCCATAGTAGGGTTTGCATACAAAAAAACTACCACTCTATTATCATCATGAAACATCTTGAGGTCCCCAATGGTAGACCCTTTAGTTTACCCTTGTGATCGACAGAGATCGGTGAGACATCTCTTATGGTCCCCAAGATGGTTCATGTGATGACAGAGAAGGTCCATGCCATCTATGAGTGGCTGAATACAGAATAGAGTTGGAATGAATATTTTACAGATCACCATCGTAGCACATTGGAGTTCGACCAGGGAGACTGTGTTTTCTGAAGATTCTCCTCACAAAGAGGATTTTGGAGATTTGTCTGGGGATAAAACCTATACATGAAGTTCATTGGGCCATTTGATATTGTGTAGAGTGTTGGTGATATTTCTTACCACCTTTACCTACCCCCATAGCTAGAGTGGGTGTACGACGTCTTCCATGTGTCATAACAGATGAGATATGTGCACAACTCAATGCAATCCATCTTCTCGGGAGACTTGGACATCATGAATGGATTAAAATTTTCAGAGAACTCAGTGGTGATCGAGGATTGTTATGAGAGGATACTATAAGGATGGACCATCCCCTTGGTTCATAGGTTGCGGCAGTATGAGAACATACTTGATCGCTCGTAAGAGTTGGAGAGCTAGATGTGAGATCTTTATCCTGAGTTGTTTGTCTAGTTTTTCTATTATGGGATAAGAATATTTATAAACAGAATGATGTAGAGACGTAGTATTTTATTTTTAAGACTATTAAATCTTTCAACATATTTTTCAAGATCCATGTGTTGATACAGTATTTGATTCTGAGTCCCGGTGTAGTCATAATTAATATTTTAAAAATATTAAATATAAATTAGATATTTTGTGTGCATAGTATCTTAAATAAAGTTGTATAACTATTAAACGGAAGATTATATAAGAAATACAAGACCATGGTTGATCCCATAACAAGATGTTTACCCTAAGAGATATCTAAAATAGGTTGGCATGGGGTGTTAATATAAATCATCTTTTAGAGGTATGTTCAGTGGATTAATTAATTATTCAACATAATTAATTAATTTGTTAATATTAAAAAGAATTTCAGATAAATATACCATTATGGAAAATTTCCAGGGTTAGCCTCATAATCCTGGAATCTAGAATAGCTTCTTCCTCCTCTCCTTCCTTTGGTGAGTCCCATCTGATGATGGTGAATCTATGGTCGGAAAATATCGGGACACAGTGAACACAAAAACCTCTTCCATTGATTATCAGGCATGTTCTCCAATGAATAATGATCCAATATCAATTTCAGATTCATAAAATTTTGGATTATTCAATTTTATTAAATTGATTGAGCAGAACAATCCCTTCCTTTGATCTGCACCAATTGTTGACATTGCATGTGCCTATGTAATGGTTTTTTAATTATTCTTTCCTTTTCTTACCTTGGTAATCCCTATTCTTGATTGTTTCCCAAAAATTCGTGGAAAAATGACAAAAGTTTTTGTGCCTTTCCCCCTCAATTAATTTATGTTTTCCCTGGTTGGACCCCATGTTCATGGTTTGTCATTGTTGGGTGGTATCGATCCCATTCAAACCCATGGAATCATTAAGAATCTACGTATGAGGTGGATGGAAGATTGGTGTGCAATATGTGTGATGATCCTCCAAAGACCAATAGAAAATGAACTTCAACAAACGAGTGGCTGGAAATGATAGATCTGGACAAGATCCACTAATTTTGGATGGTTTTTTTGAATTATATCTAGAATAATGGCAGGATTAGATGTGTGGAGAATGAATATGGATTTCCGGAAAAGCATGACTACATGCCATGTAGTTCATGGAACACATGGCGTGTTGGTTCCTATATGTTGCGAATACTATTTTTGGGAATTCATAAGGATGGAATGCCATGTATAATCCCAAAAATCCTTGTATCACTTCCCTGGGTAGATGAGTTGTGTGGTGGATCACATGGGTAGGGGCCCATTCAAAAGTACACAACATGGAAAATGATTGTGTATAAAAGTACATAGGCACATATAATTTAGATGGATACAGCTTGGCTAAATAGAAAGGACAAATTACACTGGTGGGATCCCAATTGGAATGGGAATTCTATGTAGATCCCTTACACTCTATGTGACCCTACATGGTTAGAATGTCGTATTCCTTCATGTACATGGCCAACTGATGGACTAGGACTACACATCATTTATCCCTTTTTTCCCTTTTAGGTAACATCAGACTCCCATATCCCCTTTGTTTGGACATGGATTCCTGCTCTCCATTAGCTATCCTAAGTTTTTTTTCACATACAATTTAAGGGTTCCCTCATATGAGGATTTTAGGATAAGATGTGAGATGGTTCCCGAAATTGCGATTTTATGTGAAAAATCACATAGGATAAGCTAATGGAAAGAGGAAATCCAATTGGTTCCCTCAGTTGTGGATTTTAGGATAAGATGTGATATTTTTCAGGAATGACGCTTGTTTAGGTGATGCTAGACAATAGTAGTGATCCTGAAGGATCACCAGAGGCACACCGAGTGGAACCCTCCAACTGGGGTAGGCATGGAACCTCAATTATTAGAGTGGTAACCGCCAGCTGGGATGGGAATGGGTCCTCAACAAACTTCTAGAGTGGAAGCCTCTGGTTGGGATGGGCATGGTTCCTCTACCATCAGAGTAGACCCCTTTTGTTGGCACATGGTATGGGTCCTCTATCAACGTTTAGAGTGGAACCATCTATCTAGGTTGGGTATAGGTCTTCTACCATTAGAGTGGAACCCTCAAGTTGGCATAGGAAATGGACCATCTATCGAACACTAGATCGAAACCCTCCAATTGGGAAAGAAAGGGTCCTCTATCGACTATTAAAGTGGAACACTCTTGTTGAAACAATGTTTGGGTCTATAATCTATCCATTGATTGGAACCCACCTATTGTACCTAGTTATGCATACTCTACCTAGATATTTCTACCCCTTGACTATGCAGCACAATGAAGAGGAATTTCATGATTTGGATGGTTTATAATGGGAAAACGTGACTGATGTTGGGAATCATTGTTGGACATCTGGAATTGTTGCATACTCTTTTCCTAGGAAATTCTATGAGATGGATATCCCCATTCACTCGCATATTTGATTCTTTATGTTGATTATATGATTGAAACTTCTTATTTTTATTTTCAAATAAGTCACTTTTTGGATTAGTGATAAGAGAACAATCAGTGAGAACCATTGATGGGTTGGCTTTGGAACCACACCCGAGTCCAGACCCTCTCAAAAGAGAAACCAAACAACAACAACCAAAATCACTTTAACTAAAAGTGAGAACCAGCATGAATACAAAAACCATTGGAAGGATGGGAAAAGAACCTTGTCCAGGACCAGATCCACCCCAAAAAAACACCTCAACATGCAGAACCTACAAGAGATCACTCTTAAAGTTCAAACATCACCATGACCACCTACACAATCCAAAGAATTAGGGAATCCATCTAACCCAACCAAATTGGGTTCGTTCATGATGAAGCATGATGCAATGGCAAAGGGAATCAAGAAAATTCATAATAATCCATGTTATTGTATTTGGTTACACTTTTTCCATGGGTAGTAAATATGAATGGGGTATGACACATGCTTTCTTTGTTCACCTTATCATGGTTGTATGAGGTTATATTACTACAATAGGTGGAAAACACTCTAAATATAGTTCATCAACACACCATGTTGAGCCCCTTGTGCTTGGATGAGGGTACTCGTTCATTGATTTGGGTTTAGATGCATCATGGTTACTCTATATTGTCTTTCTATTCTTGTTATATCCCTTAATTCCCCCCCCTATATTTTGAGGCATCCTAATGTGTATTTATATATTTAAACCTTCATGGGATTTTCATGAATGTGTCTAGTATTTTATAGACGATGGATATGTTGTTGGTGAATTTATAAGAGCTTAGGGACATTGGGTGTTGTGGATTCATACAGTGGTCATGTATTAGAGATTAGGAGTTGGTCTCTCTTAAGAGTATACCTTCCAATTTTGTCAATATAGAGAAAATTTCGAGTTTGGAGTGCATTTATTCCCTTTATTATTAATATTTCACCTTTATACTCTTGTAAACCCTAGAGGTTCTACATGGTTAGTTTACTTTCTAGCTATGTTAACTTTTTATTCTTATTACTCTTCACTTTTTCATTGATATGGATTGGTGTATTCATATAGGTACATTAGGAAAATGAATCCCATTTAAGAAATTACTTTCAACTGTTCTTTCCACTACATGCCATATAGAGGTAGCCTTAAGGTAATTGTGGCTTAAGCCTTAGTTATGGTCATCTTGGGATGTTATTTACTTTATATATCATAATTCTATGAGGTATGTCTTTACTCTATGCAGTAAAAAATCTATGGTAATTTATTTGGTTAATATTTCTTCAGGACTATGGTTTTGAGTTCTCTTATACACTATGGAAGGGAAGTATAGTTGCAGATTCATTTAGTAGGAAGTCGCAAGGATAATTTTTTTCCTTGAATCTCGAGAATCTTGGAGGGTTGTAGGGGAGATTTAGGATATATATCTTGATGAATATAAGGCCGGTGGTGGAGACTCAAAATATAAAATAAAGGTGAACTCTTATTTGTTGTTTTTGGTTGGGGAGTCTTAGTTGGGAGATTCAAAGGAATAATTAATGTGGTATTTGGTCATTGGTGGTGATGCTCCAGAGGTTTGGTTGGTGGATGATCAGTACCAGATGAAATTCTCAAGGAGGTTTCTCATTCTATTGGCGATACACAATGAGGTTCTTCATGATATCCATATCTCATTAGTGGTAGTGAATCCTAGTGTGTTCAAAATTTTCTATACCTTAGGGGTCAGTTTTGTTGTCCAGGGATGAATTGATTGGTTGTGGAGTTCATATATTGGAACTTGGTATGTTTGCAGATGAAGGAAAAGCATCACGTTCCATGTGGGTTATTGTAGTCAACAGGTGTACCCTTGTAGAAATGGGAGGAAATATCAATGTATTATATCACTATTCTAATAAGATTATTTGGGGGATTTGACTATATTTGGGTTATCATGGATCAGTTAATGAAGTTGTCCCACTTTATATAGATTAAGGACATGGGTGTTTTGTAGGTTTCAATAAGAAGATATGTGGATGATGTATTGTAGATTTTTAGGGAACCAAGGACTATAATTTTGGGTTAGGATCCTTATATTATATCAACGTTTTAGAAAATATTTCATCATATTTTTGGAACCCAGTTGTTCTTTAGCACTGCTTTCCATCCTTTGATGAATAGGAATAAATAGCATACCATTTAACCATTTTAGGATTTGGTGATTTCTTTACTTCTTCATTTCAATGGATTAGGGGAGAAGAAAATAGATATATTTGAGTCATTTAATGTGAGTCCTATAAATTATTTTTTATGTTATAGTATGATTTGTAAGTCTATATTCCTTCAATCATATGTGGTGAAAATCATGATGAAAGTGTTTTACATGAGCCAAGAGTATATCAATGTGATGTAGGACAATCAAAAGTTATATATAAAACTGATAAAGGAAGCCTTTGGAGTTTGATGTTGGATGCTACAAGTTCTTTAGGATTTACCCACATCATGGTTAGTGGAGGTTTTTTGGGGGTGTAATAACTATAATAGATATATCGATCATTTCAAGTTATAGTGTCATGTTGGTGGGGTGTCATATGAGTTGTCTCTTCCTTAAAAATTGGTAGGGATCTATGACATCTATCTTGTGTCACATCTCTTTCTATATTTTCATGGTAGTTACCATGTCATTATTTGGAGTGATTAGTATATAAAGGTTGATTCAATGTCTATATAGTATTCATTTGAGATCTATGATCAATGAGAGAAGGTGTTGTGTATGATATCCATTGATTACTTTTCAGTTCTGTGGAGGCAGGGTGGTCGATATAAGAGTATATGGGAACATGATTCATTGATGTGTGCTCAGTATTATAATATTTTTTATCATTATGACTCAATTATGTTAGATATTCTAGTTGATATAATAAATGGGTGTTTCTTATTCTTTAGTTATGATCATGTCAGATTTCATGCCTTTTATGTTATTCGGTTTGGTTGTTGTAGTTGTTTCATTTTGGAGGAATCTCTTGGGGGTTCTTGGTTAGTATTGTATGTGTTTTACTTATGGGTTTGGTTTCAATTATTAAGGAGTATAATCCTTTGAGTGGAATATAATGTAATATCTTGGACCTGCCTAACTCATTCCTTTGTGGGTTTTAGGTTTTGGGGGTATCAACTGGTGTTTTGAGGAGTTCTAGAGGTGAAAGTTGAGTTTATTCCATCAATGGTCTTCACTACACTAGATAGATATCAATGGTAATGGATCTTTTATCCCTATAGACTTGGTCATTACGGTGTTTTGGTAGTGACACAATGTTTTTGAATAATATTATTTTTTGGAAAATGTATGTTCCTGTACACAAAAAAATGATATCCCTTTATTAATGAAGTGAGTGTAATTGAAATGAGACTGTTGGGATTCGATGGTATATGACTATTGGTCAATATGAACATTGGAAACTATACTACTAATTGTATGATTATTGATTATAAATGGAATTGATAGTGGTTATTATGGAATAAAGAAGAGTTGATGGTCTCATCTAGTATACTCGGGCCACAGGAAGCCCATTTTTTGGAGCTTGGGAAGGAGGTGGTATCGTCGGGCTTCGCTCTGGACCAAACCCATACCGAACATCAGAATTTTTAGTTCGAACTAAATCTTTTATGGGAGAAGTTCCTATTGATTGAAATCACCACTAGAGAAATCTTCTCTGAGCCACCCAAAGAGTATATCACCATTACACACCTTACTCTTAGGTCTTATGCAGGTGTTCTAAGGGGTTATGTAACGAGCCCTTAGTTACTTTGTGTAATCCCTTGGTATAAAAAAATTTGTTATTTCATCATTCCAATTTTAGGAATATTTTTTTTAATAAATTATATATTAAATTAATAAATACATGATAAATTGATTTTAGAAGTAAAAATTTTGCTTTTCGGATATTTTTCTTTCATAAAGTATTATTATGGTAAAATAAACATCTTTTTCGAATTTCAAATGTCAAAATTAAAATAGGATAAATTTTTAGAAGTTTTCAAAGAAAATTTTATTTCATGAATAGTATGTTGTGAATGGTGTTTTTTTAAGAATTGTAATTTATGAATAGGGTTTTTTTATTAGTGAAAAAATATTTTATTATTAATTAAACTTTTTCTGTGAAATTATTTTAAAAAATCTAACAAACATAGTTGTAATGAGGGTGAAAAATGTGGTTCAATAAGATCAAAATAATGTATTGGTCAATAGTAACTTTTCCCTTTAGAATATTAATTTTACCCTTATGAATTATAATTTTACTAATGGAATAGTAACATAACCTAAGGAGTTATAAATATGTTTTAGTCATATTAAGTCATAATGTGATATAATTATATCATAATATAGGTAAATAAATGTTTTAGGAATTATTAGTTAAGTATTAGTATTTTATTTTTTTGATTTAATTTAAAATAAATCTAATATTTATATAATAGAGTTTAATTTTTGATTCTATATTTCAAAAAATGGTTTAGGTGTATTTTTGGGATTTTTTTAAAACAGTTGAATTATCAGTGAATAGTAAAAAAAATACAGTTTTGAGTTTTTAGAAAGTTTAATGACATAATTAATGATTTATTAATGATGTAATAATTCTGGTAGACTATTTATGAATAAAATATGTTATGATGTTTCCCAAGTGGCCAATACCATGGGAAAATACCTTGGGAAAGCCCATGGTATTTCAATTACCACTACCCAGGTGTCCCTTGGAAATTAATAAAATATTTCCTCACTTTTTTTAATAGATACTAGCCCATTCCTTAATTCCTTTCATTCCAAATTCCTCCTCAGTGATGTTTTGGACTTTTTTCCTCCCATGAAGTCCTCCCAAGGTTCCCTCAACCGCCCCCCCCCAAGGACCCAACCTTCGATTTTTTGAAGTTACTTTTAAAGGTAAGGGAACCTTTCACCCTCCTGTTTTAGTCAAAAACTTTTTTCATGTTATGTTATTAAATTTACATTTTCATATATTGGGTTATGTTATTATATATACTTATTGATTTCTATTTTATTTCAAAATTTTCAGAGACATTTTTCTCAATCATCAACTCATTTTATGAATTTATAAGTGACATCGTTAGGCTGTCAAATTTTCGTAAGGGAATTATCCACTTTTCTTTTCCATTCAAGTTCTCTTTTCTGTGGTATGTCTTTCAAGATTCCATACCATGTTCTTATTTAAATATTATTTTCTCCCTATACTATAAAATGATTCATTTATGGATTAGATTTTTTTTCCTTTATCTTTTTAATATTTTCTAAACCCAAGTTGCATAGCCGTTATGCTGCATAATTTTCCTCTCAAAATCTCTCTCTTTATCTCATGAAATTATCTTATTTTATTTATGTGAATACCAAAACTTATTTCATTTACGTGTTTATTCAAAAAGACATAAAAATTATATATTTTATTCCATAATTTACCTACATAAAATCCTAAATTCCTTTCCATGGGTTATAAATGACATAATCATCTTGTTTTTAAAAACTTATTAAAACATCACAATTTTGATATGAAATCCATTTATTTTATTTAATTTGGGTTATTAATTAAATGGTTGATTATGATCTATGTGTATCCCATGAAAATAATTAAATATTAATATTTCACCTTGATATAACTCCAATTCATTGGGTAAAGGAATTTATCACCAGAGATGACAAGTTTTATGAATCCTTGGTGAATAACCTTGGTAATTTTTATGACACATTAGGGATGAACCTTAGTGATATATTTATGAATGTATAAATTAAATGTTGTAGAAACATTGTCAAGTTATTTTTTAAGATATTTATATTATTATATTCCTATTTATCATGCCTTTTTTATATTCTCCATGTTCTTATTTTTATCTCTCATGTTTACATGTAAACTGTTTCACTTGTTTTTTTACGGGGCCTTCTGCTCACCATTTCCATTGACGAATGTCCCTAGGTTATGAGATGTAGTAATTCTACCGAGGATGAAAATTTCCTGAATCCTATCAATAGGATTAAAGTAATTATTTCTGTTTTCATGTATTATGTACCTTTTTTTCAAGACAGTAAACTTTAATGATCCTCTATTTGTAATGTAATGAAGAGTTAGGTAATAAGAAGGTGGTATAACATAGTTGGTATCAGAGTATAGTTTAGTTATTTGTGGAAATCAGGCTTTAAAACAATAGTAATAACATTATAGAAAAGTTTAAATATAGGAAAACCTTTTGGTATTTTGGTGAAATATTATGTAAGTGGTGTCTGAACAAATAAATCCATGATTGGTTACAAAAAAGTGGATGTGGCTCTGGAACAGATGTATCTATGGGTAAAACACAAAAAAAATGCTTTGAGCTAGACTTGAATGGTAACTAGTGCATGAAAATTAGTCTTTCTTCACTCTAGGTTCGACACTACAGTGGGATATGTTTGGTTAATCACAAGATTTTTATGAATCATTATAAATGATTTAAAGAGAAATGGAATTGTTGTTAGATAATAGTATGTTTATGCATTAGGTTTAAAAACCTAAAAATACTTTATATATAACAGATTAATAAATGAAATAAGTTTCTCACTAAGGTTTTATTCTTTTATAAGCTCGTGGGCAATACATGGAACCGTGAAAATTGTGATAGCAATGGACCATGCCCTAATGGACCTCTGATGGAAGTCGTAATTGAAACTTTCTTGAGAATGATGAACCAACTGACTCATGTTATGGGAAATAAATTGAATCTAGATAAAATACCAATTTCACCATAAAGGTAATAACATTATATTTAGTCATTTATGTATCCACAACTACCAACGTTTAGTATATCTACCGACCCATTGATTTCTGAATAGTGGATCAACTATATTGAAAAGATACTTTCTATGCTTCGTTGTTGAAAATAAGAGAAGGTCACCCTGACTGTTTACCACTTAGAGGGAGAAGCTGATGAATTGTGGGAACTGATTAAAAATATGAGTCCAATAGTGGAGGTTAATGCTATGAAGTGGGAAGATTTCATAGGGATCTTCTACAATATGTATTTCCAAAGTTCAGTGAGAAAAAAATGTTGAAGTATTTTCTTGAGCGGAAGTATAAGGAGAATGAATTTGTTGGAAGCTACAAAATGAACTTCACAGGACATTCCCATTACACCTTAATATTTGTAATGGATCCTAATGGGCAGTTTGATAGATTATTTGGTGGACTAAGACCTAATAAGAATAACAATCAAGCCAATCGAAACTATGATAGTTATGAGGAGATTGTGGGGAGTTCTATGAAATTTGAACTCGAGTTCGGTGAGATGAAGTGGTCTCATAAATCCAATGAAAATTAGTGGTAAATAGAGCCAAGAATATGGAGTATCTTTGATCTAGGAAGAGGAGGCAAGCAAGTGAAATTTCCAACATGTCATAAATGTTGGAGGAATCATTCGGGGAACTACCTTCTCGGGAGATGGAAGTGCTACAAGTGTGGAAGAGATGACCACATCACGTGGAATTTACATAGTTAGGTGAATCATCAACTTCCCAAAACTAACGAAAAAGGGAAGATGGTAAAATAACTACCTGAATTTCAATGTTATAAGTGTAGAACGCTTTGGCACTTTTCCAATAACTATCCAAATCTAGGGGAAATGGAGGGGAATCACCATCTGCCTCAGTAAAGGAACAGGAGGCAGGGTTGTGATTTTTCTATCATGAGATCTATTGTTGAATCTCCAAATGATGTGGTGGATCTTACACTTGTTTTTCTCTAAAATCAAGAAACTACTTTGTTTGATTCTAGTTCTATGCACTCCTTTATTTTCTCCATGTTTATATTGAATTTATTATCAACCCCTAAATTGATAAAAGTGGAGTTATCAGTCTAGTCTCATCGTCGGATTATACAATAATCAAGAGTATTTCAAAACTCTAGTATTTACATCAGTGGGAAAAATCTTATCGCAAATCTAGTAGTCATTCCCATGTTAGAATTAGACATTATACTAGGGATGGACTGGCTCTCAAAGTATAAGGCTAATATAAAATGAAAAAGCAAGGAAATATTAATAGTATTGAATGGGAAACCTACAGTTATCTTTCTAGGAGAGATATCTCAACCTAATATTTTTCTGGAATAAACTACTATATCCTTATTTATAGAGTTGATTTCTAAATAAAAAGAAGTAAATGATTGTATAATCATATAAAATGTTCCCATAATCTAGGAATACATTGACCTATTTCTTGAGGAGAAACCTAGACCTCCCTCAGAAATATAGGTAGAGTTATCCATTTAACTCATACCAAGATCTTATATAATATCAGAGACCCCATATAGGATGGGAAATGTGTAGTTGGAGGAATTAAAGAATCAACTCCAAATATTTTTTGGAGAAGGAGTTTATCTGATTGGTTGTGTCTCCATAGGGGTCATTTATTCACATTGTGAAGAAGAAGGATGGATCAATGCGGCGATGCATTGGTTATAGATAATTGAACGGGATCACAGTGAAGAAAAAATACCCTCTTCCAAGAATTGATGACTTTTTTACCAACTTCATGGGGCTCAATTCTTCTCTAGGATTTATCTTCGATCTAGTTATCATCAACTAAGGGTGAATAAAGAATATATTACAAAAACTGCCTCCTAATAAATATATGGGCATTGTGATTTTGTTGTTATGTCCTTTTTCTTGACTAATTAGCTAGATATTTTTATAGATTTGATGAATAGAGTCTTTAAAGACTACCTAGATAACTTTGTGGTGGTTTTCATTTATGATATTATTATTTATTATAAAAGTTCTGAGGATATTGAGGATCATATAAGGGTTTTTTGAAAACTCTATGGAAGGAGAGTATTTTTAGAAAGTTCATCCAATGTGAATTTTGGTTACAATAAGTTTCTTTCTTGGGGAACATTATAACTAATGAAGGAATCATAGCTGACTCTTCAAATACAAAGGTTGTGGAGGAGTGGCCTTACCAACAACAATAACTAAGATTTTGTAGTTTCTTGGAATTAGTGTTATATTATAGGAGCTTTTTGAAAAACATTTCACGACTTTCTAATACACTAACCAAGTTAACTAGAAAAGGTGTTAAATTCATCAGGACAAAAAGAGTGTGAGGAAATCCTCCAAGAGATGTAGAAGAGATTGGTAACTTCACCCACACTAACTCTACCCACAAGAAAAGGAGGATTCATTATTTTTAGTTATTCATCTCTGAAAGGGCATGGGTGAATCCTTATGAAAATTGAAAAGGTGATTGCTTATGCATATTAATAGTTGAAGACTCATGAGAAGAACTATTATATGAATGATCTTAACCTGGCTGCAGTTATTTTTTCACTGAAGATATAGAGGAACAATATTTATGGGGAGAAATGTGATATCTACACAGACAATCAATGTTTGAAGTGTATTTTCATACAAAATAAATTGAACATGATACAGAGGAGATGGATAGAACTTCTTAAGGACTATGATTTTTCAATTATTTATCATCCCAGAAGATCAAACAAAGTCTCTAATACATTAAGTAGAAAAGACCACATTTTTCTGTCCAGGATAAGGATTCAAATAGATCATTTTTCAATGACCTTGTAGTGATGGACATGGGAATTTTAAGGGTAGGAAAATCATCAACCCTAACCCAAATGATTTCTCAATCGTCATTACTAGAGAAGAACAAGAATTTTCAGAAAGAAGATCCTTTATTATAGAAGAAGTTTGAGGATGTGAAGGATGTGAATTTTCTTGAGTTCAATAATGATCGAGAAGGTGTAATGAAATTTCCTAAAAATTATGTGTTCCATCTATTTTATAAATAAATAAGGTGTTAATGTATGAATCTCATATCTCTACTTTTTCTATAATTCTGGATGCATGAAAATGTATAGGGATCTTCGTGATCATTTTTTGTGGGATAATATGAAAATGGAGATTGCTAACTACACTACAACGTGACTAGTATGTTAGCAAGTGAAGGTAGAGAGACAACTTCCTAAAGCGGTATTACAACCACAACCCATAATAGCATTGAAGTGGGACAATATCACCACAGACTTTTCCACTAGTCTCCCAAGAACTTCCAAAGGAAACAATGTGATATGGGTTATAGTGGACCGTCTCACCAAGACTACCCATTTTATCTTTATTTGAGAATATTTCTTTCAAAATCAACTTGTTAGGATTTATGTGAAGGAATTGATAAGGCTGCAGTGAGTTCCACATTTTATCATATCTAATTATGATCCAATTTCACATCAAAAATCATCGAGAATTCTTCAACATACTTCGAGTATCAAATTGAATTTTAGTACGGCATATCACCCCCAAACTTATGGCCAATATTAATGGACTATTCAAACTCTTGATGAAATGTAGAGAACATGATCAATGGATTTTAAAGGTGGATGGGATCAACATCTCCCATTAGTTGGGTTCTCTTACAACAATAGTATCCACTCGGGCATTCAAATATTACCTTATGAATCTCTAGATGGGAACTGATGCATAACTCCTAACTATTGGTATGTAGCTGGTGCGAGAATGCTTCTTGGGCCCGATCTTATACAAGAGATGACATAAAAGGTTCATGCCATACAACAACCCAATAAGTCTTATTAGAGTCATCAAAAGATCTATGTTGACAACCATTTAAGGGACAAGGAGTTTGATGTTGGTGACAGTGTATTTCTTCGAATTTCACCTTCGGAGAGAGTCATGAGGTTTGGGAAGAAATGAAAGCTTAGCCCTAGGTACATTTCCCCTATAAAATCCTTGATCGCATTGGAGAAGTGACCTATCGGATTGCACTTACTCCAAATGTTGAACAAGTCCATGATGCCTTCCTCATATCCTTCTTGAGGAAATACTTACTTGGCCCTTCACACGTACTAAATCCAGCGATGATACAACTGGAACATGATCTCTCTTATGATGCATAGTTGGTGGTGATCTTGGATTGTAGAGACAAGGTTATATGAAACAAGACTACCAACCTTGTTAAATTTTTGTGGAGAAACAACAAATATGATGAAGTCATGTGGGAACTAGAGGAGTCTATGAGGTAGAATTACCCACACCTTTTCTCTTCTGAGTGTAAGAGTTAAAATTTCAGGGGTAAAATTTCTTAAGTGGGATAATGTAATGACCCAAACTTTTGGAATAATAATTTTTTCATAAAAATGTATTTTTTCACACAACAAAACTATATCCCTATATTAAATTAGTGAGTATAATTGAAATGAGACTGTTGGTTTTTTACTAATATATGACCCTTGGTCAATATGACCATTGTAAACTATACTCTTAACATTAAGATTATTGATTATAAATGGAAATTATAATATTTATTATTTAAGAAAGATGAGTGAGTGGCCTCATCTAGTATACTCGCCCCATACAAATCACATATATTAGAGCTTGAGAATGAGGTGGTGTCACTGGGCTTTGCTATGGACCATGTCCAAGACGAACTTCAACGTGTTAAACTTCAACGGAATCGCTTACTGGAGAAGTTCATGTTGCTAGAAATCACCACTCGGTCAATTTTGTCTGAGCCACCCCAAGAATATATCACCATTTCACACTTTACTCTTAGGTCCTATGTGGGCATCATAAGGGGTTATGTACCAAGGCCTTAGTTACTTTTTGTAATCCATTGGTATAAATAAAATTCTTATTTCATCATTCGAGTTTTAGGAATTTTTTTCTTAATAAAGTATATTTTTAATTAAGACAAAATTTATAAATTGGTTTTATAATTAAAAATATTAATTTTCAATGATTTTTCATCAAAAGATAATTATTATGAAAAAATAAACATCATTTTTGAATTTCAAATGTCAAAATTAACGTAGGCTGAATTTTTAGAAGTTTTCTATGGAGTTTCAATTTGATGAATAGTATTTTATGAATAGTTTTTTATGAATTCTATTTTATTAATAGTGTTTTTTTATTTATAGTAAAAAAAGTATTATTAAATAACTTTTCTTGTGTAATTATTTTCAAAAACATGATATACATGGTGGTAATCAGGGTGAAAAATCCCGTTCAACAAGATCATAATAATTTATTAGTGAATAGTAAAATTACCCTTTAGAATAGTAATTTGACCCTTATGAATGGTAATTTTTCCAATGGAATATTAACATCACCTATGTAGGAATAAATTTGTTTTATTTTTCTTAAGTGGTAATGTGATATAATTATATCATAGTATAAGTACCAAAATATTTTTGAAATTATTAGTCATGTATTAGTATTTTATTTATTTAATTTAATTTAAAATGAAATTAATTTTTATAAAATGGATTTCACTTTTGGATTCTACACTTTGAAAATTGGTTAGGGTGAATTTTTTGGATTTTTTTGAAATAGTTGAATTTTCAGTGAATAGTAAAAATACAGTTTTGAGTTTTCTGTATGTTTAATGAGAAAATTAATGATATAATAATGATTTGATAATTATGGTAGACTCTTGAGGAATAAAATATGTCATTAGGTGTCCCAAGTGGCCAATACCATGGTAAAACACAATTGTAAATCCCATGGTTTTGCAATAACCACTAATAGGGTGTCCCTTGAAATAAATAAAATATTCAATCACTTTTTCTATAAATACCTACTCATTACCTCATTAATTTCATTAAAAATCCATCCTAAACGAATACATGTTCCTTTTACCTCACAAGGAGTCCTACCAAGGTTCCCTCAAGCCCCACGAGGTCCCAAACTTCATGTTTTTCAAGTTACTCTTCAATGTAAGGGAACCTTTCACCCTCCTCTTTTATTCAAAGATTTATTTTATGTTATGTAATTTAATTTATATTTTAATGTGTTGGGGTATGTTATTATGTATATTTATTTATGTCCATTTTATTTCCAAATTATGAGAGACCCTTTTCAATCTCATCAACTCATATTCTGAATTTTTAAGTGACGTCATTAGGCTGTCGAATTTTTATAAGGGAATTTTTCCCTTTTCTTTTCCATTCAATTTCCCTTTTTGTGGTATTTCTTTCAAGTTTCCAATCCATGTTATTATTTATATATTATTTTTTACTTGTACAGTAAAATAAAACATTTATGGATGATATACCCTTATCCACTCTCTTTTTAATGTTTTCTAAATCCTTGTTTCAATGTCGTTATACTGGAAAATTTTCATCTAAAAATCTCTCTTTTTTTCTCCAGACATTATCTTATTTTATTTATGTTAATTCCCAAACCTATTTCATTTCTAGGGGTATTCACAAAGTAATAAATATGATATATTTTATTCATGAATTTTCAAATGTAAAACCTTATCCCTTTTCCATGGTTCATAAATGACATAATGATCTAGTTTTTAAACACTTTTTAGAAGTCACGATTTTGATATGAAACCCATTTATTTTATTCTCAATGGGTTATTTATTAAATGTTTTATTATTATCCATGTGGATCACCTGAAAATAAATACATATTTAGGGTGTGCTCGGATTTCACTTCAATTCATTGGGTAAAGGAATTAATCTCTAGAGATGACATGTTTTATGATACTTTGGTGAATAACCTTGGTAATTTTTATGACACCTGGGGGATGGACCTTCATTTTATACTAATGAATGTATAAATTAAATTTTTTAGCCACATTTTCAGTTTTTGTTTCACGTTATTAATGTTATGAAATATCTCTTTATTATTCCTTTACAATATTCCCCATGTTCTTATTTTTGTCGCTCAAGTTCACATGTAAAATGTTTCACTTTTTTCTTTACTGGGCCTTCTGCACATCCTTTACTTTTATATATGGACCCCAATTATGAGATGCAGTAATTGTACTTAGGATGAACATTTCAAGAATCCTTTCACGAGGATTAAAATAATGATATATTTTTATCATGTATTATGTACCTTTTTTTAAGACACTAAAATTTAAAGATCCTTTGTTTGTAATGTAATGAAAAGTTATATAATAAGAAGGTGGGATTCCATAGTTCAATGACTGAGGATATGAGAGTTATATGTTCAATATTATGGTCTGCCATAGGTTCTGAAACACCTATGGTGGGGAGAATTTTTTTTGTATATTTTCCCCATAATAAATAGTGGCGATATTATTGACATGGGTGAGGCTTTGGTGTTATTAGAGGTCTTGATATCATTCAATGATCAAAATTGGGGGCACCACAACATAATTCTAGATTTTTTCGACAAGCATGGTGTTTGGGAAGTTTCCTAATATTAAGTACTAAAATGGATTTATGATGGGCATGGTGGCATGAGAGGTCATGGTGATGAAGGATATATAAAAGGAGAAGGAAATTATGAGATGAAGCTCAAAACACCATATCTTTTTGTGTTGTGATGTGAATTAATGAGGGAGTTATGATTACCTCATGGTGATGGCTGTAGTGGCCTTTTAGAGAGTTGAGATGGTGTAATATATTCCATAGAGTAGGTAATAGTGTTACTCAATGTTTTAAACATATATTTCAAATGAATGTAATTAAGAGTTTAAAATACTAATAATTTGGATCTATTAGAGTTACCACGAGCATAGTGGGAGACATATTCCATGATGGAGGTCTTCTAGAATTATTCATAAATATAGGGTAAATCCATCAATTTTTCTATTTCCATTCCCTTCCCATAAATTGTAATCGACCTTATCCATTATCCTTTATATCTAGTAAACCTTATTAAGGATTCTAACCTATTAGATTATCAGGATCAAACACTCTTTTATCAAGGTACATTTATTCCTCATGTTCTCCCCACTCTTATTATTTTCCCCTTTAGAAGGTTCTTTTTCATTAGTTTCATTAGTTTTGGGATGATATTTGTGTGTGGTTTGATGATGGGTTGTCATGGTGAGGTTGTCATGTGGTTACATTAAACTCTATTGGTTTTTTATCCTTGATTATTCTATTATTATGTGAAGCTACCTTAAAAGATTCATATAGAGATAGGGGATTTGATAAATTTCCCTTATTTGTGTAAATTTCTAGGAGTTTAATTCCAATGATTTAATTGAGTGGATAATATGAATTTACATATTGTAGGATAAAAAACTAGAAAAACCAATTTGAAAGGGAATTAGAGTTATTCACATGTGATTTATTCAGTTCTTGTTATTTTTTTAATAGTTTATTTTATTATTGAGAAGTTATGATTTATTTTGAAGGTATTTCTCTTAAAACTAAGTTACTGAAATAAACTTCCATAAATAGACTAATCATTTAATTAATTTAATCAATCAGATGTATGAGGAAGAAATTATGTTTTTTCAAACCAAGTAACTACCTATGCAAGATTCCACTAAACTGGTTACCCAATCCTACAAAACCTCAAGCATTACTCATATTCCATAGGATGATGACTAGCTGTAGGTATCTAAGGGGGGACTGTGTAGAGACTATACCCCCATATTATAGTTCACAACTAGAATTAAAAAAAAATTATACAAATCAGAGTATGTAGAAATAATAAATAAAGCTACACCATCCCAATCATCATAATTTACATGAGAAACCTGATCAATCATGCAATCCTAGGCTTTCACCCTATCCATCATGCATCATTTCTCAAACTGAAAGAAGAAATATAGTTTAAATGAACATTGAGGTTCACATGTAGAGATAACAAATAAATATCAGTAGGACACCCCCAAGAGTGAACCTATAACCTACTACCATAATTTCATTCTCATTAAATATAGTTAGTCAAGTCGAAACACAACTGAAATAAAGATAAACACCACTATCAATAATTATTTCAATGACCCAAATCCACCATTCCTACTTTGGCCATTGACAGGGTGTCGCTAAGAAAATATTTATAATTTTTCCTCCTATGTAACCAATGGGAACTACCTCCATCACAACCCTAACCATTTATCTCAACAACAGGAACTCATTCCATGGAAATCCTATCATTCAGAAAACTAATCGTACGAAGCCTCTATCATGTAACCATGACTCCATTTTCTATCTCATTATTTTTACCTAAATTTATTTTTCATGGGTATTCATAACACATTAAAATAACTTTTTTACTCAATCTATCTATATGATATCTAACCCATATATCATAACTAGTAGTTCCTGGAGCATCATTCAGAAACATAAACAATATATCAAATCCAACAGTTCCTAAGGAATCATTCTGAAAACTAAACCATACATCAAATAGTAATTCCTAGATCATTATTCCACTACTAAAAACATGGATTAAAATCATAAATTTGTTATCACATTCCACTTGGTACACCATTTTTCCCTAGAGTGTCGATCTGGCACTTAAACCATAATGTATACAATCAGTATCTATAGCCTCAGTCTCACACCAAGTGTGTATAGTATATTATCCATAATTGGAGAATAAATACCATATCTGGAAACATATATGGAGTTCCATTTCCACCAATCATACCCACATTAGAATCAAACATGCATGGAACCTTATTTAATCACACAAACTGTAAAAAAACTATTGAATTGATATGGAACATCATTCCCATCCTCATATACAATGGGTGTGGAGAATCCTATCCAATATACCCATACTTGAATGTATAGAATCATTTCAAACATCCATAACCATATATATTGATCATCACGTCCAATGATATTATTATTTTCATCCCATAACATTAAAATAGGCTCTAAAACATGGCAGCCCAACCATATAACAATTCCCCAACAATATAACCCAAGTCTCAAACACAAATAAAAGATAAACACAATAAGGTATAGACAAACACCCATTAACTTCATCAAATTATCTACCCCAAATGGTTCATACATTAGTTCAAGTTTTGAGGGAACACTTATAATCATTACTACACAAACATCGACACCTGCTTAGGGTCATCCAATCAATCATTCATCCTCTTATCCCTCTGGGGAGACATGTAAATAATATAATCCCTCTTAAAATCCTCAAAAATAACACATAGGTGGAGGCACCCATATTATTATCCAATAGGTTAATATATAAGTGGATAAATCCCTCTCCCAATCCTTTATCACAACTAAGCTCTTGGTAAAATGCCTGTCTCTCGGTGGGCACATATCACATAATCCAATCTCTAGCTTCTCAGACCACATAATCCTAAAAGTTAGTAAATCCTAATACGTTTTATGGTATGAATCCCAAACCCTTTCTATGTTACCATAGATTGGCTTTAACACCCATATTATCAACCACCTTGAGTAGTAACACAACTCAACTAACCCAGGGATAGTCCCATTCCAACAAAAATCAAGGTCTCAAAAAAAAAACCATGTTATATCCTCCATTGATTATAATGACCCTCACCCATGTATCATCCCATATATCACTTTAAAGATATAGATGAACTCACTTTATTGGGGAAAACACCTCTATCATAACTTACTCTCCCCAAACTGCCTATTAAAAGTACTCAAAACAATCCAAGGGGTTTACCATTTTGTTAAACACTAAAAAAATTAAAATGGAAACCTCCTCTGTCCCATTCATACATAGGAAAAAATAACTCCAAACCTCTAATGGGCAATAAGGGGTATTACACAAAACATACTCGGAGTACATGACATGTACTCTAAAACTATATGCATGGCCATGCACTTCAACATTTCTTTCCATTAATGGGGTTTGTCCATGTACTACTACAAAACCATGGAATACATTCAGTCTAGACATGTTCTATCATAGAGTTTTTTCCCCCTACATGTGGTTTCTTCCAATATAATCACCCACATGAAAATGTTTAATTACTTAGAGCGTACTCTAATTAAACGACTTTTAATTCCTAAAATTCCATTTTTCTAGATACATGGTGACATGGCCATATATCATGACATGGGCATGTACCACGACACAAACTATACTCCCAGTACAGGGTTTATACTTCAAAAATTCCATCTTCTCCATATTGGAATAACACATTGTGAGTTTTCATAAAACAACACATCAATTACATGGGGTTTTTGAATGAGAAACCCCAAATTATAGACTGAAACCCTCATTTTTTGAATTAAGCATATATCAATCCCCATGGGTACTTAGATGTCATAAAAGGAATCTAAATAGGAAAAACATAACTATGATGTCCACGGAGTAAAACTCATAACCAACCAGCATATTGGCATAAACACTGAAGCTTCCAGTCCAAATCCCCTCCTCGAAGTTTCAAAACTGTGATCCAGTCTCAATAGACACCATGGATGAAGTCTAGTATAATTTCATTCCCCCTTCCCTCTAGATCCATCCACTTCTTGAGGAAGATGCTCTCTCCCCCAACATGTCATGTGTAGAATGACCCAAATGGGTGTTATTTTAACTAATTTAATTAATTAGTCAACCAATTATATAAATTCCAATTTAACACCTATCTTGAGTCCTAGATCCCAAATAGGGTTTTTTACTTCACCTAAGAAAACCTACCATTATTGACTCAATAATGATTAAAAAATCTCAATCCAATGATCTGTTCAAAAGATATAACTTCCCGAACATGTGTGAATATTTTAATATCTAATTAATTAAATATTAAATATTCCACCAAATCTAAAATAACTAATCGTTCCAAAAAATATATTTTCCTAGGGTAAAATGCCTATTTTGGTACCATCAGAGTGTTAAATAAATTATCTGAGATCATATACTAGGTTTGAATACCATTTTAACCCTCATTAGTACCCAAAAGAAAAATTTAAATTTTTGATCAGATTCAGAATCTAGGTAAACACATGTCTTTAAAACATCCCCACCAAAAAACATCTCCTCCTCAAGAAACCTTAATAGTCTTATAACCACACCTCTTAACTGACCATGATCATCATGTCATTTTCAACTCATTTTCTTCAAATTTAGGATGATAAATGAGTTCCATCTACATCACACAAAAATAATGCATAAAACCCACTAATAGTTAATCCACTGATTTCAATCATCTATAAAAAACCCTTCTGTTGTATGTCCATATCTCTCGATTATGTGATGCCTCGGTGTCATCTAATACTCATCTTCAGGTTCATGGTTCTCCTCACCATTTCACTCAACCTAAAATAGTTGATTCCAATCCCACAATTGAATTCTCCTATGAATACACATACTTTGTGGTGCACTAACTAGGTTGATGTGGTTCTCCCTATATTTTCATCCCTGCCCAAACAAGAGTCACATCACCAGGACTGACTTGATACTCCCCACCATAGGAGTATCATTACTATCACCTCAAATCTGAAGACCAAATCAAAATTCCATGTTCTAATCACTGTTGAACCTAATAATTGGACATGATCATCTCACATTCAATGGACAGATAAAATAAAACATCAAATTTCACCCATTCCATATTTTGAAAATGTAACCAATAGTATTCAATATCATCTATCCCATCACAAGGACCTCACTCACAAATGAATAATGGTGTGGTCCCACTATATGGCTTCACATACACAGCACCATGAGAAAAACCTTTCTATAGGGCCTTCATAAAACCAAAGAGACATATATAGCTTGGTTTATTAATATTTCCCTCTTATTATACATAAACAAGTGTCATTATATTATGCATGATCATGTCTATAAAGTGGGTCAACTGATATGTCATCAAAAAATACAACTACGTACCCATCTAATCTTATAACGTTATAGTTTCTATCTCAATGGCCTCATGTCACCCTACCCAAAGGACTCTCATCACACGTAAATCAGTTTTTATCTTACCCCTGGATGAATTCTCAACTCAAGCTTCATATGAATACACCTCCATAACATCCAATCCAAAATAAATGACATAGTGCATCACCACACCTGCATACCTCCATGATCCTATTAATGCTTAACTATTACCTTAGATTTCATTACCTAAACACAAAACCTTCTCTAACTCTAGTGAGTCACATTCACAAAAACACATCTAACAATCCCTAACAACAAAACCAAAAGCACCTCCTATGCTCTATATCTAGCTCATACCATCACGAAAATACCACCTTCAAAACTATAACAAAGGATAGGTACCTTAGAAAACTTTCCCACATTAGATCCAACAAAAAGTTTTAAGAACTAGAACACAAGTGATAGTTATCAAAAACAAAAGGCATCCATTAAAACTAAACCCCATACAATGTTTCACCATTTTCACACCATTTTCAAAAGTCTAAATCATCAACATTTTCATCACTCACCAAAAGGGACACATAACTCTATATACCCCTCTCACAGGTCACCTAGAAAACCACATGAAACAGACTCTCTAAAATGGTGTCAAGTCACTAAAGTCACAAGGCTCTCCAACCTATCCCAAAAAATCAAGTATCATATCTATTTACTAGGTCCAACCACCCCGAACTATGATAACTCATAGAAGGACGCATCTCATAATTCATCAAATATGCTCTCATCCCAATTTCACATGACATCAACAGGTGGAAATAACCATCTCAAGTTTATCACATTCAATTGAAATCACATATTAAACTAATCACCCACAACCATGGAGCCAATCCTCTGTGAGAACCTACACATTATTCTTCTCCCTAGATGAAAAAGGCCACACAAATAATCTATAAAAAAACCACCAAAATGGATCAACGATTGTATACATATACCATGGTAAATCATCTATATCACTACACCAACTCTTCATGAAGACAAAACAAGAATTCTCATCATTGAGGATCTAACTGTAGACCCACATAATATGCCATCAGAAATAGATCCATATACATGTCTGCCCACTTAAGTATAATAATAAAAATTCTTATATGGGAAAATGTTATATCTGAAGTTTTTGACACTTTAGACAACATATCATATTTCATTAGAAAAACACACACTATAAAAATTTAACCATCAGATCATATGTTTCTACCATGATTCCTGAGACACCTCTTCCCTCTTTATTTCATTAATCAAAACTAAATCATAAACCTATTTCTAACAGGACGAGAGCTATAAATCCATCGTAAACCAAAAAATCCAAACCATGGGTGTAATTTCTCGGATTTCTCTATATTTTATTTTAATATTGTATGGGAATTATTTCAAGACCAGTCTTTGAGACGGTGCGCAGTTCTGAGGCCCGGTGAGCCCGGAACAAATGTTTGAATATAATTAAATAATTAAATTTTGTACGTATTTGGTTTTCCTGAAAAATTGTAATAACACCTGAATGGGTGCTCGGATTAGAAATATGAGGGCACCGTTGTGTTCAGAATAGTTATTTTACCTTAGGCGAGGCCTAACATCGGCCGGCGCAGGTCGGTGTTGAAATCTAGTTTTTGGACATAACTGTAATAAAATATTTAAAAAAATATTTTATTAAATCCTTGCTGTAGAGATATATTTTAACTTTTAAATAGCTATTTCTCAAGGGATTAAGGTTACAAATCTCATAACTCTGAATTTCCCCTGGAGGCTCTGGAAAATCTCTTGAGAAAACCCCCCAACACGGCAACGAAGTTCATGATGAATTTCACCGGCGACGACGACGCGGTGACTGGATCTTTGCCAATGAACGCCGAAAATCCAGGTAGGATGATTGGTTTTGGTTTCTTTTCCCCATTCTTGATTCCTATGATGAACACGGACTAATCCACGAGTAGATTAGCCCATGGATCGATCATATTTTGTGGGATGGGCTTTTGCGGGGATTTTGGGGTTTTGATTTGTGAAGTTAATTTGGTTTCATTCAACCTTCTAACGGTGATGATCCAAGATCGACAGGAACATCGATCAAGGTTCGTCCCTCTCGATTTTTTGTGCTTTTATCCCCCGATTTTCTCGCGTTCTTCATGTGCGTTCTACACGTTGTTCACAGAGATATGAATGACGGATTGTTGTGCATCCGTTGGGCGATGCAACGATCCCAAATTGAAGATATGACATCAGTACAATCCAATGGAGTTGCGGCTGTGGTGGCAACGAACGGATTGAAGCGGATCGAAAGATATCATTCTTCGATCAATTTCCGCACGGATGATCAGAATCGGATTTCGGAGCTGATCGGAGGCCCGAAACCCACGGATTCGGCATCACGATGATGAGGTGACCCAACATCTTGAGTTTCACAACAAACGGACAACAGAATCGAAAACTGGAAGATCGGCCAAGGCGTGGAGGAAGAAGACGGCATTATGGAAAATCTCGACTACATGCTATGTAGTATGGGCTACATGGAGTGTGTTTGTTGGTGGACTACCTGGCATGTACTCCATGAGTACACCGACACGGGTTGAGTACATGGCCAAGGACATGGTGTGTGTACCCTTCCCCAGCCAGACTCGGCTAGATACACGGGATACCCCGTGTACTGGTACACGGGCAGGCGACATCGACGGACACCATGTACGGGCATATGGCTAGGGTACACTGATGTTTCCCCATTGACAGGACACAGCGTGTGCTTAGACCTACACTCTGTGTATATGATTTCATACACGACTTCGATCCCGAACACGAGACCTTTACACGGGCAGTACCCGGAGTCAGGGAACACGACATGTGATCCTTATACACACCGTGTAGTGGAGTTTTACACAACATAGATGAATGACACGGGCCGTTTACATGGGAAATACCCAGAGTCATGGAATACGGTGTGTGATCCTTCTACACACCGTGTAGTGGAGTTTTACACAGCTTGGATGAATGACACAGGCCGTTTACACGGGTAGTACCCAGGGTCAAGGAACATGCTGTGTAACCATACTACATGTTGTGTAACCTATTTTACATGGCTTAAGCCAGTTTCCTTCTATGATATGGACAAGTTTTCTTAGGTTTTGTCCCCTAAGACATTCTCCTGAAGGTTTCTGGTATCATTTCTTATGTACAGGAGTATGATCCCTTCAGCAGGACTTCCTGAATAGAGTTGTTGGAATCCCCTCTGTGAGACTTAGATCTAGATCCTCTAGTCATTCCTAGAACCCTAGGTAGAGTTCTTGGTATCGATGTGACCAACTTTACCTGGGCGTCAATCCTCTACTTTGTGGATTAGTTCATACTGAGTTATTGGAATCACCTCATAGCTGTTGGTTGTTATCCTCATCTGAACATCATATTCTCAAGTACTTGTAGAGTTTGTTTTCCAAGAATGATTACTTTGTATCTCTCTCTTCAAACCAAGGATTGTGTTCTCCTTGTTACATGCTTAGTGTAATCTTAGATCTGGATCTTAGTGGTGGTTTTGTGATGGTCGATTGTGTATGAGTATATCTAGATATTCTTGTTATATTTTCTATAAACATATACTATGTAGAGCTAAATGTATCTTTCCTTTGTGGTATTTTCCTTTGTTGTATTCATTTGTGGTTTTGGGGTGTCCTATTAGATATTTTTATACTCACCCCTGCATGGGCTTTTCTCGCACCTGTCGTGTCTTGTGCAGACGAGTGAGCTTTTGACAGGATTCTAGGAGGAAAAGGACCGGACGGTGCTCAGTGTGATCAAATTGGCCAAGTTGTTCTCCTACGGCTATGGATTGCAGTCCCAGTACCTTTCTTTACAGGTTGGACTTTGTCACGGGCTCTCTTTTTTTGGGCTTGTACTTTTGGCCGAGGGTTTTACATTACTGCACTTTACTTCCCTGTCGTACTCTTTTGGTTGGGTTTTTAGTGTATACATGCATTTCCATTTTTAGTAGCTTTTACTTTTCATCTTTGTGGGTTTGTAGATGTTTGTGCGTGTGTACAGGTTACAGGAAATTTCTCCCATGTCAGTAGCATGCCTAGTCGGTGCTAGTCACCAGCCCCTAGCCTATTGGAGGCAGGCTTGGGGAGTTGTGGCTCGGGCCCCACTGGGACGGGTTGTGACAGAGTGGTATCAGAGGTGGTCGGTTCTACCATAGGACTGAGATTTTGTATGTTGGTTTGGGGAAACAATGTTAAGTGTTTCGAGTTCGTCTTTCTAGCTAGGGACCCCAGTGTTGGTGTAGGCGGCTGACGTATCAATACACCAGGACTCTGATAACTTTCTTTTCAACTCGGAACATGAGAACACTAGTTTCAAGGGGGAAATAATGGTACATGCATCATATAGGAATGGGTTGTGGTTTCCATGTCCTTCTTGAGATAGCTCTCCATATATACTCACTGACTATGATACATCTTGTTTCTTTACAGGATGCCTCCGCGACGCGCACCCACTAGGATCCGGCAACTCGATCACGGGGATGACCCCCTCAGTGATGAAGCTTCGATATAGGGACTAGATCCCCCAGTTTTACCATTGGGTGGTGTGTCAGTTATTCCACCACCTGTGGAGAAGTGTTTAGTGCATGCTGTACTAGTGGAGGAGGAGTGCAGGCTGAGTGCACTCCATGAGTTTCAGAGACAGAGACCCCTCAGGTTTCGAGGCAAGCCTAACCCTCATGCATTAGAGGACTGGCTTGAGGCCATGACCAGAGTCATCCGTTTGGTCAGGACACCAGCAGACTAGATGGTGATCCTGGTAGTGAGCGTTCTGCAGGGCTTGGTTGGACGATGGTGGAGTTTGGTTATCTAGACCCACAACAAGGTGACACTTGCATGGTCAGAGCTTGAGAATCTCTTTAGAGAGGAGTTTTTACCAGTCACCCTTAGATTAATACGTATACAAGAGCTTCTTCATCTTCAGCAGGGGACCATGATGGTGGATAACTATTCATTGTGGTTTACCTACCTCTCATGTTACTCGATGGATATAGTCAGGGATCAGTACGTCAAAGCTTGGACTTTTGAGTGGTGATTGCACAGAGTTATTCGAGCTAGCATCATCCCTATGAGCATTCCTACTTATGCTGGGGTGCTCGAGTAGGCTTTGGAGGTCGAGAGATTCTTGGCATAGCAGAGACAACCAGCAGTTGTCAGTGGTAAAAGAGATGGAGCAGAGACCTCAGTGGCAGGGAGCTGACGTCAGTGACCCAGGCGTGGGAGACATTTCCATAGGAGATCCCAGGATAGGGGATCTGCCATACAGGGTTTGCAGGGTGCATCTAGCCAGCCTCGAGAGAGGCGATGTTACTCATGCAATGGCAGGGGACATCTCACCCGAGATTGTCCGACCCGTCATACTACTGACACAGGAGTAGTGGATGGACCACCAAGGTAGAGGCAATGTGTGGAGCAGATAGATCCGTGGGGTAGCGGACTTGGTAGAGGAACTGGGAGAGCAGTTGGAGGTGGTCCTATTTTTTACCTTTTACCACCACCACCCCTTGGAGGTCCACCCCAGGCTCAGGGAGCTGGTGGACAGAGGCAGTGATAGCTGTAGGCAGCATAGGCTTATGACCCAGGTACTCTCAGAATGATTAGAGGTACAATCTGTGTCTTTTCTACTTTGGTTGTTGTACTGATAGACACAGGTGCTAGTCATTCTTTTCTGGTTTCTTATCTTGTTCGAGACCTTGAGATTCTAGTAGAGTCGTTGACTCAACCCTTACGCTTAGAAACACATACTGGAGAAGATTTAGAGATCACACAACTTTACAGATAGTGTGACATGACCCTTGGAGGCGAGAGTTTCAGTTGGAACCTCTTGGTGGAAGCGTCAAGGCCTTACGATGTCATTCATGGTATGGATTGGCTATCCACAATTCTTGCCCAAATTTACTATTTTAGGTGAAAGGTTCAGTGTGTCCGCAATGATGGAACGAGGTTCTCCTTCATCGGTGAAAAGGATACCCAGGCAGCGCAAGATGGACTCGTGCATAGGAGGGCACAGCCGATTTTACATTAGTTGGATAGCCTAGACCTTGGTACAACAGATGTTACGAGTTTCCAGTTTCTAGCATTAGTGGGTGAGTACGAGGATTTATTTCCAGAGGATTTCCACGGACTCCCTCCTCATCGGGAGATAGATTTCTTCATTGAATTGCAACCCAAGACGACACCGATATCACCATCAGCATATCAGATGGATCCTGTAGAGCTTCGTTAGCTGAGAGTGAAGCTGGAAGACTTACAGAGGAAGGTCTTCGTTAGACCTAGTGTATCACCCTGGGCGGCCCCAATGTTGTTTTCCAAGAAGGAAGATGGGAGCTTGAGGCTATGTGTGGATTACTGGCGCTTGAATCAGGTGACTGTGAAGAACCGGTATCCACTACCGAGGATCGATGACCTCTTCTACCAGTTAAGAGGGGCATGATGGTTCTCAAAGGTTGATCTATGATCAAGATATGACCAGTTGCAAGTACGGGAGGAGGATATACCGAAGACGGCTTTTAGATGTCGCTACAGTCACTATGTGTACTTGGTGATGCCCTTTGGCTTGACGAACGCCCCTGTAGTGTTTATGGGACTCATGAACCAGATCTTTTATATCTATCTAGATCGGTTCACGATGGTCTTCATCGATGATATCCTTGTGTACTCTGTGTTTGAGAAGGAGCACGCGAGGCGCCTAAGGATTGTTCTGGACACACTCCGAGAGAACCAGTTGTACGAGGAACTCTCGAAGTGTCAGTTCTGGATACAGGGGGTCCAATTTCTAAGACACGTTATCTCAGCAGATGGAGTAGCAGTGAACCCAGCCAAGGTTGAGTTTGTGCTAGAATGGAAGCCACCCTGGAACATGACAGAGGTGTGGAGTTTCCTTGTAATGGAAGGCTACTATTGGAGATTCATTCTCGATTTATCCAGAATTTTAGCACCCATGACAGATTTGACCCAAAAGGGGCGCCTTTTGTGTGGACTGAGAGATGCCACCAGGATTTTCAGTAGTTGAGATAGAGTCTGACGAGGGCCCCTATCTTGAGACTAATAGAAGAGGGTGATGAGTACGTGGTGTTCTGTGATGCATCAGGAACCGGGATTCGTTGTGTCCGGATACAGAGGCAAGTGGTGATTGCCTATGGCTCATGGCAGTTGAGGCCACATGAGTAGAACTACGTGACCCATGATCTTGAGTTTGCAGTGGTAGTCTTTGCATTGAAGATGTGGTGGCACTACCTGATGGGCGAGTGGTTTACTATCTACTCTGATCACAAGAGTCTCATATATATCTTTTCTCAGAAGGATATGAATTTTAGATAAAGGCGATGTATTGAGTTCCTCTAGGATTATGACTTTGATATCGTTTATGCTCTTGGGAAGGGGAACTTTGTGCCAGATGATCTCAGCAGGAAATCGAGTTCGCAGTTGCTGGATGAGGTGACAAGGCAGTTGGCCTCTTTACATTTATCTTTCATAGATAAAGATGATGGAGTTTATCTTCAGTCAATGGTTGTTACCCCTCCACTCTTCAGTGAGTCAGGGAATCACAGCTCGAGGATGCTAGCTGTGAGACTTTACATGCTCAGATATCCACAGGTGATACGGCTGATGGATTTTCAAAATGTGGGGAGCACGTTGTTCTTTTCAGAGGGCGCACAGTAGTACCAGTGGCGTTGCTGGAGGAGGTTATGAGGTGGTTCCATACATCTCCTTTGGCGGTGCACCCAGGCATGGTAAAGTTATACCGGGACCTCTGATGTCAGTTATGGTGGCCAAGAATGAAGAAGATTGTGGCATAGTTTGTTTCTCGATGCCTTACTTGTCAGCAAGTAAAGTCTGATCACCAAGTGCCAGCAGGTTTGACTCATCCCCTTGAGGTTCCAAAATGGAAGTGGAATGGGATGTCAATGGACTTCATGATAGGTTTACCACGTACGTTCGGGGGATGTGATGCCATCTGGGGGATCGTTGATCAACTCACCAAGTTGGCCCACTTCCTAGCCATAAGGGAGTAGAGTTTAGTAGAGAGCTTGGGATGCCTCTACATGCAAGAGATAGTTCGGCTTAATGGAGTTCCATCCACGACCTTCTCAGATCATGATGCTCGTTTCACATCCTGGTTGTGGAAGGGATTGAAGGAAGCTTTTGGGACTCAGTTATTCTTGAGCACAAATTTTCATCCTCAGATTGATGGTCATATGGAGTGGACCATCCAGGTTCCAAAGGATATGTTATGAGCTTGAATACTTGACTTCAGTCGTAGCTAGTAGGATCACCTACCACTGGTGGAATTTTCTTATAACAACAGTTATCATTCCACTATTGGTATGGCACCATTCGAGGCTTTGTACGGGAGACCATGCAGATCACCACTTTGCTGGACTGACCCAGGAGAGTCAGCACTCATGAGCCCAAAGATGGTGTGAGCTACTACAAAAAAGGTGCAGGTCATCCAGGAGAGGATGAAGACTGCACAGAGTCGGCAGAAGTCTTATGCCGATAAGAGACAGAGTCCCTTGGAGTTCTAGGACGGAGACCATGTGTTCTTTTGGGTCTCACCTCGACAGGGATTGGGGATATTTGGCCGAGGCGGCAAGATATATCCAAGGTTCATCGGCCCTTTTCAGATTCTGAGTAGAATTGGCGAGGTGGTCTACTGCTTGTCTCTACCTCCTCTGATGGACCGGGTACACAACGTCTTCCATGTGTTGCAGCTGTGGAGGTACGTGCTTGACCCATCGCACGTTATCAACTGGAGCGAGTTGGACATTGATGATGGAGTGACCTTTTCTTAGTACCTAGTGGAGATCGAGGATCGATAGGAGAAGATCCTTCGTGGGCAAGCTATTCAGTTGTTGTGTGTCTGATGGTAGCACGGGAATCTCTAGGAGAGAACGTGGGAGCAGGAGGCTTAGATTCCTATGCAGTACCCTCATCTTTTTTAGTAGCCTTTGTTATGGATTTTCAAGGACATAAATCTGTAAGGTGGGTGTGATATAATTTCTCGGATATCTCCGTATTTTATTTTAATATTTTATGGGAATTATTTTGAGACCATTCTTTGAGGTGGTGCATAGTTCTGAGGCACGGTGAGCCCAGAACAAATGTTTGAATTTAATTAAATAATTAAATTTCGTGCGTGTGTGGTTTTCCTGAAAAAGTTGAATAAAACTTGAATGGGTGATCGGATCAAAAATACAAGGACACCATTGCATTCAGAACAGTGATTTTACTTTAGATGAGGCCTAACATCGGTCAGCACAGGTTGGTGGTGAAATCTAGTTTTTGGATGTAAGGATAATAAAATATTTAATAAAAATATTTTATTAAATCCTTGCTATAGTGAAATCTTTTATCTTTTAAATAGATATTTCTTAGGGGATAAGCGTTAAAAATCTCATAACCCTGAATTTCCCCTGGAGGCTCTGGAAAAACTCTGGAGAAAACCCCCCAACGCGGAGATGACGTTGTTGACCAATTTTGTCGGCGACGACGACGCAGTGACCGGATCTTCTCTAGCGAATGTCGCAAATCCAGGTAGGATGATTGGTTTTGGTTTCATTTCCCCGTTCTTGATTCCTACGATGGACGCGGACTAATCCACGAACAGATTAGCCCGTGGATTGATCATATTTTTTGGGATGGGTTTTTTCAGGGATTTTGGGGTTTTGATTCGTGAAGTTAATTTTCTTTCATTCAACCTTCTAATGGTGAAGATCCAAGATCGACACGAACATCAACCAAGGGTCGTCCCTCTCGATTTTTTGTGCTTTTCTCCCCCTATTTTCTCGCATTATTCATGTGCATTCTATGTGTTCTACACGGAGACATGAAAGAAGGATCGTTGCACATCCATTGTGCAACACAACAATCCCAAATTAAATATTTGGCATCGGTACAACTCCATGGAGGTGCGGTTGCGGTGGAGACGGACGGGTCAAAGCGGATCAGAAGATATCGTTCTTCAAGCGATTTCCGCATGGATGACCAGAATCAGATTTCAGATCCGATTGAAGGCCAGAAACCCACGGATTCGACATCATGATGATGAGGCGACCCAACGTCTTGAGTTTCGTGGCAAACAGAAAGCAGAATCGGAAACAGGAAGATCGACTGAGGCACGGAGGAAGAAGACAACATTCTAGAAAATCCCCACTACACATCATGTAGTATGGTCTAAACAGTGTGTGTTCATCAGCAGACTACTTGGCATGTACTCTGGGAGTACATGGACATGGGTTGGGTACATGGCCAAGGACATGGCGTGTGTACCCTTCCCCGGTCAGACCCAACCAGATACACGGGATACCCCATGTACTGGTACACGAGTAGGAGACACGGACGGACACCATGTACGGGCATACGGCCAGGGTACATGAATGTTCCCCTGTTGACAGGACATGGCATGTGCTTAGACCTACATTCCGTGTATATCCTTTCTTACACGACTTCGATCCCGGACACGGGCTGTTTACATGGGCAGTACCCAGAGTCAGGGAACACAGCGTGTGATCCTTCCACATGTCATGAGGTAGAGTTTTACAAATCTTGGACGAATGACATGGGCCGTTTACACGGGATGTACCGGGATTCAGGGAACACGACGTGTGATCCTTCTACACGCCGTGTAGTGGAGTTTTACACAGCTTGGAAGAATGACACGGGTTGTTTACATGGGAAGTACCTGGGGTCAAGGAACATGGAATGTAACCATATTACATGTCGTGTAACATATTTTACATGTCTTGACCCAATTTCCTTCTGTGACATGGACTAGTTTCCTTAGGGTTCTACCCCTAGGTATTTCTCTTGAAGGTTTCTGGTATCATTTCCTACATACAAGAGTATGATCCCCTCAACTAGACTTCCTAAATAGAGTTGTTGGAATCCCCTCTGTGAGACTTAGAGATAGATCCTTTATTCATTCCTAGAACCCTTGGTAGAGTTATTGGTATCAATTTGACCAACCTTACCCGGGTGCTGATCCTCTTCTTAGCGGATTAGTTCAGATTGAGTTGTTGGAATCACACCATAGCTGTTGGTTTTGATCCTCATCTAAACATCATATTCTCATGTACTTGGGGAGTGTGTTATCCTGGAATGAGTACTTTGTATCTCTCTCTTTAGACCAAGGAGTGTGTTCCCCTTGTTACGTGCTTAGAGGAATCTTCGAGTTGGATCATAGTGGTGGTTTCGCGATGGTCGATCATGTATGAGTATATCTAGATATTCTTGTTATATGTTCTATAAATATATACTGTGTAGAGCTGACTATATCTTTCCTTTGTGGTATTTTCCTTTGTTGTATTACTTTTTGGTTTCGGGGTGTCCTCCTGGGTATTGTTATACTCACCCCTACATGGGATTTGCCCGCATGTGTCGTGTCTTGTGCAGATGAGCGAGCTTTTGACAGGATTCTAGGAGGACCAGGACTAGACGGTGCTCAGTGAGATCAGACAGGCCGAGGTGTGTTCCTATGGATACGGATTGCAGTCCCATTACCTTTATTTATAGGTTGGAATTTGTTATAGACTCTATTTTGGTGGGCTTGTACTTTTGGCCTAGAGTTTTACATTATTGCACTTTACTTCCCTGTCGTACTCCATTGGTTGGGTTTTTAGTGTATGCATGCATTTCCATTTTTAGTAGTTTTTACTTTTCAGCTTTGTGGGCCTGGATATGTGTGTTCATGTGTATAGGTTTATAGTAAATTCCTCCCATGTTAGTAGCATGCCTACTCGGTGCTATTCACCAGCCCCTGGCCAATTGGAGGCGGGCTTGGGGAGTTGCGGCTCGAGCCCCACTGGGACGGGTCGTGACAACAGGTCTATCTCCCATGTTGAAAATAATATAAAATCATAAAATCACAATTAAAAAAGTAATCCCATTCCTAATAACCTATACTTCACACTTGAATAGGTTTTTATGATGCACTGGTCTAATATCCATCACAGGCTACCACACATTCGTATATCTATAGTTTACCTAATCCAGAAAAAAAAGCATAATTTTAATGCTCTAATAACACTTGTTAATATCCCAACCTATAATCCCCTTATGAAATTTCTTAATATGGTTCACCAAAAGACCTCATGCGCAGCTCCACATATGTCTGAGGCTGTTAACCAGTAGTGGGCATCTGAGGTGGAACTATAAGGAGAGTACAACCCCATATCAAAGTGCATAAACAGAAGTAAATTACCAAAAATAATACACATCAAAGTACATGAAATTAATAAATAAACTTAAACATAATCATTATATAATAAAATTAAACATAATAAAATCCCAAAAGTTCATGTCATATGTACAACATCAATCACCCACTAGGTTGATCACATATACATACTGAACAACTGAAAAATAAATACATCTGGCTCTTTTTCCAACTATAATCCATATCATGTACCCAATTTATAGTGCCCTATCATGCTACTCCAGCAAAATCAGTAGACTCCACACAAGCATTATACGCAATTATTTAATCATGGGAATTCAACCTATCTATCATTACCTCTTCTTATCCTAAACAAAGACATAAGATCTGCACACACATCAAGGATCGAGTAAGGGATGGTAAATATATCATAGTAGTCAATACACAATGGAGAACCTATAACTAACTACCATATGTGCATTCCCATGTAATAGGATTGACCTAGATGAAACATAAATTAAATAAAGATAAACAAAAAACACCATTGATCCTTAGGTCTAAGACCTCGATCAACTATACCTAGTTCATCAAATGTCGGAGTATCATTGAGCATGTCTCTATGACCATGTATCCCATGTAACATGCATGTTCTACCTCCATGGTCATCCAAACCAATTCTCTCAACAATGAAAAAGTATTCCATATAATTTATATGATTCATGCCCTTAATCTAAGGAAGCCTCTATCATGACCTCCTTAATCCATTCACTATATCATTCTTGGTACCTACAAGTATCATTCCTATGTTCTCATACCAAAGTAAAATATTTCTAGAACACAATGTGTAAGTCCGATATTTGACCCATATATCATAACCACTATTGACAAGAGCATTTGCATAAATCTAAACCATGTATCATATCTAATAGTGTCTGATGCATCAGTTTAACAACTAAATAATACATCAAACAATAGTTAATGTAGAATCAGTATAGTACCAAAACCATGGTTTTATAAATTTGGTATTCTATCCTGTTCTAGTTGGTATAGCATAATTTCCTAGAGTTTCAGTCTATCACTTAAACCATAAAGTATACTATTAGTGAATAGATACTCAGTGTAACATATATTCCATATAGTGTACTCCCCATGCATGGAGCATCATTCTAGTATCGAACCATATATTTTGAATGAAATGTCAAAAAATATTACCAATATCAAGATCAAGCATGCCTCGACTCTTATTTCATCACTCAACCCACAAACGAACTATCAGTATTGATACAGAACATTATGTCCAACAACATATCCAATGGGCATGGAGAGTCCTACCGAACCTCATATTTGGATATTAAAGTTAATGATTTGGAATTATATACATAGATTATCAAGTCTAACACTCTCAGTATTTTTATTGCATAACGATTAACCAGACTCTAAAATGTTGCAGCCCAACCAAGTCACAACAAACCTATAGAAAATCCCAAGTCTCAAACTCAACAAATAGATAAACATAAGAAGGGTTGGTAAAACACACATACCCATCATCCACATATCATACCTAAATGTCTCATACATAGGTTTCAGTCCTAAAGGAATAATCCTAACCATTAATACCCAAACACAGGCACCTAATCAAGATCATCCTATCAATCTGGAATCCACTTGGATATCTGGTTCAATATGTAAATAGAGTAACCACTCTTCAGATCCTTATAACAAAAACCCATGTGGATGAAAATTTATTTTAATCCTCTAGGACAAAACAAAAAGTAGATATACTTCTCCTAAATATTGATAAAAACTAAACTCTCGTCCCAACACCCATATATCAAAAGTCATACATCCCTCAACCGAGTCTCTAGAATCTCATGGCCTCACAAGCCTCAATGTGTCTATATCCAATTAAGGGTTATTGCATTAAGCACAAAACATTTCAATGTTACCATAGTTTGGCCCATACACCCAACATATCCACCACCTCAAGTTATAACTCGGTGTTGCTAACCCATAGAAAATCCCATTCCAACACCAATCGAGGTCTTAAAAGAACTCATGCTAAATCCTCTGATTATTCTCATGAAACTCTCCATATTATTTATACATATATAACTATAAAAAGAAAAATGTACCCACTTTCTTGTGGAAAACATCATCATCCAAAATTACTCAGGTCAAACTGCCTCTTAGAAGTCCCCAAGACACCCAAGGGAGTTTCCACTGCATTCTACATGGAAGAACCCAAAAAGGGGACTCCTCTTGTGTCCCTTTCCATCATCTGGGTGAAAAATAATTAAATACCCTCCAAAGGGTAATAAAATAGAAATATATAGCATGTTCCTTGATTACATAGCATGTCCCCCAAAACTCCCTGCAAGGCCATATACTTCACATGGAATAGCATAAATGGGGTCTGGTTGTGTACTACTGCCCAACTGGGGAGTACATGGGGTCTGGATATTTACTATCACATGTACATGTTCCACCTACATGGTGTGTTTCCCCTTGTACTCGGAAACAATCCCATGTTCTACAACAAGGTGTGTACTCTAATTACAATTTTTGTAGTTCCAAAATTCCATTTTCCCAACTACATGGCCACATGGCCATATACTGTCACTTGGCCTTGTACTAGTATATGATGTTTACACCTAGTATAAAATGTGTACATCAAAAACGTCCATATTCCCCAAAAGGAATGAAAACATGGTGTTTGTACTTAAAACCACATGTTGTGTAGTCAAGATTTCTGAAAAAGAAACCCCTTTGAACCTCCCAACCCCACCCCCCAATTTTTCCCCAATTAAGAAAACATTGACCACCATGGAGTCCTTATTAGTCCTAAAAGGGATCTAAAAAATGATAACGACTTATCTAATTATAAAATGGAATAAAACTCAATACTAACTTACTTCATTTCATAAATGACAAGGAGTTCGGTCAAAATCAGATATCGGAAGCCACTATAGCTCGATCTAGTCTTGATCTCCACCATGGAAGAAGTCTGGTAGCATTTCCTTACCCTTACTTCTTTTTCCATCCACTACATAGGGGAGAATCCGTAGACCCCATACTTCCCTGTGTAGGAAGCCCCAAATGGGGAGGTGTTTTACAAAATTTAATTAATTAATTTGTTATGCATTTAGCAATTATCTTGTGTCCTGAAACCTGAAGAAGGTTTATACCTCAGCTAAGAAAAAAACCCATTCCACATGCAACCATAGATTTTTAATCTCAATCTTAAACTCTATTAAAATGATATCTCCACCTGGACTTATTCGAATAATTTAATATTTAATAATTTAAATATTAAATATTCCAAAAAAACCCAAAATACATGGAATTCAACCAATCCTTTCTGATGGTAAAATACCTATTCCAGCAACAACATAGTTGTCAAAAAAAAACTCTCAAAGATCATCTACTAGGGGAACAATAATAGGTTACTCACACAAGTACCCAAAAGAACAAATTAAAATCTATTCTCAAATTTCGAATCTAAGTAAACAAGGGACTTTAGAACCTCCCCACTATAAAAAAATTCATCCTTGGGAAGCCTTATTCATCTTCCAATCATACTACTCATCCCACCTCAGTCATGATGTCATGATACCATCATTGAATTCTTCATTAAGAAGACAATAAAGTTCCATCTACATCACTCTAAAATATGTTTTACAACCCCCCTAAGGTTAAGCCATCCCTTTCCACCATCTGCAAACTACCAAGATGGTGTTTGATTGCATGCATTGATCCTGAGGCATCTCCAAATCATCCAATACTCATAATCATGTCCATGGTTCTCCCAACCATATAAATCAACCTACAACAAAGGATTCCAATCCAATAAATTTCCCACCATCAAAGTTGCCTATCAAAACATATCCTTTTCAGTCCACTGACTTACTCTATGTGGTTCTCACTGCATCGTAGACCTTACATGTAGAAGGTCACATAACCAAAACTGACCTGACACTCCCCACCATAGGAGTATCCTTACTATTTCCTCCCAAATATACACCAACTCCACAACCCATGTTCCAATCACTATTGAACCTCATTACTAAACATGGCTATCTCACTCTCACCATAGTGATAAAACAAAACATCAACTATTGCCCATTATAGGATTCTGGAAATCTAACCCTTGGTATTTAATGATATATATCCCATTATAGGGACCTCACACACAAACACCCGATGGAGAAATCCCACCATACAACTTCACATACACTACTCCAAGATCACAACTATATTAAAGGACCTTTATCAAGTAAAAGTGATATTTATATCTTGTTTTATGAAAATTTATCTCTTAGTGTACTCAATATGATTTCAATATATTTCACATGATCATCTCTATACAAGGATTAAACTAATATTTCATTTATGAATACCACTATAAACTCATACATTCCTAGAACATCACAGTTTTATCCCAGGGTCCTCAGGTCACCATACCCACAAGCCTTTCATCATACCCACATCTGTTACCAGTCTACCCAAGTCTACCTTAAAAACTCATTCGTCACAGGTGTATTCATCCATAATTCCCAATACATAATACAAAAAACATAGTGAATCACCAAAAATTCATACCTCCATGATCCCACAAATGCTTAACTATTACACAATCTTGTGTAACCCAGAAACAGAAACCTATTCCAACTCTAGTGATTCACACCCTGGATCACATCGAATGCTCACGATCCATGTCATACCCTCAGGAACATACCACTTCCACAACCATTACTTGGGTTATGTACCTAAATGAACTATCCCATTTTAGAACCAACCAAAAGTATGAAGAAATAGAAAACAAGTACTCCTCAAAATAAAAAAGGCATCTAACATGCCTAAACACCATACTAGGTTTCCCACTTCATGAACTTCTATCAATTTTCCAAAGCGGAAACTTTTTCTTCATACACCCAAAGAAATACATAACTCAATCGATACCTCTCACGAGTGACCCACAAAAACTACATGCCACAAACTCAATAAATTGGAGTCCCCTGAAGAAAGTCACTAGGCTCTCCCACTTAGCCCCAATATTCAATTCTCATGTAAATTATCTTGGTCCATCCACCTAGGTCTTGACCAACTAATAGAAGGACACAACTCATGGGTGTCAAACATTCTCATGTAAAAACATCACATGACATCAAAAAGTCAAAACACCTGTCTCTATGTTATCACATCTGAAATACATCACATGTCAAATAAATATTCCATATCCAAGGAACCCATCCTCTATGAACATATACACGTCAAACAAATCCCAATTGGATGATGAACTGAAACTGATCCCAATCAAAAACCACCTATAAGGGGTCCAATGGTCATATACTTATACTTTTCTAACACACATGGGTCATTTCACCAACTACATATAATGACCACACCATCATCCTCGTCGTCAAGAATCTCACCATAGATCCATATAACCTACCATCAAAAAGAGATCCATATACAATTTGGACAAAATAATTATAATTCAACCAATTAATTATATGACATAATTTCATATGAGTAGTTTTTGAAACATTAAACAACTAAGCCAATTTCATCATAAAAATAACACTTGGAAGCCTATATGGTGTTGATTTTATATTTCTACCATGATGAATGAGGCACTTCTTGAATTTATAAGATAATTGTAAAATAAAAATGATAGGCCTCTTTCTAATTTCCCATGATCTATGATTGTGTCATAAACCAAAACATAAAAACCGTATGTACATCACCAAAGTGGAAAATCATATAAAATTGTGAAATCACAATCAGATTATAAATCACATCCCTAGTAGCTTGGGATTCCCTCCAGAATTTTTGTTCTTGGTGCACCAATCTAATATATATCACTAGATCCTATAGATTAATATATCTTTAGTATACCAAATACCAAAGAAGAAAATAGGAATGTGACTTCAATAATTACACTTTACAACATACAAACCCATATTCTAGTAAACCAGGGCCCAAAGATGGTTAACCACAGGTCCTCAAGTGTGCCTCTTAAAATGAATACAGTTTTAGAATAAAATAATGGGATAGAGTTCAATTTGGGAGGATATTATACCCCCATATCATCATGAAAAACCAGAAGTAAATAACCAATCATCATACACATTAAAGAGCACATAAAAAATAAATAAACTGAAATAGAAGAATACATTACTAAAATTAAATATAGTAAAGTCCTGGACAAAAATACCATAAATAGAATATAAATTTCCCACTATACCAAAAATATATAAAAAAATAAAGAATTAAAAGATATTTATATCAATATCTACTACCAACTCTGATCCATATCATACACCTATTCTCTAGTACCCTATTGAGATGATACAACCTGATCATCATACTCCACATAAGAAAACTACTCAATCATACAATTCTAGGCCTTATAACTATCCATCATATATCCATAATCAACTTAAAATAATACATAGGGTATGCAGACACACCAAGGTTCACATATATGGGTGAGAAATAAACCTTAGTTAGCCACCTACAATGGTGAAACTATAACCCATTTCTATAAGTGTATACTCATGTAATGTTCTCAGCCTAGTTAATAATAATTGAATTAAAGATTAAAAAGCCACTTCCAAACCTTGGGTCCTATACCTAGATCAACCATTCATATTAAGAACAATTTTGGGGTGTTGATGAGCATGTCTTGGTGATCGTTTATCCAAAGTAACCTATCAGTGCCACCTCCAATGCCACCCTTACCAATTCTATCAACAATGTTAACACATTCCATAGAATTCCTATAATTCAGGCTCATAATATAAGGAATCATCTATCATTTCCTCGTTAATGAATTTTCTATCATTACTAGGTATGCATACCACATTAATTTACTACCAGTACTCATAGCATCAATCTGGCATTTAATCCACATATCATAACCAAGAGTGCCTAGATAATTAGTACAACACCTAAATGATATATCATATCCAATAGTTCATAGAGAATCAGTGTGAAACCTAAAATGTACATCAAAAAATAGTTCCTAGGAATTTATTATATAAATTATTCCATATATAAAAAATATATTTCATTTACCCCATTCTACTTGAAATAACATCATTTCCTAGAGCGTCAGTTAGGAACATAAACCATCATGTATACTACCAGTCTCTAGAGCCTCAATATGAAACCTAATATATATAGTATACTAATCATTCAAAAATAATATGTCCAACATCTAACCATAGTGTGGAATTCTATGTCCTCTAATCTCACCCACATCATAATCAAATATTCTTGGAACCTCAGTCCAGCACTCAAAACATAAAAAAAATTAATGGTATTGATACAGAATTTCATTTTGAAAATAATATACCTTGGGTGTGGAGAATCCTATCCATCCTACTGAACCATGGATGTGGAGAATCAATTCATATATCCATAACCATATATAATGACCATCAACTATAACTCTCTCAGTGTTGGTAGCACATAACATTAAACTAGGCTCCACAACACGGTAGCCCAACAAGATCACAATTTCCCAATTGTGTAAACTAAGTCCCAACCAAAAAATATAGAAATTTAACAAGGGATATTTGAATTTAAATACTCATAATAAACATCATATCCCTAAATGGATCATACATTGGCTCAAGTCCCATAGAAATACCCACAGCCATTACTACCCAAACACAGACACCCGCTAAGGGTCTTCCTATCCATCAGGTACCCTCTTAGACATCTAGGTCAACACATAATTAGAGGCATATCTTTTCGGATCCTACAAACCAATAGACAAGTGGTTGAATCCCTCTTTGGATCCTCTAGGTCAAAACATAATAGAACACAACTGTATCCCAATCCTTGATCAGAACTAAACCTTGAAGCAAACACTCGTCTCTCAGATGACACCCATCCCACAACATAGCATCTAGAATATGATGAACTCATAGGCCTCAGTGGTAGTAAATCCACATAATTGATTTGGACTCAAGAATAATACCTTTCTATGTCACCCTAGAATGACCCCTACCCCAAACCTATCTACCACCTCGAGTTGTAACATAGACCTGTTATCCCATGGAAAATCTCATTCCAACACCAATCCAGGTGACTGAAAATCTCATGCTACATACTTTAATGATTCCCATGAAACTCACTAGATTCTCATGAAACTCACTAGATTCCCATCTCATGTCTCACTCTCAAGATATAGTTAAAATAAATTTCTATAAAAAACATCTCTATCAAAACTTACTCAACCCAACCTGCCTCTTAGAATCCCCAAAACTCCCCCAAAGGATCTACCATTACATTCTATACAAAAAACACTCAAAATGAACTCCTCTTGTGTCCAATTATTACTCTAAGGTTAAATATCACCCAAAACCATCAAAATGGTAACAAAGGGATATTACACATCATGTACATGGGGTACACTTCATGTAATCCAAAACTCCTTACTTGGTCATGTACTTATACACATCCTAGAGAAAATGGGGTTTGGACATGTACTACAACAAGGAAAAGGCATACAAGTGGTTTGTACATTTACTATAACACAACTATGTTCCCACTATATGAGGTGTCTTCCAATAACTTGGTCATACTCCCATGTTTTACTACATGAAATGTGCTCTAAGTATATAGTGTGTAGTTAAAAAATTCCATTTTCCTAGCTACACGGAAACATGTCCATGTACCTTTATATGGTAATGTTCCACTACAGATCCTATACTCATAGTATAGAGTGCGTACTTACAAAAATTATAGCTTCCCCCAAATAATAAGAACACATGGTGTGACTTCACAAAACTTCATGATGTGTATTCAAGGTTTCCAAATGGAAACCCCCTAAAAATGTCATAAACCACCATTTTTTCCAATTAATCATAGATCAACACACATGGGGAACTTATAATTCATAAAATGAATTAAAAGATGAAGAAAATAAACTCTAGGGATAAGGTCATAAAACTCAAAACCAGTCTAATTATTAGTGTAAATGCCAAACCTTCTCATCAAAATATGTTATTAGAAGTTGATATACCTCAATATCATCTCGATCTACTCTATAGACAAAGTCCAAGAGTATTTAATTACCCCTTCCCTCTCAATCCATAAACCTCATTAGGGAGAATCCCTATCCCATTTAAGGTTAGGTGTAGGATGTTCCAAATGGGGGAGGGTGTTTTACCAAATTTAATTAATTAAATATTTAATTAAATTCTCATTTAACACATGTCTCGAGTCCCAAAACCCAATGTGAGTTTATACCTCACCTAAAAACCCCCCATTACAGACTCAACTGTAGAGTTTGAATATAAATAAAAAATTCCATTTAAAATATATCTCCTTCTAAACCTATATAAATAATTTAATATTTAATTAATTGAATATTAAATATTCCTCCCAAACTAAAATAATAAAAAATTACACCAAAATTCAATCTTTATGGTAAACATCCAATTATTGTACCAACAGAGAGGTCAATTTTTTGATATCATCTTCTAGAGTAAAAAAGACTATTTTACCCCTTATGTGAACCTGAAAGAAAAAATTCAAACTTCCTCTCAAATTTAGTTTCTGAGGAAACACAATTCTTTAGGAGAAATGGTAGTGATATTAAGTGAACATGAATGTAATTTAAAATGGAAATTTTTTAATTTTCTTATTTCTATGATTTAAATGTGAATTATTTTGTCAGTATCTTTTTTGGTTGGTGTGTTTTTTAGACTATTTAGGATTGGTGGGTGGTGTTTGTTTTCTTAGTTTGGGGGAGGGATATGTGTTATGATGTGGAGTTATGGTTTTTCATTGGGATGGATGTGTGGTGATTGTTATTCGTGTGTGTTTATTGGGACGTGGTGTTGTATTATAGAATGGGAGGGGTGAACTTTGTTTTTTAGATTAGTCATTCATTTAAGGATGATGTTTTAGGTTTCTGACAACTATGGAATGTGGTTCATAATGGTAAATGACTAGTAATGACCTATCAATAATGTTATTAGATATGTAAAATGAATGGAAGAATGAGCATATGGTGGTTAGTAATTGGTATGTTTGAAATGGATAAATGACAGGTTGAAATATGAACCTGTGAGGGTTGTTTTGGATTTTCTATATGGTTGTTTGTGGATGGATTTCATTATAGATAGAAGTGGGGGTGTGTTTGGAAATGTTAGTGTGATGATGGTTGTGGATTATGATGGGGTTGTAATTTTTTTACACTATAGTTTGGGTTGTGTCTAGTATATAAATATATAAATGATGTGTTTATTTGTCTTATCATTATTCACCACACCTGTATTAGATTACCATACATATGCACAACCTTTCTGGGTTCTGGGTATTTTCCCCCAAGAACCAAGTTAAAAAGGATTTATGGTTGGTTATCCCCTCTTCCCTTCTCTCCCTACTAGGCGTGGAATGGTGGATTTTTTTGGTTAATGTTGTGTGGTATGGTGGGATTGTGTATTGTTTGAGGGGGAATTTGATTGATGTCTTTCATGTTAATCATACCCTATTTCACTAGATCAATGATGGATGGATGTGATTTGATTTGTGTCATGTGGAAGTGGATGTTGAATGGTTAGGATGGTCTGGTTGTGGCTAGTGGTATAGTTGTGGTTACGGAATGGGAGAAAAAATATGAGCAAGGGATGTTTGAACCTATGAGAGGTTGTGGTAGGTTGGGTTGTTACCCATCCTACATCTGATATTAGATGGAGTGAGAATAGGATGTTTTAAATTGGTATTTAAACCCTTTCCTTTTACACATTTTATTACAATATTTTTAAACCACGTTATTTGATTAAATAAAACAAAAGGATTGAGAGGCCTAGTTCCTTTAGAATACTAGGTACATAATTCATCAATTGGAAACAAAAATAACATGTCATTATTTTAATTTCCATAATAATCACCTAAATATCATAAATCTCCTAGAACTATATAGAATAACCTAGGGAATACCTAAAAGAAATGGGTGGTCTATGAATCCTAGTAAAGGAATAAACATGATAAGGAATCATTTCATGTGGGTTAAAAGGAATAACATGATATCATAAAAGATAAGTATCATAAAAAATAATATTTGATCATAACATAAAGAACATGGAAATATAAGATCAAGGTAACATCATATAACATGACAAAAGCCTAAGTTAAGGAAAACTTCTAATATATCCTCACATGGTGGGAGTATACCATAATGAATTAGGTTTAATCCCTAATCCCATTCATAACATATCATGAGACAAAAACACTACCTGATAAATTGGAGAACTATCTATGTTCCCCCATCATATCATGTATATGAATATGTGTGCCACATAAGGAAATAAAAAAATAAGGCATAAACATAAGGATTACCCATGGAAATAAATAGGTAGCATAAACATGTGGTATAGAATAAACAAATGGAATATCATAATAGTATCTATAAAATAATATATTTAAAAGTCATGTAATTTTATAAGAACTGTCCATGAAAAATGATATCCAAGTTAAGTAAAGACATGAAAATGAGTATAGAAATCCCTTTGAAAATGAACCTATTGTGCGGGGTTTTATGGAAAAGGGAGATGATTATTTAAAAAGGGAAAAGGAATAATAATTTTATAAAAAAAATAAATGAACTAAAATGGGTTTACACAATAATCTTAAAATTTCTTAGAAAATATTTTTGGTTTAAAAAAATATAATGACTGATACTAGAAGTCGGGTAAGAAATAGAGAAGTTTACTTTGATAGAGTTTTATTATCAAGAGAATTGAGAAGGGAACCATCTAAAACAAGTATATCCCAATAAAAATGTTAATTAAACTTGGTATATATCTGTGGGACATATATAAATAATATATATGAATTATATAACAATAACAGATAGATAATGTGAGGTAGAGAGAGGGAAATCATGGCATAAAGTGAATGTAGTGGTTCATAGAGATCATCTGCCATAGGTTTAATAGTCATTCAGAACATCCACATAACATCTTGGATAATAAAATTAGACTCATTAGTTACATAATAAATAAAATTTTCCATTATAATTTATTATTCTCATTTACAACTATTTCAGTGAGATATAATTCTTAATATCACTGTTTAGGGGGTGTTCGTTTCATGGTTCCATGGTTCCGTGGTTAGATAACTTATAGAAAATTATTAATATTAATTTAAAATGGTAATGAAAGAGCCCAATCAGATTAATGTATCATAGAGAGGGGGATGGGTTGAATCAGGGATACTCTTTTTCCTTTAAGATTCTTTTCAATTAAAACAAACATTGCCTCCTGTTAGATATTTTAATTCCCTGCTGAAAACAAACTCAACACACATCCATAGGAACACAAATATTTACAAGGTTCATTGTTCAATAAGAATAGCTATGTTTTTTTATGGTTTGGAAATGATCCAATACCATAAAATCCACTAACAAAACAATCCTTAGATTACAACAAGTAGGAAGTAACCTTACACTCATATAGCACTATGAAACAATCCCACTAGTGCATGTGCACCCTCTTAGCACAATAGGGTAATACATATTTTTTTGTAATAACTCTAGTTACCTAAGATGATTTCCAATTCAATAAATGTATTCAAATTGTAATACAACTCATCAATTCCTTACCTAGAAGAAAGGTAATAACTTCCTGGACTTTGTTATGAAACACTGAGTCTGATTCCTTCGAATACAATTCTTTCAAAACAAAGCTCCCAGTATGATTCTTTCAATAAAAAAGTCCCATTACGATTCTTTCCAAACAAAGAATCCATTATTATTATTTCAATACAAATCTCCAATTACAATTCATTCAATACAAATATCTCATCCCAATTTTCTAATAGAAAACAATAGAGAAGAATTGTCACCACTTCAATTCCCGAATACAATTCTTCAAGTCAGATTTTCTTGATAGAATGTTGTACAAATAAATCAGCACTGCTTGAATTCCTGAATACAATTCTTCAAGTCTCATTTTCCTGATAGAATGAAATACAAATGAATCGGCACTTCTTCAATTCCCGAATAAAATTGTCATGGCTAATAGAATATGAATGAATCGGCACCACCCAAAACAATTTAAAATATGAACGGAATTGATCTTTTCTTATCTCTAAAAACCTATAGCTTCACTCTCTTCTAAAAGTCACTCATGTAAAATGTACTCCATGCTTTTTATAGGTGACCCAAAACATATTTTGGTGAGAATCCCAAAACACTTTCCTGTACACTTATATTCAGCCAAATTTTAATTTCTCCTGAAATCTCAGAGCAATTATGACTTCGACAATGCTTCTCAATGCTTCTCAAATCTTCTACAATATTCATCTCTTCTTTTCTAGACTCCCATTTAAAATTTCAATACAATTAAATTTGATGAGAAATACATGGGTTTGAATCGAATTATCTCATAATTATTTCTTAAAAACAATTCTTGAAATAGTTCCAAATGAATGTGTCTGAAGAAATGCACTTCTCCAATTGAGATACATTCTCTCTTTTAAAAGAAAGGCTCCCCATTTCAAAATTCATTCATCGGTCTCCTTCAATTTTCTTTTCTCTTTACCCACAAGAGAAAACAAACTCCATTCACCAACATGTGAATTTATCCTGACAACCTTCAAGACTTTTAAATAATTGAGGATCATCTCTAGCATTGCCTGAATTCAATTGGAAGTTATTGTAACTTTCCCTTAATTCCTGCTCATTTCTTTTCATTTTAATACAAGTTTGTCATTTTATGAATAAAATGGTCAGGATTCTATTATCCTAAATACAATAATCATGGATATGAATTTCCTTGATACGATCGTGCTGGATACGATCATTCTGGTTATGATCATGCTGGAAATTTTTTGTCACGATTACTGGATACGATCGTTGATCATTTCTAGTTATGATTTTTGGATATGATTACTCATCATTTTTTGTTACAATTGCTGGATAGGATCACTGATCATTTCTGGTTATGATTGTTGGATATGATCACTGATAATTTCTAGTTATGATTTCTAGATATGATCGCTGATTATTTATGGTTACGATTTCTGGATATGATCATCCTGGTTACAATTGCTGGACATGATCAAATACAATCTGATGACAAAGATTTTCCCATATATGATACAAAATAATATGATAAGGATGATCTGCCCAGATACGATACAAAACAATATAAATATGATTTATTCTCAATCGACACCATCTCATTCCTTTTCTTCTACGTGAATACGATTTTTTTGAAAAATAATCAGTGTCTCATCTTCCATTGGAACCACATCGATCGGCACCACTTACAATTAACATCACATTTCCCATTGGCATCACCCTTTTCAAATGGAATCACTTTTCACTTCCACTCGTTATACAATTGTTTTCAAACACAATTGATACAATCTGGATATGATTGTTTTGAAGGAAAATAGATACAATCTGGATATGATTGTTTTCTGATTATTTTGAAAAACAATAAGCACCACTTCATTATTTTTTTATTGTTTTGAAAAAAAAATTTGCACCATTTATTTCTTTTCTGATTGTTTTTTGAAAAAGAATTGGCACCACTTCTTTCTGTCTACCATCCAGATATGATAACCTTGAATATGATTCTTTTCTGACTGTTTTGAAAAACAATCTGAATACAATTCTTTTCTGATTGTTTTGAAAAACAATTTGAATACAATTCTTTTCTAATTGGTAGCATCTCTTTCATTCCCCCATTCTTCTATAAATTTTGCATCACAGGATCTCACATCAACTCCTCATTTATATAAAATAAAAACCAGCAAACCATTATCAAAATTAATTTAATCATAGTCATAATGACTCTAATTCTCTAGAAAAACAAAAACCTCTTTCACATCATATTTAGAGTGAGTCTGGTGACCATCTACTTCCAGCTAGATTTTTTCACTTTCAAAGAAACTTCTTCCCATTACAATAGAATTTCATAGTTAGTATTATTTCTTTTAAAAACATGGATCCAATTATTTTCAAAACATGGATCTGATTGTTTTTTAAAAACATGAATCTGATACCTTTCAAAACAACATAGATGTGATTCTTTTAAAAACATGGATCTGATTGTTTGGGAAAGCATGGATCTGATTCCTTTCAAAACAACCTGGATCTGATTTCTTTCAAAACAATCCTCAATAGGATTGTTTAAAACTAATACAATTCCTATTGAAAACAAAATGATTCATTATACCTTTATTCTTTCATTCAATCCCATTCAATCTTAATTCCCATTCATCATCTTTCTCAACATACTTTATTTCTTCATCATACTGATATATTGACAACAAATACAACCAAAACACAACTTGGTCCTAACAATATCCCCCTTTGTATTTGTTATCAGTACCCACTTCAATCACTGCAACCATATGAAAACAATAATGGGTGTTTTTTCATTTCTTGATCCCCCACTTTTTGTTCTTCTCCCCCTTTCTCTTATCTCTACCCTTATTGACATTAAAATTCAAAGAGTTCATCATGATATGTTTCTCCATTGTTTGTAAATGATCACCATTTCAAGAGGTTGGGATTTTTCTTTTAAATGGGTATCACATTTTTTTATCATAGAACCATTAACCAAACAACTCTATGTCCATGTGGGAAAACCTGGTGTAGAAAATAGGAGTATATAATCAAGGTGATCAATGTTTTCCTTAACAAAACATTCATGTAATACATTTTCCATACTTCTTTAAACATATTCTTGACTGGGAAAAAACCTTGAAGGAATTTTTCTAATACAAAATTAACCTAATCAAATCTCAATAAACATATCATAAATATCATATGTATAAAAACACAACTTCATGGAAAAAACATTTCTCATCCTCGTTAATTTCTTTTGAAATAAAAGTAAGAGACTCATCAATTCCATATTTCTTATTTACACTCCTTTAATTCCTTACATGTTATCACAAGTATGCAGGGATATTGGGAATAAAGAGGAACCCTGATTGTTTATTAGAAACAACAATCAGAGTAAGAATCCTCTCTTAGTCTTAACTTCTTCTTATTATTCTTGGACTTTTCATTGGATGTGCTTTATTCTTTATGTTTATCCTTCTGGAGTTTTGTAACAGCTTTCTTCTTATCTGTCAAATTTTTTGATAAGGATGATGACTGTTCTTCATCTTTATGAACATGTTTATTATAATCAATTTGTTCCATGTTGTTCATTATTATATTTTTCTCTAGAATGATAGTTGAATAGGTTTTGAAATCATTCCCTTATTTCTCATCATCACCATTTATGGATACATTAATTTTAATATTTCCCATATCTTTAGAAGTATTATTCATCCTTTATTATTTTACTTTCTTTTGTGATTCCTCCAATTTCCTAGCTAGGTCAATGTGTTCTGACCAAACAACTAAGCACTCATTATTTTGAAATTTAGAAAATCCTTCATTCTTAAATTCTAAAACATCTGTCTTCTAAGAATTGTTAAGAATATTTTGTTGTGCTGGTGACAAAACAAGAAATATTTTTTCAAGGTGTCTAGGTTTCACACACCTTTCACAATTAGTTTCCAATGGTTAGAACCTATTTTCAATATTTACTTCATTATTCTCATATTTCATTAACACAGCCTTCTCAGTATTCTTGTTTTGAAAGAATTGACTCCCCCTTAAACCATTCCTTCCATAACCTGTGGAATAATAGTATTTTTTGGTTGAACCACACATATTCTCTATATGTCCTAATCCACCAAAATACTAGCAATATCCAAAAAAAAGGAGTATTTGTCTCTAAATCTTCTATAGTGTCTAGATTTTTGAATGTGTTTCTCAGCCACCTTCTTCTCTTTATTTTCCAATCCATAAAACTTTCTGTTATCAATCAGATTCTTCCTTTTCTTTTATAAATTATCAAAACCTGGAGTATTGGTAACATTTTTAGATTCATAATGTTTCAAAACATTCCCTACCTTTTTGGTCTTGACCACATACAAAATAGTCCCAGCTTTCTTATTATCAAAAATAGTTCCATTCTTATTCTCACCCTTTGAATGTATCTTTTATTGAAACTTTAAATGTTTCTCATTAAAAGAACATTCACCGAATTATGTTATTGAGTTTTGGAATCGTAGAATTTTATTTTCAACTTCATTGAGTTTTTGTGGGACATGTTCCAACTCTTCTTCTTTTACTTTCAACTTCACCTCTAAATGCTCATTATGATTCTTTTCTTCTTCAAGATATTTCTTCAAATCATCAATGTCTTTAATCATATTTTCATTCTCACAAGGAAAACATTCTTGGTTTCTTAAGAATTCATATTCCACCTTTTGGTTATTCTTTTTAAGTATTTTGGTCTTTCTCAGACATTCTTTCAAATCATTTTTCAAATGTATTTCAAGATGAGTTTCTTCTTTAGTGGGATTGTTTCTTTTGAATTCATCATCATTCATAGTTGCGATAAAATTATTTTCCCTAGCATGCTCAATGGATTTTTCGGATTCATCTTCACTTTCTTCTTCTTCTTCTTCAGCACAACTACTTTCATTTCTGGAAGAACATTATTCATTAACTATTAAAATGAACATGTTTTCTTCACTGTCATTTTTAACATACTCACTATCATATTCCTTAGCCAAAAATCCTTTCCTTTTATATTTGGAGAAATTATTATTTTCCCTCTTGGAATATAATTTTATTTATCACCCTTTTTCTTCCAAGATCTTATTATCCTTCTTTCTTCATCTTCACTTTGTTCTTCATCGATTTCTTCTTCATTACCTTTTTTAGGACAATTGGCAAAAAAAATTCCCAATTGATCCACATCCAAAACACTTTAAGATAAGTTTCCCTTTATACCTTCATATACCACTCTTCACATTCTTAGAAAACAAGGACAAAATTGAATCAATATTTTTAGATACCTTATTTTCAGAGTCAGAATCACCAACTTCATCTTCAATAAAAATATTATTTTACTTTTCTTTCTTCATATCTTTGAAAGTCATTTCTCTATCAACCATTTTTTTCTCTTCATATCATTCTCTCTTCTCATTTTATAAGTGATAAGAGTACTATGTAAATCATTAAGATATAATGTTCCAAGATCTCTATCTTCCAATGAAGAAACATTTTCATCAGATTTTTCAGGTAAGATTATCAAGATCTTTTCAAAAACTATAGAGTCTTTCATATTTTCACCAAGACAAATGATAGTACTCACAATTTCATTCACCCTGGTAAATAATTCCCCAATAGATCCATTCTCACCCATATTCAAATCTTCATACTTCAATCTCTATATTTGTAACTTTTCATTCTTCACTTTTTTGTTTCCTTACTATATGTTTTTCAACTTATCCCATATACCTTTATTTTTGGCAACACCTTTCACTCTCAGAAATTCACTTTTATAAAGTGATGATAATATAGAATTAGTGTCCCTTCCATCATTCTCAAGAAACTTTTATTCAACAGGTGTAAGTGAAGCACTGTCTTCAATGGGAGGAAACCCAACTATTTCAACTTAAAGAACATCATAGTTGATAGACAGAAGATATGGTATCATTCTATCTTTCTAGATGTGATAGTTGTTTCCATCAAAAACCAGAATACCTTTACTTTTCACATAGTTCACTTTCTCCATCAGTAAATAATAATGAAGGTAACCTCCCTTTGATACCAATTAAAAGTTCCCATTCGGAGTATTGTGTCACTGAGAGGGGGAGGGGTGAATAAGTGATAAACTTTTTGTTTTATTCTTCTTTTCAATTGAAACATCATTTTCCTCCTATTATATATTTCACTTCCCAGCTTAAAATAAACACAACACACATCCATAGGAACACAAAGATTTATAAGGTTCAATATTCAATAAGAATAGTTATGTCATTGGTATGGTATGAAAATGATCCAACACCATATAATTTACTAAGAAAACAATCCTTGGGTTTAAAATGAGTAGGAAATACTCTAACACTCTTATATAACTATGAAACAATCTCACTAGTGTGTGTTCACCCTCTTAGCACAATAAGGTAATATAATTTCTTTTATAACAACTTGTGTTACTTGCGCTTATTTTCAATTCACCAAATATATTCAAATTCTAATACAATTCATCAATTACATACCCAGAAGAAAGGTAGGAACTACCTAGACTTTGATATGAAACATGGAGTATGATTCCTCCAAGTACGGTTATTTCAAAACAATGCTCCCAGTCCACTTGTTTCAATACAAAGCTCCCGTTCTGATTCTTTAAGAACAAATCTCCCAATCTAATTCTTTCAATAAAAACTCCCATTAAGATTATTTAAAAACAAATATTCCATTAAGATTCTTTCAATACAAAGATCCCATTACGATTCTTTCAATTTAAAGCTCCCATCCTGATTTTCTGATAGAGAACCATAGTATAGAATTGGCACCACTTCAATTCTTGAATAAAATTCTTCATGTCTTATTTCCTTGAGAGAATAAAATACAAATAAATTGGAACTGCTTCAATTCAAAAATATAATTCTTCAAGACAGATTTTCCTGATAGAATGAAATACTAATGAATCATCACTACTTCAATTCCCAAAAACAATTATCATGTTGAATAGAATATGAATGAATCATCACCACTCAAAACAATTGAAAATATAAACAGATTTGATCTCTTCTTTTCTCTAGAAACCTAGAGATTCTATGTATTCTTCAAGTCACACAAGTACAATGTACTTCACACCTTTTATAGGTGACAAAAAACATGTTTATGTTGGAATCGCAACCCCTTTTCCACTCACATAAATTCAACCAAATCTGAACTTATCCTAAAATATCAGAGCAATTGTGACTACGTCAACACTTCTTGATTCTTCTCGAATCTTCTACAATATTTATCTCTTCTTTTTCGGACTCCCATTTCAAATGCTAATAAAATTTCAATTGATGAGAAATACATGGGTCTGAATCTGATTATCTCATACTGATTTCTTCAAAATAACGCTTGAAACAATACCAAATGAATTTGTTTGAAGAAATTCACTTCTCCACTTGAGATAAAATATCTATTTTAAAAGAACGGATCCCCCTTTTACAATTCATTCATCAGTCTCCTTATCTTTTATTTTCACTTTAACCACATGAGAAAACACACTCCATTCACCAATATGTTCTTATATCATGACTAGCTTCATGACTTTGAAATCATTGAGGATCATCTTTAGCATCGTCTGAATTCAATTAGAAAGTATTGTATCTTTATATTCATTCATGCTTCTTTCTTTTCATCTCAGTCCAAAAATGATATTTTCTGATTACAATTGTTATGATACTATTATACTGAATAAGATCATTCTAGATACAATCATCTTGTATATGATCAAGTTGGATATGATAATTTTGGTTATGATCATGTTTGATACAATAATCCTAGACATTTCTAGTTATGATTGCTGGATACAATCACGGATCATTTTTTGTTATGATTGTTGAATACGATCAGTATTCATTTATAGTTATGATTTCTAGATAGGATCACTAATCATTTATGGTTATGATTACTGGATATGATCACTGATCATTTCTGGTTATGATTTCTGTATATGATCGCTGATCATTTCTGGTTACGATTTCTGGAGATGATCATCCTAGTTACGATTGTTGGACATGACCAAATACAATCTGATGACAAAGATCTTCCCAGATATGATACAAAAAAATCTTTTAAAGATGATCTTCCCCGATACAATAAAAAAAATATGAATATGATTCATTCTCAATCAACACCATCTCATTCCTTTTCTTATACCTGAATACGATTGTTTTGAAAAACAATTGTTGTCTCATCTTCCATTAGCACCACTTTGAGTGGAATAACTTACCATCGACATCACCTTTCCCATCGGCATCACCCTTTTCAATCAGCATCACTTTTCACTTCCACTTGGTATTAAATTGTTTTGAATGAAAATCGATACAATCTAGATATTATTTTTTTGAAGGAAAATCAATACAATCTGGATAAGATTGTTTTCTTATGTTTTTCAAAAACCATAGGATCTACTTCTTTCTTTTCTGAGTTTTTTGAAAAACTATGGGCACCATGGCATTATTTTCTGATTGTTTTGAAAAATAATTGGAACCACTTCTTTATCTCGGCCATCTAGATACGATAAATCTAAAAATGATTCTTTTCTAATTGTTTTGAAAAACAGTCTGAATATAATTCTTTTTTTGTTGTTTTGAAAATCAATCTGAATATAATTCGTTTCTAATTGGCATCATCTCTTTCACTCCCCCTTTCTTCTCTCACACTTCCATCACAAGTTCTCACTTCAACGCATGATTTATATGAAATAAAAACTAGTGAAGAAACATCATAATTAATTTAATCATAGTCATAATGTCTCTGATTCTCTAGAAAAACAAAAACTTATTTCTCTTTGTATTTAGATTGAATCTGATGAAAATCTACTTCCATCAAGATGTTTTCAATTTCAAATCCACTTCTTCCCATTACAATGGACTTTTATATTGATTTCTATTTCTTTTAAAAACATCAATCTGATTTTTTTCAAAACATGGATCCCATTGTTTTTGAAAACCGGAATCTGATTCCTTTCAAAAAAAAACATGGATCCGATTCATTTCAAAACATGGATTCGATTATTTTTGAAAACATGGATCCGATTCCTTTCCAAACAATATAGATCTGATTCCTTTCAAAACAATCCTCAATATGACTATTTTAAAACCAATACAATTCTAACTAAAAACAAAACGAGTCATAATACATTTCTTCTTTCTCTCAATCCCTTTCAATCTAAATTCTCATTCATCATCTTTATCAACATCCTCACATTCTTCAGCATATCGATCGATTGACAAAAAATAAAACCAAAACACAACTTGGTCTTAACACGTAATATTACTATAGAAGTGAAATAAAATGTTATTAATGAATATACATAAATTAAAATGGTCCCAAATATCCATATGTGTTCAAACATTGGGATGATTCACATATGAACAATTCTAACGTTATGTGATTAGTTTATTTAGGTTGTTTTATAGACTATCAGAAACAAGAGTAATTTTATTTAATATTATTTCTATATAATAATTAATTAATGTTAAAATATATAATATGCATATTTATATCATTTTAAACAATTATAATAGAAGTTAAACATGTCATGAAGGTGGTAATGTAAAATAAAAACTCATCATCCTTAAATGTAGTGAACCGATATAATATGGGAAATGGATTCATTTTTAGAATGAAAATAGTGGAGAAGAGTATTGAACATAGATACTCCATTAAAATATAAAATTAAATTATATATTTATATTTGATACTAGATTTATTATTCCATGTTGGATTGAATTATTTTAGTGGATGTGGAAGAAAAAAGATTTCAAGAATCACTTGATTGAATTACATTATCCATTGGATGTCTCTTTTTTGGGATTACACTTTAAAAAACCTTGGATTGGTAATTTTATGAGCCTAGTATCACAATAATGTGGGAAAGAATACTAGTAAAGGAATTGGGTAAAAATTGGGAAAGCTCCAAGTCTTATATGGTGTGATGATAAGGGGTGGAATTTATAAGTGGAGGGGAGATGTGTTTTGAATATTATATTCAATATATTATTATTTTGGCTCAATAATAAAAATATTATTGATTCTTGTGACTCTATACCATAAATTTTACATGTTATTTTGAACTAATTTTTTCTTAAATCATTCACGGCTCACCATATTTTTTTGTATTCCAATATTCACAAAAAAGTTAATTATTTTACCAAAAATTACAAACATTTACCTGAACCATTTTTTGAAATATCAATTCCAAAATTGAAATCCAATTTATGAAAATAATTTTATAAATATGAGAAGATTAATTTGTATATAAAATTCTCATTTACTTGAAAATTGTCAATTTTAAAATCAAGATCAATTTTTGGCCCTTTGAAAAATAACTTAAGGAATATTAAAATTATATTATCATTATAATATACCATAATACTAATTTATAAACCCATTTTATGAAAAAAAAATCTTTTAAAAGTTAATATTTTTAAATAAAATAAAAATAAAACATAAATTTTTTACAAAAATTTCATTACTTATTTTATCAATAAAACATTTATTTTGTTTTATCATGACATAATTATGTCATATTTTAATTTTATAAGATAATTAAATATTATTTACACATCCATGGGTGAGGATAATATTCTATTGTTCATATTTCTATTCCTAATAGTCATATTACTATTCCAATAATCATGTTACTATTAGAACGGTCATATTTTTAATAGTCATATGTGTTCCCTACTTCTTATAAATACCTCTTATTTTATTTTTTCTTAACTCAAATCAGTTATCTATCAAGTATATACATTATAATTTTCATAATGAAAATTTCATTAATAGTATTATACATCATTTCTACATTGTTTTTTGTTAGTGCAATTAATATGCGAGATCTAGTATATTTAAATTTTCTTATTACTGCTATATTATTTTATATTTTTTCCCACTGTAATACAATAAATTTTTATTGAAATATTTATTCTCAAAATTTAATTTTAAAATTATCAGAATTACATGTTGTTATTTTTATCAAGTGGAGAATGTTATTTATACTACATTACTAAATGTGAAACAATTATAATAAATGAAATTCCATTGATAAAAATATAGTTCATTACAGTTGTGGATTTGGTCAATAAAATTAGTGGAGAAGTAGTTTCGGGGTGACTATTTTTATATTCTTCAAATTAAGTTATTAAACATGGATGTGATACTTCGTGATTGATCATTAGTGAGGTTGTGTGGAAGTTGAACTGGTAGGTGATAGTTTCTTTTGTTCTTGGTACACTATATAATTAAAATTATTCTTCCACATTTTCATGAGAGGTCTTGAGTATGATAACACTCAGTATACATGTTATGATCACACCTATATATATAAACTACTTATCAAGTTTCTAGGGTGTTTTTGGAGACCAAACTAGATCGTCATATCTTGTAGCATGGGTTTTTTATGGAGTCGCTGCCTAATATTTTTATCGTTTAATTTGTTTTTTGTATTAATTTATTCTTACATTATACAACTATTATGAATTTTGATTTATTTATAATATGGTGTTGATCAGTTCTTAATTTAATTATTCATGGGTTTTGAGAAGGAAATTCCTCCTATTTTTATATTTTATACCCTTTGTGTTAGTCTCCCACTTAGAACCTACTAGAGGTAGACCTCAGCGACTACTCTCATCCTCCCCAAAGGCCTTAGAGGGGTTCCTTGTTGAAGTAGGTCTAGAAAATGGTAGATTTAATACATATTCAAAATATATCTATTATAATTCATATACTAATTACAAATGAGCTGGGGTGATTTCACAATGATCTAGTTAAATCATCTCTCCAAACCCCAAAGTGGGAAAACCAAAATCTAGGAGAGATCAAGTAGAGAAAAAAGAGAATAAGGGACTTGATATTTCATTATATATGTGTGAAACCCCAATTTAAAATGATCTGGATAAAATTATAGAAAATGTAGAGATAATGGAGATATAAAGAGTGATATCCCTCTTTTTTTGTTCAACTCGAGTAAATGAAGTTTCAAATAATTCCACAGAAAACATTATGAAAAGGAACAACTAAAATATTCATATAGAAAGGTTGTGGTGTGAACATAATAATCATTCCCTGATGCACCTTCACTTATCCAAGTCATGACATGGTCTCTATGGGTCACGATGCCCCCAACCAAATCAAAATGGTTCATCCCCTTACTATTATATGTCATAGCATGAACCACCTATGTCACTACAAAACTACCCCTAAAAATCATGATTATCATTCAAGAAGAATCGTAGTGGGATCCTATTATGTTGTGGTGTGATCATATATCTGTTATAGTATATCATCCTCCAATACTCGATAACTCACTCTTGGTATTCTACAACAAAAGCACTAATCTTTATGTGTCCCATAAATCATTAAAAACATGATCAGAACACACATCACTCACTCCCAGGACAAAAAACATAAATTTAACACAAGTTTTCCGACCATAATATTTTGTTTTGTTATGGTATATATGAGGGTAACAATAGATATTATAGATATTATCATTCAACTGTATGTTTCATAACATACAATTGAATGCATAAACACCAAAGTAGTGTCCCTAATAGATTTATATAGGGGTATCCACCATGATATGGGGTTTATGCTAGTCTATTTACAACATTTTTAAATCTCTCCTTCTTATATCTCCCTTTTTATACCTCTTTTATATCATTAAGTTCTTATAATCTATGGATGTTTGAATAATCACACTCTTTTGATGATTGATTTAGCACAACCTTTGGATAACTTCATAGGAGGGATTTCATTCGAATTCTTATAATGTAATATTCATCAAAAACAAGGGATTAAGACTAATGTAGCAACTATCTTTGGTGGAAGGAAAACATTTTATTCATTTATTATTTGAATGATTTAATTTATCAATAAGTTCTGGTCCTTCTTTTTTCCCTTTATTTCATTCATTATATTTCAAAATTATTGTTATATTATTTTAAACTGATAAATTTTAACATAAAAATATCCCAATCATGTGCCTTATGATATAGGCTAACATGTGTCTTATATATATTAGGATTTAGGTAATATCTCAATCAATGTCACCATCCATAGGTCATCTCAATGGGAACATGGTACCATGTAATTTTATACAGTTTCATTGTACTGGTACTAAATAATTTTGATAAATTCAATTCTCTCCCTTCAATTATCTATCTAAATGCACATTCAACTTCCTAAATATCACTTCTAACATATTAAAAGGTAATAATTTACAAAATTTTATAAAAAAAAATCAAATCCAATTTTCCAAATCATTGAGTTGCTTGATGAATATGTTCTAGAGATAATTTATTATTTTATTAAAAATATATTTTCTCTATAGAAAACATTAATTAATAAGAATTATTGATATGAAAAGGATCTTACATCTTACCTATCTTATCATGATGATTTAAACAATTCCGAAAAGTTATCATGATAAAATTGAGTTTCATATTTCCCATGAAGTATCTCAAGACCAAACCTCAAGATATGACACCATTAGTTCCCTGTAAGAAAATTATTGATAATTATTTTTTATAAAAACAATTTCAAAATTGGAAGCAGTAAAATTTTTTTTGTAGAAAATTAAATTCATTAATTAAATATTTAATGTTGAAAAGATATTAATTTGAATATTTAAATAATCACAAGATAAATTCAAAAAATCCCTTATAATCCTTTGTGTATAAAATGAATATCTATTTAAAACATGAATGAGAAATAAATAATATAATACACTTATTTGGAAACCATATCCAATTAAAAGTATTAATTAAATTATTCATTAAAAAATTTGAAATATATTCAATATTTAAAAAATCCTTGTTTCAATGTGATTAAATTGTACCATTTAAATTATTCCAAGACTTGAAAAGGTGGTCTTTAAATATTTGAAAATTTATTTTATTTGATGTAAAATATAATTGAATTTTAATATTATGGATCCTCTAAAAAAATAGTATAATTATTTTATGCAGTCTGTGATGATTGAGGTTAATTTCATAAAATTAAATGTCGGTGGGGTATGGTTCCATAAATAATTTAATATGTGTATCTTATTCTAACAATATTGCGTTGTTGGGGTCTATAAATATCATATCTTAACAACAAACCCCGCCCTTACAACCCATCAGTCTCACATTTATCACCCTTGTTAATCGACATTGGTATTTCAATATTAAAATATCCTCACCTGGTGAAAGAATAGTTCATGAATTCCATCCAAGACACCAAACTCTTCTTGATTTTCACAAGTGAAAGCCACAGTCACCTCCCCATATGGCCCTCAATGTATTTTCCAATATATAATCCATTGAGGGTAGTGGTGGCACCAACACCATCTAACTTAACAAGTTCACCAATTTTATTGAACATTATATACTCTATAACTATTTCATATATATTTCATCATGATTTATATAGAATTATGTGGGTGGAGTAGGAATTTTCATGAAAATCCAGGAGGATTAATTAGGAAAGTCAGTGTTAGTGTATCAGTATAGATCATATATAGGGAAATGTTGAAATATAATAATAGGTATTTTGTTATTATAGGTGTAAATATGGAGGGAAACACCTATGGAAGTTGTATGGTCATGGAGACAATGTTTATATTCCCCATGGAGGGCATACTGTTCGAAGTGGAGTATGAGGTGGAGGATAACCTTAAGAGCATAATTTTTTTCAAGAATGTGTAATCCTAAATTTAGGATCACCACATAATATATAAACTCATAATATTTTCATTGATCATAAAATCCAAAAAAATGATTTTAAACTCAATTTTTAAAATGAATAAGTTTAAATGAAAAGTGAAAAATAAATTTTTATTCAGTTGGATTATACTGGTAGGTTTAGATTTTATTTTACTCATAAACTCTATCATTACTATCATGATTGTATGAGTCATTTAGTGATAATAATCTATTGAAATGTGGTTTTTTTAGTGAAGTTTACTTTTTATGATTTGTTAAAGTTGGGTGTTTTCATTCAACATTTTTTTAATATATATTCCTTACCTCTTCAACATGATAATTTTAATTGGAACTGAGAGGGTTCCCTTTTATATTATTACTAGGAATTAGCCTTCATCATTCCCCCTAGGTTTCTTTGGTTCTAATTTCAAATATTGTTTTGTTTCACCTATTTTATGGACTAACTGAAGTATTTGACATTAATAAAATGGGTTTCTTTAAGGTAGAGAGTGGGTTCCCTATCCAAGGATTTTTTTAGATATAATTCCAAAATGTATTATCTAAATCATTATCTTTATTACATTACTAGTTCATTAAAATTGGTATACTCATTCTGGATACACTCTCTTTGATTATTGTTTCAACATTACTTTTTTTCTCCCATCACTACATAATTTTCTATGTTGTCCCAAAATATTTCTAGGGGGTTCAACCTCAGACCGCTACTTACTACACATATTAGTTAGTAGTTAGGATGATTATTAGTATAAATTCTAAACATGATTACCCATCAGAATTAATGACACCATATGGGTGTAAAGTTTTTTGGCACCATTTATAAGGATGGTTCTTTGGTAAAATTTGGGTAATTAGAACTTTTGATTCCTCTTTTAATTTTTTTTCTTTGTTACCCTAGGTATTCACATGTTTTAATTTATGTGTATTTTTAATGAGTATTCAACTAAGGGAAAAGTAGAAATAAATTCTTGGATGTGATCCCAAGATATAAATAATCGGGTGGAATAATAATAACCACGAATTCATGGTTTGTTTAGAAATAGTACAAGGCACTGAAGAAGTAGTCAATGAGAGAGATCTAAGGAATATAAATTTAATATAGTATGGTATACCTTCATGCCTGGGGGTCAAAACAATTATTCTAGTTCCTATGGTTTCTATAAACAATTTCATAATAAATCCAATGATCATTAAAATTATTTCAAATTAGATTCAATTCATTAAGCTACCACAAGAAGACCCCAACCCATGCATGGGAGTTTTCTTAAAAACTATGCTACCTTCCAATTCGGTAATGATTCGAAATAAACTATGAGATTACGAATATTAAAATTTTTACAAAAATAAAAAGGTATGAAGTAGATCTAATGTATAGAACCACATTCCATTTCAATATGGTATAATTTGGAAATAATTGTGCTTACATTATTATTTTCTCCCCCTAAATCTATGTACATTGAAATTGAAATTTTAAATTTCAATCAATTCTATGATGACTCTTTGTAAATATCATGGCCTAGTTATAAAGAGTTGTTTTGGAAATTTCTTCATCATGGTTTGTAAATTTTTCCATTAATCCAAACTTTGTATAAGGTTATTTTTTAGTGGAATTCACCAATAGTATATGTTGGGGTTGGAGGTTCACTAATTAAAAAGATACTATATGAGATATATGAATTTCTATATGAGATTTCAAGAAATTCTTTCTAATAGAAAATGGAAGGATTCAAAAATAGATGCCTTTTCATGGTAGATAACATTGGTTGGATGACTACATAATTAGAAGCTCTAGGGAAGAGATATATGCAAATATATCCATGCACCAAATCTGTGAAATTTACTGTAAATAATAAAATAATGTTTATTATAACTGTCTAATTATTTTCCAAGGTTAGAGGCCACAAAAAAATCAAGCATCTCAAAAAAGAGCATAGGGATTCAAATAATATCAAGGGAAATATCTTGAAATAAAACCAAATTGGTTGAAGAATACCATATCAAATTTCATGAAAACTATTAGAGATTCCAAAAATGAGTTAAAGGGTTATTAAAAATATTATAAATCATCCAAGAGAAATCAATAATATTTATATGCACAGATTTCCAAAAAAAACTAAGGAAATTCTATAGGAATGATTCCTTGTGACACTAAGGTCCACCTAGTATGAAAATTCAAGTCTATATCCATGAGTATTGGTAATATTATAGAATAATATATTAAAAAATGATAACATAGAAAGAAAAATAAGTATAAAAAGAGAAGGAAAATGAAAAAAAAGGATAAAGTAGAAGAGAAGGTATTTGATAAGTAAGATATTGTGAAGGCACCACCACATTATATACCACGACATCCATTAAAATAAAAGATAAAGTAAGGTAAAATGGAATAAAGAAGAGTTAAGCTTTTGTTAATGTTTAAGAAACATCACATTAACATTCATTTTTTTTGTATCTTTAGAGAATATTATCATATAATAAATATTTATGAAAAATTTTGTTTCACATAAGAGGAATATTTAGGACATGGGAACAATACCCATCATTAGATAATTATCATCCATGGTTTTTAGGTTTCTTTAATTGGATTAATAAGATCCTAGTGGTTTTTTAAAATTGTGTATATTAAATCTTATGAGTTTGATTAATATTTTGTGATCTAGGACTGAGAGTGAAAATCATATCATACTCAATATTAAATAACTTAGGATTAGAGTATATTAATCCCACAATTGTTTCCCTTTACAAGGTGGAAATATGAGATTCATTTCTAGTATATTTTTAGGATGCATGTACTCATGATATGAAGATAAATATAGTCAAATTTACCATTATTTATGAGAGAACGTTTTCAAGTGAGGAAGAACACAATGTGACATGTATAAAAATAATAAGCTGAAATATGTGAATGTAATTTAATAAAATTTTAATAATTTAAATAAAGAGAGTAAAATGCGTGATTAATTTTTTTTCCTAAAAAATGCGGTATTGAAAAAAAATCTATGGTGATGCATGAAAACTTACTAATTATTCATAATTATTTAGTTTTTCTATAATTATTTATAAACCATTGTTGGATGGGTTTGTGTTATGATTATGTGAAGATTTTATGTGTGATGACTAGTAAGAGATTAAGTGTGGGGGACTTAGAAGCTAAAAATTATGCATAATTTTTAAAATAAAATCTTCACTATTTAATACTATTTCATATGTAACATTGTTTTCTCTATTAATTAAATCAAAAATATATATTTATATTTTATTTTAGATAGAATTTACAAAATGAAATGGATAAAAGTTTAGTTTTTTGTCATTGAGGCAGAAATTTGGCATATGAAATTTGAAAATATTAAAATATATTTTAATGTTAAAAAATATACTAGCCCTTGGCTAGAACCACCAGAGTTTCTAGTCAACATGATGTAGTAGATAGTATTTAAATAACATATAGGTCTAGGTTGGTAATAGAGGATCCTAGCTTGCATGGGTTTATACTAGGTAGAGAGGTACATCCACGGTGTGAGGCAGCATGGTTGGAAGTGTTTATAGTGTGGGGAAGCACTGTCGAAGGAAACAAACCACTGGGGAGTGCTCCATTTTATCAAGAAGAGTCATGTACAAGAGGAAATTTTATGTGGGACATTTTAGATAGGAAATTATTCAACTTTAATGAAACATGCATGAAATAGTAAAAATGTATTTTAGTAAATATTCTTCCTCATGTGCTAAGGTATTTATGAAGTTTAACACGTCACAACTGTTGCACCTATGTCATGAAGCTATGATCATAAAGTTATTGGAGTTGGTTCCCTATAACCATAATTTTTTTCTTTATATTAACTATGTATTCATATATTTTAATATAAATAAATATATTATCAAAAATTAATAATTATTATGTGTGAAAGTAATGTGATAAGGTCCTAGAATATCTATTATAATGATAATTTTATAATAGTTACCCATTATGATAAGACTTTAAAGATCTAGGAGGATATTCTTAAATGATGTTTTATAGTCAGATTACATTCTAAGATGGGACATGCATTATTTTTAGTATCATGCGTTAGTACTCAATTCATGAACACCTCCCCATCAAGATACCACAATGAGGGGAGATAGATGGTGACTTGCAAATTCCTACCTCTAGTAGGACCCAGGTTAGTGACTCGCATTCAATGTATAGTTAACAGGAAAATGGGATTCATTAACCTCTAACCAAAACATGAATAAGAAATAGGTAATAATGATAAAAAAACCAACAAATTGTTATACATATATATAAAATAAAACCAAAGTGAAAAAATTAAATGACATAAAATACTAAAATGACCAAAATGAAAAACTAAAAGTACAAAAAAGGTAAGGATGATAGTGAACATAAAGCCCAAACAACTCTTATTAAACCCTAATCTACTAATATCTATCATTATCACCAACCTACATATTGTGACCTAGAAACTAGTTTATATATAGGTAGGGTGAGTGTGACATTATACTAACTAGGATCCTCCCCATATACCCTCGTGAAAAAGATAAATAAATCATGCTAAAGCATAGTTCACAATAGTGAAACTAACTCATCACCTAAATAGTTATACTAAATTCTCAACCTCAGCATGGATATATCTCACCATGTAATTAATACAAGAGAGAATATAATATAATAATAAAACATCAAAAGTACCATCCTCCTACTTCCCCACTAGTTTTCCATTCTACACCAACATAGAACATCCTAATACATATCTCTCAAAAATGTAAGCCAGCCTGAGGACACTTGGGGAATGCATTATAACATACACCTCATCTACCACATAACCAAAAAATATCTTATCAACATATAGTAACCAAGAATTTTATGAAACCAGTCACAGCTTGTATGATGTATATCAAACATCAGATATTACATCTCAATCCATTGCATCCCATATTTTGAGTAACGACCTCAATCCATCACAGACTATACACTTCATATCTATAATAATCCTTTACATACTATATCTAGTAATACATGTGTGTGAAATAACTACAAGACATAAGATTACTCTACACACATATTTGGGAAAACTAACCAGCATGTATACCCGAATAATTAACTACAAAAAGAAGATAGTGGGGCTAGAGGGTTTAGTCAGCCATCTATCCTCCCACTAGGATGATAGAGAAAACAGCCCCCCCCCCATAGTATATTGGGTGTCACTTTCCCAAAAAAATAAGGGTGGGGTAGAATATGAAATCACATAATATATAAGATATAATATAGATCACAACCACACTATGGGTATAACCTATTCTTATACTCAACTATAGCTAACTTCGCTCAGAATCCTAGTTTCTATTTCCAAGACCAGATATCCTATAAGAAAACAAGAATTTAAAGAGGTACATTAAATTCATTTTTAACTTTATTATTTTCATCCATTAATTAGTTCAGTATACATGAATTAACTATTAACAATTTTACCACATTTTATTACATTGTAATACATTAATTATTAGTGTAATGTTCATTCCCTCTAAAAATATTCCAACCTAAGTTGTTGGTTTACCAAGATTATCATATTTAAAGAATTTTCATTCCATCACCAACTAACCATGTCGATTAAAAATTATTTATTCAATATTATCATTATTCCATATCCAGTTTCTCTAATAAAACCATCCTAAGATACCACTATGAAGTAACATGAAACCAAGAATGTACAAATTCCATAAGTATTATGGGAAAAATCATTTATAATAAGTAACTCGGATATCTTCAATTAAATAGATTCACAAGAATTCATACCAGCTCTCAGTATCTCAACGATAAGTAATCATGGTATTAACATATTCCATCACCTCTGGTTTTATATCCGAAACCCACATGTATATTATGACTCATAATTCCATCATAATAATCATATATTGCCACATCATCTGGGACTCCCTACCCATACATAACATCAGCCACATCAAGCTCACATCACGTTCTCCCCCCCCATATCAAAATATCCCTTAAGTCTTAGTCGTATCATGATCATATCACTATCAATGTATCCAAATAACTTCACAAAAACATCATAAACAAACAAGTAAATTAGGCCCTCAAAACAAGGAATTCATATTTCTTAAGAACACAGGAAACTCAAGCCCCAGCAATAAACATTACCTTTATCACACAACTAGTTACCATTAAATATTTAATTAACAGATTCATTTATTTATAGGATCTAACTATAGGAATCCTAAGGAATCAAACTATAACAATCTATAAAAGGAAAAACATGCTATTAGAATTTATTCTGGTTTAAAAAACCTAGATAAGTACCATTCTCTATTAAAAATCCTTTTTAAGTGTCAACAAGAATAAAAGTGCTTCATATTATTTATCAATTCCAATTAAGTGTGTGAATTTCATCAATTTTATTATCATAAAATTATATTAACCATCATATTAAAAATATGGATCTTATATTATTATTCGTAAGAAAATTAATTATCAATTAATTCGGCCTTTTTTTCTAAAAATTCAATATGCTACTCTAAGATTAAAGAAATTAAATCAATCAAGGAATAGATATCACACTATCTTGCAAATCATGAGGAAAATCGCGATCACAGTAAAAAAAACAACTTCAGCATGTGATCTCAATATAATTTCTTTAATATAGCTTCATAATTAATTGGTTAATTCCATTTCTATCCAAAGGTATAAATAATCATAAATTTATTATTTCACATAAATAAAATAGAATAAATGATTCACCTAACTCAAAAGTCATCGACCTTCTTCATATGAGAATGGACCACATTGCAGATCTCCAATCACATGTCCTACAAGAACTACATCCATAAAAGTATGTCACCACACAACTCCACCAACCAAAACCAAGATAAACCTCATTAGAAACAACAAAGATAAAACTCCATAGCATGGAAAGAATACATGGGAGGAAACAAGATCAAACTTGGAGAAACTACTAGAAAATGGAGAATGAATACACCATGGATCAACTCAGGTCACCTTGGTTTAAAGATGAATTCACAATGATTTATTCCCATTGAAGGAGTCTCAAAATGATAATAGGATGAGAGAATGCTTGCTATAAAATAAGAGGATGTTTAGGGTTTTAGAAACACCCCAATTAGATTAACTTTTTAACATGTAGCATAGTACATTTATATGGTGTGTAAACCATTTATACATCATGTAAATGATGGGGTTAAATATCACCAAAAAAAGTGTCACCATTCTTTTATCTCTCCATGATGATTTATAGGTAATAAACCATGATTGCACAAGCCATGAACTGTACATGAATGTCATGTAAGATTTACATGTCATGTATTCATCCTTCTTCCATATTTTAATATCCAAAACCATCAAAACCACTTTCAAGCCTCCTCTGAGCTACATGCACCTTAGAAACCTAAAAAGGGTTGGACCACATGGATCTAGGACCTTGCATTAGATACCTCACAAAAAAATCACATCCCTAAGAATCAAAAACCATCCCAGAGAGAAAACCAAAAATGGGTCATCAAAACAACCACCCTGTGAGATACCTCTCAAATATCTCACCATCTCAAAAGAACAACCACCTTAGTAGAGGAAAAATTAAAAAACCATGGAATAATAACAAATATCTCCTGAACATTATCTTGAGGGAGATAACTCTCAAATGAAAGTAAAGACAGAATAAGAAATAAGATAAAAATATCTCATAAACAAGAAGGGCCCACATCCACAAAGCACACTATTACATGATAAGATAAAAACATAAAATTGCCTAGGGTATTGAGGGTGCATCTGTGACTCACATTCCCAGGTACACTTCTCCATTCCACTATTCCCCCCAAAAGACATGAACCAAGGGAATAGCATGATCATGAAGCACCATATCATGGTGGTCCATGTTCAATACAGGTCACTCCTCAAAGTTCGCATCATCATCAACATCTATCTCACCCAAATCGATAACATGAGATTCATCATGAATATATTGATGAAGATGTGATGTAGGAAAAACATCATGTATCCTTCTCATATATAGGGGAAGTTATATCTAATATTCCATGGCTCCAACATGATCCAACACATAGGAAGGCCCAACAAACTTGGGAGAAAACATACTCCCCTGACCAAACCTTCTCTTCCCATGACGAGTAGTCACCTTCAAGATCACATAATAGCCCACGTCGAACTACAGAGTTACCCTCCAGTGATTGACATAGAATTTTTGATGATCTTGTGTTGTTTTCTTCCTCTAAAAAATTACCTAAACAATATCTATCATATTTTGTACCAATTATAGCCTAAAAATTGTTAGGTCTCCGACCCTAGCCCAGTAAAATGGATAATAGAATGGCCATCCGTACAAATCATAAAATGACACTATACCAATGGTGGATTAGAAACTAATATTTTATTAAAACTCATCCAATGGAAAGTGACTCGTCCTTGAACCTCTAAAATCTTGGGCACAATAGTGAAACGTTTCTTCAAGAGTCTTGATAGTCCACTCCGTCTGACCATCTGTCTACTGATGAGAGAAATTTCTAAGTAATATCTGATAACCAAATAAACTTTTGATACCTCTATAAACCCTAGAGTTAAAATGGTGATCTTGATCAGAAATAATTGTCCTCGGGACTCCATGGATTCGCACCACTTCCTCCAGATACTACCTTGACAAAACCTCCACTAATCACAACTCCCTGATCACTATAAAGTGGGATGATTTCTTTAATTGGTCCACTACCACCCGTATAGCATCATAAAATCCTTGAGATTGAGGTGAATTTGTAATGAAGTCCATTGAGATGTCCTCCCACTTCCATTTGGGAACATATAATATCTGGAGAAAATCACCAGGAACACAGTGCTTGGGTTTCACGTTCTGGCTGTCCAAACATTGAGAAATAAACTCTAAAATTGTATGCTTCATCACAGGACAACAAAACAAACACCTCAATTCTTAGTACATTTTGGTCATGTCAGGATCAACAACCAAGGGAAAACTATATAACTTTTGAAGAATCATCTCATGCATCATTTAAGGAACAAAAATCCTTCCTTTGAAAAACACTTGTTGTTTTCCATCCTCAGACTAACCATCATGGGCTTCACTAAAAAAATCTTTCTCTCTCTAAGCCTCCACCTTAGAATCCCCTAGTAGGGACTCCACCATCAGTTGTACCGAAGATAACTAAACATTCATCTAGAAAGGATACTCTCAACCTACATACTCTCCTATATCAACATGTATCACTAATAGCCCTTCAATCACTCTCCAATAATCTCCATATTCATGTACGACATCACTGTGTGACTTCCAACTCAACACTTCAGCTACAATGTTCCCTTTTTATGGCGTATTTGATATCTCAAAGTAGTAATTTTTCAAGAACTCCATCCATTGATATTGTCTCAAGTTCAATTCATGTGGGGAGAAGACATACCTTAGGCACTTGTGTTCATTAAGAATGACAAATCACTCGCTGATGAGGTAATATCACTCCAAATTCAAAGAGAACACCACTTCTTCCAACTCAAGATCATGGGTGGAATAGTCAAGCTCATGGGGATGTAACTACTTGGACCTATAAGAATAAAATGATCTCTTATTCATCAAAACACATCTCACTCCAAGAGGTAAAACATCACAGAAAACCTTAAAATGAACTCCCACTACTAGAAAACAAATAATATAAGCAATGGTCAACTTCTCCCTCAGGAAATCAAAAGCATCATGGCATTGGTCATTCCACAAGAATGCATACTCATTTATGGTCAAGGATGATAGAGGAGTCACAACCAAATATAAATTGGATATAGACCTCCTATAATAGCCTACAAGACTAATGATAATATGCACCAATACCACAATATTGGGGGATTCCCAACACACAACTGCCTCTATTTTTGTAGTATCAACATCTATTCCATATTGGGATACCACATTCCCCAAAAAATACACTTCATAATCCCAAAAATTACACTTTGAAAACTTCCCAAATATCGAATCATGACGAATAAAACCAAAAACCACACACATATGCTCTACATTCTCCTAATTAATGTTGATTATATAAGGATTTCATTGATAAAAACCACCATAAACTTATCTAAGAACTCTATAAACCCTACTTCAATCAACCCCATAAACACATTAGAAGAATTCTTCACACCAAACGACATCACAACAAACTTATAATTCTCAAGATGATAATGGATAGTAGTCTTCTGAATATCCTCAACCTTCACCCACATCTAATGTTATCTAGAACACTAAACAGTCTTCAAGATCCAAATTTTTACCTAATGTTGATCACATAAGTCATTAATATGTATAATAGGATAGCATTTCTTTACTTTCAAATTTTTTAAGAAATGATCATCGATAAAAATCCACAAACTTCCATCATCCTTCTTTATGAACAAAATGGGTGCACCCCAAGGTGACACATTCATCTGAACAAAACCGTGATACAGCAGATCACCAAGATACACTTGATGCTCTCAAACTCATAAGGTTTCTTCCTATAATGTAACATCGACATAGGATATAGACATGGCTATAGCTCTATTCCAAACTCGATCTCCCTCTAAGGTGGTAACACTACATCCTACTCTAAAAAAACTAAAGGGTACTCCTCCAAAACCCTTGGAAACACCAACTAATGAACCTCCAATGAGATCAACATAATCTCAACCATCGAAGATGATAAGGAAAAAACATGCATCCTACCCATCTGAGGGTCACAGTCACTAACAAACACTGTTGGCTCTCCATCAGCATCAGAGAACACAATGTTATTTATGAAGATATCCATGATATCCTACATCAAATACAACCAATACATGTCGAGGAAGATTTCATATGGATATATATGTAAACATATAAAATCTCCCTAAGATCTGTGTTTCTCCAGAACTAGGTCACATTCTCTACATACTTCAAACAAGTAATCTAAACCTATAACTAGCATAGTCAACACCAAGGGAACTGGAAGCCTATCAACCAGATGTCCCAGATCATGGAAAGGTGAAAGAGATATAAAGGAGTGTGTTGATCCTAAATAAATAAAAAATCATGCAACCGCATAGAAATGAGGAAATTATACCTCTAATGACATAAGGCTTACTTGTCATAGGAAGCACTAATGTATGAAGCTAGCCATGGCCAAGTCTACGACCTCTCTGTCCCTACTGATGACCACCTCCATGGTATTTATCTTCTCTTTGAGTATGATTAGAAACTTCGAGATATCCTCAACCTTCCCTATCTCCTCTCTGATGATCTCAACTATACCACCCAACTATTTATTCCTCGACAATAAATTCCTCAATGATGGAACCTTCAGAAGTACACATATCGCACTATAACTACTAAGAAAGATTAGGTACTCTATCCACTAAGGTCCTCAACCTCCAGAAGAAAAAGTACATTTGATACTTCAGCATATATATTAGTGTATATTACCCTATATAAATGAAATAATAAGGGATAGGATGCACCCCCAGCTGACCAAAAACTATTTATCCCAAAAAATTTGGAGCCTTATACCATATATGTTCTCTGTGAGGAATACAGATGAGTACCCTACCATGATGATATGGTTCTATACAAAATACACTCTATAACCACTTCTATCTCAAGCACCTAGAGATATGTATTCATCCTAAACTAGGTGATCTGGTGATGGATATTTTTTATGCAAATCCTCCTCAAAATGCCTCTCCCAATCCTTCTCTTCTAACAGTAGGTCTTAATCATATCCCAAAAGGGTCCTGAAACGAATCCCAAACTCTCGCACAATAGAGATCCCCTACTGAATGGTAAGAAACTCATAGAGAATGGATTTATATGTGCTCATGGAAATAAATTATACTCTAATATATTCTCATAAATTATACCATGAGACCATAAACTCTTCACGGTCCCCAAGGAATAAAACCACCATTACCTCATTTCTCTATACATCATCACCATAGATAATAAAACTCAGTGCTCATACCAAGCAAAAATAATACTGAAATATATCTCAACCTCCTCTAACAAGTCTTATTTGATTGAATATTAAACAAAGGCCTTGAAATTATATAGACTCTGGAGATGAAACTCTCAGAGTTTCCTCCTCCAAGTGTCATAATCGTTGACCTCTACTTTGCAGTGATATGTTGGAACATCCTATTAAACATCTTCATCATGAACTTGATGAAGATGTGGAACTGGATCCATTCCTACAAAAAAATAGAACTCCTATACATGGAATATGTAATATTTAACATTACTTAATTAATTATATAATTATTTAGTTTAATGTTTAAATAGATCCCAAGGTTTACCCATTTCAATCATAGATGCAAAGAAGAATGATGCATGATCCTTTCCTAGGTCTCAACCTGAAAACTGATTTCACTACATTTGGTAGGCTTTGTAAACATAAATTTCCATGCATCATATCAAAAGGCGACTGGAATACCCATGTCTCATAATGTCTCCCATGTTTACATCACTTAATAATCTGATATGATGTTGTTTCCCTACCAACACATGCAACCTCACCTATGTCTAACTTAAAACTTCATCATATCCCTCAAACGTGAACTACTGATACCAATACCTTACAAAAACATACCCATAAAGATATCTCAATGATGAAATAAAGTTTGTGATTACCCATGTCCCGCCTATAGTAGGTATCGGGTTAGTGACTAGCAGCGAGGGTATTGTGAACATGCAAATGGGAGGTAGTACCCTATAAGAGAAACATGTGAAAGAGAGAGATAAGAAGGATACAACAACCAATTACAACATAGTAATATATATAGAATAAAACCAAATTTAAATCATTAAACTCCATACAATACTAAAAAAACTGAAAGGAAAATTGCATGTACCAAAAATGTAAGGATGACAGGGACCACAAAACCCCAATTACTCATGTTAAACCCTGAGCTAGTAATATCCAACCCAATCACCAACATGATCTGGCTGACCTAGAAAATAGTTTATATATACATAGGTTGAATAAAATAATACACTCATTAGAATACTCCTTGTATTCGCTCATGAAAAATATGAAGAAATCATGCTAAAGCATAGTGAAGAATAGTGAAACTAACTCCTCACCAAAATAGGTATACAAAATTCCCAACCTCACCATGATTTTCTCTCACCAAGTAATTCATACAAGAGATAATATAAAATAATAACTAAACAAAAAGGGTACCTCGCTCCGGCTTCCCCACTTGTTTTCTGCTCTTCCCGAACGTCACATGTCCGGATCCATCTCTCTCCAAAAGTAAGATAGCCTGAAGACACTTGGGAATGGAATCACAACATGCACCTCATGCATCACATAAACACACTATCCCATATCAACACATTGTAAAAAAGTAGTTTCTAGAAGCCAAAACATCCTATATGATATATATCAAACATAATGTATTATTCTTAATTCATTACACCCCATACACCATGTAAGTACCTTAAGACTTCACATCCTATAAACATCAAACCTTTAATAATCCTTTGTGTACTATATCATATAATACATCTGTGGGGAATAACCACAAACCACCAAATCCTTCTACACACATATATGGGAAAAATAATTTTCTTGCATACTAGCATAAGAAACTACTTAGAGAAGAAAGTGAGGCCAGAGGTGATAGTCAGTCATCCATCCTCCCACTGGGATGTTGGGGAAAACACCATCCAAGAGTCCATTGGGTGTCAGTTTCCCTAACAAACATGGGTGGGGTAGTGTATAAAATCACTGAATATATATGATATAATATAACTCACCACCACACTATGGGTATGACCTAATATTAGACTCAACTGTATCTAATGTTGCTCAGACTTTTAGATTCCATTGCTAAGACAAGACATCCTATAATGAAATAAGAATTTAAAAAGATACATTAAATTCATTTTTTACTTTATTATTTCCTTCTACTAAATTGTTAATTATCCATTAATTAGCCATTAATATTTTCACCACATTTCATTACATTAATTATCATAGTAAAGTCCATTCCCTCCAAGAATAATCCAAACCAAGGACATGGTTTACCAAGATTAACATCTTTAAATAATTTTTATTACAACACCAACTAACCCTTTGGGTTAACATTTTTTGTCATTTTTAGAATCGTTCTATATCAAGGTAGTCTAAGAAAACCGTCATATGATACCACCATGAGTAAACATGAAAACAATCACATTTATCTAGTTTAATCAGTAGGGAAAGGAATACAAATAATATAAAAACTCATCCATCATCCATTAAATAGATTCACAAGAGATAATACAAACTCTCAGCATCTCATCAACAAGTAATCATATCCTTAACCCATTCTGTCACTTTAGTTCCATCCTCAAAACCCACATGCATATATTGATTCATCTTTCCATCATAGGCATTATCGACTACCATATAATCTGGGCTTCCCTGTCCATACATCACATCATCTATCACAGGCTCATCCATACTAGGATCACATCACAATTGGGCATCCTTACCCTATATCACAACATCGCTCCTGGATCAGCCAAACCTAGATCATATTACAAAGCTTATTTCCAGAGCACATCAATAAAGCATCAGAAACAAACAAGTAGGCTACAGGGAAATTAGACCCTAAAAATAAGGCATTCAACCTTATCAAGTAAATGGGAAACTCAATCCCCAAGAAAATAAATTAACATTATAACACAACTGGTTATCATTCCATCTTTAATTAATTAATTCATTTATTACCACGTTCTAACTAAGGGAAACCTAAAGCATCATGATAGAACAATATATTAAAGGAAAATCATGATCTTAGAATTTATTATAGTTTCAAAAAACCTAGAGAGGTAACATTATCAATTAACATGCCTTTTTATTGAGAAATAGTCATATACAGGCTTCATATTATTTTTCAATTTCAATTAGGCACGTGCATTGCATCAATTTGATTTTTATTAAATTATATTAACTACTAGATTGAAAACATGAATCTTATTTAATTATTCTTAATCTAATTAATTCTATATTTATGTTCATTACCAATTCAACATGCTACTCTAAGAATAAATAATGATCTAACAATACAAGAATAGATATCATACTACCTAGAAAAAACTTGTGGCAAACTGCTATCATGGTAAATAAAAGATACATCAACAAGAGATTTCTATCAAATTAATTTAATTGAATTCAAAAATTATTATTTTAAATACATTTAAATCAAAAGGTATAAATAATTTTCAATTTATTATTTCACTTAAATAAAATAGAATCAAAGAATCCCCTACCTCAAAATATGTCAAAATTCTTCACACAAGCATGGACCACATTGTGGATATCTGATCACCTCTCCTGCAAGAACTCAATTCATATGAGGACACAATATCACAACTTCACCATCCATAACTATGACAAACCCCATTATAATTAATAAAGAATGAAATCCATAGCATGGTGATAATACATGGGAGGAAATGTGATCAAACCAAGAGAAACAGTTAGAAAAGGGAGAAGTAACACACCTTGGACTAACTCAGGTCACCACTTCATGAATATGGATACCCAAGGATCGATTCCTATTAAATTGATCTCAAAACAATATGAGGAGAAGCGAATGGCTATTGTAAAAAAAGAGGTAGTGCAGGGTTCGAGAAACCACCCTGGCAGTTGTACTATTATTTAATGCACTGCACAGGGGATTTACACATCCTGTAAACCATTTACACATCATATAAATTTCAAGGTTACATCTCAGTGAAAACTCAATCACCATATTATTATTTAACCATAAAATTTCACATGTTTTGAAAAATCCCTACACAAGTTGTGAACTATACATACATGGCAGGTAAGATTTACCCATTTTGTATCCATCTGCCTTCAATAATTTCATATCCAAACCCCTCTAGACCACTTCCTGACCTCCTCTGAGATCTAAAATCCTGTAAAAAATGAAAAGGGGTTGACCACACTGATCTTATCCTTTAAAAATAAAAATTAGATTAGAATTCATTTTATTATTTTCACGCATGGTAATCTCTATAATGATATATTATAAAGAGAGACACTTCAGTAAGAATTTTATATGTTTTGTTTCATTGTATATTCCTATCTGTGGACATGTATAATGATCCTTATACTTTATTATTATAATTATTAATGTATTTCATGAGTCTCATACTTAGATATGATTATGAAAACCATGATTACATATGTTTAGTCAGAATGATGGTGTATTGGATGTGTCCCAAGTGTAATGTTATTAATGAATAAATTGAGAAAGGATTTGTCCCCTCCATGTTTATGTAAGTACATATTTTATCCCATCAATTGAAAAAAACTATAAAACTAAATTCCTTAGATATAGTATATATAAATTTTTATTTCAGGAATTCAAATAATGACATTCCAAGCATTTAGGGTGGTGAAATTTAGTATGAAAACTTCTTGATGATATATTGATACAAAGGGATTATTTTACATAGTAAGAATCCAAATATAGTTATCATAATTAAAACATTTACTTTATTCTCTTGGGTTTATTTACATGTTATTACACACTAATATTTTACATTAAGATAACATTCCTTTAGGCTCTGAGGAATAAACCTGGAAGGTCACACAGTTATTGTTTCATATTATCTCAGCTAAATATTATTAATATATAATGGTTGGAATAAATATTACTCATGCTAAGAAATAATATTTATTCAAGATTTATTGACCACATATATTTATTCTCAGGGTAATGAATAAAATTTATTATTGAATAAATATTTATTTAGTGTTGTGAATATTAGAAAAAATTAGTCCCAACACTATGAATATTGTATTTGTCGAATAAACAACATTTATTATTTTAGGATTGGTAAATATTAAGGATGGTGTACAGACCAATATGGGTTCTCTAGTGACAATGATATGTGGATTATATATCACTAAATGAATATTTATTTATTTATTTAACAAAATGATATTTAATGATGTGTTGGATTTTGAATTTCATGTAGTAATATTATTAATATAACTATTATCATGGGGAATATTTATAGTATAATATTAGATAAGGTATTCATGTGTAATTATCTATTCATTGAATATGTATATATATATTTATATATTATATTCATATATCATTTTTGGGGGTCAACATATTATTCACAATGAATCCACTCTTTGGGGATTTCTCTCTAAAAGAGAATGCTGTAGTTATTTTACTCTATCTTGAGAGAAACTGGGATGATGTGGGGGATGAATCACCAAAAAAACTCTTGATATACATGAATTATATAAATTAAAATAATCTATTCTGGATGATGATGGTTTTAAATCTATTCCTCCTAGGAAAACAAGATGCAATACATACAACTCGAACATAAATCTTACCATAGTTGCTAGGTATAATAAACCATTAGGGTGTGAATTATATTACTATGATGATTATGATGCTTGGAAAAAATTATATTATGATATTTTATGTTTCATTATTATCTTTATATTTATATGGAATGAGGAATTGAATTCTAGTATGACCCCATATATCTTCTTCTTTCCTCTCTTTTCTTCTTTCACTCTTTAATAAAAGGGAATTTGACCTTGGCATGTTTCTATATCAAACCTGAGAGAAGTCCACCAACCCTTATACTTCCCTCTCAAGAATAAGAGACAAGAACAAACCTTATCCAATGGATTATTTTTTTATGATCAAAGGTAGTGATTCAATATAATAAATACCATCATGATAACACAAGTAGATCTATTGGTGACACTTTAATATCAATATAGCACATCCAGATCATCGCTTGAGGGATTATATCATTGGATTATCAAATAAAAAAATATAGTAAATCTAATGGATTTTCAAAAATAAAATTCTTCAATGAATAAATGAGTCTCAATACTAAAGTAATTATTAATATAAATTACATATAAATTTAACATGAAAAATAACTTCTCGTATTGGTTTTAATATCTTTCTCAATAAATATTGGAATTAATTCATTGGTTATAAACATTCATCACAATGTAAATCTTGGATTATTCATTGATTATGAAAAACATTGAGTTGGATATATCCTAATAAATGATTCAATTATATCTAAAACATTCAAGTTATATTATGGTAGTCATATCCAAATTTATAATAATTTAATTTTTTGATCATTATATGTAAATTTTTAGTTTTCTAGTTCAATAAATCCGTTTTTTAATATAAATGTTCAAATATATAATTCATTCATTTTATTATATCCATGAAAAAATTAATAATTAATACCATTTGTAGGTAGTACATGTTTTTCATGGTTACAAAATGTGTAACTCACCAAAACGTCATGTAACATTAAACAAGGAGATGGTCTGGTGGTCAATAAACATGGTCTATAATTAATACACCACATATGTAATTATTTAATACACACATGGTTTTTAAGTAATGATCTTGTGGTTTGTAGTTAGTACTCATGTAATGTGTGTGTAATTAACTCTCACATACGGTGTAATTAATTAATACATTCACAATGTATAATTAATTAATACACACATAGTGTATAATTAATACACATAGTTAATAAAAAAACTGAGCGAAAGTATTAAAATAGTGGTGTATAATTAATTAATACATATTTAGTGTAAAATTAATACACACATAGTGTATAATTAATACACATAAGTTTTATAATTAACACATATATTACAAGTAATGAATTAGTACACACAAATACAAAGGTATAGAAACATCACAAGGAGGGGATTCATCAAATGGAAAAGACAAGAGAAGGTTTTCCTAGAGGGATGTTGTTGATTCGTCATTTAGGGTTGTTGGGAGTGAATCGGATTTCAAGGGTGGTGTTAGTGATGTTGATAAGACTGTATATTTTTCTAAAAATACTTTTAACTAAAATAATAAAAGGGATGTGTGTCTATAGGCTCTTTCATAGGCTGTTATTGAGGGATGTAACCCTATTCATGGACACCATACTGATATTTGGGGTGTGTTTGTTGGAGGTAACACTGGATAGTAGGGTAGTTCTATATCCTCTTCAGGTGGAAATTTCATGAGGCAGAGTGTAGTGTGTCCTCAAACACATAAAAAGGTTGTTGTTGAGGGGGTCCCAAAGCATGACCATCGACATACTGATATGGGGGTTTCATATGGGGTTATCACTGGTCAGTAGGGTTGTTCTAGGTCTCCTTTAAATGGAAATTTCAATAGGCATAGCATTGATGAAGGTTACCTATAAAATAATTCATAGTTTTCTACTGAAGAAATTATCTTGTGCTCTGAATTGAGACACTATAAAATAAAATTGAATATTTGATGACCTCAATTACACTATGATCATTCACTAACCTGATGCATGTCCTTATAAGAACAAATTTCATACAATATGTATCTATGGGTGTACACTACATTACTATTGTAAATTTATTCCATGTGATAATCCCTATTTCTAATATTCCTTATAAAAAGGTGAGTGTGGAAGAGCTCAATGTCTACAAAAACATGAACAATGTTCAAGATTTTCATTTTTTATTTTTTTCATCCATTTCTAATTAAACATTGAAATATTGTGTTATAAATTATGTTTAGATCATTCTCAACCATCTCCTTGATCATTATCTAGATATGAATATACATGAATGCTTTGATATCTCAAATTCACTCTTCATGGGAAAATGTAGAGATAGTGCACTGGTTTTGTCCTTGAATAGTTCAAATGATAGGCTAAATTGTGCGTATATACATTTTTATGTTCAACTACACTATTAATTATCTACTAATCTCATTCTTACATCACTCCCTCAGATCTTCTCAGACATTATTATGAATTTTAATATGAACAAAATTGATAAGACTCTCATATATTTCATCACTCTATATTTCCAAGATAACAAGAACTAAAAAGAGTTTTGTTCCTATATTGAACAAGAGGAAAAAAAGGGAATATCACAAGACTGACTATAAGTCTATGACTTCTTAAAAACATAAGACTATGAGAAGGAGGACCATGGGGAATGAAAAGTGAGAGGAAGTTATTTTCTTACCATATGATAAGAAAAGTAAATTGGAATAAGAATTTCAATGAATCAAATTCGAAGATTATACTTCAGGTATATTCATAAAATTAAATATTTTATTTTTGATATTAAATACAATAAGTTTACATTTTTTTATTCAAATATAATATTCAAGAAAGTGTCGAAATAATACAAGATTTTTGGTGAATTCTTAAAAAATTTAAATAAGGTCAATCTCAGGATCATTATAAATAAGTTCACAACTCCTTAATTTAGATTGATTCAAGTTGAACTATTATTTTATTTTATTACCAAAACATTATCTTAGTTTCCATTTTGGACATAATGAGACATTATTTTATTTTTAGAATGATTTTTTTTATGGATTTATATACAAAATTCATAGTTCCATAATTATTGAATAAAAGATGTAAAAAATCATAAATCAATTATGAATATAAATATAATACTAAGAATATCATATTATGTAAAGATAATTATTTAAAACATAAAACTGATAGTTGTGGAAATTTTTTTATCCAAAAAAGTGGTCTAGCCTCTTCTGATCTATAACACTTTGTATACTAAAAATCATACTTATCATGTTTTGACACAAAAACATTTATAAATAATTGTATTCCCCAAAGATACTATATTTATTCCTAAAAAACTATGTGAAATATTATAATTTCATAGCTAAGAGGTATGTTCTTACTGATTACGTGATTCCTTTAATATATTTTAATAATGTTCAGTATATAAATCAATACACTTGTTAATAAATAAAATTTCTTCTTGGTTGACTTATTGGAGGGTATCCTAACTAAGTATTAATCCATGATTAATATTTAGATTGAACGAAATCCCAAATTAACATTACCATATACATAAAAAATTATAGTAGTGAGGGGTAGATGAAATGTATTATATGTTTGGAAAGTATTCCATAATTTATTTTGAGAAATATTCCACAAATATTATCATATTCAATTAGAGTATGATAACTAAATTAACCAATTAATATCAAATTGACTACTATCTATCAGAAAACACTTTTAGTTTTTAATGGAAATCATTTGTTTAAAGCTTTTTATAGCTACAAATTAATATCAATAAACCAATAATTTAATCAAGGTAAATTATCCTTTAACCATCAAGGATATTAACATGATCATTTAGACTAGACCGAGTATATTTTAGTAATGGTGAAGAATTTATCTTTTGATACTATGGAAGGATGATAAACTTTAATGAATTTTAGGATACATATGCATATAGGTTTTTATAGGAAAATAGACTTCACTAACCTCAATGAAAGTATTTCTTATGAGAGATAATAACAGTACAGAAATTTAAATCCAAAAGGTAATTTTATTTTCCCCAAGACTAAAAACATATTATTCCATTTGAATAAACATTCCTATAAATGGTATCCTACATAGATTGACATATATGTATGAATTTGGTAATGTAATCTATGTACCAAAACTTGGGATAATTTTATTTTCAATGTTTCTAGACTTGATATTTTTTGTGAGTATCTATGAAAAACTATTATTGGACGGTAAAAGTATGTAAAAATAAAGTAAAATTGATTATTAAAATGGTTTCTATGACATATTATTTCATAAATAATTACTTTCATCATTATTCTAAAATCTATTTCAGTTTTACTTGTCGAAGAAAAATTCTATGATACTTTTATTGGGTGGTTAGATGTTAAAGCTAGTTTCCTTAATGGAAGTTTTATTGAACATGTCTATATGGTATAACCAAAAGTGTTAGTGAAAAAAAATAAGATAGAATAATATTTGAAAATGTTTTATATACATTAATAGATAAAATATATCATATTTATTATAAAATAATTTTTTGGAATGAATACATTCCATTTTTCTAGAAGAGGTTAGCCGGAGTGATTTTGTTTTCATAATAAAAATATTAATAATATATATAAAAGATAATTATTTTTAGAAGTTTTTTATGACTGAAGAATGTATTTTTGTAATTATGAAATAAATTAGAATAGCGGTTCTAGAGAATGTGATAAAAAAAGATAGATATATGGGGTTGTTTAATATAGTTATTCAACATGCCTTTATAATATACAACAATTCAATACCAAAGTATTTTTACAAGTTACAGGGAATAAAATATCTCAATGAAAACATGTGTGGGAATAGGAGGATAATATGTATAAAATTTCACAATCATATGTTATAGGAATTTATCTAATATTTATTTTCATTTAATAATTAATTATTTACATGTTTCAGAGATTAAAAATATCAAATAAAAAATGAAAATAAACTAAACATGCTTGTAGTTAAGAAACTTGATAGTATTTTAGAAAGTGGAACTGGATGAGTTATTGGTATAAAGAGAAATGGGAATATTAGTGTTTAAGTGTATATAAGAATTATATACCTTTAGATCATTTTGATAAAAGATCATATTAATGATAGGTAAAATGATAGAAAAACATATTAAAACCATTGGTTTGCATATCTATAATTACCAAGTATGTTGATGTTTCTTATGTATCGTAATAAATTCTTAAGAGATAAGTTTTTTTTTATTTAGTTTATAAAAAATAGCTAGAGTATTGTAATTATTATGATAATCTTTGAATATATTATTATCTGATATGTCATCTTTATGATAAAGGGAAAATTACCAGACACTAGGGGATATTGCTATTTAATGGGTTGTGTCGAGGTAGTGATATCGTAATAAGAATATTCCCCATATAGAAAACTAGACAAAACAACCCTGGCCACTAAAACATGATAGGCCCAATAGTTATGTCCATACTTAGTAGAAGTATGTTTTACATGTGGAAATAAACCAGTCAGTTAGAACTTGTCACTTTTTCAAGTGGTGGTCTGTTGAAGTAGGTTCCCTACAACTAGGTTATTTTTACATTACATTACCCTTATATTAATATATCTTAATATCAATAAATATATTATCTAACATTTATTTTTCTTATATTTTTATTAAATTTGATAATTTTATATAATATTTGTTGCATTTATAGGGTCATATAATATACCTTCTATGATGAGAGCATTGAACTGTTATAATAAAATTATTAAATATTATTTTGTTATAGGATAAACATATATGGTGGGACACAAGGTATATTAAATTTCATGCATGAGTACTTATAATAAGATAATACTTCACAATATAATTTTTGGACTTGTAAATACTTATAATGAGATATTTTGTGGCTAGTCCCACTAGTAGGAATACCAAAAGATATTTTTCATTGGATATTCTTATCTTCAAACTTTTGTAATGATCAAGACACATTTTGATTTATGAGTCTCATGAGTCAGATAATTACATGTGTTCATGAAAATAATGACACCATATATTCAGTAAGAAGTTGGGTATGTTGGGTGTTTCATGATTGATTTTTTGTTAATGAATAAGTCGAGGAAGGAACTGTTACTTGAAAATTTATGGAAATTATTATATCATCCATTTTATTGGAGTGAAATTTATAAACAAAATTCCATTATCAAGTTATGTTGACAAGCTCATTTCATGTATTCGAAGAATGAAATATGAAGAATACTGGTTAACTACATGAGTATACAACCTACTTGTTTAGATATTGGGACTAATGGATTATATTACATGGTAAGTTTTCTTATGGGGTTTTCATCATTGAGACATTTAATTCTTCCTCTTGAGTGACTTTATGTGCTTCTAATCACTAATGTTAGACTTTATGATAACTTTCTAAATTCCCATGAGGAATAATGATAGAGGGTCACACACTTAGTGTTTCATATGGTTTCAATATTTAATGGTTGGAATTGATATTTTTAACATAGATAAATAATATTTATTCAGGATTTAGTGATCAAATATATTTATTCTCAATGTAGTAATGAATATTTATTGTAAAATAAATATTTATTTAGTTTTTTGAATATTAAAATAAATATGTATTCTCATGTTTGTGAATATAATATTTATTGAATGAATAATATTTATAATTTTATGTATGTTAAATTCTAAGGAAGGTGGATAAAAAAAAGATGGTTCAGTTGATGAGAATGATATGTGGGTTAAATATCATTAAATAAATAATTAATTTTTTTTATTTAATAAAATGATATTTAACAATATTTTGTCTCTCCCATTACATGTAATATTATTATTATTGTCATGTGGAATATTTAAAGTATAATACAATATTCGAGACTTATTTGTTTGAGTTAGTGTCCTTGAACGAACTATTTTGTACTTTAGATTTCTATTTATATTCAAAGAAGTGAATATTAAATATATCTTATCACATATTGAACATTATTATATATGAAATTATTTTAAAATTTCCTACGGTGTATTCAAAAAAAATAGGTCATTTTTGTTATCCACTGAGGAGAACCTTTAGATATTATGACGATATATTTTAAATATTGTAACCTATGGTCATGATGATGAACTATGATTGGGAACATAGTTTATTAAATGTCAGATGAAAGTAACCATAAGAGGATGAGGCTTTATCTTATAAATTTTTAACTTTGTAATTTCCAATATGAGTTATTATGAGGATAGACTCACCAATGGGAGTTTCACATGTTATCATGTCACCATAGTTCCTATCTGTGAGAGCAGTAACAGTTCTTAGAATTTAATATTATTATTATTATATATCATGACTCACATAATTAGAAGTTTTGATAAAATCTATCATTGTCTTTTTTATGCTATGTAGGATATATTAGGTGCGTCATGATCAGTATGTTATTAATGAATATGTCAAGGAATGATTTTTATCTTCCATTTAGGGAAGTTGATATCGCATACCTTTGTTTATAATGGAACCATCAAAATAAATTCCATGACCATGGGGATGTATAAAATTTCTTCTGGATAATCAAATATTGATATGTTAAGAATTAGTGACGATGAATCAATTATGAAACCTATTGGATGATATATTAAGAAAAATGGATTATATTGCACAGTGTGCACTTATTTTTGGTTGTTGGTGTTGAAATATTAACTATATCCTCTTATGTACCTTGATCTATTTCTTGATAGTAATCTTAAAATTTACGTAGTTCCACCTAATTCCAACGAGTAAAAATCCTAGAGGGTCACAAAGTAAATATTTTAGTTTATCTCAATTAAAATAAATTAGAATTTAATTATTAGGATAAATATTATTCTCATGTTCTAGAAATAAATATCATTCATTATTTATTGATCGCATAAATTAAATAAATATTTACTTTAAAGTTAATTATTTAATTATGAATATATATATAGAAATTATTTAATTATTTAGTGAATAAATATATAGTAATAATATTTATTTAGGTATTCGATATTTTTGGAGGAGGATGAACAGAAAGAGATGAGGCATGATGATAAAAATTAATTTTTAATATGGTGAAATAATATTTATCACTGCATTAGTAAGTTCACTCCATGAGTGAATATTAATAATAATGTTGTTGTTTTTGTTGTTTTTGTTGTTGTTATTGTTATTATTATTATTACATGGCATAGGATCATTTCAAGGTTTAATAAATTATTGAGGGTCTTTATGAAATTAAAGAATATATCAACCCTATCCATAACCCTATTAATAGATGACTATATATATTATCCTATATTTGATTAATAATTAGAGAATCATTGTTCACTATGAAATATAGGGCTCTCTCTAAAGACTGAAGAAATCTCTAGGGTTTCTTCTCCCATGCCCAAACAATCCCCCCCCATACTCCACCTTCTCAAGAATGTGAGTTCTAAGATGATTCTTCACACCTCATAAATTCATCATAGAAATAAAAGTGAACACAACAACGTGATCAATATATCATGTTGGCACTATGAAATCCATCAGTGTTTTTTTAAGATCAATGGATCATGTGTAGAACACCTCAATATAGATTCTACACTTGGATCCTATAACTGTAATGATAGTATTCCAAAAATGTCACGACCCACCTTCACTAGAAGGAGGGAAGGGTCGGAAGATTGTTAGGCCCTTACTTTTTTAAGTTGAAGGAGAGATAATGACCCCCGAGACCCACCTTCAATAAGTCCCAGAGTGGTGACTAGCACCAGGGGTATAGAATCACATAATAAATGGAAGGCATTACCCTTTATCTTTTAATAGGATCGGGAGATAGAATGGTAAGTCCCAACAACACCAAAAGCTGAAAGTAAAAGTAAATAAAAAACAACCATTCCCATATGCATGTTCCAAAATTAAATACCACAAAGTACAAGTGACTACAAAGGTAAAGTACCCAAAGAAAGGAAAACAGCAACTGCAACTGCCCCAAAGGTCCGAGCTAGTACGGTCCCGCGCGATCCCCAAAGTCCTCCTGGAAACCTGAAAGCAGTTTTATATACGTAGGGTGAGCATACAAGTATACTCAGTAGGGAAAACCAAAGACTCTCGTTCACAAGTGGGGTAATGTACTAAGTCCCATGAGAAAAAAAGTAAACCAAACACCTAAAAGGTAAACTATCCACCCAAGCCTCACCAGGGCACACTCCCCAAATAACGCAAGTCAAGTAATGTATATAATAAGAGCACATCGATGTTTGGGTACCCTTCTCCACTTTCCCACTGGTTATTGAAGACATCCTACCCATCGAACCAATCCCGCCATTCTCACAGCAGTCCCACTGCCACACCCGCTCGCACACACCTGGGCCACAACCTCACGCAGTCCCACTGCTGAATCCCGCCCGTACACACCTGGGCCACAACTTTCACACGTAACCACGCCTATAAACACCTAGGCCAGAACAACCACTACCACACCCGAAGACACCTGGGCTAGATGATCCTCCGCCACGCCTGAAGACACATGGGCATCATCCCAAAGATACTTGGGAAACTACCTGCCCGCACACACCTGGGCCATAACCACCACACTACCCCGCCCGAAGGTTCTTGGGCTAGTAATGGACCTCAGGCCATCACAGCCTACCCGAAGATACTTGGGATATCCGAGAAAGGGAGCAGAAAAGGAGCTAATAACCCACCACTAATGGAAGTTTTGGGAAAAACACCCTCCCCCATGAAATGGGGGTGTTCGGCACTAAGTGCTCAACTTGGGTGAGGTGTGAATAAGAAACACAAAACTACATGTTTATGTATAGGTAACAAGCACTCACCTAAAGTTGATGTTTTACTTCAGCCTGCCTAAAGAACACAAACAACACTATGTCCAATTCACAACCCACGCCAAACCAAAACCCATTTGTCCCATCCTGGTTTACATGTTCAGTAATAATTCCTAAATGATTTTTCTGAAACTACTGGGTAACTAACACCAGAAGCACAATACAAGGGAAAAAAGATCCATCCAAACGTCAAGCATCAACTACAACATCTACACCCAGTTCTCTTGTAAATTCATAACAACAATGGGATAAGTGAGATCCCTTGAAGTACTGGAACAAAAGAAAAACCCGAGACACTGCCCCATGTCCCCCCAGATGATTTCTTATCAACAGAGGATCCCACCCCGATTTGTGATATAAACAAGGTAACCACCCAATCTTAAAATTCACAACCACTGAAAGCATAACACAGGGGATCCCATCCCCAATTTTCACAACCACTGAGGGTATAATAACAGGGGATACCATCCCCACCCACATCACCGAGAAAATGGCCCATGAAGGAAGAAAAATCAAACCACTACCACCAAGAAAAGCAGGCCCATTCCAGTATTTTCAGATTTATAAGATTTAACACACTCCATGATTCCAATTTCCGTGTTCTTTAACCAGGGTTATCACAGAAGGGAATTGATCATGGTGCTTTCAATTTTCTTAGCTGAATGTAAGTAATTAACCAATTTACTTTTCACATTAGGAGTTCACAACTACAAAACAAGCAATTTAAAACATCACGAGGGGTTCATTAGTACACAGAGAAAGGCCACCAACAGCCATGATTTTCAGTAGGCATAAGCCCGCACAATTCAAAAATCATATAATTATGGAAGATCATAAAATAGAGCAGCATCATTGATCACAGCCCTCCCCCCTTCATTTGAGTTCATTCATTATCTTCATTAAGGTTTGTGTTTATCCAATTCTACAGAAACAAAAGCATGCTCACCCCGCATGATACACAAAAAGGGAGAGACGAAGGAGAAATTCCTTACTTGTTATCAACGATCGACGCTAAGTCCAGGCGCGGAACTTCAAATATAGTGATGCGGCTCACCTGAACAAAAAGTTGTTCATGAACGAAGGGTACTCTCAGCGGTGATCTAGAAAAGAAGAAACCATGGCTAACCCTTTAGTTTATAAGGGCTGGGGACGGTTGAGATAAGAACGTGAAACCGCGTAAGGAGCGGGGGTCGTGCATTGACCATGCGGACCCACACGTTATTAAAGGGGTTTAAACAGACGCAAACACAAGGTTAATTCATTAAATATTTAATTAAAACATTTATGGGAGTTATTGGGCTTTAAAATAGAAAAAAATAGGGTTTAAAACCAAATTTGCGCAAAAGGAGTGCGACTGGAAAAAACCCCGACAAGGCTGGGTGACGTCGATCGGTCTCACCGACCGGTCGTGCCGATCGGTCTCGCCGATCGGTCGTGCTGATCGACCTTATGCTGAGAAGCTACCCCTTTAGGATCTGGATTTTTGGCAAAGGAAATGACCCTGAGAGTCTGGGTCATCACATCAGATACCTCTCAAACCATTCTCGCCCTCGAGAATTTAAACAACCTAGAAGGAAAGGGCGGGTCCGAACAACCACCTCGAAAGATACCTCTCAAGAGTGGACCTCATTGTTAACTAAGAACGCCTTTTTGTCAAGATCCAAGCAACATACCATGCCGACTACCCAGCCATGTGGGTTGGGGAGTCTCCTTCCCCATGTCAAGATATTATCCACTTTGGGCAGCACTAACTCGGCCACATGGGTTTAATCACATCCACCTTAATGCGCCTTGATTAGGGGTCGGTCCCTCCCCTCTCCGTAGCCAGGACTTTTCACACACATTTAGAGGAAAGAAAACCAGTATTTCATAGCCAACAAGGTAAAACGTTCTACCACAAAAGGTATAAAAAACAGAACATCACAAACTCAAAACAACTCTGGGTACTAGGCACTCATCTGTGCTTCCCCCTCCCACGTACTCTCCTCAAGACCACCATGTCTCCATAACACATGAACCAAGGGAATGGTTCTCCCACGAAGCATCTTCTCCTTGCGATCCTTGATCATCACTAGTCTCTCCACAAAAGTCATGTCATCCTCAATGTCCATCTCTCCCTATCCGAGGATGTGTGAATCGTCATGCAGATACCGAAGGAGATGGGACACATGGAATATATCATGTATCCTCAGTAGCGGCGGTGGTAACGCTAGCTGATAATCCACTTCATCGACCCGCCAAAACACTTTGAAGGGCCTGATGAACCTAGGAGAAAGCTTACTCCCCTTGTCGAACCTCCATTGTCCACGCCGAGGGGAGACCTTCAAGAACACATGGTCCCCTACCTCAAACTCCAAGGGCCTCCTCTTGGTATCATCATACGACTTCTGTCGGTCCTAGGCCACCTTCATCCTTTCCCGTATGAGCTGAACCTTATCCGCTGTGGTATGCACCACCTCCGGGCCAAGGATGCCCGCCTCTCTGACTTTGGTCTAACACACAGGTGAGCATCATGGCCTCCCGTACAAGGCCTCAAATGGGGCCATGCCAATGGTAGAGTGATGACTATTATTGTAGGCGAACTCTACCAGAGGCAAGTGTCGCACCCATGATCCTCTTGAGTCTAGAAGACACGCCTATAGCATATCCACCAAGGTCAGGATGGTGCACTCTATCTATCCATCTGTCTAGGGATGGAAAGTAGTGCTGAGACGGAACCGAGTGCCAAAAGCATGCTGCAATCCTCTCCAGACTCACGAGGTAAACCGTGCATCCCAATCCGAGACTATAGACCTCGGAACTCCATGTAATCGCACCACCTCATCCACGTACCTTTGTGCCAAAGCATCCACTACACTTGACTCCCTGATTGCCAGAAAGTGATCCGATTTTGTCAACTGGTCCACTACCACCCAGATGGCGTTGTATCCCCCTTGGACCTTGGTTAGTCCCGTGAAAAAATCCATCGATATGTCGTCCCACTTCCACTCAGGGACATCTAGAGACTGTAGTAGGCCGCTTGGAACTTAGTGTTCAGCCTTCACTTGCTGACACACTAAGCACATGGACACAAACTCTGCCACTACTCGCTTCACTCCGGGCCACAAAAACTATCTCTTCAGTCCCTGGTACATTTTGGAAACTCCTGGGTGTACCGCCAGGGGTATGTTGTGGAACTCACTAAGAACCTTGTCGTGCATCACTTCTGGAACAAACAACCTTCCCTGGAAAAGCATCATGTTCTGACCATCCTCATTCCACCCTTCCGAAGCATTCCTATGGTCAACCCGGTCACGCATCACTTCGCACTCTGGGTCTCCCCATTGAGACTCCTCCACTTGATAAAACAAAGAATACTACACTATCATCTGATACAGGAAACCTCTACTGATATCCATCCTCGCATCCAGGTTTAAGGAAGCTAACTCCCCATTGCCTTCCAGGTTTCTGCCGACTCTCGGACCGCATCCTTCCATGATCTCCTACTCAAGGCATCATCCAGTACATTTCCCTTCCCTAAAGTGTAGGAGATCTCGAAGTCGTAATCCTGGAGGAACTCCATCCACCTTTGTTGTCGCAAGTTTAGGTCCCGCTGGGAGAAAATATACCAAAAGATTTTGTGATCTGTAAAGACCACAAAGCGTTCTCCAATGAGGAAGTTTCGCCATAGCCTCAGTGCAAAAATGACTGTTGTAAGCTCCAGGTCATGGGTGGCATAATTACACTCATGAGGGCATAGCTGCCTAGACCCATAAGAGATCACCCCTTATCGCTGCATCAACACACATCCCAGGTCCTGTCCTAAAGCATCACAGAACACCTCATGCGCTGCCCCTTCTTCTGGTAATCTCAGCACTGGGGAACTAACCAAATTATTCTTCAGATAGCTGAAAGATGACTCTCACTACTCACTCCACACGAAGACCTGGTATTTCTTGGTTAGGGCTCTCAAAGGGGCTGCTACTCGGGAGAAGTTGGGTACGAACCTCCGATAGTAACCCGACAACGCGAGGAAACTACAGACCTCTGCCACATTCTTGGGTGCTGCCCAAGAAACAACTGCCTCAACCTTTGATGGGTCCACCTCTAACACCTTCTCGGACACCAGGTGCCCAAGGAAGTGCACTTCTCGTGTCCATAATTTTCATTTCGACAACTTCCCATAGAGCTGATCTTGTCGGAGGACCTCCAAAACTGTACTCAGGTGCTCCACATGGTCCTTCTCTAATCTCGAATAAATCAGGATGTCATCGATGAAAACAAATACGAACCTATCCAGGTACTCCTGGAAGATGGAGTTCATAATCCCCATAAACATAGCCAGGGCGTTCGTAACACCAAAGGGCATGACTACGAACTCGAAGTGTCCATATATTCACCTGAAATCCGTCTTCGGGATGTCACTCTCCTTCACTCTCAGCTGGTGGTACCCAGACCGTAGGTCGATCTTCGAGAACCATCCTGCCCCTTTCAGCTGGTCGAGATGATCGTCTATCCTCAGAAGGGGATAGCAATTCTTGACCGTCACCTGATTTAGCCTCCTGTAGACTATGCACAACCTGATACCACCATCTTCCTTCTTTGCGAACAAGACTGGAGAACCCCATGGTGACGCACTCGGCCAAAAATAACCCCTCTTCATCAGATCGTCAATCTGAATCCGCAACTCTCGTAGCTCTGAAGGTGCCATCCGGTAAGGAGCCATCAAAATTGGATGAGCGTCGGGCTGCAGGTCTATCCCGAACTCGATATCACGTTGAGGGGGTAGATTCTTCTCCTCCTCAGGGAAGACATCCACAAACTCACGGACGATCTCTGGCACTTCCACCATCTCATCATCTACTGACTCCACTGACAGCTCGGCTAACAAAGAGAGGTGGGGTTCCTCTCGCCTGCTGCCCTTCTGACTGCTCCGCTCGCCGGTGAAGGTAACATGTTGGCCGCCCAACTCTGAGAACACAACACTTCCTCGAAAGCAGTCGATGACGACACACACAAGGAATAGTCAGTCGATGCCTAGGATGACATCGTATGGTTGTATCTGTAGCAGAAGAAGATCCCTAACTGAATGATGTGGCCCTATCATCAGTCTGCATCCTCGACAAAAAAATAACAAATTGGTATGACCTCTGACTGGTGTGCTCAGCACCAGGTGCACTGGAAGTCACTCTGCATCTAGACCCAAGGCACAGGCTAGACTGGGTGCAAAAAAGGAGTGCGAATCTCTGGTATCGAACAAGGAAAAAAGCAAGGGTACTGAACAAACTGATCGTACCTCGAACAACCTCCAGCCCTGCTGGAAATGCTACCTCTATGGCGTGTACCTGTCCACGCCCAGCTCCTCTACCCCTCGGCTGTCATCCATCTCCCCGACCATGCCCCGATCGAGGTCCCAGAGGAGCACCCTGTGGTGAGCCTCCTCCTCATATGTCTACCCTCGGAGGAGCGGGAGCTCGCTGCCCATGCTGCTACTGCTGGAAAGGCCTGGCTGGAAGCCGCTGCTGGGGTGGGTTCTGGGGTTGTCTACCACCACCATATTGTACCTGGTCCGGGAACTGACTCCAGAGGTTTCCATGGCTCCCACATACGAAGCACCGCAGTCCCAGACCTGATGGAAAAGGGTGTGGACCAGGGGATCGAAACTGAAACTATTGCAGCCTGCTCCCTACTGGTCGGAACCTAGAGGGTCCTGACCCTGGAGTCCTAGTACAGACAGCCTTCCCCTTCGATGGTCCCATCTAGATCCCATCTTATGAAACACCTCCTAGAGCGTGCATCCTCTCCACCACTTCGGTCTTCTTCTGGACCTCCAAGTATGTCGGCAGGGTAAAGTAGGTAATAGCATATAGGAGGGAGGGTCGGAGCACCTCCTCCAAACATCTTGCCCGAGACTCCTCATCGAGAAAGAGGTATGGAGAAAAATGTAGTAGGTCCTTGAACTTGATTCCTATCTCCCTCACTGACATACTCCCCTACTGGAGGGAGAGTAGCTCCTGTCTCTTTTCCGCCTTCATCGTAGAAGAGAGGAACTCCACCCGGAACACCCTCTCGAAATCAGCCCATGCCACCTCAGCCTCTCTCCTCTCCCCCAGGTAAAGTGTCCACCACTGATGCACCGCTCCCCGCATCTGGATGACGGCCAGAAGAACCCAGTACTCGGTCAGATCCCAGATCAATGTGAAGGCTATCACCAGCTCCTCTAGCTAGCTCTCTGTCTTCATGTCAGAGGTGCTGCCCTCATACTTCTTGAGGGTCTGTCGTTGTAAGGCCCGAAGTGTCTTCTGCCACTGTTCGTCCTCTTCCTCTCGATCAGATCTCTGCTGATCCTCCAAGGTAGTCTCTGGGGCCTCGATCGCCTTTACCACATGTGGTCGCCTTCCAGGTGCCATAGATGCAAGGTAAACAAGGAATGCCTAAGCCCAAGTAGTGCAGAATATTGTCCTTAAAACTTCTTAAACTTTTTGTTTATTCTTAATTCCCAAGACACCCCAGAAACATGAGAACACAAGTCATTATGATGCATGTAACTTTCTTAGGGTCTCTACCCTGCAATCTGCGTGGTCTCACTTGGTCGTTCGGTAGGTCTAGAGTCCTTGCATCAGATCATGGGGGCCCTAAAATCCCGCATACTAGTCAGTCTTCCATGGACTAATTCACGCACCAAGGTCACCCAACATTATTTCCCTACCATCCCATGCAATCATCACTATGCCTAACTCCAGACACCATCCAATCTCTCAATCTTTTCCTCTGATACCATTTTGTCACGACCCACCTTCACCAGAAGGAGGGAAGGGTCAGCAGATTGTCAGGACCTTCCTTCTTTATGTTGAAGGAGAGATAATGACCCCCAAGACCCGCCTTCAATAGGTCCCAGAGTGGGGCCTAGAACCAAGGGTATAGAATCACATACTAAATGGAAGGCATTACCCTTTATCTTTTAATAGGATCGGGAGATAGAATGGTAAATCCCAACAACACCAAAAGCTTAAAGTAAAAGTAAATCCAAAACAAGAATTCCCATATGCATGTTACAAAAGTAAATACCACAAAGTACAACTGAATACGATGGTAAAGTACACAAAGAATGGAAAACAGCAACTGCAACTGCCCAAAAGGTCCGAGCTAGTAGGGTCCCGCGTGATCCTCGAAGTCCTCCTGGAAACCTGAAAGCAGTTTTATATACGTAGGGTGAGTATCAATGTATACTCGGTAGGGAAAACCAAAGACTCACGTGCACAAGTGGGGGAACGTACTAAGTCCCATGAGAAAAAGAGTAAACCAAACACCTAACAAGGTAAACTATCCACCCAAGCCTCACCAAGGCACACTCCTCAAATAATACAAGTCAAGTAATGTATATAATAAGAGCACATCAATGTTTGGGTACCCCACGCCACTTTCCATCTACTTATTGAAGAGTTCCTATGCATCTAACCAATCCCACCATTCTCACCGCAGTCCCACTACCACACCCGCCCGCACACACCTGGGCCACGACCTCACGCAGTCCCACTGCCGAATCATGCCCACACACACCTGGGCCACAACATTCACATGTAACCACACCTGAAAACACCTAGGACAGAACAACCACCACCATGCCCGAAGACACCTGGGCTAGAAGATCCTCCGCCATGCCCGAAGACACCTGGGCCTCATCCCAAAGATACTTGGGAAACTACTTTCCCGCACACACCTGGGCAATAACCACCACACTACCCCGCCCGAAGGGTCTTGGGCTAGTAATAGACCTCAGGCCATCACAGCCTGTCCGAAGATACTTGGGATATCCGGGAAAGGGAGCAGAAAAGGAGATAATAACCAGCCACTAATGGAAGTGTTGGGAAAACACCCTCCCCCATGAAATGGGGGTGTTCAGCACTAAGTGCTCAACTTGTGTGGGGAGCGAGTAAGAAACACAAAACTACAAGTATATGTATAGGTAACAAGCACTCGACCAAAGTTTACATTTTTCTTCAGCCCACCTAAAGAACACAAACAACACTACTTCCAAGTCACAACCCACCCCAAACCAAAACCCATTTTTCCCATCCTAGTTTACATGTTCAATAATAATGCCTAAATGAGTTTTCTGTAACTACTAGGAAACTAACACCATAAGCACAATCCAAGGGAAAAAAGATCCAGCCAAACGTCAAGCATCAACTACAACATCCACACCCGGTTCTCTTGTGAAGTCATAACAACAATAGGATAAGTGAGATCCCTTGAAGTAGTGGAACCAAAGAAAAACCCTGAGACACTGCCCCGTGTCCCCCCAGACGGTTTCTCATCAATAGAGGATCCCACCCCAATTCGTGATATAAACAAGGTAACCACCCGGTCTTAAAATTCACAATCACTGAAATCATAACACAGGGGATCCCATCCCCAATTTTCACAACCACCGAGGGTATAATAACAGGGGATTCCATCCCCACCCACATAACCCAGTAAACGGACCATGAAGGAAGAACAATAAAACCACTACCACCAAGAAAAGTAGGCCCATGCCAGTATTTTCAGATTTATAAGATTTAACACACTCCATGATTCCAATTTCTGTGTGCTTTAACCGGGGTTATCACAGAAGGGAATTGATCCTAGTGCTTTCAATTTGCTTAGCCGAATATAAGTAGTTAACCGATTTACTTTTCACAGCAGGAGTTCAAAACTACAAAAATAGCCATTTAAAACATCACGAGGGGTTCATTAGTACACAGAGAAAGACCACCAACGGCCATGATTTTCATTAGGCGTAAGCCCACACAATTTAGAAATCATATAATTATGGAAGATCATAAAACAGAGCAGCATCATCGATCATAGCCCTCCCCCCTTCATTAGAGTTCATTCATTATCTTTATTAAGGTTTGGGTTTATCCAATTCTACAAAAAAAAAGCATGACCACCCTACATGATACACAAAAAGGTAGAGACGAAGGAGTAATTCCCTAATTTTTATCAATGATCGACGCTAAGGCCGGGCTCAGAACTTCACGTATAGCGATGAGGCTTGCCTAAATGAAAATCTATTCGTGAAAGAAGGGTACTCCTGATGGTGATTGATAAAAGAAGAAACCACGGCTAACCCTTTAGTTTATAAGGGTCGGGGATGGTTGAGATAAGAACGTGAAATCGCATAAGGAGCGGGGGTCGTGGGTTGACCATGCGGCCCCAAACGTTATTAAAGGCGTTTAAACGGATGCACACAACATCTTAATTCATTAAATATTTAAGTAAAACATTTATGGGCATTACCGAGCTTTAAAACTGGTCAAAATAGGGTTTAAACCCCAATTTGCGCAAAAGGAGCGCGACTGGAAAAACCCCGACAAGGCTGGGTGACGCCGATCGGTCTCACCAACCGGTCACGCCGATCGGTCTCGTCAATCGGTCGCACTGATCGGTATCCCCAATCTGTCGCACTGATCGGTCTCACTGGTCGTTCGTGCTGCTCGGTCTCGCGGATCGGTCGCACCGCTCGGTCTCGCCGATCGGTCGCGCCGCTCGGTCTCACCGATCAGTCTCGCCGATCGGTCTCCCCGATCGGTCGCGCAGTTCGGCCTCGCTGATTGGCCTTATGCCGAGACTCTATCCCTTTAGGATCCGGATTTTTGGAAAAGGAAAGGACCCTGAGAGTCTGGGTCATCACAAAAAAGGTTCTAGATTATCAATATATTCTTTGAATAAAGATCTCATTGTCACAACCTGATCTTACCGGTCTCAAGCCGCAACTACCCCATGCCCGCCTCCATAGGCCAGGGGATGGCGACAAGCACCGAAGGCATAACAATATCGGGAAGGCCTTTGAATAAGTACATGTACCCACACAAACAGCCCACTCAATGCAGAAGTGCAGAGTAAAAAAGGAAAACAAAGTATGGACTACAATATCCCAACCAAAAAACATGCATTGACCTCTAAAAACAGAATAAGTAAAGTGCTGAAAAGTGGACTGAAAAGTAAAAAAAATAGAAAAGGACAAAACACACGCCCAACCAGAAAGGGGCCACAGCTTGGCTATAGGTAAATGAAAGTAAACAGCTGGAGAGTCTCACACCTAAAAGTCCTACTATGACCACTGAACGCAGCCCAAGCTCCTGTGTCATCTGTTATCCTCTGTAGTCTCAATCGACCTGTCCGTCTTCTGCAAGGGCACACCAAGTGCGGGCAAAGCCCAAGTAGGGGTGACTATAAAGATACTCAGTAGGATGCCCCGAAAGCTCAAGCGATCAACAAAGGAGGTACTAAAATAGAGAGTAGTAGACAGAACATATAACAATGTAAGATTACAATAGAGAGAGTGCAGCTCAACCCAACAAAAGAAAGATAATAGACTCGTCCAAAAAAAGAGGAGCTAGACATAGAAAGTACGTGGAATACGCCACGCATCTTCTCCCCTCCTAGAAGGAGATTAAATGAACCCAAAGAGTTAGAAAAAATGAAGGGTGTATATATATATATGCTCAAAAATAAACCCAAACAAGTGTGTAAGGGGATCTCTATCTCCATGCTCAACCCACGAAAAGTCACCAACAGTTCTAAGGATATCCATCAATGAAGCCCAACAGTCCGCATGTCAAAATTGTTTCATCTCTAAACCGTACAACCAAGGGTCCTACTCTGGTAATCATGGAGGAAATTCATTGACTAGCCTCATAGAAAGGGATGAATCTGAAAGAAGTCGTCGGGTAACCCACTGCCCAGCCCCGCTAGAGGGTAAACCCTAAGGTCAACGGGTAACCCACTACCCATACCCACTAGAGGGTAAACCCTAAGGTCAACAGGTAACCCACTGCCCAGCCCCGCTGAAGGGTAAACCCTAATACACTAGTGGGTAACCCACTGGCTAGCCCCACTGGAGGGTAAACCCGGAACTGGTCTGATAACTCCGCACTGCCCGTACCATCACTAGGTGTCACTAACAACACTATCGGGCGTTGGTTCCGAGCATGTAAAAGGAACCTCTGACCAACACCCTTTAATTTTTCCACATTTAATGAGATCTCTAAAGAGGTTCTGTACGCCCAAAGAGATTACACTGTTTCAAATCTCATGAAAAAACACGTGAGATTGACTATTTACTCGCTTGGAATGGACTCCCAAAGAAAAAAAAATTCAACACTGCTTTATGCCCTTACGGCGTCTCATGGGGCCCACACCTCAGTCTCAAAAAAGTCTGGGAAAACTGCACCATCGCAATGCTCTCAGAAATATATGCCAAAACAACTATTCATTCACCCCAAACGGATGTTTGATGAAAAAGTCGCAGTACATTGCACACTGCATAAAAGACGGCCCGTGGGGCCCACTCCTCAACTCTAGCTTCAATGCCTAAAACCACCCTGGACTACTTCTTCAAATTTCCAGGGTCACAATGTTGCTGACGGCACCTAAAAAGGCCTCTAGATGTGCCCGCGCCATTTGAAAGAAGAAACTTGGCAAGGCGCTAAGCAACACTTAACAGGCGTGTCGCACCACCGAGCCCCCGTCTCTGGAATTAAAATTCTTGAGACCATCTCAAAACCTCCATCTTGATCCTAGTATTGTGTCGCCATAGACGGCATGCGAATCCAACACTTGGTTTTCAAGTTTGGGGCCTTTTAATGCCAATAGACGGAGACGGGGTGGGTCTGACCAGTTCAGCCGGTCCACCCATTTTGACCGGTGGTCCTCCGATCGGCCACCCAGTCCATCGGGCCCCACGGTTCACCACGCAGGCCGCGTGGCTTTACCTTGACTGGCACGATCCAGTCCAACTTTTCCCCCATGAGACTCGCATTTTGCGGGTCTCGGTTCGCTCAAGGGGTCGCGTCGACCCCGGTCTCCCGCTGCATGCCGGCCGGCAATGCCAGCCAACCCACACACCCGTGCCGAATGTCGTCGCCTGGGAACCCCACTGCACTAGCTCCTGGGGAGCCCTCGCTACCATCATCACCCACCGGACCGCCCTGGAACTACCGGAAAACAAGAAGTTTGCCTGGAAAACTTCTTGGGGCCACCCCGGACGCCCCGGGACTCAAATATTCGATACAAAAAGAGCATTGGAAAGATCAAATTGGACCTTAAACATCTATGGCCGTCACTCAACAAATTAAAACCATTTTGATGCTATAAAATTGATTTCAAAGTATATGTGGAAATTAAAAATGAAACGTAACGAACCTACCTCACTGGGTGTAGCTCGTCGCTTCACAAACGACCTGCCGGAGCCGCAAACACCTCGCTGGGGAGGAGGGGGAGCTTAAAGGGAGGTGGATCTTTTGTTGGGAGAGATTATGGCAGGGAGAAGTTCTAAAGGGGGATGAAGGGGGTGGATGTGTTTACGTAGGGAAAATTAATTAAAATTTATTTAATTTTAAACACCTACCAGTAGGCCCGTACCCGAACTCTCGACGGGGTCGAGGTTAAGCTGCTCCTGGGATAAAATCCATGTTCTGATCACAATGGTGGTCTCAGGATTTTAATTTGAGCCTCCATTCAGAAGTTATAAATTTTACACCTGAGGCTGCAAAATTATGAAAATGCCCCTGGTGGCGTTTTCCACAGAAGGGTTGCGCCCGCGAATGTTACACCACTCTTAGGGTAAACGACATGCTCCAGACTCAATGGTGCACTCGGTTTTCTCATCCAAGCAACCGTTTAGTAGTTATTATATTTATTTGGAATGTCTAGTGTGAACGCACTTAAAATTAAATTCTGGCCACATCGGGGTTCAGAATCACACACCGTCTGAACGCCCTACTCTAGAATAACATCAAGAAAATTTCAAAGTCTTACAAGATCAAAACCCAGGTTCTTACATCATTCCCTTCTTCAAGTTTTTCATACCCGAAAAACAAAACTAAAAAAACAACTCAGGATACTGGGCCCACATCCATCTATCATGTTCCCAAGTGCTCTCTTACACCCTCACATGCTGCCACAACACATGAACCAAAGGAATGGCCATCCACGCAAAGTCCACTCCTTCCGATTCTCAATCACCACTGGGTGCTCCACAAAGGTGGTTCCATCCTCAATGTCAAGCTCTCTATAGTTGATAATGTGTGTGGGTTCGTGCATGTATTTCCTCAACTGCGACACGTGGAGGACTTCATGCACCCTCTCTAGCTGTGTGGGTAGAGAAAAACGATAGGCAACCTCATCAACCCTACGCACGATATCAAAGGGCCCAATGAACCTCGAGGATAGCTTTCCTCCTTAGCTGAACCTCCATATTCCATGCCGTGGGGAGACTCTAGAAAAGACATGGTCCCCCTGCTCGGACTCCAAAGTCCTACGACGATGGTCTGCGTAGGACTTCTGTCTTCTTTGAGCTATCCTCATCCGCTCACGAATGACCTGCACCTTCTCCGCCATAGCCCGCACCAACTATGGGCCCACAGGGGAGGTCTCTCCAACCTCTATCCATCATAACGGTGACCTGAAGGGTCTCCCGTAGAGGGCCTCAAATGGTTCCATGATGATAGTAGAGTGTTAACTGTTGTCATATGGGAACTCCACTAAGGGCAGGTGATCCTCCCAAATTAGGTCAAAGTCTAACATGCACACCATGAGCATATCGTCCAACACCTGGAGAGTGTGATCCGTCTGCCCATTGGTCTGGGGGTGAAAAGTTGTACTCATCTACAGCTGAGTCCTGAATGCCTCCTACGGGCCTCACCACAATCATGACATAAACCATGTTTCATGTTTAGAGATGATATTCGAGGGTACTCCATGAAGGCATATGATCTCCTGAACATATAGCTTCCCTAGACTCTCCAATGAGCTCTGATCCCTGAGGGAAAAGAAGTGGGCCAAATTCGTGAGTCGGTCCCCTATCACCCAAATGAAATCATGGCCCTTCGCTATTTGCAGAAGCCCTGTGACGAAGTTCGTAGATATGCCATCCCACTTCCACTCTAAGATATCAAGGGGCTGCAACAACCCTACCGAAACCTGATTCTCTACCTTCACCTACTGACAGGTAAGACACCAAGAAACGAACTCAGCTACGTTCTGTTTCATGCCAGACCTCCAAAACTGCCACTGAAGGTCTCTATACATCTTCCCCACACCGGGATGTTCAACCAAGGGAGAAGTGTGGAATTCCTACATCACCTCCTCCCTCATCTCAACTAGTACTACATCTCACCCCTGGAATAGGATCTCATGATTCCATCCTTTAGAATACTCATCGGGTGCGTCTCCCATGGATATCTGATCACACAGTACCTCACTGTTGATATCCCCTAGCTGTGACTCTCTCACATGCTCAAGGAGTGGAGTCAACACCATCGACTGTAGAAAAGTCATACCATCCTACTCCACCAAGGTCAGTTGTAGGGAATCGAACTGATCTGAAGCTTCCCACACTAGACGAGTTTGGGACTTCTTGCTAAGGGCATCTGCTACTACATTTCTCATCCCTAGAGTGTAGACTATCTCGAAATCATAGTCTTGCATAAACTCCAGCCAGCTCCTCTGCCTCAGATTCAGATCCATCTGAGTGAATATGTACTTGAGGATCTGGTGGTCTGAGTAGACCACAAAATGCTCACCCAGAAGATAGTGTCTCCATAACCTCAAGGCAAATACCACCGCTACCAGCTCCAAATCATGAGTCGCATAATTCTTCTCATGGGGCCTCAACTGCCTCGACCCATATGCAATCACTACCTGCTACTGCATCAGCATGCACCCAGGCCCAGCTCCTGAAGCATCGCAGTATACCATGAACTCAACGCCCTCCTCTTGAAGCCTCAACACTAGAGAATTACTCAGCCTCTGCCTCAACTCCTCAAAGGCCTTATGGAACTGATCAGTCCAGGTGAATGGTCATCCCTTCCACATCAATGTGGTCAGAGGGGCAACAATCCTGGAGAAGTCTTCCATGAACCTCTTGTAGTACCCTGCCAAACAAAGAAAGATCCGCACCTTAGATGCATTCTTGGGTGGATCCCAAGAAAGCACTGCCTCTATCTTTGCAGGATCAATGGCTAAACCCTGTTCCAAAATGACATTCCCTAGAAAGTGAACCTCATGAATCTAGAACTGACACTTCGAGATCTTCCCATATAGTTAGTGATCCCAGAGTAGGTCTAGGACTATCCTCAAATGCTCCGCATGCTCCTCCTTCGTCGCAGAGTAGATGAGTATGTCATCAATAAAGACAACCACAAACCGTTCAAAGTGCGGTTGGAAGATCTGGTTCATCAAAGCCATGAAAATGGTGGGGGAATTTTTCATGCCAAAGGGCATCACCAGAAACTTGTAATGCCCATAACGACAAAGGAAATCCAAATTCGGGATATCAGCCTCACAAACTCGCAGTTGGTGGTAGCCAGATTGAAGATAAATCTTAGAGAACCACTTACCACCTCTCAGCTATTCGACGAGGTCATTAATCCTTGACAGAGGGTACTTGTTCTTTATCATGGCTTGATTCAGGAGATGATAATCCACAAAAATATATAGGCTCCCATCTTCCTTCTTCACAAACAAAACTAGAGCTGCCCAGGGGGATGCACTAGGCATGATGAATCTCTTCTCACGAAGGTCGTCCAACTGAATTCATAGCTCCTGAAGCTCTGTGGGTGCCATTTGATAAGCCTCACATGATATCGGGCCAGTCCCCGGTAGCAAGTCAATGTAGAACTCCATCTCTCACCTCGAAGGTAGTCCCAGGACATCCTTGTGAAAGACGTCCATGTAGTCCTCTACAATGTTAGGGATTCAGGTGCCTGTAGTTTCTGCTACTTTGAGAGCCATGCTTTCCAACTGATGTGAAAAAGGTTTTGGTCTCCTACTCAGAGTACCCGTCTGCTCTACCACGAGGTCTTGTTCAATGAGGATGGTGAATCTAATCCCATCAGAATGCACATATCTAACTCATCCGTGATGACAGTCGATCTGGGAATGAAACATAGAAATCAAATCCATGCCCAAGATGACATCATAAGGTTCCACCGTGATGACCAATAGGTCCCATGCGAAACTCTCTCCTCCGAACGACAGCTCGCATTGTCTGCAAACAGAGGTCACAAATGAGGCACTCCCTGTAGGAACCTCAAGGCTAAGCATGGGTTTCAGCACCTCTACTAGGATCTCTAACTTTTTTACCAAAAGCAGTGATATAAAAGAGTATTTGGAACCTACCTCTACTAGTACCGAAGCAAGCGTAGATTAAACACAAAGAGTATATTGGACCGTCTCGTGTGCTAGGGTGTCATGAACACCCATAGCATGAAGCTGCTCAGGTCCCCTTCTTCCAGCTCCCTAAGACTGGTGTGGGCCGCAGAGTGGGGGTGGTGTAAAGTCCTCAAAAAAAAAACATCCCCCACCTCCAGGTTCTTCCGCACTACCTGTGCCGCCTCCCTGAGAGCACCATGTCCTCACCTGGGAGATCCCTGGTCATGGTGCTTCCTTTGCCGCTGTGGTGCACCCACTGCCTACCATGACTGCTCGGTACGCCTGGTTGGGAAGTCCTATGCTAGGTGACCATGTCCATCACAAGCATAGCACATGCTCTCTCTTGACATCCCTGGTGCTCTACGGTGCCATTGAGTTGTACGACCCTACCCCTGAGTCTGCTCACGGAAGGGTCTCTTCGATTGAAGTTCTTCTCTCTACCGCATGCCTCCTACCGAAGACTCTGCTCTGAAGCATCCACTACAAGGCCCTACTAGCTGGCATCCCTCATCCAAGAAGTTCTCTATCATGAGCGCCCAATCAAGCCCCCCTATCATAAGTCGGGAAGCACAGGGGTACTACACTAGCACGGATTTCCCTGCGAAGACCCTGCTCAAACTTCCACACCCAAAAGTAACTATTTTGAATCATATCCTGCAAGTAGCGTGTTAGATCGGTAAACTAGGTCGAGTACTATGCCATAGTCACCCCCCTGCTTCAGCTCCAGAAGCTCTTTAATTCGAATGGAGCTTAAACAAGAGGGGGAGTACTCCTCCTAGAAAAGCTGTGGGAAACTATCTCACGTGAGAGATGACTCATCGTGGGTCTACGTAACCAACCCCCACCAACGCCCAGTTTCCCCGAGGAAAATTCTAGCAGCTAGGGATACCATATGGTCCACTGGTGTCCATACCAGCATTAAATGTTGGTCCACGGACTATATCCTCTCTTCCGTTGCCTGGGGATCCATGTCCCCATGGAACTTCTACGGTCGCTGACGCTGGAAGTGTTGGAGCACACTCAGCCTGTGCTCAACCTCAGACTATGCTTCCGGTACTAACCACCTCTCTCTAGATGGAGGGGCTACCGGTGATCCACTGGGTGGAAGGGGATCATGTGAGGGTCCCTGAACTGACGCCTCGTCTCTCTCCAGGTCGTTGTCACGAACTGGAGAGGGTAACCTGGCTAGCTGCTGTCATGGGGGCATCCTGGAAATTATTAAGGATTACCATGATCAAATAAGAATATATATATATAACAGTAATCACAATGGGGATCTGACTAAACAAGGATAGTCAAATACTAAATCCTACAAGATGCATGTTCCAAAGATCCCTGCAACAAATTTCTCTGTGTTTCGAGTCGACAAGCGGGTTATCAGGGTCCTGTTGAATGGATATGTCAGCCACACGTGCCATCACTGGACTCCCTAGCCTGAGAGCCGCTCTCAAGAAAAGTTGAAACTGTTTCCCTAAATCCCAACCAATTCCTTTTTAGGGACGTCCGAACTTCACCCCAAGGAACAAACCGTCCTCTGATACCACTTTTTCACAACCCGAACCTACCGGTCTCAAGCCGAAACATCCCTAATATTGCCTCCATAGGCTGGGGATGGCGACAAGTGCCGAAGGCATAACAATATTGGGGAGGCATTTACCTAAGTACCTGTACCCACACACATAGCCCTCTCAATGCCGAAGTGCAGAGTAAAAAGGACACCAAAGTATGGACTACAATATCCCAACCAAAGAGCATGAATCAACCTCTAAAAATAGAATAAGTAAAGTGAAGAAAAGTGGACTGACAAGTAAACGGGATAGAAAAGGGCAAAACACGCACCCAACCAAAAAGGTGCCACAACCCTACAACAGGTATGCAAAATTAAACAACTGGAGAGTCTCACACCTGAACATCCTACTATGAACACTGAATGTAGCCCAAGATCTGGTGTCCTCTATGCTCCTTCGTAGTCTCGATCGACCTTTCTGTCATCTTCAAGGGCACACGAAGTGCGGGAAAAGTCCAATCAGGGGTGAGTATAAATATACTCAGTAGGATGCCCTGAAATCTCGAGGAAGCAACAAAGGAGGTACTAAAATAGTGAGCAGTAGACAGAACAAAGAACAGTGTAAGAGTGCAATAGGGAGAGTGCAGCTCAACCCAACAAATAAAAGAAAGTAGACTCATCCAAACCAAGAGGAGTTAGACACGGAGAGCAGGTGGCATACCCCGCGTGTCTTCACCCATACTATAAAGAGAGTAACTGAACCCAAGGAGTGGGAACCAAAGTAGGGTGTATATATATATGCTCAACAAGAAACCCGAATTAGTGTGTAAGGGGATATCTATCTCCAAGATCAGTCCATGAAAAGTCGCCAACAGTTCTAAGGATATCCATCACTGATGCCCAACAGTCTCGCACGGTAAATCTCTTTCATCGCTAAACCATACAACCAAGGGTCCCTCTCTGGTAATCATGGACAAAAGTCACTGACTAGCCTCATAGAAAGGGCTGAGTCTGAAAGAAGTCATCGGGTAACCCACTGCCCAGCCCCGTTGGAGGGTAAACCCTAACGTCAATGGGTAACCCACTGCCCAGCCCCACTGGAGGGTAAACCCTGATATGCTGGTGGGTAACCCACTGCCCAGCCCCACTGGGAGTAAACCCGGAACTGCTCTGATAACTTTGCACTTCCCATACCATCACTGGGTGTCACTGACATCACTACCGGCCATTGGTTCAGAGCGTGTCAAAGGAACCTCCGAGCAATGCCCTTTTATGTTTCCACATTTAATGAGATCTCAAAAGAGGCTCTGCATGCCCAAAAATGATTACACTATTGCAATCCTCACGGAAAAACAAGTGAGATAGACCATTTACTTTCTTGGAACGGACTCCCGATGAAAAGGTTGTTCAACACTGCTTTATGCCCTTATGGCGTCTCATGAGGCCCACACCTCGGTCTCGAAAAAGGTCAGGTGAACTTCACCATCGTGATGCTCTTAGATAAACATGCCAAAAATACTATTCATTCACCCCGAACGGGCGTCTGATGAAAAAGTCAGAGTACGTTGCACACTGCATAAAAGACTGCTTCTGGGGGCCATAACTCAACTCCGGATTCAATGCCTGAAACCACCCTGGACTACTTCATCACGATGCAAGGGTCACAATTCTACTCACGACACCTAAAATGGACTCAGGATGTGCTTGCGCCATCCGAAAGAAGAATCCCAGCAAGGCACTAAGCAACACTTAACAGGCATGTTGCGCCAACGATTCCCTGTAACGAGAATTAAAAATCCCTGATACCATCTAAAAACCTATGTCTTGATCCAAGGATCCTGTCGTCGTATATGGAACATGAATCTGACACTCGGTTTGCAAGATAGGGACGTTTTAATGCCAACAGACGGAGACGGGGTGGGTCGGACCGGTTCGGCCGGTCCACTACTTTAGACCGGTGGTCCGTGGCTCGGGAAACCAGATCGCCCGGTCCACCACGACTCGTGGTTCACCGTGTGGGCCGCACGGCATTACCTTGAATAGAACATGCTGGTCTAGATTTTCCCCCACGAGAACCACGTTTTTCGGGTATCGGTTCGCTCCTAGGGTTGCGTCGACCCCGGTCTCCCGCTGCAGGCCGACCGGCAAAGCCGGATGAACCGCATGCCCGTGCCGACCGCCACTTCCTGGGGAGCCCGCCGCGCCACTTCCTAGGGATCACACTCTGTCACCGCCTGGGGATCCCCCCACGCCGCTACCTAGGGAGCCCACCGCGCTGCCGCTTGGGGAGCCCACACCGCCATCGTCGCTCGCCGGACCGCCTTGAACCACTGAAAAACAAGAAGTTTGGCTAAAAAACATCCTGAGGCTACCCCTGAAGTCCTGAGACCCGGATTTTTGATCCTAAAAGAGTTTGGGAAGCTCAGATATAACCTTACACATCTATGGCCTTCGCTTGACAAATTAACAGCATTTCGACGCTATAAAATTGAGTTCAAAGTAGATGTGGAAATTAAAAACGAAATGCAATGAACCTACCTTACATGGCATAGGTCATCACCTAAAAAATGACCCATCGGAGCCGCAAACACCTCCCTGAGGAGGTGGGGGAGCTTGAAGGGAGGTGGATCCTTTTTTGGGAGAGCTTCCTCCATGGAAAAGTTCTAAGAGGGGAAGAAGGGGTGGATGTGTTTAAGTTAGGAAAATTAATTAAAATTTAATTAATTGTAAACACCTACCAGTAGGCCCATACCCAAACACTCGACAGGGTCGAGGTTAAGCCGCTCCTAGGGTAAAATCCATATTTTGAGGGCAATAGTGGTCTTGAAATTTTAATCTAAGCCTCTATTTAGACGTTATAAATTTTACGCATGAGGCCGCTAAATTATGAAAACCCCCTGGTGGCGTTTTCCACAGAAGGGTCACGCCCGCTAAAGTTACACCCATACTAGGGTAAACGGCACGCTCTGGACTCAACGATGACCTCAAATTTCCTATCCGAGCAACTGTTTATGAGTTATTCTATTTATTTGGCGTTTCTAGAGTGAACACACTTAAAATTTAATTTCGGCAACACCAGGGCTCAGAATCACACGCTGTCTGAATGCCCTGCTCTAGAATAACATCAAGAAAATTTCAAAGTCTTACAAGCTCAAAACTCGAGTTCTTACATCATGATCAAGGTATTTTTCCTTCATGTTAATTTAAATTAATTATAAATTTAACATGGAATATCCTCTTGGTTCTGGTGTGTCTGTCAAATTTTATCAAACAAATTCACAGGTCATGGCTTCCACATCTTGTAAATTGTAGAATTTATATTGAATACAATAGTTTCTAAGTCGATTCATCCCCGATAAGAGATTACGTTGTACCTAGAACCATCAATTTTTATTAGAATGGTCACATTCAAATTTATAATTATTTAATGATTATTGATCATTTTTTATTTAAAATTTATATTTCATTTCTATTTTTAATACATTCTTAGTCCGTTTTCGAGATCTCTTCTTCATCCTCTTAAATTCTTACTCAATTAACCTAAAAAAGTTAATAATTAATGAATACCTTATCTAAATAACTCATATATAGGTTCTAAGAACTCTGTCCGAATAACGCAATATTACCCAGTGTGAACTCCTTCATCACTCATTGTGTATGTGGGTCCATTATACCCAGAAACCCACATGTACTCCAAGTCATCGTGTAATGACTACATACATAATGAATTAAATGTACACTATGTGTACACTATCCATGTAGGAACACATTTTTTCCAACCAACTTATTTTTTATCCTAAATACACATCAAGTAGTCCATAGGTATTCTTAGTGGAATGCATGGATTCAATACATGTCGTGTAAATAAAAAATGAATGTATTTAATACATGATGTGAACAGTCTGGAATCCATATCTTAGTGATGTAACAAGTCAATTTGGCTTCCCATATTCCTTGTACCTCATAACTTGTCATAGTAAGTATATGTTGAGTCTCTAGGCATGTACTACAGACATCCAGTAAATCAATGTACACACTGTGTGGCTGGAATTCACAAACCATGTACCTTACATGTTTACATGGAAATATTTATATTAATTAATTACTCCATTTAAAATCATCAACATGAGTTTATTTGGTAATTTAATTAACAATACACACTATTATTTGGTTTTTATATTATATTAAATTATTAATAAATTAATTCCTCGTAATATTTGAAATTACACATCATCTGTGGTTGTTTCATAAAAAAGTACTCAATGTTCAATAAATCCTACATGAGGAATAATTTTCATGTGGTCCATGTATCTATAATATGATTGTACACACCATGAAATTATGAAACATGTCATGTACCCAATATGTCATGTGAGTGCATTGTATAAAACAAGGACTACACTAAGTAGTTTGGAGTGGTACTCATAGAGTTTCTTACAATTATAAAGGTATGTACTTTTTTATTAATTTTAAATGAAAGAAATACTTTATATAATTAAATAAAGCTTTGGATGAGAATATTTGGGATGATTAGATGAAATATAAAAATTTTAATTAATTTATTAATAACATAAATAATAGGATATATTTTTAATGTTTTATCATATTTATTAATGAATTGAAATGAAAGGTATCTAGTTATTTTAAATGTGAATTCATTACATTTGTATGATTTCTAATGATATTTGAACAGACCTATGTATTTGTTAGTTTTATATAATTTAATTTTATATCATGGGTTTTCAATTATTTATTAATAAATTAAATATGATGGAAAGTGTGTCCTCATTACCTCATTTATTTTGTTGGAAATGTGTATCCAATGTTGTCTTATATAATTACCCTTATTTAATTCATTGGTTACCCTCAACTTTATTTGAATTATGAAAACTACATAATAAACTGAGTATCTAAAGGTGGAAGGATTTGATTCAAGGAGTAGATAAGGCAGAGGCAGTTCAAGATAAAACTGTGGAAAAACCAACCCTAGTGTTACATAGGTGGATAGGTGGGATGCTAAAACACTTTTGAAACCCATAAAAAGGATTGTTACTTTATGGTCATATACTGATTTATTATCTATTTGATAAAACAACTGTAAGATAATCTCATGATAATATCATTAATTTATTTATTTATTTTTATTATGCTTGGTTTATTTTATAGATACAAGACCGCGATAAAATGTATAAATAGATTTATATGGAAAGATATTTTTTTAAAGGATTATGGGTGATTTTTTTATTAGAACATGGTAAATCCCTTAAGAAAAGTCCACTTTATATCAAAAGGAAATGTAAAAGGATAAAACCATAGAATTTATTCATAATAAAAAATCCATCAAATAAATATTAATTCAAACAAAGCCTTCAATTACATCATTGTGAATAAAAACATTTAACTCTGTATTTTTCTAACCATTTTTTTGGATATTTAATTTTATCAGGGATTTCATGTGTTATTTTTGGGTAAAAAAACAAATATACATCAAAATAAGTATCCCTCAATAGATGTGGTGTAATTTAGAGGAAGGTGTTAAGAAAATGTGAGTTAGGGCTTTAGGATTGGGGAGTCTACCCAATGAATCAAAGAGATGAAAGAATGTAGCTAGCAGCAATCTTCCTACCTATATACCATCCTTTAATTCAATAGGACCAATCTTGGGTTATGATGAGTGGAATATAATTTATTGACCATAGAATATCTATGAAACTAGATATTATAAGTAAAATGATGAAAATTTTTGGGGACTTAATAAAATAGTGGGATACAGTAATTAAATTCAATTTTTCGGGATTTTCTAATAAGATAAATTGATAATAATCTACTCTAAATTATTAAATAATCATATCTAAATTCAAAAAAAACACTACTCTATCCCTATAAACTATCTTGAATAATTAAAATATATTTACTGGAATAAAATTCAAATAAGGGTACCTGTGTCTATGAATTATAATATACCAAGAATGAAAGTGATATGTGTTGGAGTCCCTAGTTTCTAAAATGACCATTGTGGATTAAAGTGATTAAGATTTACTTGTCTTCAAGATAAAATTATTTTATTTTATAAATTTTTATTATTTGATGTTACATTCCATGTCTAGTGAACTATAAATTCACACGAGACTATGGATTCACATGAAATTATCAGTAAAATCTATGATCTTTATCAGGAGAGAGAAGGATAATAAAGGTTTGAGATCTCCAAGACACTCTTCTTGTGAAAGCTTGGAGAATACATACCAACTAGACCTCACGAAGTCAAAATGATTAAGTATATTGGGTGTCTATAAATTATAGGGTTTAAACTACCTGATGAATTTTTCACTGATCTCATTCTCACCTCACTCCCATGTAGATTCCCTAAATTTATTGTATATTCCAATATTAAAACTATAGATAATTAACTCACAAATATATTCACCTTATTTGTCCATACTAGTATGTAACTGAGGCATAAAATTTCATTTTTCCTTTATAGTGAATAAGAGTAATTAAATGGAAAAGTGTACCAAGAATACTTATTTTCCTAAGGCTTCTAAGAACTTCCCTTCCTATAAGAGGTAGATCCCAGGGGAAGCGTGGGAGTAGGATGTTGTCTATTTCTAATCTAGAAATTAGGGACACTAAAAGAAAAACTACAAAATGTTAATGAAACGAAAGAGTGCTTTAGGTATGTTCATTATCATGTGTAACCATTCAATTTCTATAAATTGGAAACTTGATACAACATGAGTTTCTCAAATTTTAATGTTAATACAGAATCCTGGAAGATTAAAAATGGTTGGTGGGGTGAGGTGCATTTTTTGATAGAGAATTGATCTAAGTTTGATGTTCGAGGCATTGGAAACTACCACATCACATTATTGATGGGAATGATCTTGGTTCTTTATAATTGTCACTATGTAGAGAGAATTACCAGAAACATTACTTCAATATATAAATTTGATATGAAGTTTGTCATTTTTAAGTTCATAAGTGAAAGTTTTTTCTTTAAAAAGAAAACATATGTTATGTTAAATAAAATTTACAAAATGGTCTTTATGTATTATATTGTGAGAACCATGTTTTGTACATTGATAATGAATTTGGTTTAACTGACACATACCACCACACCTCGCCACATAGGTCATTTAAATGAGAAATGGTTGAATAAGTTACATAAATATGGCTATTTAGATTAATTAAATCTAAAACCACATGGTATTTTACAAGTATGTTTACATGGTGAAATTACCAAATATAAATTTAGTGGAAAATATGAATGGGCTACAGATCTTCTATAGGTGAATCACTCTTAAGTGTGTGGACCATTCCTAGTTGAAGTAAGGGGAGGGTACTCATACTTGATAACTTTTACTGAAGATTTTAATTGGTGTATATATATACCTACTTAATGAGGAACAAGTAATAATCATTTTATAAATTCAAATAATTCAAGAATGAGAATGAGGACCATCTTTGTAAGAAGATTACAGAACTCCACTGAAACTATATTAGAGAATATCTTAATCAATACTCCATAGAAAATTTATAGGAGTATGTTATTTTATCCCAAATCACCCCTACTTATACACCTCATTGTAATGATGTAAGTGATAGGAGGAGCAACACATTAATGGTAACAGTGAGGACCATGATGATTGCTGAAAACCATCAACTTTCATTTTTGGGATATGAATTATAGACAACTATGTAAAAAATTGATCAAGTACTAAATAATGGAAAAAATAGTATTCCATACCAATTATATAGTGGAAATAAATATATATTTCTTAAATTACATGTTTGGGGATGTGAAGTGTTTTTTAAGGCCTCTTAAGAGAAAAACTATGTCCCTCAAAGAAAAAAGAGTATCTTTATAGGATACCCTAAGGAAACAAGTGGATATTACTTATACAACCCCTAAAATAAAATGTTGATAGTGGAAAGACATGTCATATTCCATAATATGGGTAACATCTCTAAAAGAGATAGTGAGAGTGAGTTATATATTGATGAAGTCCAAGATAAGGATATACAGGATTTGTTATAGGAACAAGTTTCACAAATCCCTATAAATGAACCTATTCTTGAAACAAAAGTACTACATAGGATTATAAGAGATTTTAGAGAAAATTAATTATATGGTTTTCTATTCACTAATTATGGAAGCTCTTTATTAGTTGATAATAATAGTCCTCTAAACTACAAGAAAATAGTAAGTGTCATGGATGCGCCCAAATGGAAATAAGCAATGAATAATGAAATTGATTTCACATACCAAAAATCAAGTATAGATTTTTTTTGGATCCTCTAGTTAATGTAAATATTAATGGTTCCAAATTGGTATATTCAAGAAGAATCTGGACATGGATGGTCAAGTCATTACCTATAATGAATGACTAGTTGAAAATGGTATAAAGAACATCAAGGCATTGACTATAATGAATATTTTTCTCCAGTATTCATTCTTAAATCCATAATAATTATACTTTCCATATAAGAATACTATAACTATAAGATTTGGAATATGGTTTTTAAAACAACCATCCTTAATAGAAACATTCTAGAAGATGTATATATAAGATAATAATAAGTGTTTTTAACTTTGGGTAATTCTAATAATGTATACAAGTGGTAGAGATCCATTTTGGATTAAAATAATTATCCAAATCATGGAACATCCAATTTTATTAATCCATAACTGAATTTGGTTTCATAAGAAACAAATGTGATTAATTTATCTGAAAATCATTTAGTGGGAGTGCTGTAATTTTTATAGTAGTATATATCGATGATATTTTAGTTTTTGTAAATGAGATATATGACTTGATGGCCATTCAAATGTGGTCAAATACACGATTTATAAGAATAACATGGGAAAATCAGCATATCTTATTTTGATAAATATCCATCATGATAGTTCTAAGAGGCCACTAAATCTAAGTCTAGATAGAAATATTGAAAATATTCTGAGGAGTTCTAGTATAAAACAATTTAATTGGGGATTTTTTCCCATGTCACCTAGTATTCATCATTCTACAAAAATGTGTCCTAAAACACAAGACGAGAGACAGAAAATGAAAATGATTCCACTTGCATTATCAAGTGGGTAATTCAAGTATTTCATGTTGTGTACCAAGATAGATGCCACTTAGAACACAAGTGAAGAAGTAATATGTCATGAAAATCCTAAATGATGACATTGGATGGCTATCAAAACTATTATAAATAATCTGATGTAAACAATTAATATGTTCCTGGTATATAATGAATATGAGGATCTAGTCATCAGGGTATATGAAAATTATAATTTCCAAAAAAATCAATTTTATCTGAATTCACAGTCGAGATACGTCGTTACCATCAATAGAAGAATCATGAGTTGTAAGAGATTAAATAAATTCATGGTTTCCAATTCTACCATGGATTCATTGAACATTACGGATTCTAATGTAGCTAAAGAAGAAATGTGTATATGTAATTTCATCTAATATATAGATTTGTCCATGAGTATTAATGATCCAATCATATTTTACTTTGATATCACTATAGTGGTGGCTCTCCCCCAATAACCATGGTCACACTAGAGGTCGAAGCACATACTATGAAAGTATCATCTCTTGAGAGATTTCTAAAACATATATGAAGTTGCAATGAGTAGTATTTCAACTAAAAAATGTGGTATATCTCTCAACAAAAACCTTGTCTCAATGAAAACATGATCTTCATGTGAGATCTAGAATACTAAAAAACATTAACAATTGGATCTAGGTCATGTGGGAGTTTGTTAGAGCCAGTGTACAATAACTAACTAGTTTTACTTTATATTACCATTTATATTTCATGAAGTGTATAATAAATTTATCTTATCACATATTTATCATTATTATTCATGAATTTAATTTGATAACATCCTAGGGTGTCTGTTACATCAAAATAGATAATAGTAATTCCCAACAATGATGAGAACATTTAGATGATATGATGATATCTATTTAATATTTTTATCTTATAGTCGGGAAAATGATCTATGAAAGGGAACATAGTTTTTCAAATATAATATGTGATTTCTTTTAAGAGGATAAGGATTTATCTCATGAGTGTTTCACTTGGTATTCGACAATATGGGAGATTATGAGGATAGACCGGCCAAATGTAATTATCCATATTTTCATCCCATTAGAATTTATATCTTATAGTGTGCCTAATTCTCCTTCAACATTAGGATTATTATTAATATATATTGTGACTCATTTACATAGATATATTGATTAAATCCATGACACATTATGTAATCACAAATTATGATATGTTTGGTACATCATGATCAGTATGTTAATAATGAATAAGTTGAAGATTAGTTTATCCCTTCTATTTATTGAAGTTGATATCTCTACCCTCTAAATGGAATGGAATTGTAAAAATAAAATCCATAGTCATGGTGATGTAGACTATTTCATTCTAGATAATCAAATAATTATATGTCAATCATTAATTTTTATGACACATGTATACAACATTCTTGATGAGATATCAAGGAAAGTTGGTTATATTACATAGGGTGCAATCATATTTGTTTTTGAATGTTGAGAGATTAACTTATTTATCTTGTATAAATTTAATCATTGATAGATGGTAATCTAGTAATTTTAGAACTCGTGAATAATTCTAATTAGGTGGAATCCTATATGGTCACACACTAAGTATTTTTTTTATTTTGACTAGATTTAATATGTATTTAGTTTTTTCAAAAAATATTATTATCAAGTCCAATGAATGATATTAATTTGTATTTATTGATCAAGTAAATTAAATAAATATTTATTCACAAGATAGTTACTTAATATAAAAATATTTAATATTTATTTAAACATTAATTTAGTGAATTAATATTTAATAATAATATTTATTTTGGTATTTAGTAAATACCAAGGTGGTTTATAAGACCACTATGTTTCTGGATGATAAATATTAATTGGAAAGATGGTAAATTAATATTTATCATTGATATAGTTAGTGCATAACATGAGAAAAAAATATTATTTTTATTATTATTTCATTACATTGGATCATTTAAAGGTATGATATATCATTGAGGGCCTTTGTGAAATTAAATAAAATTTTACCCCAAACAAAAATCATTAAAAAAGACTCTATCTATTGTACTAGACTTGATAAATGATAAGAGATTCGTTCTGAAAAATTAAATATAGATATCCCTCTCAAGACTAAAGAAAAATCTAGAGTTTTCTCTCTCAAGCCTAAGAGACACTGCTCCCTCCTCCACATTCTCAATAAAAATAGTTCATGGAATTTTATTCAAGATCAATGGAATCATTATAGTTATCAAATAGAACATTAAAATGTGATAGATCCTCCCCACTAACACATAATAATTAATCATATCTGTTTATATATCAAAGGATCATGTGAGAATCATCTCTTGATTTATTCTACACATCGATTCTATAAAAACAAGTATGGATGACTGAAAATGTTTTGGACCATAATCATCTTCTTCAAAGAATGATCTCTTAGAACAAGGTATTCCTTCAACCTATTTATTTAAATTAATTATAAATTTAAGGTGAAAGATATTCATGGTTACTAAATGTATACCAAGATTCATCAAAAAAAAATTGTTGGTCATGTATTCCATGTCATATAGATCACTGAATATCCATTGAATCTGATAATTGATCTGTTTTTTTGGGCTCTGATAACTGCTTATTCTATTCCAAAGACCGTCATTATGTAAAATTATCTATTTTATAAACCTATATCTATATATTATATTCTATTTATATATTATTTTCTATGGTAAACTTTTTACAAAAAAATGAATCGTCTCCTTATATATTTCTATCCAACAAATAATGATCTATATATTTTCTCTCAATCATGAGAGAACTCCAGCACCCCTTCCTCTTCCCTCAAAATATAGAGAGACAAGAACAATCCTTCACCAAAAATGTACTTTGTTAAAATCAAAATGACTGAGACAATGTGATCGATACTACTATTCCAGCACCTTTGGTACCATCACTAATTCTTATTGATCAAAGGATCATGTGTGGATTTCCACAAGAATTTTATCCATTGGTCCTCATTGTGTGAAAATGGCGAAATTGAAAGGATTTAAAATTATCAACCACTCCAATGAAGAATAAACTCTCAATAATGAGGTAATTATTATTCTAAATTAATTATAAATTTATAATGAAATAAATCCAATCTTTTTGGTTTCATCATTTATGTCAATTAATATTCATAATAATTCATTGGTCAGGAAAATTCATTATCCATTATATCTCATATTAATTTATAATTACAAAAAACACTTGTTATCCATGACACAATATACATTATCCTTTCATCTGGAACCTATAGAAGCATCATAAGAGCATGGTGTGGGATCAATTCCACCTCTGTGAAGTACCAAAATTACAAGCTTCGAAGTAAAAATCTTGAGAAATGAAGATTTATCCCATGCTATGCCTACTGAAATTTGTGTGACAACTTTGAAAGGGAGTTTTTTTGTTGTTTTTCACATCATGAGGTAGAGGACGTCACACCATGATACTTTTATAAGATAAGTTTAGGAGGTTGGTGATTTTTTAAGGATCCTTGGAAAACTATAAGTGGGTATTTCCTTTGCATTTTTTTGAGTTTTGATCGAATCGATAGAACTTAGAGAAATATGTCCTGATGTTTTCAGCTTAAGGATACATCAAATATTCTTGAGTTAATATTTGCTACCCGCACTGCAACATCGGGTATTAGTATTTTGGGTAATAAGATAGATATCCTATAGCACTATGAATATAGATGTACTATTATTCACCTTGTGGTGGGTTTTGTTGCATCACAATGATAAGAAGTAGTGGATGGAGATTGGTGTATGTTAGGTTTCACATCACACAATTTTATTGTTGTAGCATGTATATCCTATGACATAGATTTTTTGTATTGGTGGATAATGAAGAATATGATTCCATGGTGTGTATGAGTTTGGATGCACTGTGACTATGTAGATAGTGGATATGTAAATATTTATAGTGTGGGGGATGATGATGCATCCATGAGGGTTTATATCACATCATGTTAATGGAGATACTAATTCCGATAATGAAATTTAAAAAGGCTGTTGTGGAATGGATTTATGAAACTTCTCTATTATCATTAAAAGTCTATTCAGAGGGAAAATGTGAGAATGTATGTCTTGTTCCACGTTTCTTATATTACTCCACACGGATTATAGCTAAGTTGAAAATAGTTAGGGATGATGTGTTGGATCATGATGTGAGGGACTTTGCCCCAACAAATGTTTTTATCTATAGTTGATTTTATATTGGGTATCTATTCTCTCATGGATAGTTTTGGTATATCCTTTCAGGTGGCATAGTTGAATTGAACTATACAAGTTTCTAGAATATCTACAAAACTTTTATTTAAACATAATGTGTTAAAGACATATCAACATATTTAGAAAGACATGATGGAGATATATTGAGATAAAAGTGGGATAATTATTCCCAAAAATAAAAGTGGTTGTTCAATTCACTAATCATAGAACCATGGAAGTATAATTCAATATTGGATCAATTTATTGGGTGGAATCAAGTTGTCATCTACATCCTTTGTCTTGAGTCTTCTTCTAGGGTAAGGTTTTATTTTATTGTTATGCTCGTTCATGACTAGCATGTTGGGGTGAGTATTTTAGTGATTAGTATGTATTGAAGGGTGATTATATCAAGTGATTTTTCCTTTTTGGAATTTATTCAAGATGTGTTTTTTATTCATTCCATTTTTTATATCTCCTCCTATACTCTTAAGAAAGACATTCATCTTTTCTAATGGGGGGGTTCGCTTTAAAGAAATTAACTAGAACATAGAATTATTCATGACCACTAGGTGGGTTTGGTTCAATGTTTAAATATATTTTTAGGCCACACCTTATATTAATTAATATAACTATATCTTCATAATAAAATGATAATCTTTAGGGTAATGGGTGAGTGGCATAATTAGATTCACTTAGTCCCAATTCTGATTATATCTTGGCTAAATCATTATCTTTTTTAACTTCACTAGTACATTAAATTGGATTTAATAATTCTTGGTTCACTCTATATGATTGAAGTTAATTCCTTAATTAATTTTCTTTCATCATTTGTAAATAATCTAAGTTGTTCATAAATTTAACTATGTCGGTTTGACCTCAGAATACCACTTGATACACTTTTTCATTATTAGTTAGGAAAAGTAATATTATAAAATCTAAACATCATTATCCATTTGAATTAATGATGCCTTGTAGGAGTCAGCCAATGTGAGAGATAATTTGAATGTCATGGGAAGTTTTATTTTACCACTCTAACATGAATTAAGATATTCCCCTTTATGAATAAAATATTCCAAGATAGTATATTACACTATCTATATGTGGTAATGAAAGATATTCCTATGGAAATAATATTTCTTTTAGTATTTTCACATACAACATCCATATATCATTCCATACAATATATGACAACATTTATTATACACATATTAGGATTTAGGTCACACCTTCTTCAACATCACCATCCTAAATTTATCTCACCAAGTACTTAGCACCATGTCATTTGGTAGAGTGACACTCTGCTAATACTAAAGAATCCTTCAAACATCAATTCCTTCCCTTAAAATCCCTCTCTAAATGCACATTCAAATTCTTCAAGATCACTTTTGAGATAATAAAATTCAATAATTCACATGTTATTTTAATACAAATTAATGGATTCTGGCATTGATAGATGTTTCCACATTTATCATTTGATTTAAAAGTTGGTTTCTCATTTGAAAACATCAATGGATGAAAATGTTTGGTAAGAAAAATATCTTTCCTCTTCCCTATCTACTTTTGATAATTCAAACCATTCAGAAAAATTATCATTCTTAAATAGAGTTTCCTAATTTTCACAAAATATATGAAATCCAAAACTTTTGAAATGATAACACTAGTATGTGATGATTCTTGATAAGGATCCCAATTGTGATGGATTTTTTAGAAAACCAGCAAAATAATTGAACCAATAAAATATTTAAAAATAAATAAATATAGTACGTAAATATTTGATATGGAAAAATCCTTTAATATTAATAATTAAATAATCACAGTATGCCTTTAAGAATTATACTATTAGTAAAAAATATATACTATTATTCAGAGTGTGAGGAATGCTTTAAAAATACATCATTTAAAATACCTTTTTGAAAAATATGTCATGGAATATAAATTAATTAAATCAATAATATCAATAATATGAAATATAATTTATATTTAAAAACAACCTTATTTCATCATGGTTAAATGGGACCACTTATGTTATTCTACGGCTTGTAAAGTTGTACATTAAATAATTACAAATATATTTTATTAAATAATTAATCATAATGAACCGATGATTTCTATAACCTCCAAAAACAGTCTAATTATTTTATTGAGGCCATGAAAATCTCATAGGGTATTTCTTAAAATTCAAAACCAGTGGACTATGGAACCACAAAACATTTGATATGTGCATATGATACCTATAATATTCCCTTATTGGGGTCTATAAATAACATCTCTTCACCACAATCCCCACCATTTCCATCGAATGATAGTGATATATATCTTTTCAAATACACACTTCAACTGCTACTACATTTACTCATACATTTATAACACATAATTAAATTTCACGACCACTGTATTCTTCCCATGAATGAAAACTCCACTATAGAATTACACCTCATGTAACGTATTATTATATTATAGCTTAGGTGGAAGACAGTATGGGTGTCCAATAAACATTGAATAATATACCCAATGAATCTAAATCAAAATTTCCATGTAATCCAATATATAGGTTATATATATCATATATATTATTATATATATCATATATATAGCTTTAGGGAATATTCCCATCAATCTCCCACTTACACTAAAGCCAAAAGACATTGTGACATTTCACATTATATTATATCTTATATAATAACTTGGGAGATCATATCCCAAACAAATTTTTTATATCATCCAAATAACGTTTTCCAAATCTATCATTAAATTCACCTTGTATCACTTCCTATTCAATAACTAGTGAATACCCATCCAAAAAAATTAAATTAACTATAAATCAGTTTTAAAATAACTCTATGAGCCAAAATAAATTCCCATTTAGTCAACCACAAAGTATGATTCTATGGACCTTTAAAATGTTGACAAAAAATATGTGTCACTAAATCCATATATGTACGTAATATGTGGCCTCTAACAAAGAATAAATAATACTGAAGAAATAAAGGGATTTGGTGTGATCTTCATCGAACACATGTATCTCTATACATATTTCCACTAATCTTAATCATATAAAAATTTGAATTCTCATATTTTTCCTTTTCAAATACATAGATTGAACATGGGACTTGAAATATATCAATCCCATAAAACCAACTCATCTGATCTTTACTCTATGAGTGTCGACTGGTCTGATCTATAAATACATCCCACATCATTAATCCTTATAAATAATAACATCACATGTCTATTATCTAGATAGATATATATAATTTCAAGTAATTCCCACACCCTTACAAAATCTATCTCAATTAAGGGTCATTATTTCATACTCATCGTACAATAGGAAAATTCCCATCTTGTCTAATCTCCAACTAACGACATGATTAGAAACATACCCAACCACCCTAGTTTGGATAAATCCAATATGTTGAATTTCATAGGTAGGGTATGGAAGTATGAAGATGATCATGCTAGGTATCTCTCAAACCTATAGTAATAGGGACTCAAATAATATCCATGAAACACTAGCATACCAAATACACTTGTATGAAATTTTATGGGGGTTACCTTGTTGGCAGTCAAACTATTAAAATAATCTTATTGTTTTTCCTTGAACATCATGTGCATCATTTTTATATCTATACAAGAACCCTATGCATGCTAACCTTAACATTTTATCATAGACTATAATAATCCCTGTGAAAAATGTGTTAGGGATAAACTCTAAGTCATACTGTGAGAGGTTAATTATCATTTCCCTTTGTAAAATGTATATATATATATATATGTGTGTGTGTGTATATGTATCTAGAATTAAAGAATGCTAATTTTGAAGTTTATTTTAATTTGATACATTTCAGTTTTCTTAAACTATTGAATAATTTTTAAAAACCAATATAAGAACCAGTAGACCACATCATATATGATAAACTACCTGATTAGAAATAAGTTTGGTACACTTTTTAGTATTATTTAACACATTCCATCATCTAAAATCTTTTTCACGTATCTTTGTGACAATATGGTAAAACTCTCCCACTAAAATATTTTATAAGAAAAATCTACGAAGCAATCTAGTATGAATAATTATGAGACTTATGAATCATTTTCTCAATAGTTCCACTTCTTGAATATATTCAAACTTCTTAACTTCACCACATCAAATGTTATGATATCAAATTTATTTTTCATCATATAACTCTTTCTATGTTCATAATAATCATCCTTGGAACAATATTCCACAAAAATATTTCCATGAAATAATATAAATTCTTATATTATTGTTTATTGATCCTTCTAAACTCGTTTAGGATAAAGTGACTCTCACATTAATATGGTAACTAAATTTAAGACTTTATATTTCTCTTTACTGCTATACCCTAAATAATTTTAAGATATAAAATGTAATTCACATTTAATTTATAATGGAATAATCCTTTAAGAAATAGTTTCTTTCATTTTTTGTGATATATAAAATTAAATCTTTTAATTTTTCATGATCATTACATATCCTAAACACATTTAAGATATTTAGTGAAAAAACACTAATCTTGGACTGGTAAAAAAGTGATATCAACTTTCTTAATGGTAACTAAATATAATACTTTAAATATTTCTTTACTATCAAATTTCCTAAACATTTTATGATATTATATGGAAAATAATTAAACATAAGATTGGTTTTTTCCATTATTAGTTAATTTAAAACATCTATGAGTTAGAACATACCCCCACTATCTTCTTGGACACGATTTTATTTTTTGAATGTCTTTTAAAGATGCAAAAAAAACTTTTTTGTTAGGAATTAACATTTATTTCCTTTTATTAGGAATATTCAAAAAATAATTTATTATTTATATATCATATATGGAATTCTGTTCCTTTGAAATATTTTCATTTGAAAAGAAGAATTTATTAAAATTTACCACTGATGGGTTGTAGGAACACATTCCCACATATTATAACAATCATTTGTATGAAGCATTATCCATGATAAAAACTTTTTGACAAATTATTTTCTCAAAACATATTATAGAAATTAATGAATCATAAACCATGTGTATAAAATTAATCATATCATACTTGTTTGGAACAAATCTTTGTAATCGAACATGTTCTCATATCATGTTATAGTAATGAGATGAAGATACACATATTTTACTGAGATTCATTTGAGATAGAAGTTATCATTAACATTCATAGGTAGAAAATATTTACTTCATGAATGTATGATTAAATCCCAAACAATTATTTCCTTGATTTTTCACTTTTTTATATTTATTTCAATTATAAAATATACATTTGGTATCATTTTCAATCAAAATTGAATAATTAATTTCTATATCATATATAACTAACATGGAAATTCAAATAGTTTAATAAAATCCAATAAGTATTCAGGATAATCCCATCATCTGGAATTATTATTCCTCCTTCTTAAAAACCCTAGGTTTCAATGACCTTAACTAGATTCTTGAAGAAACATTGTTCGACTTTTCAACTAACTTTTATTCTTCTAGTTTGAACTTTTACGCACTCATACATTCCATATCGTACTGGAATCATGAAATCATATTCCCAGTTCATCGATTCTAAAAACATTAATAATATCATGTAAACTATTCTTAAATTCATTATATTTTTCAAAATATTTACAAAAATTAAAATAGTATGAATTATCTAACAAGAACAAGACAATTTAGTCTCCCCTTAAATCATGTTATTAAATTGATAAAACCATAAACCATGTGTAAAAAAACACCCATATAATTTCTTTTAAAATTTTATGGTTAAGATTATCTTTTCCAGAGCTAAATGAGATAAAAATACACATCTTATGAAAAGTTTTTGATTCTTGAACAATTCAAGTTATCAATTCATATAATATTTTGCTCAATTACAAGAAAGTATCAATGAATATCTAGCCTTAAATTCCTTTTTATCTTCTAACATATCTATATTTTTAGAACTTTTATAAAACATACAGTTGATATCATATATCTTTCATAATAATAGAATTTATTACTATAAAAAATAAATTGTTAATGTATCCTTTAGTCTCATCGAGTCATCAACATATTAAATTGTATTGAATGTCATTGAACATACCTAATTATATTGAGTATATGAGACTAAAATTACTTAAATCATTTATGTAACCAATAATAATGAGTAAATGAGTAGAGACTAAGATTCCCTTGTTAATTTTTCATCTAATTCCTTTAAAACCTTTAACAAATCGCTTTATACATCCATAAGCATTAAGATTCATTTTTTGAACAATTTAAACACTTTGTTGCTAAGGAAGGAACTAGTCTAACATATTATATATTCCTTATGAATTTTTATTAAATCTTTAGTCTTTATTAGAAATGTTGCTTAAGCTACCAGTCTTAAGAATAACGTACATTAATATTCATCTTATAAAGGATTAACAAAAATGTTTATATTGATGATGATAATGATATTATCTACAATAGAATCTTTTATTATATGAGTATCGTGTATTATATACCATTTAATAATGAATTTTATTAAATGGTGTCCCAATAAAATGATGAACCCTTAAAAAATAAACATATATATTAGTGTTCCAATTTCCAAATTTCACAATGAAAATGACTCCAATTTTGTGTAAAACTCATGTTTTAGTTATTTACATAGGTAATCATCCTAATCATATCATATATGACTCTTAGATAGTTGAGTGGGAAACACTTTGTCTCATTGATCATATGGATAAACCTAACTCTATTCCTCCAGTATTCTAAGCCTTGGTGTTTCCCAGCTAATGTAACCTAATGAAAACGAGAAAAAAATCACAAGAAAACCCATGGGCACCCCACTATTCTATCAAACTACTAAAATATGGTCCAATAACACTCATTACTTGCTTTCCTAAAACAAGATACTCTATAGGAACCTTGTTCGGAATGAAACTGCCTGGTTATATAATTTATGTCTTGAAAAGTGTCTCATTGGAAGGAATATCACACCTAGAATTTTAAGGGTAATTTAATCTATTAATCTTATCTCATTTTATTCATTTTATTCATGAAATGTTATAGTAATTTAGTTTTAAATTCTATTCCATCCACCTAATCAATATGTTGAAACCATATTTATTTTTAAATCATTACAAAACCTGTAAGTTTGTGTTATTCACTCAAAAATATAAATCAAGTATATTTGTTCATATTTGAATACATCATAATCATAAGTTTTATGAAAATTTAATTTAAAATCATAGATTTATCCATATGAGTAATATTTAAGTGAAAAATAGCCAACCCCATTCACCATCCTAGACAAGGCATAGGCCTCTAGGTAGGTAGGTGGGTGGTCTTACCCCAAGTCTCTCCACCTAGGGATACATTACTCAAGAGATAATTCAATTCATTATAACTATAGTCACCTAATTTATGGAAACTACATTTTCTAACTAAATCCATGTTAAGAACCTCAATTAAAAACCATGGTCAATGTCGATGCAAAGCTAAATTCATTTTCATGCCTAGCATTTAATGAAAGTATCTATTTCGATGTAGTTTATGAATTAAAAAAAAATTTCATAGTTCATCATATAAAAAATTTATAAATATGAATTAGAAAAGTGTTTAAATTTAAATAAATGAACAATTATAAAATTTAAACATGAGATAAACGTTTATGAACAACTCACATATAAAATATAACTATAGACCATTTTATAATTTAATATTTAACATTATGGGAAGTACATAATTTTGAATGTAAAACTTTTATATTCATTCCAATATCAACTCTTTCAAATTTATTATTATATGGAATTTTCATTTTAATTATATGATATTTTATAAACTAAAAATAATTTATAATTAAATTTATATTATGTAAACCTTTTACATAATCTAATATCAAAAATTTATTCTCATTTAAAACATTATCATATAAATCAGCAAACACTTTTTTATGTAGCTTAAATAATATCCAAATAAGGCCCCCTTTTATTTTGAACAATTTAATATAATTAATTAAGAATATTTTATAATTTTAATATAAACATTTTATATTTTGGCCTTATTTATTAATTTATAACTCTATAAATTATCACTTATTATTTCTAAATACACACTACTATTTCTTGATCATAAGTTATGTCCTAAAATTTGTTGAAATGTATTTTAAATCTTTGAACTTAATATTTAGGAATATAATTTTTTTTATAAATATTTATTTATTTATAAAATACGTATAATTTATTACTCTATCAACCTTTTTATAAATAAATATAATCCAAAATACCTTTTATAGTGATTAATAAATATTTCATAAACCATTAAAATCATTTCATATTTTAAAAATATTTTTTTGAAAATATTTTCTTTTTACCCTCGTGTAGAATCCATATTCTATGTTAGGGCATACTCCCTCTACCCTTACATGGACACTCTATATATGGGTAATACATTGAAGGATCCCTACATAAAGGTAACCTAATTACGGCCTTTATACAGGCCTTCAAAACAAGGAATTACCTTTACGTGAACTCTTTCATGTAATGGTAAGCTCAAGTTACCTTTATATAGCCTTAAAAAAACCTCTATTATACTTACATTGGAACTTGTGTATGGGTAAGTTTCTAGTTACCTTTACATAACCCTTTTTAAACTATAACTAACATTATGAAACATTCATTTATGTAAATAGGTTCTTACCATGACACAATAAAGGGAATATAGAGATTACCCTTAAGCGAGCCAGGGGAATACCCTTACATGGACCACTTTGCCTAAGGGTAAGTCCAGATGACCCTTACAAAAAATAATTCTACAAAATGGTATTCCATGTTGACCAATTTTTGAACTTGTTAACGTAAAGGTAAGTTACGGGTTATCATTTCATACCACTCATGTATAGTTATCACCCTGATTAACATTACACAATTTATTTTCATTGGGTAATGACTTGTTTACCTTTTTGCAACCAATCTACATAAAGGTAAAAACACATTTACCTTTACATATCCCGACTATGTTAGGGTAAACCATTTTATTTATTATCAAAAAACATTGAAATCAAGGTTCTGTTTTTTTTCATTTTCATTTCTACACATGATTTCCTAAAACATAATCATGTATCCCTTTGATACAACACATATTTTTCTTAAAAAACTAATTACACTTATTATACTTAATGGGGGAAATTAGAAACCAAATATGAGGATCTCTATACAGGATAGTATGAAACCTATGAAAAATATATAAATTAATAACTATAGAAAATTCATGTATCATACAACAAATAGCATTAACAACATCCATAGACTTCATTGCATGGGTTTGAAAAATATCTCCAATGGAAGAAAAATGGCATCCTCTATCCATAGTGAAGATCCCACATTATGTAGGAGTCTTATTTATTATTAATTATTGTATTAAGTTGTTAATGGTGGTCAATGAAATAGGAATATTTCACTAATGTCAATATGATGAATAAATTCCAAAAATAAAAAGACCTTGGATGATGTGATCAAGTCTTATAATTTGAAGAATCGTATAAATGGTTTAAATACATTGAGTCTCAAAGGTGATTCCTAGAGAATTTTTATCTATTCATTAGATGACATTGTATTTAATGATTAAATATTTTTTCTAGTGATTTAGATGATTGGTGAATTGATCTTCCTCTTAAATACACATATCAAAGGTGATATATAGTTTTCAGAAAAATTGAAAGTGGATTTGTTGTTGAATAAGTTATTGTGAATTTATATTCTAAAAAGAAAATAAGAAGAGTGATTAAAGATACTTTGAAGAAGAGGAGGTCATGAATTTGTTGGATTCTAATATTTTCTTAGATATTATCTTTGTATTTATATTACAATCACTTATTAATAATATCCCCAACCACACTTAGTTCCCAAGAAAAACTCAACCAAGTCCTTTGTGGAACCAAAGCGGTTAACCGTGACCATGGGAGGTTAAGTGAAGTCATCAATCATGGAGGAGGTTGTATAGGGCCTCAATGGGAACGTGTGTAGGGTCCATAGTGTACAATCTTATAGGTGTGCATAGGTTGGGTTAGAAGCTCACTGGAAGTCTATGGAGCATGTGTGGTGCGACCTGTATGGGTGTGGGGTTAAATTTTATCTAGATGCCAACCCTCCTATTGAATCAAACTGTGATCACTTGTAGATTGATTGATAAACCAAATAGATTAATGAGAGAATATATTATGTGGTATGGGATTTGAACAACATTGTTCATACATTTTAAAATATATGCATCTAACACTGACCGTGTGATCTCTCGCACCCCACTAGTTTAAACCGGTGATGTCATCAATCTCCTCCCATCTCTCGACGGTGCTACTAACTCACTATAAAATGTGGTAGAATCGCCATTAGTCTAACCTAAGGATTTCATGACTATTATGAGGTAGAAATGAAGAAATTAAAGGGCTGAAGGGACTCCCTATATACAACAACATATTGCATATATGTGAAAAATCTATGGATGATGCTTTATCCAAATTCAAATTCAATTGAAGGAGTCCATTCAGTTGTTTTATCTTTATGGATGAGTTCATGATATATCATGTGATCCTTATTGTAATAACATGAGGATATCACTACAATGGAAAAATTTGAGATCACGATGTTAGGAAGCCACCATTATCAATGTCATTTAATATGTGTTTGAAGAATTCAAAGCTGAGGTATTCAAGAATTCAAAGACCTAATTTTCACAGCACGATTGGTAGGATTTTATGTTAGTGAATGATCGGTGAAAGTATATGATCCTCTCTTATAAAAAGAGATGAATTAATCCTATTTAAGTTACTTCCACTCTCATTATCATCGAGTGCTCTTATTTTCTAAGAAAAAACAAAGTACTTATTTGAGATTTCATTCACATGAAGTATTAGAGATCCCTGATCCATCGAGGATTATCAAATAAATGGATTCCCATTAAACCTCTTGGTTGTGTAAATAAGATCCACCAAATGTTTCAATTGTGTTATACACACACTGATGAATTTGTGATGAATGTGTTCCTTGAAGCAGCTGATTTTTCATAGAATAACTATGTCCCTTGATATGTGACTAATGTACTCAATGGTTTCATTAAAAGATTGAGATTTTTTTCTATACAATCAGGGAAATATGATAAAATGAAATTTCACACAATAACATAAATTATATTTCAATAATGTATTGTACATATTTCATGGACTACAATTGCATCAATTTATAGACCCAAAACAACATGTAGCATTTATGACGATAAAAGAAAATTCAAAAACATTAAATTCATTAAAAATAAATGGAATCATGGGGAGAAAGAAAAAAATGCACATGGAAATGATGAATATAGGAAAACACACTACATGAGAAAAACACATACACATTTTAGGGTTTTTATTTCCAAGAAAACCCTTCAAACCAAAACTAACTTCATTCTGAGAATCATTCGGAGTTTTTTTAATACATTTCTCAGTAATTACTTTGTGAAAATATCATCCACTTGTTCTCTAGTATGACAATATTCCAACTTTATCATTTTCTTCTTCATATAATCTCTCAAAAAATGGAATCAAGTATAAATGTGTTTTCTTCCTCCATCCTGCACCAGATTTTTGGCAAGTTCAATTGCCGACTTGTTTTTCACAAATAACACTGTGGATCCATCATGTGGATGCTTCATCTCAATTAGCATATTTCTCAACCATATTCCTTCATAAATAGGGGATGATGTCGCCATGTACTATTCTTCAATTATAGATAAGGTGACCACACTCTGTTTCCTTGAATTCCATGTAAAAGCAGTCAATCCAAGAAAAAATACATACTCATTGGTGCTTTTTATTTCTTCTTGGTCACATCCCCAATCACTGTCTGAGTAACCATATTGATTTTATTCATCATTGTATGGATAAAACTGACCAAAATAAAACTTTCCTTTGATGTACTTGAAGATTTATTATTTTTCTATCTAGTATGACTCTTTCGGTGCTTCCATATATCTATATAAAAGCCCAACACTGTAGAAAATATTTTTCCTTGTGATTGTGAGATACCTCAGGCTTCCAATAAGACACATGAACAAATTCAAGTCAATGATTATTCCTTCTCCATCTGTTTTTAAGTTTTAATACTATTTCTATAGGAGTTTTTAAAGTGTTGAAGTTTTCCATCTTGAACTTTTCAAGAAACTCTTTTTAATACCTCTTCTAAGATATATAGATACCACTATGTTGTTTCTTTACTTGTATGATCAGAAAAAATAGCATGAGACCATCGTCGGTCACCTAAAACTCCTTGAAAATTACCCCTTGAATTTATAAAACATAGGTCAGTTGTTCCCTGTAAATAGAAAATCATCAACATACAAGTATGCAATAAGTATATCACCACGATCATTCTTCTTGATGTAAACCGCACGCTCATATAGACATTGGGTGAAGCCGTTCTCTCAAAGATAGTAATCAATGTATGAATTCCTAGAACATGGATCCTAATTAAATCCATATATATCTTTCCTTATATGATACACCTTGTATTCCTCCTCTTGCATAATAAAAAATTTATGATGGTCAATATAGACAACTTCTTCTAGAATTCCATTCAGTAATTCATACTTCACATTCAACTGGTAGATCATCCAACTATGATGAACATCAAAGGATATAATCATCCTCACCATGTCAAGTTGAGAAAAAAGAGCAAATACTTCTTTGTAGTCCACCTTGTACTTCTGTTTATACCCCTTTCCTATGAGCCTTGCCTTGTATCTATTGATCTCCCCATCAAAATTTCACTTAGTCTTGTACACCCATTTGACGTTAAGGCTCTTTTGAATTTTAGAAATTGTAGTTAGATCCCATATATCTTTTTTATCTATAGAATGAATTTATTATTCCATATTGATTCTCTAAAATTCTTCTCCAATGCCTTCCTAAAACGTCAGAGGCACATGATCTGCATATAGGAAAAAAAATATTTACCTCTTAGGTTTGATCATTGATGTCTCTTAAGATTTTCATTTTTATGGGTACCATGGGTGAGTATGAGATCACAAAATTTTGACTTCATGGAGTCCTATCAGGAGTGATGAAACATACTCCTAAATTTCCATGTTCTGATGATATGACTAGGGAAGGTGTAGCAGGCGTTTTCTTCTAATGATCATGCTTTTCTTTAGATTATTCTGTTTCAAATGGAATTTTTTTTTTTTTTATTCTTTATCATTCCATTTAAACATTTATTCCTCACAAAAAAAACACATCTCTACTCTCCACTACTATGTTGGTTAGCAAATTTTAGAGCTTATACTCTTTGGATACTCCACAGTAGCCAATGAATATGCACTTTTCACCATGATCATCAAGCTTATATCTTCTTTATTTTGTAACTTTAGCATAGGTGAGACAACTAAAGATTCAAATGTGCACCATTATTGGTTTGTATCCACTCCATGACTCTTGTAGTTTTATGTTTCTGACACTCTTGGTTGGACACTGATTGAGAAGGTAGGAATTACATGCCACTACCTCTACCCATAAGCTCTTTGGAAGCTTTTTCTCCTTTAGCATGGTCCTCATAATTTCGAGGATGTTGCGGTTCTTTATTTTTGCAATTCCATTCTATTGTGGCATGTTGGCTTATGTGTATTGCTGATTAATTCCATGTTCCCTACAAAAATCTTGAAATGAATTTTCCCTATATTATCCTCCTCTATCGGATATGAGTACTTTTATTTTGTAACCACTTTCAACTTCAACACGATCTTTGAAAATTTTTAAAGACAGCGAGTGTAGAATATTTTTATTTGATGAAATACACACATAGTTTCCTTTGAAAATCATCAGTGAGGGTAATAAAATACCTATTACCTACAAGTGAGGGTGTTTCAAGTGCTCTGAAGATATCAATGTGAACCAACTGAAGTGGTTCATTTTCTCTTCTAGACACTCAACTTGGGAAGGAGTTCCTTTGTTGTTTACTGAGTGTACAAACCTCACACACATGATTTGGAACTTTAATCACCATCAAGTGATGAACCAAGCTTAATGAGGATATAAGTTTAAGGCTGCTGAAATGAAGATTCCAAAAGTGCAGATGCCATCTCCATGGGTCATTCTTCATGATTCCAAAGGGACACTCTTCATCCTTCGTATTGATATGCAGTGGAAACATGCAATTCATCACCATTTGTACTTGATAAACAAGTATTTTATGATCATCCCTTTTAGACAAGGAAGATTTTCCAAATGTGTGACATACCCCTTTTCAAGGTGTTGGTCAAAACTGATGATATTATTTTTCATAATTGGTACATAATTCACATTATAAATGTAATTCGACTCACCAGTATTCAGAATGATTTTTATTTTACCTTTTCCATTCATGTTTACCTTTGATGAGTCTCCAAAGATCACGTCTCCACGAACATATTACGTGAGTTCCTAAAATAATTCTTTGTTACCACTCTTGTAGTTTCTTGCACCCATGTCGAGATACCACAAATCAGGACATTCAAATGCCTTTTCTTGTGCAAGGAGAAGTGTGAAACTTCTTCTTCACAATGAGATACTCTGACATAGTTCAATCGTTCATCATGATCCATCTTTCTCTAACACTTCGAAGCATAATTGATGAATTTTTTGCAATTGTGGAATTGGAAATCCTCTATGTTTCCAAGACCACACGTGAATCAGCCCCCACCATTTCCACTTCCATGGAAACTGGTAAAATTTAGTTTTTATTATAGCTTGCATGATATCCATGCACTTTACCTCTTTCACGATGACCACCTCATTGCGGTTGTATGTTATTTTGTTCTTGTAGAATCAACATGGATTCTTAGACATGATCCATTTTTGAACCCGCATTATTTTTCATTCATTTCTCATACACTTGCAATGACTCCATCAGATCTTCAATAGATATTTTCTCCAAATCCTTTGATTCTTCGATTTCCACCACCACATTCTCAAACTTGGTCATGAGAGATCAAATTGGATTTTCAATAACTGGAATTTCCTCTATTTTTTCACCATTCCTTTTAATTTTTTTAACAATAAAAATAAAGTGATAAGTAGTAAGATATACGCTCACCTTCTTTAAAGTGTTCCACTTCGAACTCCACTCTTAATTTTTGAAGAGTTACTCACTTTACTCGATCAACACCCTTGAAGATGGCACAAAGGGTATCCCATGATTGCTTGCTTGAAGTTGCTTTAGTAATATTTTCAAACTTTGATTCATCTAACCCTTGATAGATGAATAAAAATGCCTTTTTGTATTTCTTCCTTTGATTTTTTAGAGTCGTATTTTCTTAATTTGTGAAGGTGGCTTCTTCTTCTATAGTGTGTACTTCATACCCATCAGTGATGGTCTCCCGTAATTATTTTGATCTGAACAACACCTTCCTTTGGATACACCACCAATCATAGTTTTCATTATACACCTTTACAACTTTTGGCAATATTGAAACCATCTTCAAAAAATGTGAGGATCTTGGTTACCTGGATCTGTTACCAGTTTGTTAGTTATACAAGGTGAGAAATATGAGAGAATAAAATGGTACACAATAACACAAAGGAGCTTTCAAGTTTTTATTTCACATATTTCACGTACTACAATTGCATCAATTTATAGACCCAGAACAATGCATATAATTTAAGAATATACATATAAAAAACCAGAACATTAAATTCATTCAAAATAAATGGGTTCTTTGGGAGAAAGAAAAAACATGCATGGAAATTACGCCTAAGGGGAGACACCCTACAGGGGAAAAAACACATATTCCTTTTATGGTTTGAATTTCCAACAAAGATACCATGCTTGAGTTTAATACACACTCATCCCTTCATGAATGACATATCTAAAACCAGTTATTAGTGAAAACCATTGCATTGTGTTGCATGAATACATTATCCAGTGTATAAAACTTACCTATAAAAGAAACTTGTACTTATTCTATATATACACACAAAGCCATTATTATCATAGTTTCATAAAGGCATTCTAGATTTTGTGAACGAAGAAGTTTGTGTGCACTAAACCCATGTGTGAACACCTATTTTTTTAGGATAATAGGCATTGAATTTCACATGAAATAGTGAACACAAAAAATATAGTGTTTGTATATTTCTTTTTGTGTGAAGAGAAAGTGTATAGTGTGTACATTCATGCATTGATATGTGAATTCCTATACACATAAAGGATTAATGAATATTGTGTGTACACTTTCATGAAGAAGAATAATAAGTGAACAAGAATAAAATAATTATATAATGCATTCATACATTGAACTATATGCACATAAGAACAAAAATTCATAAACTCTTGAATGTTTGTTATGGTAAAAAAGTTTTAGAAGACCCATGAAAATTGTTATTCATTCATAAGATGATGTGTTCAGGGCTGTGTAATGAGTGTTTCAAAAATATTCAGTTTCACTAAGAATGAATAATACACTCAACCATTAATATTGTGTATCAAAAAAATCTATTTCAATAATGTAGCAGAATTTCATAATATTATGTGTTGAAAAATAAGATAGTGGCCAATATATATTTAGTTAATTATTATTTAGGCCAAAGTAATTGTTATAATTCGATATTGAGTTGATAATCATTGATTTTATAAATAAAAAGTATTTTTTTTATTCTATCCAAGAAGAAATAATGATATTTGGTGTAGCTCATTTTGCAGTGAGTAAGGAAGAGATCAAGTCACTACTACATTGTTGCATCTTATTATGTGTCAAAGATCAAGAACAAAATAAAAAGTGACTATTAAATATATATTCAATTTATTATCGTCTGGGTCATGGAGAATTCGGTTTATCATTATGAACCATATTCATATTATTGGGACTGATATAGTAGGAAGAAATTGCATCTTTAATCTTGCTATTAAGATAAAGTAAGAAGGATTTCTTGCCTATTTTTGTGCAAGTAACAAAGTGAAGAAGAAGGTTGTGGAAGAAAAAATTTTAATTTTACAACCCACAGAAGTCTCATCTAGTGTAAGAGTTTATTGATGTTACAAATAAACTTAAAAAGAAGGTGAAGGTGATTTTTAGAGGTAGTATAAAGAACCAGTGAGGAGTTGAATATTGGATCCGGACATCACCAATTCAGGGAATATGTATTATCTCCATTACCCCTCCTAAAGTGTAGGGACCCATAGTATCTAAAGTATTTTCTCCAATCCAAACCACTATAACAGGATATTATATTATAGTGGATAATATTTGTACTGGTTATCACCATACACGACAAGGACTACGTTCTCTTATTGATTAGTGAACATTAAAAAAAATATAGAGTTCTATCTTTTACTTATTTCATATATTTTCATGCAATAGGAAAAAATAAAATATGTGAATCGAGATCCTAAAAGGTAAATAGGTACAGGGGATAAAATTATTAATTGGATTAAAAAGTCCCCAACATTGATTCACCTCCCCCACCACTCTCAATATTAGGAATATCCAAAACTGGTCATTTCATGTGGTGTCAAGGGTAAGCTCACCTATGATGGATTATATACAGTGAATCTATTCTCTTTTAATGATTTGAGTGTGTTTCTTGAATTAACAATAAAGTGTGTCTTTGTTCAAGATTAAGTTATCTTTGAGAATAATTATATATCTACCTAGACTGTGATGAACATGTAAAGTAAAGATAAGAGAAATTTGAAGAATAATTCCTTCTTATATAAAGAAGAGGAATTATCTAGTTATCCATGCCTTGGAAACAATGATGATATATTAGGCTTGGAAAGTAAAGATATAGTGTCTCAATTTTTCACTAAGAAAAAGTAAAACCATCCTACCTTAAGTTATCAGGCGGTATATATTAGTACATTTTAATGGTGTCTTTAAAATGAAGATTCTAGATAATGTGGTGATGATGATCAATCTTCAACTTCTTGTGAAATATAAGTTGGTAGATTATGAAATATCCTACATTTTGTTCACATAGAAAAGATATCCCTTATTTGTGGATTCTTTCAATCTATACATGAATAGATCATCCAGATGGAAAGAGAAGTCAGTCTTTTGGATAGGGGCTTACAATTAAAACTTATGTAATTTTTAAATATCTCCAGACAGGTCAGAACCCTTGAATTAAAAAATAGTTAACATGAAATATATTCTTCTAAATGTCTCAGAGAAGTTGAAGAGGAGGAAGGAGTACAAAAGTATCAAGATAAAAATATACATGCACTTGACCAAAAATTAATGAAAAGAACTGATGTCAAAGGTTTAGAATTAGAATAAGTATCTAAGAAGATCAAATAATGTGACTCTTTGTTACAAAAAAAATATAAAATAAATAAACCTGAAGTTAAACTAATGAATAAGGATTGTCAAAGGAAGATGATTATGATTGAAGATCCAAAAATCATCCTCAATATTAAATTTCTATATTCAGAAGACAAATTAGACAATCTTGAGAAGACACATATTGATCATTTATAGAATGAAGGAAATGGTTTCTTCTTCTACTCAATGTTCACTAGAGTATTGTACTTTCTAAATAATTGTAACATGTGATAAGAATATCATGAAATCTTTTAATGATCTAGCTCAAGAAGTTTAGAAGAAATAGGTACCATCTATACAATCATGTACTAATTTTTATGAACCTGTAATCATGTACAATATAGGTCTTAAAATAAAATATGAACAAGTATTATTGAATAATGTTGATAATAAACCTACCACCAAGACTATAGTGGAAAAGAAAAAGATTTTGAAATCTAGTTACCTAGAAATAAGACAAAAATCTAGGAGGAAAATCCAAAAACACTATATAAAAGAAATAAGAAGATCATGTTTTATGGTTCAATGTTGTTACTGCAACAGATTTGTGTATATTGTATTATATTTTTGTAAAAATCATTTAAAAGGAAAGATAGAGATAAATCCTATATCAAGGGGGAGAAATCCATATAAAGAATAAGCAACATCTAGAGGTCCAGAATAATCTGTTTACTGAAAACAGATATTGGAGTCTTTATAATATCTATTATATATACACTGGTAGTGGTCACAAGTTTAGTAAATTTTCATCCCAAAATGTATCCAAAGTTGATGACAAAGAAGACCGTGAATGTTTTATAATACGGAAAAGGCTATGTTGGGAAGAAATAAGAAAAATATTATGAACAAAAATTATCCCAAGAAGATTATATGAAGGAAAACTGGGAAGAATTTGGATTGAAAATATAGTAAGTTGAAAATAAGTGCATCCAAAATAACTAACAAGAAGTATGACACTCAGAAGAAGCCATGTGGAAGATCTAAACTTTCTTCCACAGTTCCTAATGACATGTTAGTTATCTATCGAGATGAATTTAGAAATAATGTGAAATTTGCAAGATGCACAAGCTAAGGTTAGGGGAAAAGGAAAAGAAAATATTCCACATGAATTAAAATAATATCTATGTGTGAGGTTAAACATATTTGGTCGTGTAATATCTTGGACTTGGATGCCACCGAAAAAAGTGCTTCGAGCCCGATTGGTCACAGGGCCTCAAGTGCATCTCCCCAAATGCCAGAACCTTCCAACTAGAAACGATGGCCTAGGTGAGTCAGTGGGAAGATGATTCCCTCGTTACTAGGGTATCATAGTGGAATTCAAATATATATAATATCATATGGTAAATAAATAGAAAATAACTGAATTTTAGGTAAGAAGACAAGAATACATAATAATAACCAAAAGTTTCTCATAAAAAAATGATGCAGATGGTACAAGTGTCTAGAAAAGAGCTAGAATAGTACATGTAAATAAAATACCAGTGTCCCAAAAAGAAAAAAAGATCAAAAAGGTATCCCAGCATCACAAGCCTCAGCTTAGTCTTATGCTCCCATGCTCCAAATCCACAATCAACAACCTGTACTAGGGAGATTTCCCCTATCATCACCTGAAACCATATAATCTGTTTGAGTCCCTGAGGAGGCCAAAATAGGGCATGAGATAAGCATCCCAGTAGGAAACCACCAAGGTCTATACAGTTATAACATCAATTATACAAAATTTCAAGAAAGTGTAAACAAATAGTATGTAAGTGTGTATGCCCATGGCATAAGTCTACAGTATCAAGTAAAACTGAACATCCCTCAAGGATACTTGGAAACGATAATCAGATCCTAACAAGGAAGCTATAACCAAGTAAACAAACAAGTCACGCAGCCACATCATACATCATTCTGAATCAAGAAACCCACATCCACATTGTATAGTGAAGTCAGTAATCCACAGCCATGTCATATAATGAAGTGTAAACTACAAGGACCAGTTCCAAGGTTTCAGTAGACTAAGGCATCCAAGTAATTAATCACTCGACCACAGAGGGTCTGATCCAAGGAGCATGCCCAAGGCATCCCATCGAGTCCCATGGGCATCCCTTGTAGGAACTTTGTTAGCAACTAGTTGGGGTCCTTGGTGCATGGAAATAGCAAGTCCTACATGATTCCAAGCAATTTGGATCCTACAGGGTAGAAAGGCCCAAAGAATCCAACCTAATCAAGACCCAAGGGGCAGAGGAAACCCAAGGCATCCACTACTATGTTACAGATCCAAGGAGATCAGTCCAATGCATCTATAAAACCATTCAAATAAGAATTAAATCATTCAAATTAAACATTCATAACCAGGTGAGTATACCCACTCGTGTCAACAAGCACAATCCATGAGTATACCCACTCATGAAAACTATTTATCTAGATAATATGGGCCTACCCTACCACATAATCCATTTACATGACATTAATCATTTATATATAGGCATACCCACCCATATAAACACATTTCATTCAAGACGATCTATCAAAATAGGAAAGGCATAACATGATATTCAACAATTAAGGAGGAAGTACAAATCACAACAAGCATAATCAAGCTATCAAGTCATCAACAAGATTCTTATAGCTAGGAAAGTAGAAAAACACACCCCTTGGGTGGTTTAAACATGTATAAACAAGATACTACACTATGGAGAACCCCTTGGGTGACCTCGAAACGAGAAACAGTTGCCAACACACATAAACAGAATCAATGGCCAACCTCACTAGGTCCAAATATAGCTACAAAAAGCTACTCTTTTAAAAGAAAGACCTGGTCAGAAATTCTGATGAATGGAATTTCAGCTGAATTCCCAAAGAAACACCAATAAATGCCGAAAGAAATTATAGACCACCTGCCCCACCTTGGTAGTAGACAGCTCATCCAGTATCAAATATTTATTCGTCCCAGTCTGGAAGCAATCTAAATAATGGAAAAAGAACAGAATATTAGGGCATATGAGCCTAATTTTAAATAGAACAACCATTGTTTTAAATAATCATGAATTACTAAAAATGAATGTAAGCCTTATTGTTGTGGATTCGTAGACACGATCTGCAATCAAAATAGGAGTCAGACGGAAGATCAAGCTCAAATCCTATCATAGGTTCCAAAAGAGGGAGATCTGGTGGTCCTCTATACATGGATAAGAAAAAACTATTTGGGTTTTAAAAAGGGAAATTAAAATTTAATTTAAATTTTAAAAAAACACACATCAAGGGTTGCATAGTTTACCCGCACGGTTTCATAAACCGTTTGGAAACTGTACACGCCTCTCTGCCTAAGAGGGGTTCTTTGCAAGGTTACCCCACATGGTTTTACTAACAATTCAGTAACCGTGTGAATCCTATATTTCGAAAGCCTTCAGTTTTCATTCCCCTTACACGGTTTGGCCTAACCGTGTTCAGGTCATGTGCAAACCATGCACCATACCATTTTAAGATCAAAACAACATTCCGGCCTCAAAACAAGCCCATGTCACCTCTAAAACACTCGTGATCAAGATAATCATTAACATAAGGCCATAAAAAGATATGTAAACTAAAAAAAGGATATATACCTTGTAAAAAACCCAGGGTCTTACAATATTCCCTCTTTATATCAAGTTGTCCCTAAATTTCTCTTCAAAGGGTGGTCGAGATTCACCTGAGAACAAATCTATCCACTGAGAACATAAGTTGGACTCTCTATCCCAAGCCTCATCTTATAAATGATCATGCTTCCATAGAACACGTACTATAGGAACTAACGAACCTCAGTGAACCTTCGTGCTCTTGTCAACGATACGAATCAGATGCTTCTCAAAGGACACATCAACCTGCAACTCAATCTCTTCAGGCTGAAAAACATGATATGGGTCTGAGTGATAGTTGAACAACTGAGATACATGGAAGACATTGTACATGGGTCAGAACCTCTAAGGTAAATGAAACCGGTAGGCAACTGACACAACTCTCTTCAAAATCTCAAATGGCCCGACATATCTCGGTAAATGTTTACCATGTCTCATGATCTACCTGTGTCCCAAACTCAGTGAAACACGTAAAAATACCTAATCCCCAACCTCTAACTCTAGAGATCATTTGCAGTGATTGGAGTATGATTTCATGATGAGACTATGTAGTAGCCATTGGCTTCTGAATCAACTAGATCTACTCAAAAGTCTCCTGCATGAGACGCGGTCCCAGTAAAGCTGCCTCTCCTACATCTAACCAACATGTGGTAGAACAGAATAGCCTAGCATATAAATCCTCATAAGGTTCCATCTGTATCTTTACCAGATAACTGTTATTATAGGAAAACCCAACCAGGGTAATGTGCCTCTACCAAGATCCCATAAAATCTAGGACACATGTTTGAAGCATGTCCTCTAGCACCTGTATCATATGCTCTAACTGGACATCAGTCTAAGGGTGGTATATTGTGCTCAGAAGCACCTGTGCACCCAGTGCCCTCTGAAAAAACTTCCAGAAATGAGACGTAAAGTGGGTGTCCCTTTCTAAAATGATAGTGTTCTAGACCCCATGAACTCATACCACTTATCAGATGAACAAATTTCCAAGATCATCAACATTGAAGGTCTCCTTGATCGGCATGAATTATGCAACCTTCATAAGCCTATTAACGACAACCCACAAAGAATAATTACTTTGAGGTGACCTCGACAATCCAGTAACAAAATCCATCTCAAAATCATACCATTTCCACTCCGAGATAGGTAACTGCTGTAAAAGCCCCACCAGTCGTTGATGTTCTACCTTCACCTGCAAATAGGTGGAACACCTAGTAACAAAACCATCTACCTCTCTCTTCATTATTGGCCACTAATACTGACTTCTCAAGTCACGGTACATCTTGGTAACCCCAATATGAACATACAATGCTAAAGCAACAAACTCCTACATCAACTCCACATGTATATCCACTAGATCCTGGACACATTCATGGATATGTACAATCTCATCATCGCCTACAATCCAACCATGATGTGGTTCATCACCTGCCACACCTTCTCGTAGAACTAGGCCATTTGAATTTGATAGATACCTCATCCTAAATCTATCCAGAATGGTAGAGGTAATAGCTAAGGATAATAGAAATATCTACGCTTGTCTTTCAGGCACCTCCAGATGCATCTCAGAAAACAATTCCATAAGATATCACTCGCTACTGGCCTATTGCACTGCCTTTTTCTGATTCCTCCTACTTAGGGAATCGGCTACTACAATGCCCTTACTAGGTGGGTACGCAAGTTCGAAGTCAAGGTACTTTAGGTAATCCACCAACCTTCTCTTCCTCAAATTCATATCACGCTATGTAAAGATATACATGATACTTTTTTGGTTCCTGAACTCTAAAAAACACTCTCCCAATAAATAGTTTCTCCAACCACACAATGCATGAACAACTGAAGCTAACTCAAGATTATGTGTAGGGTAATTCCTCTCGTGATGCCTTAACTGCTGAGACTCATATGCCACTACTCGATCTCCCTACATCAGCACTACCCCCAGCCCAATACATGAAGCATCATAGAAAACCATGTAACTCTATCCCTTTTCTAGTAGTATTAGGACTCGTGCTAATGTCATCCTATCTTTCAGCTCATGGAAGGTTGTCTCACAAGATTATGACTACACAGACTTCATGCCCTTCTTAGTTAATCCCATCAAAGGTGTTGTTAAGCATGAGAAGTCCTATATAAAACTTTTTTAGTTTCCAGATAATACTAAGAACCTTTGTATGTCAAAAATGTTCTAGGGTTGTTCCTAGAAAACTACAGCTCTCACCTTCTCACTTACACTCCTGTCTTCGAGATAATGATACCCAAGAAGTGAATCTGATCTATCCAAAAGTGTCACTTTGTGAGCTTAGCATATAACTAACGCATTTTCGGTGCATTCAAAATGATCTCAAGATGGTTGTCATGGTCATGACTATTGTGAGAATTCTACAAGATATCATCCACGAAAACCACCACAAAAGAATCCATGTAATGATGGAACACTCTGTTCCTCAAATACATGAAAACCACTGGTGCATTAGTGACACCAAACATCATAACCAGATATTTTTACAGACCATACCTACTACGAAAGGTTGTATGAGGTATGTCTGTTTGTCGAACACGTACCTAGCGATATCCTGACCTAAAGTATATTATCAAGAACACTTTATCTCCTCAAATATGATCAAATAGGTCATCTATTTGTGTCAAAGGATATCAATTTTTAACCGTCATTAGGTTCAGTTTCTAATAATCCACTCATACCCTAAGAGTTTCAACTCCCTTTTTTGATAATATGACTGGTGAACCCCACAGAGAAATACTAGGTCTGATAAATCCCTTCACCTCCAAATCCTCTAGCTAACTCTTGAGATCCTTCAACTCCATTTTAACCATCCTGTATGGAGTAATGGATATCAACGCATCTCCTATCACCAGCACAATGGAGAACTCCACCTATCTTTCAGGAGGTAAACTAGATAATTTATATGAAAAGATGTCCCTAATGTGAATAACCACTCGAATAAAGTTCTCCTAACTCACTCCCTCATCATCGAGAAATAAACTAGAAATATGGGCTATCATCCCACCAAGACCACGATTCTTGGGTACAGCTCTTCTTTCTTGGACATCACATTCACCCTTGTGAATAAACATTTCACCCTCTGGCGATGTGAAATTTACCCTCTATTGATAGTAATAAACGTACACTCGATAAGCCACGAGATAGTCCATTGACATTAAACCCTATCATCATGAGGAAATAAAGATCTTAGATGAAGTGACACCCTCTAACCTCAAGGCGACACTCCATAAATTGGCACACATCACCGGTTCAAACTCCCAACAATGTGTCTTGAATCCAAACACCCTCATAAAGAAAAATCACAAGCCTGATGACTTTTACAACTCGTGTAGAGATAAAACTGTGAGAGGAAAATGTATCGAAAAAAGGAGATGAAATATTATAAACTACTAAGATTTTACCTCTCATCCTAGATTCCCTGAGATCCTACTCTTGTTGGATCTGTTGCACTACATAAGTCTGGCATGTACCATGGACCTATGACCAAGCTAGGCTACCTTGAGTTGATCCTCCCTTCTTCCTCTGAGAATATCATGTCTGAATACCATGACCATGACGACCACTGCACTAGCCTAATCATCATCTGCTACTCCAGCTCATATCCTGAAGCGGAGCTAAAGATCCTGCTCATGAACCTGATTTCAGAGCTGACCCCCTACCACTCATAGTAGGAGGGAAGTTCCTGCAAAACTGTTGTATATGCCCCATCCTACTGCAATCATTACACTCGACTAGGTCCTCTCACACTAATTTTTCATGTGGTCTCACCTACCACACTGATGGAAAAACACCAATATGACTGTAACCACAGCCTGACTTGCACTCACATCATGGGAAGACTCAAAAAGGCACTTCCTTCCTCAATACGTAGATCCACTGTGGTGAGAAATAACACTCCCCTATTATGTACCCCCAGCTTCCCTCAGGTTCCACTCTGTAATCAGTTCCTGATTCAAAATCACAGTGATAAAAGGCAACCTGAACACATTGACCTGAGATCTGATAGCATGTCTAAGACCTTCCTCAAAGAACCACTCCTTCGATAGCTCATTAGTAAGATAAATCGGTGTAAAATGCTGCAACTCTGTAAAGCGTGTCGACTATTCCATAACTGTCATCGTGCCCTGCTCCATATGCATGACCTCACTAGCTAGCTCTACTTGCAGATTCATGGGGTAAAATTAGTCGCAGAAGCGGGTTTGGAATTCATACCAACCCATATTACACAACCCATCAGGCTTGTTCAAAACATCGCATCCGCACTTTGCCACTCCACATAGCAAGTAAGTCGCAATCTTCACCCTCCACTCTGAAAGCATCTCCAAATGCTCAAAAATATCTAACGTGGTCTCTAGATATAGCTTTTCAGCCTTTGGTCTTCCATCCCCTAAAAACAGAGAAGGATTATACTACTGGAACACCTGTGTTAGCTCATCCTTAGTCAAGGATGGTTGCGGTGCTCCCAGGAAAGACTATATATAATGAAATAAACCCTCGCGGAATTTTGCCTCAATACTTGTGTCCCGAACAGACATAGGTGTCATAGTTGGAACTATTGAAAGATCAAGTGGTTTCACATGGCCCACCATCTCTGATGTATGGTCATCACCTCTATCACGGTGTACCACTAGATTTCGTCATGGTGGAATGTCTTTACAATTCCAAATACATACCTTAGGAAAGAACAACATCAAATCCCAAATCTCACAAGCATAGGAATGGTCAAAACCCTCTTATAAAATGAGTCAACCCCAAAGCCTTCTCATAATGCCATGATTTTATAAAGAACAACCATCGACACACTAGAAACTATTCCCATTTCCCACTCAAAATTCAGGTCTAGGTTGAGTCTCTATTCACCATTTCAAGTTTCCTTTTCTATTTCACATTTAGTTATTCAGGAAATTTTACCAAGGGTTTACAAATTTCTGAATCCATGAGGGCCTATAAGACTTCATGAAACCAAAACATGGCTCTGGTTAAACCCACACATATCTTGTTCATTTGATATTTACATTTCACTAGTACATCATTTCCCAATTTATAAGGACCCATACTCTTTATGGATTGAAATATGACATCACAACATTATCAATAGCAACCAAATAACACAATAGTATCATATCTATCACATCAACTATCACAACAACATGTAATATCTAATGCATCCTAGATGGAATCGCATAATGCATGGAATGTGATTCTAACGAGTGTCTATATGATGCTTGAGATGGCACACCCTCATCTCATCGGGTTAAAACTGAAATAAAACCCAAATTTTCATCAATAGTTATACCAGAAATCATTTTCATCACCCAATGGTGAAATCAAATCAACTGTAATATCAAAATCCAAAAAAACTAAACTCAATTTGAGGAAATTTGGTTTTTCCCTATACACAGGGTAGCTAATCTTGGGCATAGTTTATTATCAAATTCTGTTTCCATCCTATCCTTATCTAATGTCACCAAATAGTAAGTCAAAATAGAAAAAAAAGAAACATGCCTCTGATACCACATTGTAACATCTCGGACCCGTATGCCACCCAAAATGGTGATCCGAGCCCAGATGGTCATAAGGCCCCAAGCGCATCTCCCCAAATTCCAGAGGCTTCTGACTAGTAGCAGGGGCCTAGGTGAGTCAGTGGGGAGACTATTCTGTCATTACCAGAGTATCACAAAAAAATTCAAATATATACAATAGTGGAAGTGAAATAAACAATAGACAACATAATGTTATACAAGAAGATAAGAATACATAATAATAACCAAAACTGTCTCATATAAAAAATGATGCAGATAGTACAAGTGTCTAGAAAATAGCTAGAACAGTACATGGAAATACTATACAAGTATCCCAAAAATAACAAAATACCATAAAGGTATCCTAGAATCGCAAGCCTCGTCTAGGTCATATGCTCCCCTACTCTAAATCCACAATCAACAACCGGTATTAGGGAACTTTCCCCTATCATTACCTGAAACCATATAATCTTTTTGGCTCCCCGAGGAGGCCTAGATAGGGTTTGAGATAAACATCCTAGTAGGAAACCACCCAGGTCTATATATTTCTAATAGAAATTCTAAAACAATTCTGGCAAGTGTAAAAAACTAGTAAGTAATTGTGTATGCCCATGGCATAAGTCTACTATATCTATTAAAACTGAACAGCCCTCAAGGATACTTGAAAAAGAGAGTCATCTCCTAAAAATAAAGTTATAACCGTGTAATTAAACAAGTCACATCGCCACACCATACATCCATCTATATCAAGAAATTTATATCCACACTGTATAGTGAAGTTAGTTATCCATGGCCATGCGGTATAATGAAGTGTAGACTGCAAGGGCCGGATCCAACGTGTCAATAGACCAAGGAATCCATGTAATTAATCTCTAGACCATGGTGGTCTAGATCCAAGGAGCATTTCCAAGTCATCCCATTGAGTCCCATGGTCATCCCTAGTAGAAACACTATTTGACATGGTTGGAGTCCAAAGAGCATGGCAATAGAAAGTCCAACGCGAGCCCAAGCAATCCAGATCCTATATGGTAGCATTGCCCAAGGAATTCCCCGAAATCAAGACCCATGAAGCAAAGTCAGCCCAAGGAGTCCACTACCACATTCCTTATCCAAGGAGAGTAGTCCAAGGCATCTATCAAACAATTCAAACAAGTATTCAATCGTTGAAATTAAACATTCATAACCAGGTGAGTATACCCACTAATGTCATAAAGGAAATTCCATGATTATATACACTCATGCAAATCATTAATCAAAATAATATGGTTTTACCCTCCCACATAATCCATTTACATGCCATTAATCTTTTACATATAGGTATACCCACCCATATAAACACATTTCAATCAATCCAAGCTATCAAAATAGGCGAGGCATAACATGATATTCAATGATCAAGGAGGAAGTACAACTCCTAACAAGCTTAATCAAGCTATCAATTCATTTAAGGGCTTCCTCGAACTAGTGAAGCACATGAACACACCCCATGGGTGGTTTAAATAGGTATAAACAAGCTATTCCCTTAAGGTGCACCCCTTGGGTGACCTCGAAACAAGAAACTGATTCCAATGCACCTAAATGGAACCTATGGTAAACATCACTAGGTCCAACTACAGTTACTAAGAGATACTTTATTATAAAAAAGACATTGCTGGAAAATCTAACGAATGGAATTTAGGCCGAACTCCCAAAAAACACCAAGAAATTCCGAAAGAAAGTATAGACCACCTACCTCTCCTTGGTAGTAGATAGCTCATCCAATATCAAGCCATGATTCATCCCAATCAAGAAGTAATCTGAATAATGGATGAAAAATGAAATATTTGGTCATATGAGCCCCATTCCAATTAGTGTAGTCATTGTTCCTAAGAATCAAGAACTACAAAAAAAGGAATGTAGGACATATTATTGCGGGTCTGTAGAGATGATCGGTAGTCAAAACAGAAGTCGGAAGGAAGATTAGGAACAAATATTGTCTTATGTACCACAAGGGGGATCTCCGGATGTCCTCTATGTGTGGAGGAGAAAACCCCAATTGTGTTTTAGAAATGGAAATTAAATTTAAATTTAAATTTTTCTTAAAAACACACAGCAAGGGTCGCACGGTTTACCTGCACGGTTTCCCAAACTGTGCTGAAACTGTGTGCACCTTTCTGCCTAATAGGGGTGCTTCGCACGGTTACCCCGCAAGGTTTGACTAACTATTTGGTGACCATGTGGAACCTCTCTATCCAAAAACTTTTAGTTTTCATACCCCTCACATGGTTTTACCTAACTATCTGTAGGTGGTGTGCAAACTGTGCGCCAAACCATTTTCATCCCAAAACAGTATTTCGGCTTCCGAACTAGCCCCAGACAACTCCAAAAAGAACTATGATCGAGCTAAGAATTCACATTAGGCCATAACAAGACATTTAAACCACAAATAAATGGATTCATACCTCATATTAAAACTTAGGTTATTATAGTTCACACTATTATAAATTACTCCACAATTTTTCTATAAAAGATGAATTCCTTAAGAAGATTAAATTTACACCAGGAGATAAAATTTATTTAAAAGTTGTTGAGAAAATAATATTCATGCACAAATAAATTTAATATGTAACAATATCCACACATCCAAAATCATAATTGAATATTGTATGATAATGTGTGAAGAGTGGATTAAATAGAAAAATTTGGTTGTGAAAAACATCTCAACCTTACTATACATATTGATGAAGCAAAGAGGATCCACCTAATTCCCTTAAACCATTGAGTATTGTATTTGTGATTATAAGAAAGGGAATTGATGGTTAAGAATGTTATCATTGTAATACCTTGAGAATTAATCAGGGATGTCAATTCTTGATAGCCAAGCTAAAGAATCCATCATCCTTGAATGATTCCCCAATTTGATATTCAAATACAAATATTAGGTAGGATCATATTTAATGAATTTTAACAATATGATATCCTATTTTGGATAGGAATGATAAATATAGATCATTCTAACTTGATCTTAATTATTTTAATCCTAATGAACAAGTTTTCAAGAAGATCATACTTGGTGAAGTTGTGAAAAATTTCAATATAGGAAGTCAGAAGTTGATGATCCATTTTGGTGTATTATGGAAATTGAAACATCTTGAAATCATTTCTTGAAAAGATTAACCATTATAAATATGATGAGGAGTGTTTCCCTTGAGTGGTATACAAATGAAGAAAGATGAAGATGCTTCTAGAATCATTATTTCAATTGGTATCAAATATGATGATTCTAGAAATTACTTGAAGATTATGTCATTATAAAAGGTATGTTTTTCTTAACCTCTCATCCTTGGGTTTTCAAAAAAAAAATAAAAAACTTTTTTACAAATGGGATAAATTGAATTAATCAATTTCATAAGAAGTTTGTAAGTTCCTATGGTTATTTATCCTACCTATTTCAATTGAATGTTTTTGATCTATTTGTTATTGTGAGTGCAATATTTTCATGTTGATTGTTCTTAAAAAAGTATCATATCACATTTAGTATCTTCATCTTTAAATTAATGTTAATTTACCTTGAATATAAGTATATGAGTTCTTATTTAATGAGTTATCAAGATCACTTGGCAAGGGAAAACATTGTTTTTTAGATCAAATCCTCTTGTTTTTTACACTGAGAAAAGATCAAGTAGACATATAGTGAAATGACGGATATAACATTTCTTAAGTATGAACTGATACCCTTTTGCCATGAACATTGTATTTCATTTCAATGTGGGGGATATGAATTGAAATTAAATTTATAAATGTAAAGTGGGATAGAAGATAATCATCCACATATTGACACATTTGTTTGGAAATAACTTTGAAGGTATTCAAACAAATAAAAATGGGGTGATTCAAGATCCCACTTTGTGTATGAGTTATATTTTTCTGAATGATTGTAATTGTTTGTCAATGATTGTAAGTGAAATAGGAATATTTCATTGATGTCAATATTATAAAGAATTTACAATGTTAATGGACCATGTATTATGTGCTTAAGTCCGATAATTTGAAGAAACATATAAATTTTTTGAGGACTTTAACTCTCAAAGGTGATTTTTAGAGAATTGTTATGATTTCATTAGATTAAATTAGATGTCATGTATGAATAATTATCCTAATTATTTAGATAATTTTAGAACTAATATTAATTTAAAATACATGTATCAAAGGTTATGTATTGTTTACAGCAAAATTTAAAGTGGTTTTAATGTTGAAAAAGTTCTTTGGAATTTATATTCCAAAAAAATAGGAATAGGGGTTGAAGATACTTTGAAGAATGCATGGACATGAATTGATTTTATTCAATTATTTACATAGATATTTTATAATCATTTATATAGTAATTTCTTGTTAAAACATATGGTTAACCACACTTAGTAGCCAATCCAACCTCAAACAAGGCTTATGCGGCTCCCAAGGGGTCAACTATTCCCATTGAAGGTCATCTCAATCCATCAAGTGTGGAGAAAAAATGTATAGGTCTATGTATAAGCCCCTCGATGGGCCTGTGTGTATTTCCCACAATGTTTAAGCCTATAGGAATTCATAGGTTGGGAAAGAAGCTTGCGGGAATCCCATGGAGCACATGTCATGCAGCTAGAGTGGGTGTGAGGTGCAGGGTTATTCAGGTGCAGACCTCAGTGCGAAATCGAAATGTGAGAACTCACTGATTGATTGATAAACTTAAGAAATTCCTTTTATAAGCTTCTATATGGTACTAGATTTGATTGGGACTATTAAATTGTTTTAAATCATACACATATAACACTAATTTCATGATCAATTTAATCAGGTCTATCTGATCTTCCATTCCCTGATGTTTTAGACCAATGATGTCGTATTCCTCCTCTCATCTATCGATGGTGCTACTAAATCACCATAGAATATGGTTGAACTACCATCGGTTGAACTAGAAGATTTCATGAGTGTTGTGAGGTAAAAATGATGAAATTAATGGATGAAGGAACTCCATGTGGGAAACTATGTCATGTATTCATACAATAAATTAAAGGATGAAGCATTAGAATAATTAAAATGAAATTTTAGGATGTCATTCGTTTATTCAATCATCCTATATGAGTTCATGATGTAGCATGTGTTCCTCATTACATTAATATTAATATATCACCTCAATGGAGACTTCAAGATCACGAAGCAAGGACACCACAATTCTCGGCATCATTTTGCTTCTATTTAAATAATTCAATGTTGAGGTATTTGGTCATTCAAATATAAAATTTACATAGAATGATTTACTGGATTTTAATTTGGTGAATTATTGGTATAATTTTATGATCCTATCCTATAAAAAGAGAGACTCAGATCCTGTTGAAGTTTTTTTTTCTCATATTATCTTCGAGTGCCCTTGTTTTCTCATAAAAATAAAGTAACTCTATGAGCGTCAATTTAGGAGAATTATTAGAGACCCATGATCCTTCAAGGATTCATGAAAAAGGGGAATCTCTTGAACCTTATTTATTGCATGATGAAGATCCACCATATGTTCTAATTGTTTTATACACACTTTAATGCATATATAAATAATGTTTTCCATAAATTAGTTTCTTTTATGAAGAAGAATTGAGGCCTCTTGATATGAAACTCATCCACTCAAGGTTTCTATAGGTAAATTGAGATACCATGATTGATTTTAACATGCACTCATCCATGTGTGAAGAATAGTTTTCTTAATTAGTGAATGGTGAAAACCATCACACTCTGATGTATGAATACATTATCCCACATACAAAACCTTATGTGAAAAAAAGTGTATGTCTTCTATATATACACAGAGAAAGTATTATTAGAGTTTCACAAATTCCTTATATCATGATTAAATAAAGAAGTTTGTTCATACTAAAATCATGTGTGAACTCCTATTTTTTGTGAGGATAATAGATGGTAGAGTTCACATAATATAGTGAACACAAAAAATACAGTGTCCACGTATTTCTATGTGTGTGATGAGAAAGTGAACAGTTTGTGCATGGATGCATTGATATGAGAATGTATATGCACATGAAGGATTATTGAATATAGTGTGTTCAATTGTATAAATAACAATAATAAATAACATAAATAAAATAATAATATAATGCATTTATATGTGAACCCATATTCACATAAGAACATAAATTCATTAGCCCTTGATTGTGTGTTCGGTTTTTGCAGTTTTAGAAGACCCGTGAAAAATGATATACATTCATAAGATGATTTTTTCAATGAAATGTAATTATGGATTCAAAAATATTCAGTTTCACTAAGAATAACTGATACATACAATTTTTAATATTTTGTATCGAAGAAAGAAATTGACGTTGCTAAACAATTGCATATTAATTTGTGTATTAGAAGAAGACAATGGCCAAACTATACACTGTCTATTATTATCCAAGACAAAGTAATATTGATGATGTTGTTTTGAGTTGATATTCATTGATTTAATACGTCCCAATGAAGGTTTGTTATTCTACCCATGAAGAATAAGAAGATTCAGTGCAGTTCATTTTTCACTAAAGAAGGAAGAGATCAAGACATTATTTCATTGTTGCATCTTATTGCGTGTCAGAGATCATGAATAGAAGAAAGATAGAATGGACAATATATATTCATATAATTTTCATTTATTCCTAGGATTATTTGTTTTATCATTACATTCCATATTCATATTATTATTACTGATAAAAGAAGAATTTGTAGCTTTCATCTTGCTACTGGGAAGAAGTAAGAAGGGTTTGTTTCTTGTTTTAGTTCACGTAACTAAGTGAAGAAGAAGGTTAATGAAGAACAAAGTAGTATTGTGAAATCCAACAGAACTATCATCTAGTGGAAGATTTTATTGGTGTTACAATGAACCTTAAGAATAATTTTAAGACTGTCTTTAGAGGTAGTATAAAGAACCAGCAAGAAGCTGCAAGTTAGACCACGTTATCACTGTTCTAGGGAATAAGTATTGTCTACATTCCCCCCAAAATAGTAGTAACCCACTCCGGTTAAAGGATTTTGTCATAGTTAAATCACTATAACGTGATACAATATTATAGTGAAAAATCCATTTACTGGTCATCACCGTACATGGAAAGAGAAACTATTGATATTGAGTAGTGAACCTTATAAAAATATCAGTTGCTATGTTTTACTACTTTCATATATTTTCATGCAACAAGAAAAATATAAAATGATAATGAAGATCCTAACATATAAATAGTTACAAGGGATAAAAATTTTAATTGTATTAAAATTTAACCAACACTGATACCCCCTCCCCCCCAGTGTTAAGCATGCCCCAAACTAGTCCTTTCACGTAGAGTATCCATGGGTTGCGATGGAACCTTTTGGAATTCATATGGGATCCAACATTACTCCACAACATTCTTGTTCCTCATATGAAATGGAGAATAATTATGAGAGGTATGAGTTCTATTGATATTTAATTGAAAAATAAGTATGCATAAACACATCATTTCCATCAACTGAAAATTATATATATTTCCTGTCAAACAAACTCTTCAAAAACTACTGCATTTACTCATGAATTTATAATGTATGATTAAATTACTTGGACAATTAATTCATCTCACAAATGAAAACTCCACTCAATAATTACATCTCATGTAACATATTGTTAAATGATAGTTTAGGTAGAATACTACACGGATTTCCAACACACATATAATAATATACCCAATGCATTAAAATCATAATTTTTAGGAAATCCAATATATAGGTTATATATATATATATATCATATTTATATATTTGATTATATAAATCATATATATTAATCTTTAGGAAATATTCCCATAAGAGAGTGAGTACCCAGGCCAATGGTTCATTTAAACCCAATTCTGATTATTGCTTAGCAAAATCATTATCTTTATTTACTTCACTAGTGCGTGAAATTGGATTTACTAATTCTTGGTATGATCTCTTTGATTAAAGTTACTACCTTACATTATATTTCTCTCTTCATTAGTAAATATTCTACGATTTTCCTAAATTATACTATGGGGGTTTGATCTCATACTATAACTTGCTACACATGTTCATTAGTTGTTAAAAATAGTGATATTACAAATTATAAAAATGATTATTCATAGGAATTAACAACTCCCTATGGGTGTCACTCAATGTGAGAGAGAATTTTAAGGTCTTGGGCAGTGGCATGTTATCACTCTAAAATGCATTAGGATGTTCCCCTTAAGACATACAATATTCCACTACCACAGATCATGCTTTAGACAGCATTGTCTTTCATCAGCGCTAAACATAAAGCACTTATTAAAGGGATACCTTCATCAGTGCTAATTAAAAATGAAGATAAATGTTCATTTTTATCAGTTATTTTCATAACACCAATAAATATTTTAATAAAAATATTATTAATACCTATATAATTATCAAATTTATATTCAAAATTTAATGTGTGATTATATGTAGTAATTAAAAAATGAAAGAATATAATTAATATAAATATGATATATTAATATATATTTTTTAATAATTCAATCAATTTATAAATATAAATGGTGTATTGTTAATATTTCATATTTGAATTTATATATTTATATATATGTCTATATGAATATATGTGTATGAATTATGTTATGTGTTTTGTTTTGTGTATGTGTATATATAGATATTGCATGTGTACATATGTATGTGTACATATACATTCACATGTATGAGGGATGTGTATATATATAGAACATGTGTACATGTGTATATATGGCATGTACTTATTTCACATTTGATGAATATTTGTTTCATTTTTTATATAACATTTATCGAATTTATTCATTTTTTATACATAATTATATTTTAATAGAAATAATTTTTAATAATTTTTAATTTATATAATTAGAATTTACTCAATTTTATTTATTAAGTTGTAAAACTTTTAAGTTTTTGAAATTTATATAATAAAGTTACTCAAATACATTTTTAAATATTTCTTTCATTTATGTACGAGTTTAAAATTCATGTAGTTAATCTTATATGGATTAATTTTTTGAAATAGTTTTATCTATCAAATTCTATTTATTAATTTTTAATATTTCTTTAATGTAATTTTATTTATTCGTTTTTAATATTTATTGATTTTTATATTTTTTTGGAGCTTAATCATATTGTAATATTTATTTATACATATATTTATTTATTACACATGTAATATTTTTTTTATGTTTGTAATTTATATGGATAATATATTTTCATTTTTTATTAAGTTTTATCATTTGAAATATGTTTGAAATATATATAGTTAATCTATATAATTTATTTTTTTAATAACTTGGTGATTTAAATATTTAATTATAAAATTATATATATCTATATATATATTTAGTTATAAAATTATAATAAATATATTTATTATATTTATAATTATATATATTATATATTAATAAATATATACATATATATATAATTATAAAAATATATTTATATAAATAAATACATATATATTTTAATAATTATAAAATATAATGCATATATTTATTATATTTATAATTTGATATATTTATATATTAATAAATATATATATATAATTATATAAATTTGTATAATTATATAAATATATATAATTTTATATATTTATAATTATATATAAATATATACTAATATAATTATATTTATAATTATATATATATATATATATATATATATTTATTTATTTATATATATTTTTTTATAATTATATATATTTAAATAATTATAATTTTTCATAAATATATTTATATTTTAATATGCATATAATTATGTACATATATATAATTATATACATATATATAATTATATATATTAATATGTAAATATATATAATTATATAAATATATTTATAATTATATATAAATATTTATAATTATATTTATTTATAATTATAATTATATATATATATAACAATTATTTTATTTATAAATACATATTTAAAATTATTTAAATAAATTTTTATATATATATAATTATTTTTTTATAATTTTATATATTTATATATATTTGTAATTATATTTATAAATACATTTTTATTATTCATTAAATATATTTAAAATTCTATAAATGTTTATTTATAATTATACACATTTATATTTATTTATATTTATTTATATTTATTTATATTTATTTATAATTATTTACATTTTCTAATAATATTAAAAATGTTATTAAATTTAGGTCTTTATCAGCATTAAAAAAGAGCTGATAAAACAAATTTTTTCCATCACTGCAATTCTAGCACTAATAAAGATATGTTTTTTGTGTGCTAACAAAATGCTGATAAAGATTTGTTTTATCAATGCATATTATTTTGGCAGTGCTAAAACCACTATTTATCATTTCCTTTTTAAAAGTGATGATAAACCCCTTCATGATATTGTAAATAGAACCCAAACAAATTTCTCCTCACTCATGTTGTTCAAGCTCATGTGGAAACAAATCTCTATCTTCGCTCCCACTTGATCTTCTCAGATGAATCGAAACATTCAAAATCCAAGGTATGTGATCACTTGTGATCCATCACTCCCCCATGAGCATCTTAGCTTGTTTTAAATTTTCTCAAATGGTTTGAGTGGTGCTCATGAGCGATCTTATTTGTCATTGATCTACCTTGTTGATTCTCCACCCAATATCCCTTGTGTCAAGCCATTGTTGGTTCACCCTCTCTCTCTCATTCATGTTCATTTAACTCATTCATCATTATTTTGCACACCAATTTCATGGAGCTCCAAGTTGTTCACCACAAAAACTATTCTCACATATCATGTAATGTGGTGACTGTAAATGACAAGTAGGTAAAGTTTTGCAGTACACAAATGGTAAAACTTTCCATGTCCTGTGTAAACCTCCTCCTCAAATGGATTAAATTGAAAAAATTCTTTCCATTTGCTTCCATTACAAAGCAGAATAGCCACAATCATTTTAATATCTCTTCATTTGTTTATAATTTTTATAGGAATTATTAAATGGGATTAATTTAGTTTGTATGATTTCATCCAATTTATTATATTGATTGCACTTCAAAATAATTATTTCATGATACTTTTGATACTTATAGACATACTATTTATTTATATGCTTTATTTATTTGTTTTAAAATTGTTCTTAATCATTTTATATTTATATAGAATTAATAGTTTTTATATTTTTTTAATATTTTTTAATATTTTGTAACATTATTATTATATAGTTTTTTTAGGGAAGCCAATTTGTTTTATGTTTTACTCATGTGATATTGAATGAACACTTGGTTAATGCACATAGATTATGGATGAACATTAGTACATGAGATATTGACAGTAAATAATAAACTTGCATGTGAAATGAGTGGTGTGTAATTATAGATCAAGTGATATTATTGAAGCGCATTTTAAGAATATAGTATTACACCAACCATGAAAATTGGGGATTGGGTATTATGATATCAACATTTCATTGGTCGTTTCAATATCTTATACTAGGTTATATGTATAATGAACTATCACGTACGAAATAACTTGATGTTATGATATAACCAGAACATGTGGGCCATCTATTTCTTACATTCCTTCATAAGTTTATATTACGTCACAACCCAACACATCTTACATTATAACCAACAGAGTAGAACTATGTCAACACAATAAATGTCATTTCTCCAATGCCAACATAGCTAACCAAATCAATCCAACACAGTGAGAATTGTAATGCTCAGCTTATCTGTTATTTTTGAACTCCATCCTACTACACTACATGTTGGGTATTTAGCACTAGTTTATTTTCTTGATATTGTCATTCATTTTCTAGAAATTAATGGTACATGAAGTTGTTTGAAGTTTCTTGATGTTTTATTAAATGATTTTTTATTTCATGAAAACGATAATTGATTTATACAGTTCTTTATGAAGATGAAGAAAACAAGTTTTTTTCATTGCATGTTAATGAAGGAATTAAATGAATACTACATAGATATAAATATATATGTGCATTTTTTCATATCTTCACAAAATTATGTGTCAATTTTTTCATTGATATCAGTGTTGTCTATATTTACAAATGCACACATGTTTAAGGACAAAAGGTGGTTTAGAAACTCAAATTATATATCTTCAAATTCATTTTTAAATTTTGTTCCTAAAAATTAGATTCTCCAAATTGTATTTTCAAAATATAGTAGTCCTTTCAAATTAAATTCCCTTTTCTGTTTATTTTACATTAATACCATGTTTTAAAAAAGGGGATTTAATTTTTTTAATCCATGTTATGATGATAGTTATTTTTTTATCTTGGGTTGTTTAAAAAAATTACTTTAATTTAAAAATGTAATGGGTTAATGTGGCATGTGGTGTTTAATGAATTAAATTTATTACAATGGGTTTTTGAAAGGACCCATTGATAAAATATTAATGTTATAAAGTGGTAATGAATCATGGGAACCCCATATTGAGATTCGTGGTTCATTTGATTTGAATTAAAGTTTTTCATCAAACATTGGGTTATTAAGAACATGTGATTGGGACCTATCAATGTTTTCATCATCAAAATATGATCAAATTTGGATCTTAATAATCCTATAAATGAAACACCCCCTACCCCACCAAGTACCATGTGATGAAAAGAATAAACACCAACTCCTCCCCCTTATTGATTTCAATTGGATGATACTTTTTCTAGACCTTTTCTACCTATTTAATAATATGATATATCAATTAATTAGTCATTTGTATGATATCTGCATTTTTTAATTGATGAAAATTTAATTAGATTATTTTTAACATAATAGATATCATGCATTCCTTTCCTTCAATGATTTCCACCACTAAAAAACAACCTCAATACCCATAATTCAAATATTATTATTTTAGAACAATGAATTCATGTTTATTAAATGATTCTTTACTAATGAACTTTTATGGGTTCCAGGAGCATACTTTCGGTGTGTTTATTTATTTTGTTAAATATTAATAATAATGAATCAAATAAGATAGATATGAATAAAAAATTTAAGGATGTTAATCGTATAAAAAGATAGTTTAAGGATGGGGTGAAATAGTTCATCATGGTGGAAAAATATCATGCATATAACCCTTCTCAAATACTTTTATTGTATTAATAATATGGTTATTTCGGACTAATTAGTCTTGAAGGGTTGGAAGAACTCATTATCTATTGCAGAATAAATCTATGTTATATATTTTGGACAAAATATGGGGAAAACTAGATGTATCTAGTGAATGGGATAAGAATTAATTTTATGGATCATGTAATATGATTACAAGTGTTAAAAATGATGAATACTAAATTGAGGATATGATTACTGGTGTAGACAATGGTAAAGGCAGTATTGAGGAAATGAAAATGAAAGTTGGAGATTAACTTCATGATTTTACAAAATTGTTTGAGAAGTTAAAGAGATGTGAAAATACACCACTATATGTTTGTTGTACTAAATATATAGCATGGTCATTCATATGGAATATATGTAATTTAAATGCTATAAATGGATGTAGTGATGCTATTTTTACTGAACTAATTTTTCTCTTGAATGATATGTTCTGATAATATAATGAGCTTCCTTTCTGAACATATGATGCTAAAAATATCTAAGTTCAATTGCTATGATATCTAAAAGAATACATGGTTTTCAAAATGATTGTATCGTGCTTCTAAAAAACCAAAAATCACATAAAATTTCCCAAATTTTGGTGCTTCTTGATACAAAAAATATGAATCAGGTCCTATAAAACATTTATGGTATTTTCCAATAATTCTAATTCTTAGGAGCCTATATAAAAAGGATGAGACTTCAAGAAAATGGAAATGGAATTGAAATACCAAAAATAAATATGGGAAACTTTTTCATTTAGTATAATCTCCTCAGTGGAAGAGAATTGTTCAATAATATCATGAAGATGGAAATAAGATGAAAAACTTGTGTCTTGCACTATCTACATATAGAGTGAATCCTTTTGGTTTTCAAAGAATCACTCAAAAAAACATGGATGGTTTTGTTGGTAAATTATAACTTTCAATCATGATTATTCATGAAATGAAAATACATTATGTTATCTTTTCTTATATCCATACCAAAACAACCAGGTAATGATTTTGATGTTTATTTGGATTCATTGATCCAAGATTTGAAATTATTTGTGGGATTCAGGTGTTATGTTGAATGATTCTTATAAAAATAAATATTTCACATTGACATCCATGTTGTAAATGATTATAAATGAATTTACTAATTATGTAACTTTTTCTAGATATGGCATTAAATAAACTCAAGGGTGAACCATTTGTGAACAAGGTACAAATTTCATTAGGTTGAAACATTCATTGAAGACTGTGTTTCTAGGACATCACAGATTTCTACCCTAAAGACATATGTACCAGTCATGGATAACATCATTCGATGGGATTTCAAAAGAAGGTACAACACCATATACACTAATAGGTGATCAGCCATTTGAAAAAGTAAAACATATGGACACTACTTTTGGTCAACCTATTTCATAAAACTTTACAAAAATCAATTGGAAAAAGAGATCAGTTTTTTTATACCGATACTAGAATAGGATATATGTCATTAATTTTCTTATTGTTTTGCATGTGAAAAAAAATGTTTTTGATTGTGTCATTGTCACATAAATAAATGCTCCCAGAAAAATAAAGTGTAGAATTAAGGATATGTTTGATAATATTAAAATGGGGATACAAGAATAGTTGGCTCCAATGAAGCATGAAAAATGAACTTTTCTTCCACTGTCATTTTACACTCTTTAGGGGAATAAAATATATTAGTTTTTTATCTTCTATAATGATTTAAGGTTCAATAGTCTTATTCATAAAATATCAAGAATATCATGTCAATAAATAGTTTAAAGTTAAAATATATGAAATCACTTCACTTCCATGTTTTGATGTAAGATATAATTAATGTATATTTATATTCCATTTTTACCCAGGATTTTAATCATACATTAACCAAGATCAGTTTCATTTTTAAAGTTATGTGTAGTAAAGTCATAGATATGGTGAAATAAAAAACTATGGAATAAGAAATTATTGACATATTATGTGAATTTAAGATGTTCTTCCCACCGGCGTTCTTTGATATGATGGTTCACCTGATGGTTCACTTGGAAAGAGAGATTCATATATGTGGTCCTATACATTATAAATGGATGAACCCCATTAAATGGTATATGATGATTTTGAAAGGGTATTTCAAAAATTTAATTTCATCATAAGGTTATATTTTATAGAGATATGTTTTTGAGAAAGTCACTGAATTCTGTACTGGCTATTTATCTAATGTGGAAATAATTGGTTTACAAAAATCTCATCACACTGGGTGGAATGTGGGTGAAGATCATTATAGAATATATGTTGTCACAATTACTATTATAAAGCAATATGAGGCTCACCTTTACATTTTTCATAACAGTTTAAAGGTTGTACCTTATATTGAATCCCACAAAGTAATTATTAGTCATTTGAATCCCTCAAGGGATAAAATATGGATATAAAATACAGATAATAAATAGTTTATAGGATGGTTTCAAGAATGTATTTTTAATTAATAAATTGTAAATCTAGATTCAATTTCTAAATGAGTTTTATAGAAATATAGAGTAACATGTTTTCATGTATTGTCTTATAATTATTTTGTAATTAATGGTTATACATTCTATAAAAATGAACATGATGGATGCAGTACCATGAAAAATATTGGAGTCTCACTTGTGGATGAATCGATTCATGTATCTGGTACCAAGAAAAGAAATACAATTTATGTGAATATGTTATAAATAATAATCATCAAAAAATATGGGATTTGTATTATACAACTTTTCATGAGTGAATTTTTCAATGTAAGTGGGTTGATAATAGGAGTGATATTAAAATAGAACAAATTGGATATATGAAAGTAGATATTATTAAAGAAGGGTATAAATAAAAACCCTTTATAATGGAATCATAGTCAATACATGTTTTTTATGTTCTAGATCCTACAAACTGAATGTGGTCAATTGTTTTGGTATAAAACAAAACCACAGTTAGGGGATTTGGATACTCAATATAGGGGGTCAAATCCCTTCAACCTTTTAAAAAATAATTTTCAATAATCAAGTTGAATTTTTTAAATATAAATTATGTTACATTATATTATTATCTTTAAAATTATACATTTATATAATCTAAATTAAATTTTCAAAAAATTATGTAGATAATGAATTTGGAACATTTTGATGCTCTCAATCATAAGGAATAATAGTTTTCTCAACATGGTGATGATCGCAATATAGAGGAACAAAAAACATTTTACACATGTTGACGCTACCAATGCATAGGAACAACACATTGATGATATTGATGTAGGTGAAATTGTATATGGAGAACCACATATGTCCCATAAAAATATAAGCATCAGAGTGTGATGGTGTTAGAAAATATTATTAAGGCAATAAATAAAGGCATCATATTTGTCTTTGGATAGAATGTACAGATATAGGATGTTCACCCAAATAGTTCAACGTTAATTAGATACATTGGGATCACCACTCGAATGTGAATGATAATTGATATAGATTCATAGAACAATGGTATTTCCACACATAACGAAATAATTTGGGAAGATATTAAGGTATCATTTTGATATACATTATTTACTTTTCAAAATAAATATTAAAACATTGGTTTACTCTTCATTATCCATTATAGAGTGCATTTATAGTAGATGAATCCGAAATCAAATTTATATTAATGCTTGATAGAAAGGATCATAGAGTATTTTAGACAATTCTTATGAATTCTCACCTCATAGATGTTGAAGGGAAAATAAAACGGTACCAACCACAAATACATACACACCTGATAAATAAACAGTCATGGGATGTATTTATTGGTCATCATGAGGAATCATATTTTCAGGTAAATTGTGAATGGTAATACATTACTTGAAAATATGTGGATTAATCACATTGATTAAGAATTTTAAATTTTTGAAATAGAAACTGAGTGCTGAAAATGATTAATATGCAGAAAAACCAATGTACCCCTCCTATAATTTAATGATGAGGTATAATTCACTTTTAAAAAAAGGTATGTATTTTAAATCTATAGTAATACTTTTTTGTGACATGAAATAATTACATAATTATACTCCTTTGTTTAAATTCATATTTATAAATTTAAATCCAAGGCCACTTATATCCTAATTCATGTGTTTTGGAAGGAGGCACATGTAAATAAATATGGGATACAAATAGATGAAAACACACACAAAATGTGGGAATCGTGTGTAAGTATGAGATAAAAATTTTATTTAACATGGTATTTCATAGAAAGGATTAATTATTTTCCTATATATTTATTTTAATTAGCCATGATAATCGTTATCATATATACCCTATGAATAGCTACAATAAGTGGCTATGAAGTGGCTAGAATAGTATGGTTGCATTAGAGGTGCAGATTTCAGGGTATCACCAATATATTTTGATAAAAAACATGGAGTAAAATTATGAAAATGTAAGAGATGCAGGCATGATTACCTAATCTATAAGAAAAAAATAATTGGTAACCTAAGTTGTTAGAAAATTTAATCAGAAGGAGTCAAATAGAAGAAACAATGCAACAAAAACAACTGCATAAAGATCCCCCCTAGAATTGAGGCAATCCATTCCCCTCAAAGGGATTTCTTAGAAAGAGATAACAAATATTTTCATAATGTTTTCTATGAAAATTGAACTAGCTAAAAACATATACCTTTCAAGTACTAATATTATATAGGGTAGAAAAGATTTTGATTTATATCTATCAACAACCACCCATCATCTTGTTGTGAGGGGTACCAGGTACATTATCCAAGGAGATATTCAGAAAAAAAAAATAGCTTCCATTAGTTCATATGATAGTAGATATTCACATAGCTCTTAAGAAAAGCATTGTGATAAACGTTCTACTTGATGATGTGAATATTCATACGGTCGAGAAAGCTATAGGAAATTTTATATAATGCCTATTAGATCTTATAAAAATACATTTTAACAAGGAGGTTCTCATTCCGAATTATTTTTAATGAAAAACCTTAAACAGTTAATAAAAATAGTCCTAAACTGATAAATTTTATTGTATATGGACAAAGGGAAGGGGTGAAACATATGTTCAAATCTAAACGATCTAATTATTCAACACAACAATCAAAAAGATACTCAAAAACTACCTTTACCCCCAACCATTCAACTTTTATCTTTTCTAACATTAAAGGATCATGTGGACACATCTTTATCAAGTGGTGATACAAAAACAATTATTTTTAAATAATAGATGGATGGAGAGGCCATTAAAGACTAATTGGTCTTCAGAATGTAAATTAAATCCTCAAACATGAATGGCTAGGTTTATTAGTTTTAAATTTATACATGAGTTGTGTTTTCATGATTTTTAATATCCAAACTAGGTTAAATACCCTGAGGGGGAGGTGAATCTGGGAATAATAGAATAAAACAACTATCTCCTCAAATCTTTTTTTGTCATTTGAAAAAATATCTTCTCTCTATATTTTTGGTTTCATGATATTAATGGAAATTAAAACATTCATAGGAATCAAAAAATTTACCTAGTTCACCCTAACTAGGATACATATAAGGATTATACAAAGGTAATTTGCAGACATACTGAATCCACTAAATTTCACTATTGTTACAAAGTTCAAAGTGGACTCACATTCCCTCCTTATTTTCAACCATTCATATTTTGAAATACCACTACACTCTTTATCTATATCTCTAATGTGAATACACTGCTCCTCTAGTATACTATTCTAAATATCAGTTATATTATGATTCACACGTGTGTGTGTGTTCCTTTATGATCTTACTTAATCAACGAGATAGAAACCACCTTTGTGAGAGACTCCTCCACAAGACCCCTCGATGAGACCCTTTCACAAGTAACCCTTTAGATCATGGGGACCGTGAGACTTTATTAAATTCATGTGGATCACTTGAATATTATTAGTCTACCTATTATAATTTCATAACATAATTCACGAAACCTTATATAATAAATTTAGATCATGAAGATTAAGAGACCTCCAAATCAAGAAGATCATGATCCCTTCAGATCACATGGATCACAATACTTTGTTTAGACCAAGAAGATTATGAAATATCAATATGTTTACATATTTGAAAAAAAAATTGTGCATACTTCACTTCATGAGACATATGTTTCTTATCTTTTTTTGATACCTTCTTCTGATTACGTTGAATGTAAGACTATAGCGAAAGACTTTGTTTTGTTCATGCGAGATACTTTTCCTTTGGATCAAACCACATAAGAAAACTTCTAAACTTATTAATGATCATTTTGGGGGTATTTAAAGGAATAAATAAACCACCTTAACTTCTCAAATAGCATTTATCCATTTAGTACACCACCTTATCTAGCAGCATCATTCGCTTCATGTGATCGCTTTTTATGATCGCCTGCTTCGTGTCATTAGTGATTCACATGATCAACTTCATTGTATTTGATTGTGTCACATGATCCCATTAGGAGATCCAATGAAATTTATACAGTCAGGGACATTATCTTCTAGCACTTCCTAATATTACATCATGATATCCAATTACAATTATGTTCTTTTCATAATCCCATTGCAATGTCAAAGAAAATCATGTGTCCAGCGACACTATCTTCCAGCGCTTCGCATGACTTCATCACAATATCCTATAACAATCAAGTGATAGAATTATTTCAAATGACTATAATATACCTCCTTCATTTACAGTTTTTCTTATTCACACGCTTCATGTGATCTCTCCATGATATCAACTGAAAATTATGTGTGATTCACATGAACTCACCATGATATATTCTAATAATAATGTGATGTCTTCAGGTGAATTACATGATCTCTCCATGATATCCACTAATTTTCATGTGTTTTATTAAATTGATTCACATGATCTCTCGATGAGATCTTCTAAAAATCATGGGGTGCTTCACATGTCTTTTTTTGTGAATTCAAATCTGTCACACATGCTTCGTAAAATCAAACATCCATGCTCTATAAGATCTGAATTCTTGAGATCAAATATCTCACACTCTGAAATATCTTACTTCGTAAGATCAAACATCTCGTGATCTATGATATTGGAAATCTTTCACTCTACGACATCATTTGAGACATTCATTCTCTATGATATCATACATTCATAATCTATGATATCAGACATTCAAGCGATGTGTGATAAGAAATCTCATGCACCACAAGATCAAACATCTCGTGCTCATTATTCACGCATCCTATGACATCCAACCATAGTTAAAAACCTAAAAAAATTCAAAAAACACAATTAAACCAAAAAAATCCTTCAAGATAGGTTTTTTCAAAAAATATTCCCTTTTTGTTTTTGACAACACTTAAAATCTTTAAGAAACAAATTGTTGAAAATTCATTCACATGAGAAACTATTTTTCTTTAGTGTCCCTTGATAGTGATCAAGGAATTCCTAAACATATATTCTAATCCTACATAATCCAAGATCCTCAAGAGAAAACATATTATCATGTAAAGATTATTAATGAATCACTTCTTTCTCAAACCTTTCATTGGAAACCTTCTCGACACAATAACATAGGTCACACACATCCTTGGAGATCACATCATAGCTAGCACATGATTTCATCTTGTATCATGAACCCAAAAGAAACTTCTTTTCATGATTATTCCTCATTGATAGACCTATTTAGAATCATATAATTTAAATCATCCCCTATTCCACTACTCCCTCTATCAGTTTCTCTCTTATCTTGATTAAGAAATTTTCTCCCCCTTTTTCAATGAACCCATGAGTCACTCCTTTTTGGTCTTCAACACGGTTAAGAACACATATCCGCATATATAGGGAAATACACCATACCTCAGGGAGTGGGGGTCCCATATCCCCATTTTTCATGTGTGGAGAGTCAGATGAACTCCAGGAGAGAGTAAATGATGATCAAATGTTTCTCTGGGTAGGGACTCCATCTGGATGTCTACAACCTATAATTCAATTGGAATATACTCGAGCTTCATAAGTCTATTGTTAGGTCCACTAGGTTGAATACCCTAAGAGGGGGTGAAATAGGGTATAACAGATTAAAAATTTATCCTGTTCAGATCTTGTTTCGTTAAAAACACAATTATCTCTTCCTATCGTAGGAATATACGAATAGATGTAAAATCATGAATAGGACACATTGATTTTTACTTAGTTCACCCTCACTAGGCTACGTCAAATGAGTATACAACGGCAATGTACCAATGTACCAAATGAACTAAGGCGCACTACCAATAATGTGTACAATGTTTGGGAAAAATCTTTTATGCCCAGGCTCACATCCTTTACAAGAATAAGGGTCTTCTCACTGCATTCCCAAGGGTCACTCCCTAGGCCTCTTTATCTAGCTCACTACCGGTGGAAAGGGTCGTTGTCTTCCTCTTCATTAGCTCATTGCTCTGGGAATGGAATCCACTCATAGTATATTGACTTATAGTTCAAACACAATTTATGGACATGTAATTCCCTTTATTTGTATAAATTCATGCATCCTCAACTATTGGTAGATGCTCTGTTGAAGTTAATTTTCCACCTGAAGTTGAATTCCACCTTCCCAGATACTGCTAGGTACTAGAAATTCCTTTTTCAAATTGATTTGAATCTTTTTCAGGCTTCCTTGTGAAAATAAAGAACCACCTACTTCTCCCTCAAACTATGTACTGGGTTTCATTCGTGGAACACCTCATTCAAATACCTCTACCCCTGCCACGAACCGCCCTTCTTCCATCGAATACCTCTTCCTTCTCTCTTTTGTACTGCCTCTGCATACCGATTTCGCGAACCTCTTCTGTGAATCACTCTCCTTCTGTGAACTATTTTTTGTTCATAGACATCCTTCTCTTCCACGTACCGGATCTCCCCCTCTGCATACCACTTGAGGAATTATCACTTTCACACACTAGAGATTCCTCCTCCGCATACCAAGTCCTATGTGAGTTACAGGTCTCTGCTTAAATCCTTTGTCATAATTTCTTATGCGCAAACCACTTTAGCCTTCACAGGATTATCCCTCGCGAGCTTCCTTTGGAATTTTTCAAATTCTGGGAGGGAAAACGTGTTCTCTAATGATATTAAATCTCCACAATAATTGGTGGGATTAGTTATTATTATATAGGAAATGATATACACAAAATGTGTTATTCGTAGATTTATCAAATCTTTGATTCGGCCTTTACTACATACTGATCCTTCAACTTCCGTGAACCGCATGCCACTCGCGAACCGTTTTTCATACGTGCTATGTTTACCACCTTTTCTCCTACGTGGTTGATCTCCTCTATCGATGTCAATCCATTTGCGTACTGCATCACCTTCCCCTGTGAACCGTTTTCGGTTTCCCAAACCGCTCTGACATACCATTCCTGAAACATGGTATGCGGACCATGAATTATGGTACGTGGTTCTCATATTTTTCAATTTTTCTTCAATGTTAATCTTATCATTCACTCCTATGATGAAATATTTCTTTTACCAACATCAAACTCCAGATTTTGAGGGCAAAAAATTTGGCAAACACTGGTAAACTGTGCCACCTTAAAAACCATTGTTGAGAAAACACCAACCATACTCAATTATGGTCATTTGTCTTTGTCAAAAAACACAACTACAATAAAAACATACTGAGAGGAAACCTTGAGGTATTTTTTCCAAAAATATCCCCCTTTGGAATTGTTGAAAACTCTTATCATAAAAATGTTACACATTTTTATACCACATTAATACTTCTTCCATCTTCAACCACTATTCGCTTTATGGAATTAAGAAATCAATCAAGGATTTACTCAACACATACTCTAAGACCACAGGAGAAATGCTCAGAATGAGAAAAAAGAGTATAACGAAATGTTAATCAATGAATCACTTCATTGAAAATCACTAATTGTTGATACCATACTAATACCAATGAACTGATTTAATCACAAACCTCAAATGTCGTGATATGTAATATTTGATCGATCACTTCAAGCATGGTCAGATTTAATACTACCTCTAAGTTTCAGCTTCTACAATAGTTTGAACTCAGTTTCAAATCCCCCTATATCTCTAGTCCACTTAGTATCTTCTCTCCGTGTCTTTTCTCCCCCTAGAATGGTCACACTTTCTCCCCTTTTTTCAATGAACCAGAAGGGTGCTTCAAGATTGTCTGTAATAGGGTAAAGAACACATATCATCACATTAGGGAAAGGCACATCATACATTAGGGAGAGGGGGACCCACAACCACACAGTATAGGAATTCGAATGAACTCCTAGATCCAGTTGATGCCTCCCAAATTTTTCTTTGGGTAAGGACTTTGTTAGAATATCTTCAACCTATTGTTTTGTAGGCAGATACTCCATCTTTACAATCCCTTTCTCCACATTCTCCTTGATAAAATTACATTTGATTTAAATTTTCTTTGTTCTTGAGTGATGGATTGTATTTCTTTCTAAAATTTATAGAACATGAATTATCATAATGGATTCTGATCGAAGATTTTACTTCAATTCTCATATCTTCAAGTTGTTGCTTCATCCACAAAAGTTGTGTGAAGGCTTGAGTAGTCGTAATGTATTTAGCTTCTGTGGTTCTTAATTAAATGAAATATTTTTTCTTTCTTAACCAAGAAATACAGAACCCTCCAGATAAAGGGCACCTCTTGATGTTGATTTCCTATCATCTGCAGAACCATCCCAATATGAATCTGTATATCCAAATAACTTCGTCCGAGATTTTTCATTATACATTAGGCCAAAATCCATTATTCCCTTGATATACCAATGTATTAATTTTACTCCAATCATGTGTCTCTCCTTAATATGGCTTTGATACCTCACTTATTGGAATTTGGAAAATACAATATCAGGCCTTGTAACTTTCAGGTACAATAGAATTCTAATAATTTTTCTATATTCCAGGATATTAATTGCCTTTCCTTGATTATCCCATGATAGTTTCAACCGAGTAGCAATCAGAGTCTTTAACTCTTTGGAATTATCCATTCCAAATCTTCTAAAAACCTCCTTGTCATATTTATATTGAGAAATAAATGTTTCATTCCTTCATTGTGTCACTTGTAAGAAAAGAAAAAATGTCAACTCACCAATCATAGAACATTTCGAACTCGCTTTTCATGAATTAAAAAAACATCATGCATTGTACTTCATCTGATCTATCAAAGATTATGTCATCGACATAAACTAGCACCATCATAATTTTTCTATTTCCATTGTTGAAATAAATTTTTTAATCAACTCCACCATGCTGGAAACCGAGTTTCTTTAGATATTTATCAAGCCTTGAATACCATTCTCTTGGTGCTTGGTTCAATCCATATAAAGCCTTCTTTAGAAAAAATACTTGGTTCTCATCTTCATGAATGAGAAACCCATATGGTTGCTTAATTTATAATTCTTCTTCCTTTTCTCCATTCAGAAATGTTGACTTGATATCCATCTGGAAATCCTTAAAATTTCTTCACACCACTAGGGCCTAGAATAATCTGATTGTCTTCTTCCTTACAACGGGTGAAAATGTCTCGTCAACATCAATGCCCACTATCTTGGAGTACCCTTTGCACACCAGTCATGATTTTTCTCAAATGAGAACACCATATTCATTCATTTTGTTGCAAAAGGCGCACTTTTTCGTAATAAAATTCTTGGATGCTTGTCTCAAAACAATTTCCCACATCTGATTCTTCTCAATTTGGTCAAGATCTTAATTCATTTCCTAAACCCAATTCTTATATCCATCTACTACATCAAATATATTAGTCTCCACTTGTGATAAGTACGATGTTATTGTAGAGACATCATTCTTCTTATTTTCACTGGTGCTATCAGATCATCGATTATGTTCTTCCTATCAATTTCAGCTCTTTTTGTTGGTCTTTAGGAAGACATTGATCTGTTCTCATCAATCTGAGCCTTCTTCTGAATCAACCTCTTGATATGGAGTGTCTCTTAATCTTATCATCTCTTCATCTCTATCCTCCTAAGTCTGGCCAAGTATTTGCCGAATATTCTGTTCATTTTCTACTATAGTCACATCATGACATTTAACTATCTTTCCCAATTGATTATTGAAGCATTTATACACTTTTCTTTTCTTTGAGTAGCTAAGAAATATACCTTCATCCCCACAGGATTCAAATTTCCTTTGTTTCTCCTTATTGAGAATGAAACATTTACTTCAGAATATTGGAAAGTAATTCAATGATGGATTCATTCCATACCATAACTTTTATAGAGTCTTGTCCTCTTTTGGACAAAGTAAAGATCTATTTGAATTTTATACTGATGTCATTACTTCTTCTTTCCAAAATTTCTCCATAAGGTCTTTTTCAATTAGCATTGTTCGTTCCATGTTATTCAAAATTCGATTTCTTCTCCCAACTAATACATTCTTCTATGGATTTCTTACTGTAGAAACTTGATTCCTTATCCCATATTTCCCAATAAAATCCTTCACTTGTCTACATGTGAATTCTGTTCCATTATCTGTTCAAATCGTCTAGATTTTTTGACCAATCATCTCTTCACATTTCCTTCGATATCTTGTAATCAAACTGAACACTTCATATTTGTGGGTGATAATTTATACCCATTCCATTTTACTATAGTCATCAATGAAGAGAAAATAATATCTCCTCCCATCAATAGCCCTTGGTGAAGTTGTCCCACACACATCAATATGCACCAAGTCAAACAATCTGGTTTACTTTTTCTCCTTTTTCTTATATTTCCTTCAAATATTCTTCCCTTATTGGAAGGCATCTCATGTATGAGTACAATCACGTGATAATCTAGGTATATTTTGAGCAACATCATATTTCACAATATCTTCCAAGGAACCTTGTCTTATGTGGCCAAGATGCATATGCCATTACTTGTTTTCTTTATCATTTGATAAAAGCACATTTATTCTTCTCCACTCATGAGATAGAGATTCCCCTTCATATGTTTTCTATGAAACACTATTAATATCATCAAAAATTCCATGCATATCTGATGTGAAGACATTCATCCCTACTGATTAGAAGTAGTGTGGCATTCGATTCTTCCATAGTTGAAAAGCTTTTCCATCAAATATCGGAATTACATTGTGATTTGCCACCTCCATTTCCTCTTCTTAATAGAGAAACACTAACTTTAAAACTTTCACTATGATACCAATTTTTAGTTCTACTAGGTAAAATACCCTAAGAGGGTGGGGGTGAATCATGGTAAAATAGATTAAAACTTTCTCCCATTCGGATCTTGTTTCGTTTTTAGAAAAACTCAATTCTCTCTTACTCCCATAGAAATATAAGAACAGATATGAAATCATGTCTAGCGCACAATGATTTTTACTTGGTTTACCCTCACTGTGCTATGTCCAAGGAGAATACAATTGAAATGTGCTGATGTACTAAATATACTAAGGCTCACTGCCAATAATGAGTACAAAGTTCAGGCTAGATATTATATGCCCAGGCTCAGAGCCTTTATATGATTTAGGATCTTCTCACTGCATTCCCAAGGGTCACTCCCTATGCCTCTTTCTCTGGATCACTACCAGTGGAAAGGGTCACTGTCTTCCTCTATAATTTCTCACTTATCTTGGAAATGAATCCACTCACAGTTTATAGACTTTTAAGTCAAACACATTTTATGGACAAGTAGGTCCCTTCATTTTCATGAATTCTTCCATCCTTAACTATAGGTAGATGCTCTGTTGATGTTCCTTTTTCACCTGCATATGAATTCCACCTTCCCACATACTACAAGGTACAAGAAATTCCATTCACAAATTGATTTGAATATTTTTCAAACCTCCTTGTGAAAATCGCGAACCACCTTCTTCTCCTGCATACTATATATTGGGTTTCATACGTGGAACACCTCTTTCACGTACCAATGCCACTGCCACGAACCTCCCTTCATCCACTGACTACCTCTTCATTCACTATCATGTACTACCTCTGTGTACCGATTTTGAAAACCTCTTCTGTGAAACACCCTCCATCCGTGAATTGTTCTTTGTTCGCATACTTCCTATGCTTATGCATACCGGAACTCCCCCTCTATGTACCGCTTGCTGAATTATATCTTTCACATACGGGAGATTCTTCCTTCGAGTACTGTGTTCTATGCAGGTTATAGCTCTCTACATAAATCCTTCATCGGAATTTCTTTCGCATGAACCACTTTAGCCTTTGTGGGATTATCCCTCACGAACTTCCTTCAGAATTTTCTGAATTCACAGAGAGAAGATGTATTCTATAATGATATTAAATATTCATTATAATCAATGGGATTTTTGATTCCTATATAGGCAAAGATATCTGTAAAATATGCTAATACGAGATTTATCAAATCTTTGATTCATCCTTCATCGCAAACTGATCCTTATGTCACCGCAAACCGTACGCTGCCTGTGAACTATTTTCCAAACGCGATTTTCATACGAGCTTTTCTCCTACGTTGTTGATCTACTCTACTGACATCAATCCATATGCATACTGTATCACCTTCCTCCATGAACCATTTATGGTTTTGCAAACCTCTCTGACGTACCTTCCCTGAAACATGGTACGCAGCGCATGAATAATGGTACGCGGTTCTCATCTTTTTACAGTTTTCTTTAATGTTCTTCATACCATTCAATAATATGAAAAAATCCTTTCTTTTCCAACATCAAACTCCTAATTTTTAGTCCCAAAAATTTGGAAAACACTGGGAAACTATGCCACCATAACAAAATGTCTTCAGCAAACACCAACCAAACTCAATTGCAGTCATTTGGCTTTATCAACAAACACAACCACACCCCAAACATACTGAGAGTACACCTTGAGGGATTTTTTCCCAACATATATGATCTACTTTATATTTGATAAAGTGATATTTCATTTCAATGTTCCTTTTCCTTGAATGGTGGACTGGATTTTTTTAATATTTATAAAACGTAATTTAACACAATGAATTTTGATTGAAGACTTCACTTCAATTCCCATATTTTTGAGCTGTTGTTTCATACACAATAATTGAGTTCATACATGAGTAGACATAATTTATTGAGATTATATCGTTCTTAATGAAATGTAGTTTTGTTTATTTATCACCCAATAAGTAAATAGTCAACCAATATAGAATCCACCATTTGATGTTGACTTATGATCATCTACTGAACCGGAAAAATATGTATCTGTAAATACCAATAACTCTTGATAAGATTTTTCATTTTATAGAAAACTAAAATCAATCATACCATTGATATACCAAGATATTATTTTCACTGACAGTGAGTGGATTTCCTTGGGATTTCTCCAATACCTTGCTGTTTGGCATGTGGTAAAAATAGTATCAGGTCATGTCATTGTTAAGTATAATGGAATACTAATGGCCTATTTTTATTCGGTGATAATGACTACATTTTCATTATTATCCTTTGAAAATTTCATCCATGTAGCGACTAGAGTTTTAATTTCTTTGTAATTTTCCATCCCAAGTCTTCTCAAAACCTCATTATAATATTTTGACTTGGAAATAAATGTCTCCTTTATTTTTTGTTTTACCTATAACCAAGGAAAAATTTTAACTCAATAATCATTGATATTTTTAATTCTCATTTTATAAATTATGAAAACTATTTCTACTCCACTCCATTTGATCCCCTAAAGATTATTTCATTGAAATACACCAGCACCATCAGCCTTGGATTACTCTCATTATTGATATAGATATTATAATCAAATACACCATGTTAAAAAATGAGCTTCTTCAAATATTGTTCAGGTTGTGAATACCATGCCATTGGTTCTTGATTCAACCAATATAGAGTCTTCTCTAATATGAAAATATTGTTATCATATTTATGAATGAGAAAACAATTTGGTTGTTTAATATAAATTTCTTTTTCAAGAACCCCATTCAGAAATGATGACTTGACAGTCATCTGGAAAACATTGAATTTCCATTACATTGTTATTTCCAAGAATAATCAAATTGTATACATCCTTAAAATAGGAGAAAATGTTTCATCGACATCAATACCCTTTATTTTATAGAATCCCTTACACACCAGTCATGATTTTTTTCTAATTTATGTTCCATCCTCATTCATCTTGTTATGGAAAACACATTGGGCCCCAATCACATTATTATCTATTGGCTTTAAAAAATCTTTTTTGTATGATTATTTTCTATTTGGTCAAGTACATAATTTATTGGTTGAACCAAAATAATGTTTCTTGAAGCTTATTAAAAACATTTGTCTCTACCAATGATAATAAATATTCTTCTAATATAGTCTTCATCCTCCTCATATTTACTGGAGATGCCTGATCCCTGATAATATTCTTCCTATCAATTTTTTCTCGTATCTTTGGTTTCTTTATAGGTTTATTATTCTCATCATGAGAACATTATTCTAAAACTACCTTAGGTACTTTAACTTTATTTGATCTTCCTACAACATCATCAATGTAATCCTGTTACAGTTCATGGATTTGTTGAATATTCTTCTCATTTTTTACTAAAACAACATAATTTCTCTCTACGATTTCTCCCAACCATTTATTAAAGAATTATATGCTTTATTCTTTCTGTAGTAAATGATAAATATCCATTTATCTTAATAAGATTAAAACTTCCTATATTTTTCCTTATTGTGAAAAATACACTTACTTCCAAACTCTATAATGTATTTGAATGTTGGATTCATTCCATACCACAACTAATGTGGAATCTTATATTACTTTGGACACAATAAGGCTCTGTTAGAAATGTAGAATTATGTAATCACTACTTATTTCAAAAACTTCTCTAGAAGGTATTACTCGATAAGCATCGTTATGGACATGTTATTGATAATTTAGTTTCTTCTCTCAAAAACTCCATTCTATTTTTGAGTTCTTAATGCAAAAACAGGGTGCCATGTCCCATGTTTCCTAGGATAATATTCCACTTAGAAATTTGGTAACTCTGTTTCTCTACTATTTTGTATCTTCTGGATCTTTTTATCTAACATCTTTTCAACTACAATTCAATAATGTGTTATTCAACTAAATGATTCAAACTTGTGGGTGATAATAGAGACCCATGTCATTCTGATAAAATCATCAATTAAAATGACATAATATCTCTTCCCATTAATAACATTAGGTGAAATAGGTCCACATATATCAATATGCACTACTTTAAGAACTCTTGTTAAATTTTAATATTTTTCCTTACACATCTTTCGAGTAACATTACATTATTTTTATGCATCGAAAAATGAGTATGATAATGTTATAACTTAGGGATATCTTGAGTGACCTCAGATTTAACCATATTTTCACATGATGATTGGATTAAATGACCAAGATTCTTATGCCATAGTTGATTTTATTCTTCCTTGTGTAGAAAACACATATCTTCTTATCCCCTCACAAGGTAGAGATTCCTCTTTGTATGCTTTCCATTCAAAACAAATATAAATTTTCCCTTGATGATACTTAATTTTTTTATAGATTATAGAATTTATAGAGTAACACAATTGAATAATACTAAGAAATTTGTTACTGAGACCTTCAATAACCAAGACATCTACATGTATCATGTCTTTACACCCAGACATAGATTTTATTGATCTAATAATATTAAAACCCTCATTATTTCCAAATCTTATGACACCATCCATGTCATAAAAAATAATTTCATTGGAATATTACTTCCTATCATATGGGAGGAGAATCCAATGTCAATTATCCATGTTTCAATGTGATTATATGATTCAAAGGAAATATTAGTAACAAATACTTGCTCATTTGTTATATTTATGACCATTATTTGACTTCATGATTGATATTGATTGATATTCTTGATATTAATCAAAGTATGATGGTCCAACATCATCATGTAGATATTCAAAATGATTTTTCATTGAAAAAAAACCATTGATCTTGTGAACTGCTATATCCAACTACTTTGGTTCTACTTCAGTACATTTTTCTCCATTGTTAATAAGAAATATCTAGCCATGATCTCGAATCATCAACAACAGAAATAGTGACCATAAAAATCAATCCTTGAATATTGAACATTGTTTCGAAGATTCTGTTTCTCTTGCTCTCATCAGCCCTACTTGGCTATAGAGTATACATTTTTGGGAATTTCCCATCATTATACAACAATAACACATGATATGAGGTTTATTATTGTGCATAAATTCTATGACACTAATTGTCACTTGGGTTCTATAAATATTATTATTATTATTTATACCAAAATAAATCATAATCCTTGTAGTGGGATTTATGGTCTAACATCAATAATTACTACTTTCTATTTATTTCCAACTCCCAAACCAGTAGTTATTATTTGATGTGACCAATTCTTCTCTAGACACTTTGGAACTTTTTATTGAACCATTGAATTTCAATTTCACTTTTTCTTTATCATGTGGAAACTACTTTCCCAATATCATATCAGGATTCATGAGTTTCTATTGATCCTACACCTTTTTTTGTAATCCTAAAACTTCCTCATCAACAACTTTGATACGTTTAAAGGGATATTTTATTATTTTCTTCAAACTATTGATAACCTTGGTCTACTCTTAAACCTTTTGTTTGAAATCAATGACTTTATCTGAGTTTTTTGTATTTTCAAGTATGAAATTTTCAACTTCATCATTCAAATCTTATTTCACATCTTCCTTCTATAGTATATTGATTTTTCATCACAAACCACCATATTATATTTCTTTGTTTTGGATATCCAAACATATATCTCTTCAAAAACATATTTTATTTCAACCTGGAGGAAAAATATTCCTTCAAATACTTCTTAATTATCATCACTTTATGTCCTTGTCTTTGTGTTACCTACAACATCCACCATAGGATCATCTTCTTGATATTTACAGTCTTTCATCTCTTCTTCGGATTATTTTGAACAGTTCTTTTCTTGTGAAAGTAGATTCTTCTTTATGAATAAATTTTTCTTATTATTATTCCTACCTTTCAAACTATCTAAAGACTTCTTCTTGGGAGTTTCATAATAATCCTCATTATCATCTTGAAACTTCTAAAAACACTATGTTGCAAGATCTATAAGTTTTCAACAATGAAAGAATGCAAGAGGAAGTTCCCTTTAAACATTCATTTTCACATTTGAATACTTGGGTAAACAAATGACATAAAATAATTCACAATATCTTCTTTATTACAAAATTATAGAAAAAAACTTATCTATGTCCTTGAATTCCACTTATTTATACTTTTCTTTTTCAATGAACTTGTTATAATCTTTTCTCATCTCATAAGCGATAAGAGTATTATGTAAGCTATCCAATATCAAATCATTTGGATATTTATCCTCTATTATAGAGACTTTGGAATTGAAATGAGGTGTAATTATTCTCAATATTCATTTTTTAATCATTAAATATTCGATAATTTCTCAAATAGCATGCATGTCTTCCACAAAAACATTCACTCGGATAATAAATGCATCTACAGCCTCATTGGTGTTCATTCTCTGGTCCACCTATTGGTTCCCTAGAACTTGTAGTTTAGATTCTCAGAGTTTTGAATCATTTTCATAGATATTTAGATTATTTTACAATATATCATATGATGAATTACATGATATCACATTTTTTTATATTGGTTTGGATAATTCTCACCCTAAGGTGTTTATTCCTTTAGCATCTATAACCAATTATTTATAGGCAGCATATGATTAAAATACTCGATCCATGTTGGCCAAGATACCATACATTGTAGATATAAACACATACATACCTAATGATTGAAATAAGTTATGCCTCAATTATTCCATATGTGAAAATTATTTACATAGAAGATCATAATTCATTTGTGATTGACAGCTTCCATTGATTATACTGAGAGAGAAACTTTGACTTTAACCCTTTACAGTAATACAAAATTTTATCCCAACTAAGTTAAATACCCAAATATGGGGGGTGAATCAAGTTATGGTGGATTAAAAATTGTGTATTTGGATCATGTATTTTTTTAGTAAAAATTGTCTACTCTCTCTTTTCCATTGTATGATAATAATTGAAATTAAAACAAGAACTGGACACAAACATTTAACTTGGTTCAACATCGCTAGACTACATAAAAGGTTGATAAAAATTAAGGTGTTGATGTACCAAATCCAATAAAGATCACTAATATTAAAAATTTCAAAGAATACTCGCTCCCCCTCCTAGTTTACAACCATTAAATATTTAAAATCTCATTATACTCTCTCTCTAAAGTGAATAAACAGATCATCTTGTACAATCTTCTGACAATAAGCTCTATGTTGATTCAAACATTTATGTGTCTTTATGTGCTTGCATCATCAAAGATATGATAACAAAATTTTCTTGAGACTCCTCCACAAGACCCCTCTAAAATACCCTTTTTCAAGTCACCATTCTGACCATGCGGATCATGAGACTCCATTGTGAGAATCTATTGAATTCATGAGGATCTTATGAATCTAATTAATATTCATATGCCCAATGCATAACACTATGTTAAATGCCCATGGATGAGACCTTTATATTATGTGGATCACAAGACCTTCAAGTCGTGTGGATCGAGAGACCTTCAGATCAGGTGGATTGAGATACATTATTAAAATCACATGGATCACAATATATTAACATATCTCCCTATGCACGCAAACACTGTATGCATACATATCTTCATGAGACTTTCTCATTTGATCATTTTATGATACCTTATTCTGATTATGAGGATTGAAAAACTCCAGTATAATACATTGTTTAGGTCATGTGAAATACTTTTTCTTCAGATAAAACCACTTAAGAAAATTTATTAAATTATAAAGCGTGGGTTAGGGGTATTTATAGGAATAAATCCACTACCTTAACTCCAAAAATTATTATTTGTAATTCATTCCACCTAATAACCATTTAGTATCATGCACTTCACAAGATCGCTTTTCATGATCACCTGCATCATGTTACAAGTGATCTGCATGGTCAACTATATTATCTTGGAGTATGTCACATGATCCCATCACGAGATCAAATGAAAATGATGTGGTCAGTGGAATTTTCTTCCAGGTATTTGTGACATCCCATCATTATATCCACTAACAATAATGCGCTGCAAATGATCCCATCATGAGATGGAAAGGCGATCATGAGGCCAGTTCCATTGTATTCCAGCACTTTGGGTGATCATGTCATGTGATCCACTGAAAATAATGTGGTCTCATGATTTCAGATGACTGAAAGATACCTCCTTCATTTAAATATTTTATTATTCACATTCTTTATGTGATATCTTCATGAGATCAACTAACAATCATTATGATTCTTGTGAACTAACCATCATATCTTCTGACAATCATGCACTGTCATCAGGTGATTTACATGATCTCTCCATGAGATCATCTGAAAATCATGTGGTGTCCTCATCTACATAATATGATATCTTCATGAGATCCTCTAAAAATCATGTGGTACTTCACATGTATCCTCTATGAGTTCAATTTTGTAATTCATGCTCTATGAAATTGGATATTTAGGATCCACAAGATCAGATATCTCACACTCTGCGAGATTGGTTCAGACATCCAAAATCTACGAGATCAGACATTCACACACTGTTATATCCATCCCTCGCACTCTATGAGATCATAAATATCATGGTCTATGATATCATACATATCACACTCATTATTCATTCCCCCATTAACAAAAATCCTTCTTTAACAACCTAAAATATTGTCAGAAAAAAAAAACAACCCCAAATCACCATCAAGAGGGATTTATTCCTAACAATTTTTTTGGTCCAATTGCTGATCTACTATGTTAATTATCACTAAATACTATTCATATTTTTTTAAAGTGTATATACCAATACTATTTGAAGTTAAAACTTAGTCAATATAAATTTGGACTCATTAGTCCTCACTTAACTTATACAAAACTATTATTATTGGAACTAAAGTAATATGATGTAGTAGTAGAAACATTAGCCACAAGGTTTGAAGGAAAAATTACAAAAAATGAAACTTATCAATTCCCATGATGCAGGAGTAAAACTCTATAATTTAATCATATAAAATATATTTCAATTCATTACAATACTTATTCATTTTTATTTTTTATGCATCATTAGTTACTCATTACTTTCAATTGGGATTCTATAACAATTTACTTTTTGAATTCAATTCAAGGATACCCAATAAATCAACCGCATGTAATGAAGTTTATCAATTTTTAATACACTACAAGAAACATTTTTATAATAAACTTCTTGCTATTTTATTTATATTATTTTTAATGAAAATTATGTTATGATAGTGTGATTTTTAAATATTGTCAAAATCATGGGATGAGTAAAATCCATGAGCACCAAAAATCTTATTGACTTCTATTAAAGGATAAGTATTAGGGTATAATTAATAAAATTCCACTATCAAAACTTATATCAAAAAAATACTTATATTTCTTAATGTTTTTTAGTACCGAGAAAAAACTAATGGAAAATATTTTGGTTATTTTGTTTTCAAATTTATGAAAGATATTGTATTCCATCACCAAACTTGAAACCCTAGAGAAGAATATTTATCATAATTAAAATTTCATTTAAAATATTCACTAATCCTTTATTTATTTAGATTTTCTATTACTACCAAGACTATCGATAGTCCTCATAAGAAAAAGATTAAATATTTTTTTTAATGAATGGGAAGATTAAATGGTGTCAAATTTTATACATACATCATAAATAGGTAAATTTATACTACTTATTTTTTGAATTTTATCATCATTTTATCAAAAAATAGTAAACTTACTTATCATTTTTATCTCACACTTATTTTTTTTATTTTCATAGATATCATGTATAAATGAATTCATCAACAAGGATAATGCCCCCTTGTACTATGATCAAGCACTCAATAATGATGGTGCATTAATGATGATGAACTTTTCTCATTTATTATCTAATAAATTCAACATTCTGGTTTATCAATGAGAAATATTGTTAGATATACCCAAATTATGAATTCATTACTGAATAAAAAGACATGGTGTCATGTATAAGATTCAACCACACATCAATCAGACACAAAATATTCCTAGTATGAATTGAATTTTATGTTTTTAATTTCAAATTTACATTACATTTCAAAACAAACAATACAGACTGAAAATCAATAAAATGCATTCAGATTATTTTGAAACTTTAGGAAAATTATTCATAAGTCATTTCTGATGTGTAAGAATAAACCATGCCTCAATTAAATACAAGATGTTCCCAGTACAAAAGATCTAGTAACATGTTCTAAGTTGATCATGCTCATGAGAGATTGGACTTCAAGGCTACAACTAAGATAATTGAGATATGGAAATGGGTAAAGAATGTATATAGACATCATGATATGGTGAATTACTAATAATCCATTAGTTTGTTTTGTCATTATTTTATCTAATATTTTTAATTTAATTTTTTTCATATTTTTCTCATACACCATGTGTGTATTTTTATTTAAAATTGAAATTTTAGTAAAAAAAGGCATGTGACATACTCAAAACCAAGAAAATCAAATCAGGTCATTTTAATACTTTAGTTCAATGATCCATAAGACATTTGTGACTTTTAGGAATTAACCTCACCTTAAGTATATGCATAGTGGGATTGGTATGACTCTAAGTGTGCCTATTTATTTAAAATTTAAATTTTACTTCAAATCACATGTCTCATACTCAAAAACAACAAAACACATTTCTATTTCTATGATGCATTGGTACAATGATCTATATGTTATTTTGGTAAGTATAAATCATATCACCTCAATATGATACATTGTGTGCCCGGTATGACTCAAACTATCAGTTATTTTTAAAAAATTGATAATTTATATTAAAACATGTGTCACCCAATGAAAACTAATAAAACTCACTCATATTGTCCTAATAATTTAGGAAAACTATTTATAAGTCATTTTTTATGTTATGGAATTAATATAATTTCAAAATGACACATGATGTGACTCGTGTGACTCAAAGCACATATTTTTTTTAAATTGACATTTCACTAAAAAATACATGTGACATACTCAAAACATAGAAAAAACATTCACATTGTCTTAATACTTTAATATAATTATTCCTAATTCATTTTTACATTAAGGATTCATATTCACATCATTACAATGCATGGTGTGACTTGTATGACTCCAACATTGTCTTTTTACTTAAAAGAGACATTTTAGTTTAAAATAGACTTCACATAATCAAAACTAAGAAAAATCATTTTGGATTGTATTTATACTTTATAATAATAATCCATAAGTCATTTTTGACACGTATTAATTACTCACACCTCAATTCGGTACACAGTGTTCCCAGTATGTCTCAAAGTGTCCATTATCATTTTAAAATTGACAATTTATTTCAAAATATGTTTCACCCACTAATAACCAAGAAAATGTTCTCGGATTTTCTTGATAATATAGGAAATATATTCATAATTCATTTTTTATATGTAGGATTCAGTATCATGTCAAACCCACACATGATGTGACTAATATGGCTTAAAGCATATGTTTTTAGTTTACATTCACATTTTAGTAAAAAATACATGTGGCATACTCAAAACCAAGGAAAACATAAATATTATTTTTATACATTAGTAAAATGATCCAAATTTTATTTCTGAAATATAGGAATCAGTTTCACCTCAATCTGATACATGGTATGACTGGTATGACTCCAAGTGTGCCTTTTCAGTTTAAATTCTCATTTTAGTTAAAATCACACAACACATGCTCAAAACTGAAAAAACACATTTTTATTGTTTCAATAATTTATTAAAAGGATCCATACGTTAGTTTTGAAGTGTTGGAATCAGCCGTATGTCAATCCAATACACGGTGTTCTTGGTTTGACTCAAAATGTTTGTTATGAGTTTAAAATTGACAATTTAGTTCAAAACATGTGTCACTCGCTAAAATCCGAGAAAACGTTATCATAATGTATTTATATTTAAGATAAAAATTAATAAGTCATTTATGATGTGTATGAATTAGTCTTATATCCAACCGATACACAATGTGACTGGTATGACTCAATGTGGGTGTTTTTAGTTTAAATTCACATTCAAAAAAATACATGTGACATAATCAAAACAAATAAAACACATTCATATTGCTTTAATACTTTAAAAAATTACTCATAAGTCCTTTGTGATATCTAAGAATCAGCTACACCTCAATCTGACGCACAGTGTGACCAGTATGACTCTATGTGTGTCTCTTTATTTAAAATTGACATATTAGTTGAAATCAATCATCACATATTCAAAATAGAGAAAAATTATTCAAATTTTTTTGAAACGTTATAAAAAAATACATGTCATTTTTGATGTGTAGTAATAAGTTGTACCTCAATTTGATACACGGTGTTCCTGGTAAGACTCAAAGTGTATGTTATCATTTTAAAATTGACAATTTAGTTCAAAACATGTCACTCACTAAAAACAAATAAAATGTTCTCATATTTTCTTGATATTTTTGGGAAATGATTCATAATTCCTTTTATGGGTATGAAATAGTCTCACGTCAACCAGACACATGATCTAATAGGTATGGCTCAAAGTGCGTGTTTTCAGTTTAAATTGACATTTTAGTAAAAAAGACTTGTGACATACACAAAACTGAGTAAACACATTTGGATTTTCTTTATATTTTAAGAAAATGATCTTTAATTCATTTCTTACATGTTATAATCATCTTCACATCAATCTGATGAATAGTGTGACCAATATGACTCCAACTATGTCCTTTTATTTTAAATTGGAATTTTATTAAAGTATTCACCACCATAGATCTAGAAAAGGGGTGTAGTTTCTTTTATCAGTGATGAAAAAATCATCACCTTTATCATTTCTATCTAGAAGCATTGACCAGTGTAACTTTTATTAGCACTAAAAATATCACTGATAAAGGTGTACCCTTTATCCGTTCTTTTTTTAGCACTCATAAAGATTATATTTATCAACTCTATTCTTAGCACTGATAAAGGGTTTTTAATAAAAATATTATTAATATAAATAAAATTATTATATTTACATTTACAAACATTTTCATTTTTATACATTAATTAAAAAATAAATGATTATAATTTATATAAATATGATATATTAATATATTTTTCTTAATAATTCATATATATATGTATATATTGTTTTAAGAAAAGTATTTATAAGATTAAAATATATCTATATATATATTTAAATAATTATAAAATTATAATAAATTTTTAAAATAATAAATATATTTATTATATTTGTAATTATATATTTATAATTATATATAAATACTTTTAAAATATATTTATTTATAATTATAATTATAAATATAGATATATATTTAAAAAAATATATTTATATATTGAATTTGTCAATATATATATTGTCACATACATGACTTATTTTGAAGTTAAATTTCATTTATTTTCCTTTAATTCTTTGTTTTGGATGGTTTCCAAAGGTTTTATGGAGAAATAGATGAGTTTTCATGAATTGGGCCAAACCGTGAGCCCAATTCCAGATTTAAAAATAAAATTTTTTTCCTTTATAACTTTTTCATTTTTTAATATTTTTCCTTCATTGCAATTCCTAAATGGTCTCCTCTGACCTATTAACACCAAAATATAAATTTGGAGCCTTTATAAATCCATAATCATGGTGGATATGGGTTTTTATTTAAGATATTAGGCCTGCCCGAAGGCCCATTTCCTGCATTAAAAATAATTTTTAAAGTTTTTATATCTCCTTCACTATTTGCGTTGTTTCGGTGATTCCACCTCCCACTCAACCCTAAGAAACCCAGGCACGCTCCCATTTCCTTCCCCCCCACTCCTTGGAGCTCTTTGATATCGCGAATTAGGGCTGATCTTCATAGGGTGTCTCAAATCGGCCAAAATTGAAGAGGTAACTTCATCCCTTCTTAAATCTCTCAATTCTTACTCTTTTCCCTCCATTCCAGTTCCAAAATTACCTCCTATATCTTGTTCTAAGAATCCCTGAATTTTGGCTGTTTTCAATTTCAGAAACTATTGTTTTTGTAGTGATTAATTCAGGATACTTCAAGTAGGTGAGTCTATTTCTTTCCTCTTTCATATTGCTTAGGGTTTCTTCCCTAATTCTTGAATTATAAAAAATTCAAGAAGTTAGGGTTCGTGAATAGGTTCTAAATTACTGTATTTTGGGTGAAATATTGAGGTTTTAGGTTTATTTTAAATTCCTTGAGGTGCGGCGGTCATGCGGTTGATGTTTCGCCCCAATATTTGAGGGTTTCGACACATTCGGTAGGTGATTCCATGGATAACCATTTAATGATGAGTTAGTTTGCTTGATTAAATAATTTTACATGTTCCTTATGTTCTGTTCATTATGAGAAAACAATTTTTGGTAGCAATAGTAAAGCATTTGTTTTTAATGTTACATTTTTTCTTGAAGTGTGTATTTTTCAAATGTATTCCATGTGTTATCTTTTGTGGTAGTTTTGTAAAATGTAGAAGTGGTTTATTAGTTGTTGAAAGGGGCTGCCAATTATGGTTGGGCAATGATATAGTTCCATGTGGGCCTAAAAAGGGGGTGTATTTGAATGGTTTTATTTGTATAACCTTGTTATACTCCTTGAAAGTGTTTTATGGATTTGTGTGTTCTCATGGGTATCTTTTGTTATATTATTCAAGGTGATTATATAACATTTGAAAGTGGATTATTACATGTTGATTGGGCTGCCAATTCTGTTTTGGTAGGGTCTTGGTGTGCTTTTGGCTTAAAAAGTGGTTTTTGAAATGGATTGTATGTGCAAAGTTTGGGTATACTCTTTATAATTGCATTATGAATGTTTTGAATGGTTTATTGGGTTGTGTAATAGGTGAAACTATATCAGTAAACTTTTTTGGTAGGATTATATTTTTAAAAGGTCCATTTCATTTGTGAAAATGTTGTTATGTGATATTTATCATCCTGGAAATATTTTATTAATTTTTTTTGAAGGAGATATTGAGGAGTGAAAGTGATGTGAATGTGACGTGGAGTGTTTTGTGTGAGTGTGATGTGAAAAATTGAATTTTTGATTATGAAAGAAGTGTTATATTCCATGTGTGTGGGATTTTATATGAGTTTAAATATCTTATAATTGTTTTATAAAATTGTTTAATGGTTTTTTGGAAGTGTTGAAGAAATGTGAAACGTGTTGTGGGCTATTTTGTTGTGATTCGGATTTCAAAATCATTTTGAATGAAAAATGGGTTTTTGTGACTTGTGTGGTATACATATGGGGTGTTTGGTGAATTTGTTATGTGGAAATGATATTTTCATGTTCAATGTATATTTCTTGACTTGTTGAACTTGTTTGAGCACAAGGGGAAAACCTAGTTATCTAGGTGGGTGGACGTGTACTAGTATGCTAGTGAATCCGTGGGGTTTGGCCTCAGTTTCGCTTAGCAAGATTGACGCTTACAACCCTATATAAACTATGATGATAATGATTGGGGACCACTAGGTTATGGGTATGTTCCCTACTAGTGTCTCGTGCATGAGAATGGATATTTTTTATGGTTACTCTCACCGAGATACGAGGTACCTGGGACCCACAGCTAGCTAGTGCCTAGGGGTTACTTCCTATTTCTTGTGCTCATTATTTACTTTGTACTTACCGTCGGCATACGGTATAGTTGGCTGGAAAATTCAGTAGTGTTGACATTATTTTTAAAAGTGTTGATTCTTAATGATAGCCCACTTGAAAACTGTTTTTATTCAAAGTTGCATCTTTTAGAAATTGTAACTAGCTCTTCATGTTTTTGAAAACTTGCATGCTTTTTGTCATTAAATGTTTATCACATGGAATCTCTTAGTGTTGGTATCCTATTGGGAATTGTCTCACACCCTACTTACACCCTTGGGTGTAAGTAGACATGGTTGTTTTTGTTGTCGCAGGTTGGGTACAGTTTTTTTGTTCCAGTGGTTCGGGTTTCTAGCAGGTCCTTGGTGGTGAAGTCTTGTGGAGGTGGCTTGAGGGCAGTTCCCCTTGCCATGAGGGTTCTTGGGCTGTCCTTATTTGGATTTGTACCTTTGTTATAGACCTTTTGAGTTGTTTTAAGCCATGTAATTTAGTTCTGAATCTTTGTAAAAGATTGTTTGGTTTGAAAAATCCAGATTTGTTTCATTGGATTCTCTTGTTGTTTTATGTTTATAAACTCGGGTAAATCATTCCCAATTTTCATTTTATGATACCCGGGCACTTGTGCCAGCCTGTGGGGATCGGGAACGCCCTTCGGGCCTTGTCACAGGCTGGTTTTGGTGCCATTTTTGGTGGTGATCGATTCAGTTCGTGACAAAATGGTATCAAAGGAGGTTCAGGTTAACTCTTTGGGTCATGTTATTTGGGGAAGAGTCAGGATAGTCTGGAGTTAGGATTGTTGGGACATGGAATTCTAGTTATGGGTAGTGTTCCTGATCACCACACCTCATAATGGGATTCAAGTTTCCAAGAGAAGTCGGGATTTATCTAAATACTTTGGTTTTCTTGGTTCGATGATGATTAAGGGAAATGAAAAGAGAGTTGGGTTAATGGTCCTAGTGAGCTCGCAAGGCCTGGCAAGCCATGTGGAGCCAAGGATATTCCCTAGAAAACTCTCTGTGACACTGAAGTGATTGGAATATGGCTGCCAACCGTATTTCCAAGTCACCCACTGAAACTAGTTTCCTCTTGCACGGTTTTGTGCTTAGGTTTTGAAACCTTAGCACTTTGGTTTTAAGAATTGTAATGTTTTTGTGAAATTATTTTCAAATAAAGAGGGAATGGTTTGGTTTATGAAATGGCGGAACTTAATTTTCAGAATTGTTTTGAAATTTAAAATGGTGTGCTTACACCTCTTTGAAAGCAGGAACTATATTGAAGTTGGTTTTGAAAAGTGTTTCCAATAGAGTTTTCTAAACAATCAGAGTGTGTTTTAATGGGATGAGATGTTTTGAAATTGATGTGAATATCTTGAAAGTGAGTTATTTTCTAAATGTTTGTGACTTTCTGAAAAAAAATTTAAGATGTGAGTTGGGATTTTGATCTCATGGTTAGCAGTTATGAGAAAAAAGGATGTGTTGGTTGACCGTTTTGGTTTTGAAAAGTGGGAAGAATTTTTTGTTTTAACCTTTGGTAATTCCATTAGCGACCACATGCATGGGGTTATATGGGATGATGGATGGTTGACGGCATGACTGGATGAGTGCCAGGATGGATATGAGGAGGGTGTCTGGTGTGGCACAAAAACATGCATGTGTGAGGCCCATGGGGTACCATTGGTGGATATGCTTACTGCTAAACTATTTGTTCTCAAAGAATTACTTTTAAAGAAAAACACGATGTCTTGATGAATATTTTTGTATGGTTTGTATTATGGGTTTTTGAAAAAGTTTATGTTGTGGGATGTTTTGATTCCAAGAACCCCTTCTGTTTGAACTGTGTTTTGGGTTTGTGTTTGGTCGGTAAGCTGTGTTGTAGGGACGGTTAGTGGTCTCTTTTGAAAAATGTTTTCGGATGCCTTTATGATAGTTCCCTTCATGTGTTTGGAGCTGGTTTATGGCATGTTTTGACCAATGTACCAGATTGGTTGGGTCTTTGGGTTCTCTCATTGGATAAGGTACGCCCCCATTAAAGGTTAATGCATAACTGAAGCGCAACCCAGATTGTTTCTCCATTGGAAAATCCTCCAGTTGATCAATATAAGGAATCTATTTCTTGAGCTTTTTAGATTGAGTATACACCCTTTCCTTTATTGGTTTTGTGTATCCTCTTGTAGTGGGAGATTGATTATGGATGGTTGAAAGTGACCTTAGCCTCTTAATATTCCTAATTTTTCAAAGGTGGAAGTGTTCTGGGGTTGTTAGCATGGATGAGTATTTGGATAGTGTCTTAGAGGAACTCTCGGTCCTTCACAGTCTCTTCGAAGAAGGAGTTCATGTTAAACTAATAGTGTGGTAAATCTGGTCATGAGAGGATATTATGGACACTTTCTAGAACTGTGTGTTGTTTTGGGATGTTGTACAAGTTCCCTCTCTATTCATTGTTTATATCAGTCGCAATGGTCATGTTCGGTGATTCCTCGTGATGTCATGTGCTCGATTGACTATAAAGGTGAAAGTTGGGAAATCATCTGAGAGTCTCTATTATGTTGGGAGAATCTCTCCCTTGAAAAAAAAACATAAAAAAATATTCCATTTTAGAGGAAGGTGAGTATAAGTGTTATTTACTTCTATTGTTTCTCACCTGAACAAACAAGGTGTGATGTGTGTACATCTTCTAATCCCTTGTTTCAGTGAAATATCGATTTAGGGTAAAGTGAGTTTGGAATGTGTTATGTCTTGGAAAAAACTTATCGGGGGGATTGTGGTGTAGTTGTTGTTTGCAATGAAAGAAGAATTCTCATTCAGGTGGTTTCCAAAGCCTAACTGCGAGGCCGAAGATGCTTCAATATTTTGAGCTCCAGCCATAGGCCCCAGAGAGAAGCTGGCGTGTAGTCAGGGGAAACCCCAGTGTCATTTAAACCCTTGTGCAAAGTCTTATCCTCAATATGAAAGATAAGAAAAGTTTAAACCTATGGTGTCATCATATTTCTTCTGTTTTTCCCGTTCGGTGGAAATCGGTGGAGGGTCTTGTACCCATGTCATCACACAATGTTATTCCCTCCCTCTTTGGCTTCCATTGAGTCTTTAGAGAAAGGTATGAAGTTTGGATAGACAGGTTGACCACACGGTTTGCACTTGGTTAGTAGTGACCATGCCCCCAAAAAAACCATGTAGATAGAAGAATCTCCACTGTTAGTTCATGGTTTCCCAAACCATGCAGACTAACCATGTGGTCATCCCAACACTTTATATTTTGGGGTCTTTCTGTACCAGCCCATGCTGGTCGATTAAGATTGTTGGTTCTTATGGTGAGGAGCCTATTTTTTTCCCCATACCAATAACTTAGATTTATCCATGGTCAAGGATTGGTGGTAGGTAGTCTCATTCGGATCTATCAAGCTACCTAAATCTTCCTTGAGTAACCATTGAGATTGGAGAGTGCCCAATGGTTTAGTTATAGCAAGGTATGTGTAACCTTGTTCGATGTTTTTGTTCGTTTGAGTGAATTGCTTGAGTCTTGTTCTGATAGTGTTTGAGGTATTTTCCTTTGGGATAAAGCCTGAATGTGATTGATTATTTCCGGAAAGTGGTATATGATTTTTTTGTGAATTATTCCTTCCTTAATTGATCAATGGAGGTGTTTTGGCCTTTGGGGGCGAAACCTGGAAAGGGAGTACATCTTGGTTTATCAGTTTGGTTTGGCTTTCGTATCTGGCCTTTATGTAGCTTTCCTGGGACGGAAAGTTTTCATGGTGGGGAGAATTGTCACATACATGACTTATTTTGAAGTTAAATTTCATTTATTTTCCTTTAATTCTTTGTTTTGGATGGTTTCCAAAGGTTTTATGGAGAAATAGATGAGTTTTCATGAATTGGGCCAAACCGTGAGCCCAATTCCAGATTTAAAAATAAAATTTGCTTCCTTTATAACTTTTTCATTTTCATTTTTTAATATTTTTCATTCATTCTAATTCCTAAATGGTCTCCTCTGACCTATTAACACCAAAATATAAATTTGGAGCCTTTATAAATCCATAATCATGGTGGATATGGGTTTTTATTTAAGATATTGGGCCTGCCCGAAGGCCCATTTCCTGCATAAAAAATAATTTTTAAATTTTTTATATCTCCTTCACTATTTGCGTTTTTTCAGTGATTCCACCTCCCACTCAACCCTAAGAAACCCAGGCGCGCTCCCATTGCCTTCCCCCCCCCCCTCCTTGGAGCTCTTTGATATCGCGAATTAGGTCCGATCTTCATAGGGTGTCTCAAATCGGCCAGAATTGAAGAGGTAACTTCATCCCTTCTTAACTCTCTCAATTCTTACTCTTTTCCCTCCATTCCAGTTCCCAAATTACCTCCTATATCTTGTTCTAAGAATCCATGAATTTTGGCTATTTTCAATTTCAGAAACTATTGTTTTTGGAGTGATTAATTCAGGATACTTCAAGTAGGTGAGTCTATTTCTTTCCTCTTTCAAATTGCTTAGGGTTTCTTCCCTAATTCTTGAATTATAAAAAATTCCAGAAGTTAGGGTTCGTGCATAGGTTCTAAATTACTGTATTTTGGGTGAAATATTGAGGTTTTAGGTTTCTTTTAACTTCCTTGAGGTGCGGCGGTCATGCGGTTGATGTTTCGCCCCAATATTTGAGGGTTTCGACACATTCGGTAGGTGATTCCGTGGATAACCATTTAATGATGAGTTAGTTTGCTTGATTAAATAATTTTACATGTTCCTTATGTGTTGTTAATTATTAGAAAACAATTTTTGGTATCAATAGTAAAGCATTTGTTTTTAAAGTTACATTTTTTCTTGGAGTGTTTTTTTTCAAATGTATTCCATGTGTTATCTTTTGTGGTAGTTTTGTAAAATGTATAAGTGGTTTATTAGTTGTTGAAAGGGGCTGCCAATTATGGTTGGGCAATGATATAGTTCCATGTGGGCCTAAAAAGGGGGTGTATTTTAACGGTTTTATTTGTATAACCTTGTTATACTCCTTGAAAGTGTTTTATGGATTTGTGTGTTCTCATGGGTATCTTTTGTGATATTATTCAAGGTGATTATATAACATTTGAAAGTGGATTATTACATGTTGATTGGGCTTCCAATTCTGGTTTGGTAGGGTCTTGGTGTGCTTTTGGCTTAAAAAGAGGTTTTTGAAATGGATATTATGTGCAAAGTTTGGGTATACTCTTTATAATTGTTTTATGAATGTTTTGAATGGTTTATTGGGTTGTGTAATAGGTGAAACTATATCAGCAAACTGTTTTGGTAGGAGTATATTTTTAAAAGGTCCATTTCATTTTTGAAAATTTTGTTATGTGATATTTATCATCCTGGAAATATTTTGTTAAATTTTTTGAAGGAGATATTGAGGAGTGAAAGTGATGTGAAAGTGATGTGGAGTGTTTTGTGTGAGTGTGATGTGAGAAATTGAATTTTTGATTATGAAAGAAGTGTTATATTCCATGTGTGTGGGCTGTTATATGAGTTTAAATATCTTATAATTGTTTTATAAAATTTTTTAATGGTTTTTTGGAAGTGTTGAAGAAATGTGAAACGTGTTGTGGGCTATTTTGCTGTGATTCGGATTTCAAAATCATTTTGAATGAAAAATGGATTTTTGTGACTTGTATGGTATACATATGGGCTGTTTGGTGAATTTGTGATGTTGAAATGATATTTTCATGTTCAATGTATATTTCTTGACTTGTTGAACTTGTTTGAGCACAAGGGGAAAACCTGGGTATCTAGGTGGGTGGACGTGTACTAGTATGCTAGTGAATCCGTGGGGTTTGGCCTCAGTTTCGCTTAGAAAGATTGACGCTTACAACCCTATATAAACTATGATGATAATGATTGGGGACCACTAGGTTATGGGTATGTTCCCTACTAGTGTCTCGTGCATGAGAATGGATATTTTTTATGGTTACTCTCACCGAGATACGAGGTACCTGGGACCCACAGCTAGCTAGTGCCTAGGGGTTACTTCCTATTTCTTGTGCTCATTATTTACTTTGTACTTACCGTAGGCATACGGTATAGTTGGCTGGAAAATTCAGTAGTGTTGACATTATTTTTAAAAGTGTTGATTCTTAATGATAGCCCACTTGAAAACTGTTTTTATTCAAAGTTGCATCTTTTAGAAATTGTAACTAGCTCTTCATGTTTTTGAAAACTTGCATGCTTTTAGTCTTTAAATATTTATCACATGGAATCTCTTAGTGGTGGTATCCTATTGGGCATTGGCTCACACCCTACTTACACCCTTGGGTGTAAGTAGACATGGTTGTTTTTGTTGTCCCAGGTTGGGTACAGTTTTTTTGTTCCAGTGGTTCGGGTTTTTAGCAGGTCCATGGTGGTGAAGTCTTGTGGAGGTGGCTTTAGGGCGATGCCCCTTGCCATGAGGGTTCTTGGGCTGTCCTTATTTGGATTTTTACCTTTGGAATAGACCTTTTGAGTTGTTTTAAGCCATGCAATTTAGTTCTGAATTTTTGTAAAAGATTGTTTGGTTTGAAAAATCCAGATTTGTTTCATTGGATTCTTTTGTTGTTTTATGTTTATAAACTCGGGTAAATCGTTCCCAATTTTCATTTTATGATACCCGGGAACTTGTGCCAGCCCGTGGGGATCGGGAATGCCCTTCGAGCCTTGTCAAGGGCTGGGTTTGGTGCCATTTTTGGTGGTGATCGATTCGGTTCGTGACATATATCATGATATAATAATGATATTCAGGGATTTTATTGTCATTATTTATGTTTATATATTGATGTGTGAGTATAATTGACGTTATATGATCATAAGTTTATTTGTGGTCGTGATTGTGAGTTTTTATGTTTCCAATGTTAAGATTACTATATATTATGATGAATTATGCATGAATATGTCATGTATTCATCATTATGAATATGTTCATTTATACAAAAGATTTCTAGTCAGAAGCCGAATCTCCTAACCATTTTTTAAAATTTGAAACAAAAATAAAGCATACAAAGATAAGAGGATGGGGAAAAACACATTGACAAGCCCTCATCCAAAGAAAGAAACAACATGTCAAAATTCACCATAATCATGATGAGAATCATGACTAGGATCTCCAACATCATAATCAGACTCCCACTCTAATTGAGAGTTCTTTTTATTAAAGAGAGCTATATACTTCTCCTTAATCTTCTCATGATCTGGCGTGAGATGAGTCCTGGAAGACATACTTTGGCCACTCCCTCATACTGCAACCCAGTCCTCCCATCCACTTCCTCAAAAATATTTTCTTGATAAAGATATCACCTCAAAGTCTTTTACTATTTCCAAGCCCATTCTATCTCTTCCCTCCCTAACTCAGAAATAACTTTCTCTAAGAGAGATTATTCAATAAACGGAGTAGCAATGACCATAGAGGGGAAATCAACATCATTGAAGCTATGAGGAATAGGTAGGTTCTGCACCAGATCAAGCACATAAAATTTATTTGAGGTGTTAACATGCACCATACCCCTACCATTCAAAGGGTACTGTTTAGAATTGATTAAAATATTCTTTGCAGGAAGAGGGGACAACTTATCCTTACCCTTTATAAAAGGGACAATCAATGCTTGTTCTTGGATTAGATCCCCATCCACTTCATATTGAATATTTTTTTTCAAGCTGCTCCAAAACATCACTGGAGGGTTCCACTGTAAAAACTTCCCCATCATGAGTTTTATTCCCCTTTTCATTAGAATCCATCTCAGCCCTTGAATCCTTGGAACCACTAGCAAGGGAAGAGCTAATAGCCTACTTGATTGCTTCATAAAAAGAGATATTCCTTGTAATAATGACATGTTCTTCCATGCCACAAGAGATAGGGTTAATCAAAGGATGAGTTTTGGATTCAACATTATCCACCCCCACCTATGCTTTAGAGTGGGGTTTCTTTTTGAAAAAAAACAACAAAATTCCATTTTATCCCACAAAGACTACATAACATCCTTCTTCAACCCTAATCCTATGTGTGTCCTATGTTATTGTATCCTTTATAGATGTTAGGATATTTTTCATATTCAACCAAGATCCAATATGTATTCATCCACTGTTAACATAGTAGACTTAACCAAATGGGATTTGAGATCAACTTTAACCTGTATCATAGTAAAGTGACAATACTGTGCTTTCTCAGTTTCATTATCCATTTTAATGGCAACTCCTAAAGATTAGACTGAAAACATGTATACAAACTTAGGTAATCATGTTATTTATGCTTAAGTGTCAGAATGTGGATCTGAGTCTTAGAGTCTTAGGATCTTGGGGTTACGGATAAAGAAGTCATATCCCCAAGATTTTTATTCCAATTGATCTGATGCAAAAACAATATGAAAGTGTCCTTTACCCAGAGAGGTAATTTTTTATTCATCAAAGCACCATCATTCAATAATTTTCTTCATAAGAGAAACTAGATTAAAAAAATACTTCCCTCAGAGTGAAAGATTACTGATAATTGAATGATTACATTAATTGATAAGTTCTGATAGATTACCATATATAGATTCTAAAAATGTTGTATCTCCTTTTAGCATGATCATCTATGGTAAGAGCTTTTCATGATCATGAATCCCATCAGAGTCCCTTTTGGTGAAAGCCTTCGGACCAGATGGGGTTTCACGAATGCGAGACACCAGTAAAAACATTTGTGTCAATAAGATTTGTAAAAGGGCTTCCTGACACCAAACCAAGGCACAATGAATCATTTTTTGTCAGTACCTCATCCAAGACCCAAAGATATGATGAGTTATAGACCCCATTAAAGGCATAGAATCAACTTTTAGTGAGAAAATCATTGACAGACTCCCACTTTAATTGGTATTTCTTTTGATTTAAGAGTTCCATATACTTTTTCTTAATCTTCTCATATTATGGGGTCAGCTGAGTCCTAGAAGACATACATTGGCCACACCCTGGTGCTGCAACCCAGTCCAACCATCCACTTCCTCATCCATGATTTTCTAGATGATGACCATGCCTCCATATCTTAGGTTATTTCCAATCCCATTCAGGCTCTTCCCTCCCTAAGTAAAAAATACCATTTCTAAGCGATTCTTTTCAAAAACATTAGGAGTCTCAATGTCCACATAGGGGACATCATCTTCATTGCAGCTGTTATAAAAATTTACTTCTTGTACCAGATCAAGAAAATAAAAAATATTTTAGGTGGTAACCCTAAACCATACCCCTACTCTTTGAGGGGTGTTGTAAAGTATTCATCATAATATTATTAGGAGGAATAGGGGAAAATTATCCTTAACCTTCTTATAAGGGGAAGTAAAAGCTTGTTCTTGGATCAATTCCTTGTCCAATCTAGTTTTCATATCATTTTCAAGATTCTAAAAAACATTAGAACCATAAGAGGTTGTCACCAGAATAGAAACATACCCATCATCTGTCTGATTCTCTTTTTAATTAGTAGTCATCTCAACCCATGAAACCATGGACCCACCAGTAGGATCAGAGCTAGAGGCCTACATGACCACATCAGAAAAAGAGGTATTCCTTGCAACAACAACCATTTCTTTCACATGATCACTATAAATAGGGTCCATCAAAGGATGAGGGTTGGTTTCAACAGTATTATCCACTCCCACCTATACTTTAGAGCTGGGTTTATTTTTGAAAAAAAACAATGGAGTACCTTATAATCCCATAAATACTACAAACTATCCTCTACGAAACTTATCATAAGTGTGTCCAAAGTTTCTGTGACCTTTACAAAATTTTGGATAATTTTCATATTCAACCAATAGATCAAATATATTTCCATCCACTATCAACAAAATGGACTTATCCAATGGAAATATGAGATAAACTTCATCCTATAGCCTAGTAAAGTGACAAAACCTTTCTTTCTCAGTTTCTTTATCTATTATAATGGGAACTCTGACAGCAGATGAAATTTTCCATAGTATTTGAGGGTGCTGTGGGAACCAACTCAGAACATGAACACATATCCAAATAAGGGTGATCGATTTATTAATGTTTAAGGGATCCAAATGTGGAACCCAATAATAGAGTTTTGAGGATCCTTAGATTAAGATTAATTAATCCATATCCCCACGCTTTGGAATTCAACAGATCTAATGAAAAAATAATGGGAAATTAGCCTATACCCTAAGTGGTCATTTTCCATTCATCAAAGCCCCAACATTCAATAAGATGCTTCCTAAGTGCACCCAGATTAAAAAAATCCTTCCCTAATAGAGAAATATTAGTGATAATTGAATGCTTATACTCATTAATATATTCTAATAGAATACCATATGTAGATTCTACAAATGTTGTATCTTTGTTTTTGCATGATATTTTGAGGTAAGAGCTTCACATGAATGTGATTCCCATCAAAAGCCCTTTTGTTGGAATCCCTAGGACTAGACGGGATGTCATGAACCCAATTGGAGAAACCGGTAAAACAATTCATGTCAACAAGCTAGGGGGTTAAGACTTGGGAGGATTTCAGATCTAGCCCCGCCAGATTTCTGTCGATTTAAGAATATCATCATCTGGATTTATCAAAGGGTCACTTGACACCAAACTAAGGCACAACAAAGTAGCGCCTATCATTCTCACATCCAAGATCCGAGGAAGAGATGAGGCCTAAACCCCCTTAAAAGAATCAACTCAACCTATAGTGAAGAAATGACTTGCAACAACAAGATGAACATTCTTCAAAGCATTGTTGATATCTAGATCTGTCGGCATCAGGGAGAGAGATTCATTGGCCCTCTTTGAATCTATATCTTCTTATAAAGATGGAAATACTACATCGACAGATCCATCATTCATCGTGAATGATGTGGAAGAAATACAATAAGGGTGAAGGAACTGACGGATGATAGAGATGATCGGGCACCGCTGAACCGAATATCTTGCACCATCCACCTCTAGTGATACCATGCCCATAGATTAGAGTCTGGATAAAGCCCCCCAGACCGGATTTGTGATGTTGCTGAAAAACAAGAGAAGATGATGTTGAAACTAAATCAACCTAATTATAAATATATATATTTATTTAAATAATTATAAACTTATAATAAAAATAATTGTTATATTTTGAATTTTATAATAATATTTAATAAATATATTAATTATATATATTTAAAAATTATAAATATAATAAATATCATTATTATTATAATTATAACAATAAATAAATATATATTTATATATACATATATACATATATATATTTAATTATTTAATTAGATATATATTTATTTATAGTTATAATTATAAATATATATATATATATTTAAATAATTTTATAAAATTATAAATATAAGAAATATAATTATTATAATTTTATAATTATTTAAATAAATAAATATTTATTTATAATTATAACTATAAATATATATATATTTATAATTATTTAAGTAAATATAAAACTATCTATAGTTATAATTATAGATAAATATGTATTGATTTAAATAATTATAAAATTATAATAAATATATTTATTAAATTTATAATTATTCAAATAAATATATACTAATTTAAATAATTATAAATTGATAATAAATATATTTATTATATTTAGAATTTCATAAATATATATAATTAATATATTTATTATATATAATTATAAATATAATAAAAATATCTATTATAATTTAATAATTATTTAAATCAATGTATATTTATTTATAATTGTAACAATATATATATATATATAATTAGAATTTATGATTTATCACTTTATCTAAGATGAAAAAGTTATGATAATATTATTCTTTATCAGCGATATAATTTTAGTGTTGATCAAGACTCGTTTTATCCATACTTTTTTAGCACTGATAAAGGGGTATCTTTATGAGCACTTTTTGCTAAGTGCTAATAAAATTCTTCCCCACGGTTATAAAAATATCTTAATAGTCTCCTTGTCTTTTACCTTCAAGCTGTCATGGAACCCCACCTCTACCACCACAGAACACCACCTCTGCTGCCATCGCCGCTGCCGACCGCTGCATCTGCTACCACCGAACCCTACCATTGCCACTGAACCCCCTCCAATATAAGTTATCCTTCCCCCTCCATTTCGTTATTTCTCACTCACACCCTCATCCTCAACACTCCCTCTCATACTCACACACTCATCCTCTTACGCTAAAATTCCCTATAACATTTCCCCATTCTTACAGCTCTTAGCCACTCAAAATGACACGACCTACACACACCACTATAGAGTTTTTATTTTCTTCTATTCATTAACCTCTCATGACTAGAATGATAGGGATATTTTCTTTACTATATGGAATAGTAATGAATTGGAATTTAATATGGTAAAGTATTTATAATTTTAATTTCATTTCTTTTTGGTTTCTTACACTGGTTCATAGACTGTGACCCCTTCCTTATTTCCTTTTTCATGAACATTGTTATTGTGGGAAAGAGAGAGTTATTTAGTTTCTTTCTTTAAATTAAGCATGGCCATTGTCCTTAGTTTGTGATAGATCTTTTGTGTGAGTACTAGAGTGTAGAATTCCACCATGACCATTGGATTAGTTTAACTCTATGTTTAAACATGGTTTTGGGTAACAAATTTTCTTAACAACCTGAAGTATTAAAATAAAGAAACATGAATTTTTGGGGACAGAGGGTAATAGCTTGGATCTAGGTAATTATGCATGATTCCAACAACATCATTTTCTCTAAATCCATTATTTTATGATTGTTTTCATAATGAAACTAATGTATTTATAACTTCCAACACCCTTTTCATCTTTCTTCCAATTCCATCACTTTTCCTAACTCATTCCAGTTGAAGTAGATTTAGTTTCATTCATCATAGTTTAGTGTGTTAATTATTATATTAGAGTATTATACCTTGTCTGTGTGGGTTCAACCTCATGAATCATATTTACTATACTATGTAATAGTTTTAGGCTTTATGTCTGATGCGTTATAAATTCTAAAGTGGTTCGAATGTAGGAAGTAATTACACCCTGCGACCTAACCACATGTTGAGCACTATAATTACCTCTTCAATATCTTAGGGTGAACCCTTCCTTCATATACTACCATAGATTAGTGATTCCAAATATCATCACCTCTTTATTGACCTCCCTTTTATATATGTTGTGAACATCACATCCCACACACCTGAACTCAATGCTCGCAACAAGTTTAACCCCCATGGTATTTGGGTTCATTTAAGATATATAGGTGAGGGTGGGAATTTATTTTAATTTTTGGGAAGTGTTTAGATAAAATATTATGTTTCAATGATTTGGAAATGTATTACCGATTGCTATAGTAAATCATTGAAATTTTTTATTTTTGTTAGTCATTGGTTGTGATGGTTCAGTCAGTGTGTGGGGAGTTGTAAGTTAGGGTACCTTGATTCATTATAATAAAGAAATTAAAATTATTCTGGGATTTTCTAACACTGAATGATGGTTTTGATTTAGGTAAATGATCTATTTTTCATTTGGGTGGGTCCTTAGTTACATTTAGTATGTGTCCATTATTATAAAAGGATGCTTTCAATATGGCTATAATAGTCAAATTCATGTTAATCCAATGGTTGTAGCACACCCTAATTAGAAACTTTTAGGTATGAGTAATGTATTAATGGAGATTTAGTATCAAATTAAATCAATTAACTCACAACGGGTGAATTTAAAAGGATACATGGTTGCCTAAAGTATACATTTAACTATAGGGATTATTTCTTGATTAGCACTCAGTTTAGACAATTGAGAATTCAAATGATTTATTTTGAAAAAAAATTCATCATTATTACTTCTTTGAATTATAATTATTTTATAATTATGTTGTTTTGGTGAATACTTTAATTTTTTAAAATATGGAAAAATAAATGTATATTAAATTAAAATATAATTTTAATTTTGATAAATATAACTATTTTTAAAATGAATATGGAAGGAAAAATCAGAGTATTTTAAGGTGGATTTCATGATTTATTGTTAAATAATTTGAAAAAAAATTTGATTTAATAGACTTATAAGTAATTCAAGGTTTTTATGATTTTTGTTTTATAAAAATAAAACCACATGGATAGTGTAAGACTTGAGATTTCACTATAATAAATATTTCATTATAACAGTCATTGTACAATACATAATCTTTTATATAATTACTATAATGAAAAACAAAACTAAAAAATTAATCCAATGAACAACTCAGTTAATCTTTCTGTGTCACTTGAGTTGATTTTTTATAAGGCCTAAAGTAAGTTCTCAACTTTCACAGGCTGAAAAGAAGAACTAAGGGAATAAAACACTATTGATAGTGTGACATAAGTTTCATGTTGACACTAAGAAATAAATCCTTTAGACTAATGAGAGAGGAATTATAAGAGGCAACCCGAAGGGTGAATTTTGTGAAATTGTTACCATGTAACCCAAAAATAGATGTCATATGATAATTACTAATATGAGAACATGTGGTAAAATTGTTAAGAAAGGTGGTAACACTAGTTGAATATGGATATATAACTTTGGTTAGCAAAGTTCCAACCACTTAAATGGATTATTGATATTTTAATCATGGAATATTCCAAAGGGTTTTTGAAAAATAACATTGTATCCTAAGGTTTTTCATAAAACAATATTCCTTTTTATTTCAAAATAAAGTGAACCCATTTAAAATTGTCAGTTTATATCCCAAAATTTCAAAAATAAAATATTTCCCTATATCTTTTCAAAACCATAAAATTAAAATTTAACTTCCTAAGAGAGTTATTGGGGTATTTATATGCATTTAAAATTCCACTTCAAAAACCCCTTCATAAATTAAAAAATTTATTTTACATACAACATTTTAAATGTGGTCACTTATTCCATTTAAAAAACATTTACTCACATCGCTTTATTAAATCCCTCAGGTCTCATGTAATGACCCTAATTTTCTCAAAGGTATGGATTATTATTTTAAAAAATATAATATTTTATTTATTTTATTTTTGAAACCAATATTATATTCAATAGATATATTTTATATTATGAAAAGGGATTTCAAATAATATAGATTTTATTTTTCATTTTTTTCAATTATTACATTCAATAGTGGTATTTATAAATTTCATTCAATAAGTTTTTTTATCATGTGGGATGATAAACTATTTTTCAATCTTTCCATTTTCATTCAAGAAATTCGTGAGATTCATATTCAATTGAACATTTTATGTGTATTTTTTTTAATTTTAGTATTTCAAAATAAAATAGGATGAATATGAATAAAGAATGTATGGATTCTAATTGTAAGAAACAATTGTATGAAGATGGAGTAAAAAAGTTCATAATGTTTGAAAAAGATCATGCATACGACCCCTCTCAAATCCTTTTTCTATATTTAAAATGTTGTTATTCATGAATAATTATTCCATATGAGTTGGAAGAACACCTGATATGTCATGGAATAAATAAAAGTTATAAATTTTGGAATTAACATGTGGAAAAGAAGAATATAGCTAGTGGGTGGGACAACACTGCATATTATGGATCATCTGATATGATTACAAGTGTGGAAAATGAATAAAATCATATTGAGGATGTGATTATAGATGTGAATGATAATGAAGATCATATTTAGAAAATTATAAGGACAGTTAAAGATGATCTTTTTGATTGAACAAAAGTTTTTGATATGTTAAAGTGTTGTGAAAAGACACCATTGTATGCTATTTTAACCAAATATAAAGCATTTTATGCCATACTAAAACTGTATAATTTGAAAGTGGGAAATGGATGGAGTGTTGCCTATTTTACTGAACAACATGGTTTATGAATGATATGCTCCCAGTATATAATGATCTCCCTTACCGAATATATGATGCTAAATTAATTTTACCCTTGATGGGTATGATCTCTGAAAGAATACCCGCCTACCTGAATGAATGTATACTATTTCATAAGGACCACAAATCACTAGAAGAATGCACAAAGTGTGTTTCTTATTGATAAAATAAGGATGAATCAATCCCTATGAATGTTTTATGGTACTTTCCAATCATTTTAATGTTTATGAGCATATATGGAAGTGAGGATACTAGAGGGAAATTAACGTGGTACACATATACAAGAAATAAAGATGGGAAACTAAATCTCCCAAAAGACTCTCTTCAGTGGAAGAGAGTTGATCATAAGTATTCTGAATTTGGAAATTATCTGAGAAACCTTTGTCTTGTGTTATCTACAGATGGAGTACATATTTTTGGTTTTCAAAGAATCACTCATAGTACATGGTTGATTTAGTGGGTAAATTATAACTTTACACCATGTTAATGTATGAAATGAAAATATATCATGTTATCTATGCCTATATTTGGACCAAAGAAATTGGGTAATTATATTGATGTTTATTTGGCTCCATTGATCGAGGATTTGAAATTATTATGGGATTAAGGTGTCATGTTATATGATTCTTATATAAATGAAGATTTCACATTGAGATACAGGTTTTAGGGGTTAGTAAATGACTTTCCTACTTATAAAAATTTGTCAGGATATAGCATTAAAGGAACTCGGGGGTATCCCATTTTTAAACAAGGTACATAATCAATTAGGTTGAAACATTCAATAAAGACAATGTTTCTAGGAAACCGCATACTTCAACCCTAATGGAATAAGTAATAATCATGTACAACATCATTATATGGATATAATAATTTAGGGAACCATCTCTAATAACAGGTGATTAACTTTTTGACAAAGTAAAAGATGTGGACACTACTTTTGGTAAACCTTATTTAAAAAACCTTACAAAAATCGATTGGAAAAGAGATTAGTTTTTTTAATAATAATACTAAAAATTTTTGTACGTTATACATTTTCTTGATGTTATGAATTTTGAAAATAATTTATGTGATAGTTTCATCGGAACATTGTTAATTTCACCTGGAAAAATAAAAGATGGAATTAAGGTTGGGTAGGACATGGTTGAATTAGGAATATGAGAATATTTAGCACCAGTGAAGGGAGAAAATTTAACTTTTCTTCCTCCAGTTTCTTACACTCTTTCCAGGCAGGAGAGATATTAGTTTTGAAACTTTCTGAATGATGTAATGGTTCTAGAATGATATTCATCGAATATCAATAATAGCATGTCAATGACCAATTTAAAGTTAATGTTTTTGAAATCAATTGACTGACATATTTTTATGAATGATCTAATTCATGTAGCTTTACATTTCAATACTCCAAATAATGTTCATCATACAGTAAACAAGCTCTACTTAATTTTCAATTATTTTTCAACCAATGTTATAGACCCAGTGAAATATTCAATTATAGAAAGATAAATTATCATCATATTATGTTAATTGGAAATATTCTTCCTGCCTGTATTATTTGATATGATGTTTCACTTGATAGTTTACTTGGTGATAGAGATTCGACCATGTGGTCAGGTATACTATAGATGTATGATCCCCGTTGAACGATATATTAATATTTTGAAATAGTTTATCAAAAATATAAGTCATCCAAATGATTTTATTGCAAAATGATATATTATTGAGGAAGTCATTGAATTCTATACCGACTATCTATCTGGTGTGGAAAGAATTGGTCTTCCAAAATCTCATGACCCTGGACATCATGTGGATGAAGGAATTTTTAGAAGAGATGTTTTCAAAATCAATATTATAAATTAGAAAGAATCCACCTTTACTTTTTTCATAATAGTTTGGTGGTTTCCCAATTTGTTGAAACCCGCAAAGAAATTCTAAATCATTTGAATCCATTAAGGGCTAAAAATGGATATCCAATAAACATAATAATATTTTTTTGGGAGTATATATCATTAAAAATTGAAGGTATTTCACCATGAAAAAACATTTGGACTCCTTAATCATCATTCCACCTCTACAGAACAAAAAAAATAGAATCCAAAAAAGTTGGATGAAATAGTGGCAGACCTGGCCAAATCACTTGGAAAAAAAATTACCGATGACAGACTCATTTTAATACAAACGATTCATGGGTAAAAATCTAAAATTTAATCATATAAAATATATTTTCATTGATTTCATTACATATTCCTTTTTTATGAAACATTGGATGCTTATTAGATTCAATTTGGATACTCTAAATATTTATTTCATGATTCACTACATGAATACCCAAAAACCTGACCACACATGATAGAGTTTTTCAATTTGTAACACACAACATATAATTTTTTAGAAATAAAAATCATGTTATATAATTTATATTATGTTTTAATAAGGATTATATTATGATAGGGAGGTGAATAAATATCATGAAAATCATGGCATGAGGATAAGCATTTCACAAAAGGATCCTGAAAAACTCTACAACTGGATAGGTATTGTGGTATATATAATAAAATTTCACTATCCAAACACATATAAAAACAAATTTTTTTTATCAATGTTTCTACAGTTTTCAAAATAAATAAATAGAAATGATTGTGGTTATTATTTTTGTAATTTTATGATAGAAATCATATTCCCTCAAGAAAATAGTATCCCCAATAGGTGTTTTTTATTATAATTACTATTTAGTTTAAAATATTTATTAATCCTTTTTGTGTTTATTTTTTTCTAGTACTATAATGACTATCAAAAAATACACATATTCACAAGATGGTATACATTTTCTTAGAAATGAATGGGTAGCATACCTGATCATATAATTTACAAAAATAACATGAATATGTGACTTCCATAGAAGTAATGAATTGTTTCATAATTATGTTTTATTTATTTATTTTTGTATTACACACATAAGAATTGATTTCTTATAAATTTGGGTTCCTTTATTTGAGTTGGAGTGGTTTGTTTGATGATTATCATGATCATGAGAGACTAGAATTCAAGGCTTTAACTGATATAATGAAAAAAAATAAAGAAATGGGTCAAGAATGTATACAACCATCATGAAAAAGTGAAATACTAATACTTATTTAATTAATTTTTCCATCATTTTAACTATTATTTTTAATTTATTTTCCCTAAAACTTTTATCTAATACTTATTTAGTTTTTTTCATAGATTTTTTAGGAAGTTGTATTTTTATTTCAACTATCTACATGAAGCCATATGAGAGATATTATGTTTCTTTCTACCAATGTTACCATTATTTTAATTGATTTTATTTGTCTAAATTTCAATAGTGCATATTGTTTTTATGTTCTTATCCAAAAAAACTATTCTCATTATTGAAATCTATAAGTGTGTTGGAATCTCTCATTTCCATTGTGGTGACTTCTCATGATATAATGGGAAAAGGGGGTTCCACTCCTCTTATTGTTTTCAACAATAAATAATGTTTTTCATATAAAAACATAAATTTTTTGAGACTTTGGGATGTGTAGGAATCAGTGGCATCCCAATCTGACAAATGGTGGGATCGGTATGACTCTAGGTGCATCTTTTTATTTAAAAATGGCATTAATTTTAGTAAAATAGACAAATGGTATACTGAAAACCAAAAAAACATATCAATATTGTTTTGATACTTTTGAAAAATAATACATATGTCATTTAGTATGTGTAGGAATCATCCGCACCTCAATCTAACACACGGTGTGACCGATATGACTCAAAGTGTCCATTATCAATTTAAAATCGATATTTTTTTCAAAATGTGTCACTCGCTAAAAACCAATAATATGCACTTGTTTTATATTGATAATTTTGGAAATCAATTATTAAATAATTTTAGACTTATAGGAATCAATCACATTCCAAACCGATACATGATGTGACCAGTATGAGTCAAAGTACATGTTTCGAGTATAAAATGACATTTTTGTAAAAAAGATAAGTGACATAAATAAAACTACTAAAATTCATTAATATTGTTTTGATAAATTAGTAAAACTATCCATGAGTCATTTTGGAAGTGAAATAATTAGTTTAACATCAACCTAACACATGGTGTGACCGGTATGACTCTAAGTCCGTATTTTTATTTAAAATTGATGTCAAATTTAGTAAAAAGTAAAATTGACCAACTCAAAATTGAGAAAACACTTTAAAATTATATTGATAATTTATGGAAATGATTGATATATCATTTGAGATGTGTAGGAATCAGTATAATATCAATCTAATTCATGGTGTGACTGATATGACTCCATGTGTTTCTTTTTATTTAAAATTTACATCAATTTTAGTAAAAGGAAAATTGTCCTACTCAAAACCAATCAAATAAATTCATATTGTTTTTATACTTTAGTAAAATGATCCATATGTCATTTTTGATGTGTTGGAATGAACCACACCTCAATTTAATGAATGTTGTGATTGATATAACTCCATGTGGGTATTTTTATTTTAAATTGACATTAATTTTAGTAAAAGGAACAAGTGACATACTAAAAATGAAGAAAACAAATTTGGATTGTTTTTATACTTTTGGAAAATGATCCATAAGTTATTTGGGATGTGTAAGAATCAAACAAACCTCAATATGATGCACAGTGTGACTGGTATGATTCCATCTGTAGCTTTTTTATTCAAAATTAACATCATTTTTAGTAAAAAGGAAAACCAACCTTCTCAAAACTGAGAAAATTAAATTATATTGTTTTGATACTTTAAGAAAACGATCCATAGGTCATTAGGACATGTATAAATCATCCCCACCTAAATATGATGCACTGTGTGACCGATATTACTCCAAGTATGTATTTTTATTTTAAATTGACATCAATTTTATCAAAAGGAAAAGGTGACATATTGAAAATATAGGAAATTCATTGGGAGTTTTTTTATACTTTATGAAAATAATAAATGAGTCATTTGGGATGTGTAAGAATCAACCATGCCTCAATCTAACACACAGTGTGACCCATATTACTCCAAGTGCATCTTTTTATTAAACATTGACATCAATTTTTGTAAAAATGAATACTTACCTACTCAAAACTGAGAAAAATGCATATAGATTGTTTTTATACTTTATTAAAATTATCCATATGTCAGTTGATATGTCTAGGAAATATTATCAACTCAATCTAACTCACGTTGTAAATGGTATGACTCCAAGTGAGTCTTTTTATTTAGAATATATATCAATTTAGTAAAAAGGAAAATTTTCTTACTCAAAAATGAGTAAATGAATTTGTATTGTTTTTATGCATTAGGTAAATGATACATAAGTCATTTTTTGATGTGTAGGAATCAATTGAACCTCAATATGATGCACAGTGTGACTAATATGACTCCAAGTGTGTCTTTTTATTTTAAATTGACATTAATTTTAGAAAAAGAAATAATTGATGTATAGTAAATTGAGAAAACACATTTAGATTATTTTGATACTTAAATAAAAAAATCCATGAGTCATTTGGGACATTTAAGAATCATATGCACCTTAATATGATGCACAATGTCACTAGTATGAATCCAAGTGTGTCTTCTTATTTAAAATTAACATCAATTTTGGTAAAAAGGGAAACTAACCTACTAAAAACTAAGAAAACGCATTCTGATTGTTTTGATACTTTATAAAAATGATCCAAAAGTCTTTTGGGACATGTATAAATCAACCTCACCTCAATATGATGCACGGTAAGATCCATGTGACTCTAAGTATATCTTTTTATTTAAAATTAACACCAATTTTCATTAAAATGATAGCTGAACAACTCAAAACCAATAAAATACATTCTTATTGTTTTCATATGTTAGAAAAATGATCCATTGGTCATTTTTGATGTGTAGGAATAAACTGAACCTCAATAAAACGCACGGTGTGACCGATATGACTCCAAGTGTGTATTTTTATTTTAAATTGATATTAATTTTAGACAAATGAATGACCAATGTAATGAAAACCAAGAAAATGAATTCTTATTGTTTTGATACATTAGAAAAACAATACATGATTCATTTGGGAAGTGTAAGAATCAATCAAATCCCAATCCGATATAGGATGTGGCCGGTATAACTCCAAATGTGTCTTTTTATGTAAAATTGACATCAATTTTAGGATAAAGGACAATTGACCTACTCAAAACCAAGAAAATGCATTCATGTTTTTTTTATACTTTAGATAAATGATCTATAAATCATTTGAGATGTGTAGAAATAAGTTTCACCAAAATCTGATGCATGGTGTGACAAGTATGAATTCAAGTGCAACTTTTTATTTAAAATTGATGTTAATTTTAGTAAAAAGGACAACTGACCTACTCAAAACTGAATAAATTCATTCATAGTGTTTTCATACTTTATGAAAATTATTCAAAGTCGTTTTTGAGGTGTAGGAATTTTACACACCTCAATCTAACACATGGTGTGACTGATTTGACTCAAAGTGTATACGTTTTTTTTAAATTGATATTAATTTGACAAAAAAGAACAAGTGATTTAATGAAAATTGATAAAATGAATTTGGATTATTTTAATACTTTAGTGAAATGATCTATAGTTCATTTTTTTCATTTAATAATCACCCACACCAAAATCCGACACACGTGTGACTAGTACGACTCAAAGTTCCTATTATCGGTTCAAAATTTACATTTTAGTTCAAAACTTGTGTAGCTCATTGAAAACTAATTAAATCCACTTTGATTGTCATAATAATTTAGATAAAAAATTAATAAGTCATTTGTGACATATAGTAGTAGTCTCACATCAAACCAACACACAATGTGACCTATATGAATCAAAGTGTGTGTTCCTAGTTTGAAATTACATTTTAGCAAAAAAACACAAGTAACATACTAAAAAATTATTAAATTCATTCATATTGTTTTTATACGTTAAAAAATGATCGATAAGACATTTTTGACGTATAGTACTTAGTCTCGCCTTAATCCCATGAATGGTGTGACCAGTATAACTTCAACAGTATATTTATTTAAAATTCAAATTAATTTTATTAAAAAGAAAAATTAACATACACAAAACATATAAAACATGTTTGAATTGTTTTGATACTTTAGAAAAATGATCCATACCTCATTTTTTATGTGTTGGACTCTACCACACATTAATACAATGCATGGTTTTACCAGTATAACTCTATGTGTGTCTTTTTATTTAAAGTTGAATTTTTTAATGTATTTTTAAATATTAATTTTTAATTTATTTATTTATAATATTATTAACATAAGATATTTTTTCTTATATAGGTGGATTTGTTTGCTCAGATTGAGGTAATTTGTTCAGCAACAGATACCATGGGAGGACCTTTTTAAAAGGGGATCACAGGTGCCAAAGATGATGAAACATTAATGTTTTTAAATATTTGTGGATAGTAATTGTAAATGTAATTATAAAAAAAATTGAAATTTATATAGTAGTGGTTTTTATATTCATGGTGTAAAATTTAATTCAATTAACACTAGTTAAAAAATTAGTTTTCATGGAAGGCTGATTTGGGAGACCACCAATTGGAAGTCTCTATTGATCTTATTAGTTAACGCAAAATGGAGGTTACTATAATTTTCCACCAACATGTCCTAAATTTTGTCGCCTTTCATCTAATTCACCCCTCTCCTCCCACATCGACGTCGATCCCCCCACCCCACCTGCTCTTTCATCCTTCCACTATCCACCATTCGGGATGAAATCCCTTTGACTTCCCAAGAGAGAACCATACGCCCTCGTGATGATGTCTATTATAAATCACTAGCATTCTCAATTTGTGTCCCCAATGGCATTTGACACACCATAATTCCATCCACTGAAGCCTCGTCGAGCCCATGTTTTTCCCTCCACTATGCGTCCCCACGGTGATGCTGCCTGCATATGCCAATCATGCCCAATTTTTGATCTCCATCCACTAAAATGGTTCCAATAGTTTCCTACTTATTCCAATTTAAGGGTTTGATACTTACTTTTCACTATTTTTTATTTCATTTCCCATAGTTGAATTAGGGATTTTCATACCTGGTTTTTTCTGAGAAGCCTTTGAGTTGTTCAAAGCAGCATCACCTAATCCCTAATCCTAAAATTTTTGGTACCCTTTATTTTCTACATTTTTTGTCATTAATCAAATTTATACTTAATTTTAACCATTTTTTATTTCATAACATGTAGTTACATTAGGGTTTTTCATACCTGATTTTGACTTTGAAGACATGATGTTGTTCAAAGCAGCATCACCAAATCCCTAATCCTCGGACTTTTCATAAAACAAAAATTATATTTTTTATCAATTTTTACAATTCATAATATAATGTATTTCATTAATAAATATTGATCTTTAATGGTTTTTCATGCCATAATGATTGGTGATTGAGTGCGTAATCTTGGTCACCTCTTCACAGTAATGTACTCCCCTAAATAGTCTTCTATTTTGATCTTATATTTCATATATGTTTCAATTTATCTACCTTATCAAAAAAACAAGTAGGAAATCCATTATATTTCATCAAAAATCATTATCAATGTTCATCCTCTACTCCTTGCATATTTTGAGTTGTTTGATGGCTCATTCAACTCTTATCCTAAAAGGAATCCATCACTGAAAACTCATGTTTGGTAAGATGTTCTACCTTTTCCTTTTTCAATTTATAATTTATTTTAGATATTTGAATAGGTCTTCCTTATGACTATTAAATCGTTGATTTTTTTGTAAGGGATTAGTTAGTTCATGTAAGCTCGTAAGTCAAATTTCTTTTTTAATCAGTGAATACACCATTCTGAATTGATTTATACAATATATACAAGCTGTTATATCATCCAGATTGTGGGTAGTTATTTTAAAATTATGATTCTCATAGAAACTAATATTCATCCATTTGGATAATTCACTACTAATTCAAAATCTTCTTGTCACATGAATTAGTCAAAATGAAGACTTATAGTCATAAGTATTGAACACCCCTAGATCAAATCATGATCCTATTTTTAAAGGATGTAATAATTTAATGACTCTAATGCTATATCTATGAATAAATGTTGGAAATTTTAATAAATGTTTCTTAATTTGGATCATATGATACAAGACCCACAAAAATTAATTCTTCCTCAGTTACATCACTATTTTACATTATAATCTACTCATTTTTTGGATATTCAACTCATTCATAATAACAATTTCATCTTTTTTTGATAATGTTTACAAGTATCCTTTTATAGAATTTGTATTCATTTCAAATGGATGAATAAACATGTAAAATAACTTCCTTCCTATAATAATTAAACCTCATATGCTTATCCTTGTAGATAATAACACATTTACTTCTAGAAACTTATAATTACTCGAGGGTTGGATTATATTTGTAAAACCCCTCATAGAGGGTATTCCTTTTATTTGTACAGTATAAGGATCTACTGGATATATAAACTGATTTAAGAACTAAATCCTACATATATGTCTCTAGTTGAATCATTTCAAAGATCAATTTCAATGTCGTAATATTGATGATACAATTATTTATTTTATTAACTCTTTTTTTATAGATTTCCTACGGCTGTAACAATATTTCATATCCCATTCTTCTCAAAGTTATCTTCTACTAGAGTATAGGTATACATAATTCCATTTTGGGCCTATAATATTTTTATTTTTTCCCGTAAAATTTTTACACTAATATCTATTAAAGTTTAATGCACCTAGACATGTCATATTTAGGAGAAAAAACCACTACCACTTCAATCATATTGTAGTTTTCAATAAATAATAAATAGTAGATTTCTCAACCATAGATTTTGGTGTCATTAGAGAAACATGCATAAATAATTTTGACTTCTTATTTTTTGGCTTTTATATTTTTCAATCAATAATTTTTTTGACTACTGTATCATATATTTACATGATCATGAGTAAGCATAGGGATATCTCAAGAATTTCATTTTATACCAACTTATCCAAATATATTTGATTCATATGGCAAAGTTCCTTTTAAAATCACATATAAAGCTTATCCTCATCCTCCATGAGTATCTTATACATAGAAAGAGACATAATAATGCATTTAATATATAGAATAAAAAATTAAATAGAAGTATTGAGCTTCCTTAGCCCTCAAAACATTTCTCTACATGATCCTTTTCCAAATCAATTTCCATAATTATAGGTAAATTCATATTTTTACCAAATAATTACATTCTAACATGGATGGTAATACCTTCAATTACATATTGGGTGGATTTTTCATAGATAGTTTAAAAACTGATATATCTTCACCCAATTCTTCCTTAAACATACTTGTTTTCGGTCTCCATTTTCTCCCTTATAATTGACTCTCATGATTCTAAAATGCCCTGAGTTGGTGTTCATCTGCCTCATATCTGTCAGCTAGTTTGATAGTCCATTTAGACTACCTAAAATTCCATATTCCTGGTCTACTACACACAACAAAGAATATTCATCCAACCCTATTGTATGTTCTAATTCATGAAATACATTGATAATATATTTTTCATCAACAAAATGATAGGTACAGTTACAATAGGGTATCTCAATAAATGATTCTCTGGTATGTAGAAATTGACTTCCTAGAACAATTAGGACTTATTTATCCATATATATATTTAAAAATTAAAATTTTAAGGATGAATTTTGTGAATTCCTAGACCTGGATACCTCTTAATAGGTTCCCTGAGCCCGGTGGGCCACATGGTCTCAAGCTCATCTCCCCAAATTCTAGAGGTTTCCAACTAGCAGCGAGGGCCTAGGGTGTCTCTATGGTAAGAATATGAATTTATTAAAAAAGTGTATCATAGAAGATAAATATAAACACAGGTAAATATAGGAATAAATACAAGTAAATAGAAGTCACAATGGAAAATAGAGACAAAAGTAACAATAAATGAAATAACTAAAATAACATACAAGCATACAACAACTGATGATGATATGTCATGTTTCTAGAAAACTAGAAAACATGGATAAAATACAAGAGTCATAACATTTTTCAAAAATTATAAAGTAAATTAATGACTCTGCAAAGAATCATGAGCTTTATCTCGGTCACCTGCTATTAAGCACCATCCTAAACAACAATAAATCAAATGTTTAAAGATGTGTGCTTCCCTTTATCAATGCCAACATTCGTGTAATCTATTATGGTTACCAAATAGCACCCATAAAGGGTATGAGATGTATCTCAATGGTCCACCACCAAAGGTGTCTATAATATCCATCCCATGTAATAGAAATGTAACAGTGTGAAAGAATTCATATATAAAGTAACTCAGTGCAATGTAACTAAATACCCAAGTTCCTGTTTAGACCTCTACTGGAATCTGAACATAACGAGTCTATTAATTGATTATTACCAGTTTATCAATAAGTCACATCATATAAATAGTGAAGGTTCCAAGTTATGACATGTCAAACTATAATGACATTTAATAATGAAGTTACAATGTAAAAAAAGGCAACATAGGCCTCAAGGGTCTCCAAATCAGTAAGCCTAACTAAGGGTAAGAGTGTAATCCAAGGAGCATATTCCAAGATATTCCACAATAAGGTGCCAATTGAATCAAAGGTGATCATACAAGGTAAAATAGGTCTAAGAAGTGACAAGGACCTACTTGTTCTAACCGTGGAACCTACATGTCAATGTTGGATCCGAGGAGTGTATCTAGGGAATCCTTTAATAATATGTGATGGATCCTATAGTGTAATACTGAGCCTCCAAGAATAGACAAAAATCAAGATCTAGGTGGGTCTCAACCTAATAAAGTCATATCCTTGAATCGGAATGGGGTTCTCAAGTGCTCAAGGAATTACCCGATAAGAATCCAAGGCAATCTCAAGTTAGGACATTCCAATTTGCTAAAGAAGTCATGTAATATTTCATTTTGATCAAGAATTTCCATTCATTTGTGTGATGAGGTCAATTATCATGCAACCTTTTAATCAAGTCAAAATTAATCAGTAAGTCCATTTGGTTCAATCCTTCCATTTAATTAGTGTGACAAGGATAAGTAGCTTGAAATCTTTATTAATTAAATTTAAGGCTTATTCAATAATTGCAGTTCATTACGCTACCTTCCATTGATGTGGAGAGGGGTTCTATGAAAATGCAACATATTAATCACTCACATTTAATTTGGTCAAGTTATATATATAGTATACTAGAAATTTTCCATTTCACATTTAATTATCAATATGAAGAACTTACCTTAGGAAGGTCAAGTGGTAAAAATACATGGTACTTTCCATTATGAAATTCATAATTAAATCATTCCTTTTAATAAAGGAAATTTTACCCTTTGAAAGGTCAATCTAAGTCACACCCAAAGAGTGGATCAAACATGTAAAATACTAAAAACCTAATTGTGTTATAACATACTACATGGGATGGATGGAGCAGTGGGAATAACCCCCAATAATTAATCACATATACATAAATATCATAACCATACAATCCTAATGATTATAAGCATAGAATATGAATTCAACAAATAGCACACGATGAAATTGTTGGGACCCACACAATAATTCCAAAATCAATGAACTTGAGCGATGAGTTATAGATCAACCACATTTGGATTGTATGACTCTATTCCTATGGTATAGGCCCTATATTTGGCTCAGATTGGAGTAGATCAAAAAAATATAAAAAATTCTCACACCTCAAAAACTAGGTCAAGAGAAAGAGACAAGGATAAAGGATTAAACAGACTCAAGTACTTACTGTTTCGCATACATCATGATGAATGAAAGCTGGATCGGATTATAGATGAATGAGATCTTTTGATCCCTATGTTTTTTCATGAAAAAATCCAAAATGACATAAAAATAGGTTAATCCAACTAGATCTCGTATTAAGGAAGAATAGATGGTTTAATTAGATCATTAAGGAAAAAATAGACATTTTACCCAGAAAAATATTATGTGCACAGTTTGTATGCACGGTTTTACAAACTATGTGTAAACCATGCATGGGTATCTGGGAAGAAGTGTCACTCATGGTCATGTGAAAACCATGCAATTTGGTTCTATTCAGAAATTTCCATCTTCACAATTATCCAAATTGTGCACCAATTGTGTGTTAACCATGCAACATAGCCTATTTTTTTAAAAAAAAGAAGGGTTTCGGGCTCCAAAAAAGCCCTGGAAACCCTTAATACCTTTTATAACCTATTAAGAATCCATATTGAGTCCAAAATAAAAAATTATATTGTAATTTAAAGGATTCATATCAGAGTGAAAAACTGGGTTCTTACCATCTTCTCCCCTTACAGGATCTTATCTCGGAGTTCACATTCCAAGGGTAGAGAAAAATTGTATGAGAAAAACTCTAGCCATTGGTCACATACATTAGCCTCCCACTCCCAAGTCTCATATTACATAGGGTCATACTGCCATACCACTCATACTAAAGGGATAGACCAGACTCAGAGTACATTCATACTTTGGTCGATGATGCATACTGGATACTCCTCAAATGTAGTATCAGCATCAAGCTCAACATCATCAGGATCTAGGGTGTGAGATGGGTCAGCAAGATACTGGTGAAGTTGTGAACCATGGAATACATCATTCATGGAACGGTACCTCTGAGTTAGTATCAACAAATAGGTTACCATCCCGACTCTCTCTAGGATCTCAAAAAACCTACATAATGAGGTGATATATTACCTTGCTTCTGTAACCATCTATTCCCTAGCCTGGGTGACAACCAAAGAAAAACATAATCCCAAACTTCAACCTCTAGAGGTTTTCAATGGTGATTGGCATAACATATTCTTCTAGAAAGGGAAATAGTCATATATTTTCTGATCAACTGAGCCTACTCGAAAGTCTCCTGAATAAGAGGAGGACCCATTAGGGATGTCTCTCCTACCTCTAGCCAGAAGAGGGATGAATACCATGGACTACCATATCAGTAATCAAATGGATCCATCTGATCTATCACAAGAAAGATGTTATATAGGTGAACTCGATGAGAGGGGTATGCTTCCCCCATGAACTGTTTAAATAAAGGACACGTTATCAAAGCATATTCCCTAGAACCTATACTGTCCATTCTGATTTTCCATGAGTCTGAGGGTGAAAATTTGTTCTTAGAAGCACCTGTGTTCCCATATCCTTCTGTAATCCCTTCCAGAACTATGTTGTGAAATAAGCATCCCTATCTAAAATGATAGAATGTGGAACCCCATGTAGTCATATGATCTCACAGACATATAGTCTTCTAATCTCATCAATTAATAAGGTCTATTAAATGGGTATTAAGTGGGGTTATTTTGTTAGTCAGTCAATGAATACCCATATAGCATCGCTACCCCTCAAATACCATGGTAATCTGACTAAACAATCGATAGCAACATCTTCCCATTTCCATTTCGGGACTGGAAGCAGCTGTAATTGGCCTGCAGGTCTCTAGTACCCCACCTTCACCTGCTGATTGGTGGAACACATAGTGATAAATCCTATTATCTTATTTTTTATCCTAGGCCACCAATACGGGTGTCGCATGTCTCAATACATCTTTGATATTCCTATATGAACATCCCACTAAGAGGTGTGGGAATCTTTCATCAACTCCTCTATCACATCTGAAGGGACCCAAACACATCCAAGGATATGTGGGATTTTGTTTCTATCTACAAAATAATTTAGATGTGGGTTATGTCATGATATACTCTCATGGAGTACCAAGCCTTCAGGATCAAAAAACTTCTTACTCTTCACCTTCTCAAGGAGGGAATAGGTGACTACTAAAGATGATAGATAAGGCTACTTGATACTATCATGAAACTCTAGATCAAGTTTGTGTATCAGGTAATTTCTCTCATGAGGCCTCAACTACCGAGATCCATATTCAATGACTCTATCTTCTTGCATCAGCACTACTCCTAGGACAATGCCTGATGCCTCATAGAATATGGTATAAACTACACCTGCATGGGAATAATTTGAATAGGTGTTGAGACAAGCCTCCTCTTCATCTCCTAAAAGGATTTTTCACACACTTCTGACCAAAGGAACTTGACACCCTTCATTGTAAAGCTAGTAAGAGGTGAAACAGGGCTTGAAGAATCTTGTTTGAAATTCCTATAATATCCATCCAACCCTAAGAAACTCCATATATCAAACACATTATCCATATTCTCCTAGTAAACTATAGTACCAACCTTTTCATGGTCAATAGATACTCCTGATTCTGATATTATGTGACCCAAGAAGTGAACTTTTTTGATCTAGAAGTGGAAGTTAGAAGTCATGGCATAAATATGATTCTCTCTCAGGTTACTATAAATGATCTAAAGATGATTTGAAAGTTATCTATGAGTGTGATAATACTCCAAGATTTATTCCACAAAGAACAGGACAAAAGAGTTCAAATAGGGGTGGAAACCCCTATTCATTAGAGCCATGAAAACGAAGGGTTTGTTCGTAAGGCCGAATGACTTAACAATGTACTCATATAGACTATACCTATAACTGAATGTTGTATGAGGTATATTTTATTTCCTAACTCACACCTGATGATAACCAGATCTCATGTCGATCTTGTAAAGGACCTTTTCTCCTCTGAGTTGTTCTAAGAGATCATCTATTCGAGGTAGTGGATATCGGTTCTTGACAGTAAGCTGATTCAACATTTTTTAATCCATGAATATATGTAAGGTTCTATCAGCCTTCTTGGAAAGAAGAATGGGAGAACCCCAAGTGGATGTAATGGGCTCTATAAAACCTTTGGAATATAAATCATCTAACTTCTACTTGATCTACAAAATCTTTGTAGGTACCATCCTTTATGGAGGAATATAAATTAGAGATACTCTTAGAATATGGTCGATTATAAAGTCTACCTCTCTCAAAAAGGGTGAGATAGAAAAAAATTTTGGAAAGCATGTCCCTGAAATGATCCACTATTGGAGGGAAATAAACTTGACTTAATTATTGATCCTCTATGAAGAGATTTTCAATCTGGGTTGTCAATCTACCTAGAACATGATGTTTTGGTCTAGCTCTACCAGCCTATACATCCCACTCACCCTTATGTAGATAACTTCTACCCTATTCTGACATGAACGATACCCTGTAGAAATAGTAGTCTATAAAATCCTGATACTAACCCAAATAATCCATCCAAATAATTACATTGAATCCTATCATCTCAAGAACAAAAAGGTTCCATAAGAAAGGGTAACTTCTTACCTCATAGGGGAAATCCCTACTCTAGCATATTCCCTTTTTTCATACCCCTAATTCCATATATAGGGTCATTACATCATAGTAATATTGTATCTCTAATCTGAAAATTTCCATGATAGATATAGAGATAAAAGATTTTGAATCACCTATATCAAATAAAGAAGATACTATCATAGATACCATAAGAATAGCACCTTGTACTGTAGATGGTCTTGCATCCTGATCCACAGGTATTGGTTGAAGTACATGAACCTTACCTGATCCACGACCATGTGAAAAATATGGACTACCATGATCATAACTGATCTGATGGTGCTTTTAGTGATTAATGATACGACTACCATGACCATGAACTCCTCTTTGGTCGAACATAGCAGTGTTATTCCCACTCCTTGTTTGACATGGCATAAAATAACCCACTCCTGGATGTAGAGATGAAATGGATCCTTTTCCACTCAAATCTAGTGGAAATATCCTTCAAAAATGTTAGAGATTCCCCATACGACCATAAGTATGACACTCCATTGGCTCCCTATCACAATGAGGATTCAGTTTCCCTCGTCATCCACTTTGATGACACACTTTGGATTAATTGAAATGGGTACTCTGGTTGTCACTCCCCTAATGAGAAACCTTGAGAAAATTTTTCCTACCACTGGAAGAAATATAGGTCGTACACAAAATTGATCCTTTAAACATGGTACTATGGCCATCCCTCATGTTATAATCAGTGATATGAGCATTATTGACTATTTTAGAGATGGTAGGTAGGAAAAATACATTCACCTATGTATGGATGGCATACTAAATCCCATCTTCGAAACATCTAGCATGTGAAAGCTCACCACTAGCTATAAGTGGTAAAAAGCACTATAACTCTATGAAATGTTATAAATACTCTATAAGTGACATAGAACTCAGATCAAGATGCCTAAAATATCTAGTTCAATCAACTCTCAACATTTGAGGAAAGAAATGATCATAAAAGGCAGACTGGAAATCAACCCATAACATGCCCTGATGATGACCAGCCTGGGTAATTACATCCCACCAGTTCTTGACTGAATCCTAAAGCATATATGTAGAAATATTAACCCTCTACTCTGAAGTCATCTCTAGATGCTCAAAGATAAATAGGATAACTTCTAGCCAAGACTCAATAGCCTGTATATTGCCATCCCCTAAAAAGGTAGGAGGATGCTGCTGCTGGAACTCACGAGTCAGATCATCCATCATAGGTGCAAGCTGTGGAGCACCATGCATGGACTGCATCAGAAATAGGTAACTATCACAAACTTGGGAATTAGTACTCATATTACATACAGTAGGTGGTGCCTTGAGTGGCACTCCAAGAGGTAAGAGTGGTGGCTTTGGGACCACCACATATAGAGCATGTTCATCCCCACCCTCTTGGTGTATGATATGAGGATTTCATAGCGGAATTAGTCTAAAAATGACAAGAACACACCTCAGAACAAACTTATGCAGAAATATATCATCACTAGCAGAAGTTGAACGTAAGAAAAATCACTACACTAGAAATACTACCCCAACTACCTTCTTAGACAACCATGTATCAGTAAGTGCTCAAGTATAAGTTTCATTTGATTTTACATTTAATTTCTAGGTTCACTCCTTTACCTTCATAAATATGAAAAAGCGGGATAAGGATGTACAACCAATTCATTTTATATGTCATGATTCACTTTATAATGGATATTCATTTCTGATTATCAGTGCCCATGCACCTTATCACTAGAAATGACACCCATTTATTTATAGCATAATGGATCAACTTGGTAAATTACTCATCCCAACCCATGAGGGCCCATACACCTCATGAATTGAGACATGAAATCTCTCAATCACATTAAAAATTAATACACGTACATCCTAACTATCACAACATCACTCAACAATCATAGGAATATCAAGCAATGAAAAGAAGCAAAATTCACCTATATGGAATAACAATATGCATGACATGTGAATTCCAGGTGCCTAATATGATGAATGTAATAATTATCCTTGCCCTTGTATCATTGATACAAGTATTAAAGAAAATACTCAAATAGTGTAATAATCAACAACACCACACATCATGTGCATCACCCAATGGTGAAATATTTTCAACAGTAATAGGAAAAAATAGAACAATAATTATGTTTCAATAAACTTGGATTTTACCCCAAACATGGGTACGTGATGCCCAAGAATGACTTATGACCAAGTCCCAAGCATTCCTAATCTTCAATCTATTGTCTACAAACAGTAAATAAATAAAAGAAACTTCCTTTGATACCACTTTGTGACGTACAGGACCCAGATGCTACTCAATAGGTGCCCCGAGCCCGATGGGCCATATGGCCTCAAGCGCATCTCCCCAAACACCATAGGCTACCGACTAGCATGGAGGGCCTAGGGTGTTTCCATGGGAAGACTATTCCCTCGTTAGAAAAGTGTATCACAATAGATAAATATAAATAGAGGTAAATAGGGGAAGCAATACAAGTAAACAAAATGATCAATGAAAAATAGAGACAATAGTAACAAAAACTAAAATAACTGGAATAACATACAAGCATACAAAAACTGATGATGATATGTCAGGTCATTAGAATACTATAAAACATGGATAAAATATAGCATTTATAACATGTTTCACAAATTATAAAAGGAAATAAATTACTATCCCAAGCATCCTGATCTCTGGCTCAGTCATTTTCTATCCTGATCCATCTTAATCAGCAATAAATCAAGTGTTTGAAGCGATATGCTTCCCTTTTTCAACCCCTGATTCTTGTAATCTACTCTGGGTACCAAACATCGCCCAAAGATGGTGTGAGATAAGTCTTAGTAGTTCACCACCAATATTTTCTATAACATTTGACCCAAGAAATAGAAATGTTACAGTGTGGAAACATGCATATATAAAGTAAATATGTGAAATGTAACTAAATACCCAAGTACCTGCTTTATACCTTGGAAAGCATCTGAACATAACCAGTCCATTAATTTATTATTAACAGTTTATAAATAAGTCACATGTTAATAATAGTGAAAGTTCCAAGTTATGAAAAGGAAACATGAAATGATATTTAATAATGAAGTTCCAAGGTAATAACCAAGGCAACACAGACCTCAAGGGTCTCCGAATCAGTAATAACTATTTCCTAGATGAGGGTAAGAGTGTAATACAAGGATCATATTCCAAGGAATTCGAAAATAAGATTCCTACTAAATCCAAGGTGATCATCCAAGGTAAAATGAGGCTAAGAAGAGATAGGGCCCTGTGGGCTATAACTACAGAACCTAATTATCAATGCTGGATCCCAGGAGTGTATCCAAGGAATCCTTTAATACTATGTGATAGATTGTATAGTGTCATACCAAGAATCCAATAATAGATAAGGATCGGGATCTAGGTGGGTCTCAAATTAAGAAAGATGTATCCTTGAATCGGAATGGGATTCCTGAGTTCTCAAGGCGTTCCCCAATATCCAAGGTGAAGTCGAGTCAGGTCATACCTATTTTCTAAAGAAGTCATGTAATATTTCATTTTGTTCAAGCCTTTCTTTTCATTAGTGTGATAAGTTCAAGTATCATGAAACCTTTTAATCGAGTCATAATTTATCATTAAGTCCGTTTGGGTCAAGCCTTCTCATTCATTAGTCTGAAAAGGCCATGTTTCATGAAACCTTTATTAATTCCATTTAAGGCATATTAAATAGTTAAGGTTCATTATTTTACCTTCCATTAAGGTATTAAGGGGTTCTATAGACATGAATCCTATTAATCATTCACATTTAATCCGGTCAATTCATATACTTATTATACTTTCCAATTTATATTTCATATTTAATTATCAATATCAAGCACTGACCTTAGGCGGGTCAAGTCTTAAAAATACATGGTACTTTATATTATAAAATTAATAATTAAATAAATCCATTTAGTATTGAATATATTACCCTTATAATGTTCAAGTCAAGTCACACCCGAATGGTGGATCAAATGTGTTAAATACTAAAAACTCAATAATGGCATAACATCCTATATGGGATGGATAGATTTTTTGTCATAAACACCATCAATTAATCACTTATATGGAAAGATAATAACGATATAGTTCTAATTATTATAATCATGGAATATAAATTCAATAAACAACACCTGATGAAATCGATGGGCCCCACATGATAATTCTAAAATCAACAAACATGATGGATGAGTTATAAACCACCCACCTTAGGCTTGTACGACTCTCCTCCTCCGGTATTGGCCCTTGATTTGGATCAGATCAGAGTAGATCTATGAAAAGAGGATAAATTCTCACACCTTGATAACTAGGTTGAAAGCAATAGAGAAGGATAAACTCTCAAACGGACTCAAGTACTTACTACTACGCATCCAACATGACAAACCAAAGCTCGTTCAGATCCCAGATGAAGGAGATATCTCGATCCCTATGCTAGGCCTTCAAAATCTAAAAAATAATAGAAAAATAGGTTAATCCCACTATAAATCATATTAGGTAAGAATAGGTGTCTTAATTAGATCATTAAGGTAAAATAGACATTTTACCCAAAAAAATTGCTTGTGCACGGTTTGTCAGCACGATTAAAAAAATCATGCACAAACCGTGCACAGGTACCTGGGAAGAAGGGGAACTCACATGGTTAGGTTTCATGACCATGAGAAAACCATGTGATTTGGTTTTGTCTAGAAATTTCTTTCTGCACGGTTAGCCAAATTGTGCGCCAACCATGCGCTAACCGTGCGATATGGCTAGTTTTCCCAAAAAAATGAGTTTTTGGCTCCGAAAAATCCCCATACACTCTTAAGACCTTTTAGAACCCTTAAAAAATCCATATTAAGCCCAAAATAAAGAATTTGACCAAAATTTAAAGGATCTATAACTGATTAAATAACCAGGCTCTTAAAAATTTACCTCACATCAATCACCAGTTTGTCATTAATAACTCTATATGTAGAGGTGATGGATTTATCTACAAATCCTAATGCAGTGGTTGTAAGGTTTAGCTTACTGATAACTAGAATATTATAAAAAACCAATGGATTTGTGTTTACAATTCATCCTAAGTATATAAAATCTATAAATTTTCTCTTTACATAAAATTCATAAATTAATTTTACACTCCCTCAACCCTTGAGTTTTTATGGAATTTTTCCCGGATTGAAGAAATTCTATTCTTATAATAGTGGTGAAGAGGAAAACTCTTTTAGATTACTCTTATAAGAAATGATGATTTTTAGAAATCGTGAATAACAAGGCTATTTATGTAATATTGGATTTCTCACCTCTTCTCTTCTTAATCGACAGCAATGGGTTTAATTTTTTTGATGATGGATATGGCTGGTGTTCTTCTCGACCCATCAATCCTTATTAAAATTTCATAATTGAAAACATGTTTTTAATTTCTGTTTTCTCTATGAATTCTAATATTACCATGTATTCCATATTAGATTCACCTTTTGGACACTTCTGTTTTAATTTTTATGGATAAATAATCACATAGTGATAAAGCCGTCATAATAAAAACAATAGACAATAAATGTAAATTGAGTAAATAAAATTCCTCTCATTAGGTTTTCACTTTATTCATCTTTAAAATATCACTTAGTAATGAATCAAAAAAAATTTCACTAGTACGTACTTCCTAATGATTATTTTCCATATTTAGAATATGGTCAATTAAACGGTTGGGAAAAGGAGGTTATCTTCAATGATGATAGGTTTTCCACTTGGAATCCTTCCAAGAAACATACACCAGTGGATATATTCTACTAGAATGAGAATTGAAGGATCGAACTAGGGTTAGGGCCTTCATGATGGCTTCCCAGCTAGAAATCCATAGTCGTATTAGCATGGAAGTGTCAGTGTTGTCCAAATTTTTTAAAAAATCAGTTATATCAATAAATGAAGAGCCCAATTCCAAATTTTCTAAACTTTTAAAGTGTTTTTGGGGTCGACGGTAACTCATGTAAGTGGATATGAATTTATCAACGCTCAATAAATCCTTGATTTTTAGTCATTACCTTACATATTGAGTATAAGTGGGATCAATCCATTCTCTCCAAATATCCATGAGGTGAAGAGAAAGTTGAATTAACATAACCAGTTTATGCATATACCATATACATTCCCCATTAGAACCATTACTCGTAATGTAATGGGGGATCTCAAAGGGTGATCCTATATGATATCCCTAAGATAGGGTATCCTTCCAGCTATGATTGATGGAGAAGTTATCTGCAAAAGGCATATGCCATGCAGGTTTGGATTGAAATTCATTTTCATTCAAAAGAAATGCCTTACTCCTCCCTCTAATGTATGATTCAGGAAACATCCAATTGTAGGATGACATTTATAGTGAAGATTGGCACAGGAAGAGATAGGAACACAAGTGAATTTTTCCCATGTTGACACTGTCATAGGGATCACAATCGATTACTTCAAGACTTGGATATGGTCATACCCTGATAGGAAATTGGGTGAGCTAGTTCCCAATTTCAAAGGCCCATTATAAATTAAAAACGAAGATGAGTAATAATAACTAGTGGAGGTGAAAAGGCCTAGAAAGAGGCTTTATCAACAACTAGTAGGAGATGATAGTCCTAGGAAGAGGGTCTCTTTAAAGGGGTGGTCATTATCTTGAATTCAAAGAAAAAGTTGAAGTGGATAAGTGAATCACATTTAGAGAGAAGAATGACCGCCTTCCCTCGATTCCCACCAATTACAATTTTACAAGATCCTAGAGGGAGTGGGATGCATGGAGAAAACCCTTATCTATCAAGGATGTCTAGGATGTCCTTTAGTGGATGAACATTATTCTGAACAGGTTCATCCAGGTCACAGTTCCCTTTGTTATTTCTTAAAAAGATGATCCTCACACATTTTAATCTTACATTAAATATTTAGAGGTCATCATCCATTTACTAAAGTATATACTTTTTATTTTGATCATTTATCTAAATTATCAGGTCTTAAAACAAGTAGTGAGGATGGTGAAAAAAACAAAACTCATCTCAAAAAGAGGTAAATAAAATTTTCCTCTTTGGGTATATTTCTCTAGCATCGGCATCGTCATCTCGTTATCTATTTATTTGGCTATCGAAAGGGTTAGAAAGAGTTACATAACCTCTTATGTCACCATCATATAACATTAATGATAAAATAGATGCCTTAGGTTCCTGTTCAAATCTGAAGAATGATGAGAAAGAGGGATCTCTGGGTTTGATAGAGAATATATAGGTTTTGATCTCTAATCTCTAATACCTATTAACAATGCTTCTCCAACTCGCTCCCTCTAGAATTTTGATGGTTGAGTACATCTATAAGAATAAGGAAGGAATGTCCTTGGAAATTTGAATTCACTAAATACCATAAGGTAAATATCACATTTACCCTTGCACATTTTTCTTTAAAGTTATTTCATTGATGACACACTAAATTGTGTATATATCATCAAAATATCTATGAATATAAAGATGATAACACCATATGGTATTAAGGTTTTTTCACCTCCTACAGATAATTCTAATGAAGAAATAATGGGTAGGGTTCAATAAGGGTTCAACTTGAACCTTGATTTTAATATTTAAACAGTTGATCCTATTGATAGAGGGGGGCCAGGTATGATGACCGAACTCAATTATGATGTTTTTTAATAGCTAATGACACAATAATAAAACCTATTTTTTGGTGTCTTTATCACTATTTATGCATCAATAATAGGATTTTGATTTTCATTTATCTCAATAATTAATAATGATGTTAGTTATTGTGGTTTTTCATCAACTACTACTTCTATTTTCTTTTATTCCAACTCAACCATTAATTTATATTTTCCTTTAGAATACTACACATGTGATTTTTAAAGGTTAGATGACCTTTAAAAAGGTACGTATGGGGGTAAAAACCAACTAAAAGGCATCTAAATTCTATGAAATCATATGAAAAAAACTTTAGAGTGAATTTTCAAATGCTCAATCACACATAACATTAATATGATCCATCATTTTTACTGGAGGACTAAAAATGCACTTTTAGTGTCATAAAACCCAAAAACGTGTGTTTAATAGCCATATCCATTGAAAACAACATTTAAATGACTTGAAATCATATAATAACCATATTATTATTATTTTTAATGTGTATGAGGAGAAAAATATCAATCGGATCTATGGGCTTCCTGGAATGACTGAATATTTAGATTTTAAAGGTTTGACGCTCTTTAAAAAGGAGTGTCTGGGGGGTCAAAACCAACCGAACGATATCCAAATGCTAGAAAATCATAATAAAATAACTATAGAGTGAATTTTAAAATGGTCGGGTTGATAGAATGTCAATCCAAAATGTGATTTGGCCGAGAAGACTAAAAATGCACAATTAGTGTCATAAAACACCAAAACACGTGCTTAATAGTTATATCCATAGAAAATTATCTCATAATAACTTGAAATCATAGGAAAACTATCTTATTATTATTTTTGATTTGTATGAGGAGTTTACGCGTCAATTGGATGTATGTTCTTCCCAGACAGATAGAATATGCAGTTTTTAAATGTTTGACACCCTTTAAAACACACGGGGGGACTAACCAAACAACTTATGAATGTTGTGAAATCATATGAAAACAATCGTATTGTTAATTTTGAAATAGTTCAGAAGACAGAAGACACTACATCAATCGGAGCTCTCATTTGCACGAGATGATAGAAAACATACTTTTAGTGTTATAAAACACTAAAACGTTTGTTCAACGGTCAAATATATTGAAAGAGAACACATAATGACTTTATATCATAGTAAAAATGTATAATTATTATTCTTTATGTGTACAAGTAGGAAACATGTCAATCAGACAAGTGGTCTTCCCAAAATGACCAAATTTGTAGTTTTTTAAGGTATGACGCCCTTTAAAAAGATGTGTTTAGGGGTCAAAAGAAACTAAAAGAAATATAAATTTTATAAAATAATATATTAACAACTGTAGATTGAATTTTTAAATGGTTTATTAGATGATATGTCAATCTGAGCTGTAAGTTTCTTGGAAGGACTGAAAAAATGTACTTTTAGTGTCATAAAACACAAAAACACACCTTTAATAATAAATTACTTCGAAAATGACCCTATAATGATGTAAAATTATATGAAAACTATCAAATTATTTTTTTATGTGTATAAGGATACGACTTGTTAATCGAATGTCCAGGTTGTCCAAAATGACCAAATATACATTTTTTTAATTGTTTGACACCCTTTAAAGACACTCAGGGGGTAAAAACCAATCTAAAAACTACTAAATGTTATAAAATTGGACAAAAACTGTAGAGTGAATTTTGAAATGTTTGAGTAGATGGTATGTCAATCGAAAGATTAATTTTCCTAAGATGACGGAAAATTCACATTTAGTGTCATAAAACACCAAATCATCAATTTAATGGGAAGATATATAGAAAAAGGACTCATAATGACATTAAATCACATAAAAACCATATTATTATTTTTAATGATGTGTATAAGTAGACAAAATGTTAATAGGATGAGCGGTCTACCCAAAACGGCTGAATATGACATTTTCAAAGGTTTAACACCCTTTAAAAATGTGAATCTAGGGGTCAAATCCACTCAAACAACATTAGAATTCCATGAAATCAGAATACAACAACTGTGTAGTGAATTTTTAAATGATTGAGTAAAATAAATTTCAATCCAAGATGGTGTTTTCCTAGGAGGATTGAAAACACACTTTTGGTGTCACAAAACACAAAAACACGCATTTAATAGTCGTATCTATAGAAAAAGACTCTAAAATTATTTGAAATAAGAGTAAACCTGTCTAATTATTATTTTTGACATGTTTGAGGAGAAGATACATCAATCATACATGTGGTCTACCTAGAATGACCGAATATGCAGTTTTTAAGGGTTTGACGCCCTTTAAAAATGTGTATGGGATCAAAACCAATCAAATGAACTCTGAATGTCATAAAAATAGGGGAATGAAATTTTATAGTGAATTGTGAAATTATTTAGAAAAATTTATGTCAATTAGAGGTTACGTTTGTTGGGGATGATGGAAAATGCAATTTTAATGTCATAAAACTCCAAAATGTGTGTTTAATGGTCAAATATATAGAAAATGTAACACCCTGACTCTAGAAGCCCATATATAGTGCATTATTTAAATAAATTTTCATGATTATAAGGAATCAAATCTTGAAGGACTGATCATTTGAAAAGTCTTGGAAAATAGATTACATATATGAACTTTACATTACAATTCAAAACATGAAATGCAACATAGATAATCCTTTGAAAATGCCATTATTCAACTAGATTAACCCTGTATGTTAATTATAATACACATCTTGAAATCCTGGTTAAGAATATATAATAAAGGGGTTATCTCATATTCTCATTATGGTATAAAATTGAAACACAAGCCATTTATACATAATCTTGATAATGTTATGGAAATAATAAATCAAATAATTCCATTTAAACATTCACATGGATATTCTACTAGTTGAATAATAACATGTAGACTCATTAAATAATATCATAATTATGGAATGCATGATGTTGGACATCATAACCACACTATCAAGGCCTTGTGACCAGACCATACATATGTAGGTAAGACATTAGTCAAAACCCAAACTTGTTTGTCTCATGAGAACCACTTATGCATCATGGGGCTTTAATTAACTAGTATGTAACCTGTAGGTCTTTCATTAAGTGGTCCCCAACATGTCACTTACTAATTCTGATGCATTCCTTATAGGAAAATGATGAAATATAACAAACATAAACACTCTTATTAAAACTATAATATTAAATATGAATACATTAAACATAAAACATGAACAGTATCAAAATAGAACATCCATGTTCAAACATATCATAAACCCTTTAATACAATATGATAGCATGCATCATAAAAAATCAACCTCAATTAATCATAAAATCCAATAAAGTATATTGACGTGGATGAAAATAATCTAATAAAATTGTTAAATCTCTTTAAGAGAAATATCTATTTTTACTTTGAAATCATTTCAAAGCCATGAGATTATAAAATAAAAAAAAAAATTTTAAATAATATCCTTGTAATATTTTAATGGAATCTTTAAAACATTAAGTCATCATGATGGAATAAATATCCACTCGGGCTGTATAAGTTAAAAAAGCATTCTTTCCTTAGTTTTTAAAAAAGGTCACAAGGTACCTCATTTGTAAAATGACGGAAATATTACTTTCAAAACATTTTATAAAAATTAAAACCTAGGTAAAAATTACTTTAAACAATTGTAGATAATATTTTTAAATAAATTTTTTATGAAACATGGACATGGATGATAAATATGTCCCCGTAGATACTTGTGTATAAATAACCTCATATAGTAATGAGATTTCTCAATTTACCACTACCTTGTAATTTCCTTTAGTAGAGGTTGTGTTAACCTCATATATAATTGTTAAATCATGTTATTAAATTATACGATGACCATATCCATATTTATGATATCATATATGATCTTATTATATATTCTTGTAAATAATATTTTCTAATATCATTGTTTTGGGTGTTCACTGCTTCATTTTCCAAGGCATGTTTTGTCATGTAAGTCATGTTTATTATGAATAGGATATATTTTATTAGTATCCAAAATTATATTAAGTTCATAAAAATTACATTTAATCAACATATTAATTTTATAATTATTCTTGAATGCTTAATGTGCATAATGAATCTCATCACGTCGTGGAGACGGTAGGTCGTACGTAAGCACGAGCGACGGTATCATTCCCTTAATGGCTAAATGGTATAGAATTTGTTGGTAAATTAATTATAAAAAATAATCATCGTGTCATATTAATTATTTATATCCTTTAGAATCATTATTATATCCATCCAAATAAGGTAGTGTTGAATAACAAATTATATCACACCGTGGAGACGGTAAGTCGTATGTACGCACACATAGTGATATTGTCATTCATAGGATGGGTAAAAGGTGGAATATGGTAGTCCCATAATCATAATAAAATCCCATGATATATATGATACTTTATTTCTTACATTATTGTGGAAACATCATAGAAATAGGAAGTAGAATATGAAAAGAACTTGAATTGGATTGGTAAAACAATTACCTCTTCTTCGAGTATCTCCTTTTGATTTGCACAAAAGAACTTCTTAGGTTAGCTTTCTGCCCAAACTATGTCCTCTAGGATGAAGTTAAGGAAGTTGGGAGGAGAAATGGGTAGGTATTGGCTTATCCAAATGGCCTTATAGGTGTGAATAAAAGAGAAGTAGATGTGCCCTTTTATAAGAGAGGGGAGGGGCACTTTAGGAAACTCTCAAAAATATTAAAATATAATAAGACTATTCTAGATCAAAATACTTACAAATGGGACATAAATGAAAATTAGAATACATTTTTGACCATATAATACCCCCTTGTGATTATTTTACTTTTTGGTTATTTTTAAATAATTCAATAATAAATTAATTCAATAATATATAATTATTTCCACATTTAATTCTATTCATTTAATTTGACTTAAAATACCTCAAGAAAAAGTGGGAATTGGAATATAATAATTTCAAATATCTATAATATATCTTATATATTGAGTAAATTCATTACACATATTAAATAATCCAAAATATATCAAAATTAATATTATTAAAATCATTTATTCTATTTTTTTATTAATTAAATAAGTATTGTTTTATAATTGAAGAGACTTTTAAGGTAATTATATAACTTATAAAAAATAAAAAATAAATTTATATAATGAAAATAATTTCATTAATATTAAAATATACATTTATATTCGTTAATAAATTGATTTTTCTTCTATGTGGACACATAAAAGTTATTAAATACAAGATAGTGATATTTTGAAAATATCTTTTATTTAAATAATATATAATTTATTTTCATGTGAAATTATCCATTAAAAAACTCAAAATAAATCATAATGTGATAAGGGTAAAATCTACTTCATCAAATAATTTTTTGGAAACTTTTTGTTTTATTTTAAACTTTATAATTTTGATTTCCCTTAATTAATCTATTTAATTTTACTTGTGGTAATAACATTTTAAAAATTATAATATTATAAATTTTTACTTATATGGTTTAAATTGTCTATAAATGGAACTTTTATGACATTTTCGGCCACATAATAATCATTTTGAATATTTTATTGATTTTTAATATTTTTAAATAATCTAATAAATTATTATTTTTATAAAATATCAAGTGTCAAGTTTGACACTATTCATTACATTGACTTTAAATAAAATCAAAACAAAAAGATAAATTCAAAAAAAATCATTGAATATAATCTTAACATTCATTAGTCACCTATAAAATTAGTGGGTTGCATTAAATAATTATAATATTATTTATATTTAATATTTTTAATATAATTTATTTTATATTTTCTTTAATAAATTGATTACTGCATCATCATTATGTCATCATTTAATTTAATTATTTATTTTATAAAATTATAAATAAATAACCATGATGTAGATAAATATTTTAACTTCCTAAATAAAATTTATAGTTCACCATAACTCTTATATAACCTTATATTATAAATGATGTAGTTATTAAAAGTTTAATATGACATTTTTGACTCTTCTTTAAATAAAATTTAATAAATGTCATAATCTAACACAACTGTCTTAAAAAGGATAATATTTTCATAATAAGGTTTATTTTTTTCAAAACACACTTATCCAAAGAAATTAGGACAACTATTAGGGTAATTTTATAATAATATTATGTTATTTTTTTACCTTTAATTACACAATTAACTCTTAATCGTTGTAAATAAATAAAAAATTTATTAATGTTGTTGTTCATAAAAAAAATTAAGTTGATACTATTAGATCAAAAACTTCATACTAATTACAACCATGTATGTATGTTTTTTGGAATTCAATTCACCAAAGCGATAAAATTATGTTTAATGCAATTCCCACAGATGTGGCTAGAAAGTGGGTAAAAGAGACATTCAAAAGTTCAATAAATTTTTATATCAAATTATTTTATAAAAATGATTCCAATAACCTATATTGGATTAATATATGTATTATTGATCTATTTTTACTTTAAAATAAATTTAAAGTATAATTTTTATTTAAATGAAAAAATTGTTTTTTAACAATAATGAAGTATTTTTCACTATTCATAAAAAATTGAACATTTTTAGAAAAATACTAAAAATTCACCCTAAGATAAATTTGATATTCTAAATTCAAAAATTATGTCTATTTTGAAAAATAAAATTAATAAATTTTATAATTTGGTTAATACTATTCATAACCACTTTTTAAATGGTTAATTGATAGGTCCTGGTGTGCTCGAACTCAGTGTTGCGTACAATGCAAGATATTGATTTTATTTAAAAATAAATATAAAATGAAATCATTGGGTGTCACATTCTCCCCTCCTTAAATAAATTTGATCCTCGTAATTTTTGAATTCGATTTCGATAAATTAGATTTTTCTATTCAAAATTCTTTTATTGCGATCTCACATTGGAACAAGGGTCGATAAAAATTTAAATTTAAAATAAAGAAATATAAGTACGAAGGTTACTTGAGATAACACATACAAGGGTTACATGTAGAAAAATATGTACATGAAATAAAAATATAATCATCTAGTTCTGAGGGAGAGTGATAGAGAACTTGGTTTAGAGAAAGTTAACAATCAAAATGCTATAAATCTACGATGATCTAAAGGACCATTTGATTCATTGGAAAAGTAATGGGATATCATTTTTTGTTTCTAGATCATTTCCCTAGAGTTTAATGATTATTTTACTATTCATACAATCACTTAATTGATTTCTTTCTATGTCATAAGCATAATACCATCCTTTGTTTATGCTTCGATCTATTTTCACTTCATCCTTTACACCTGGAAAGTAATGGTCAAAGTGATTTTTTCACACCTGAAGCACTTTTTATAAGTCATAAGGCTCAAAAGTATTTCCTTAATCCACTAAATATTTACTAAAACCAAAAAGGTTATCCCAAAGTATCCAATATATCATACTTTAACCTTAAACAATAATATCCAATGTTAGACTTACTCCATTCCAACCTTAAGACTTGTCAAAAATACTTTTTTCCAAATTAACAGTCTAAAAAGGTCTCTTAATTTACAAAATCAATTATAGCATCAGATACCCAAAATAACATAATTTATCTCTTATTGACACATATGAAATATTTGATCGCCTTAAAAACTATAATGAAAACGTTCATGCCTCTAAATCCTTAATGAAAAAGTAATGCATTACAATCCTCATATATTCCATAATTATTTTAACTAGTACATTGTTAATAAAATATTCAAATGACATAATTCTTGAATAAGAGTATTAATCATTCCTCTTCATCTGCAAAAGTAGCGTAACTTGATAATTATCCAAAATCATTATTTTGAGTATATTCTTTTGATTAAAGAGAAATTTATTCATGTAGTGTCCCATCTCCTTGAAGTGGAGGTTTTGCACACTGAATTTTTTTTCTTTCCCTTGTAATCATGAACTTGGTGGCCTTTGTCTCCATACTTATAACAAACTCTCATTCCCTTCAAGCATTTTCCAGGGTGATTATTTCCATAGTTATCACATATCGGAAAATCCTTCTTTCCCTTCATCCATTTATCCCTCTTTTTCTCTTCCATCCCCTTCTACACTTGTTTCCCTTCACAATCACAGAAAAATTATTTACTTATCTCATTAGAAAATGTACTATTTCTTTGTATAATAAGAATACATGGGAGACTATTTCCATTCAAAAAGTTAGCTTAAGGCCATAAAAGATATCATCCTTCTTACTCTTTGGATCATGTGCATTGGTGAAGATCAAATTCCTTCTTCTAGGCACCATTTCTAAACAATAGCGTATACTAGATTAAATAATAAAATAATGTAAAATCCCAAAACTAGTGAAACACTTAACATAAATTTAAAAAATTATGCATAGAAAATATCATAATCAAAAATGTGGTTTCTTTGGGGTCGTATTTACTTTTAAATCTTTCACAATGGTTTTTAAAGAAAATGTGAATTATCATAAACTTATCCCTTGGGTGTCTCAAACCAGGTGCGTAGTAAGGCCCATTGTCATGTATCAGGTTATCCTGAGTCAGGAACGGAACACCTTTTCAGAGTTATTACTCCTAGGTACATCTGTTCTAGCACCACGTCCACTTGTAGTATCCAAACAGGGATATATTTCTAGAAATACCCACATATTATCTACCTTAATAAAATTCTAGAATGTTCTTATACACTTATCCTCAATGTCTTCCTTATGGTTTTGTTCCCTAATCTATGTTTTATAAATATAACTTCCAAGGTTATTTCTCAAATTACTTTTATACCAATTGTAACACCTTGTCCCCAGAAGCCTGAAGCCTATGCGTTATTTTAATACATTAGAATGATTATAAGGAATAAAATCATGAAGCATTGATCAATTTAGCAGTCTTGGAAAATAGATTACATACATGAACTTTACATTACAATTTAAAACATGAAATACAACATAGATCATACTTTGATAATTTAAGTATTCTCCTAGATTAACCTGGAATATCAGTCATAATATACATCTTGGAATCCAGGGAAAGTAAAATATAATAAAGGGGTGTTCTCAAATGTTCATTAATGGTAAACAATATAGAAGAATCTATCAAAAATAAGCATAAAATTTTAAGGAAAGGTATCACTACTGGAAATATTGTTTTTCCCAACGGGTGTTTACCAACGGTTTTCTAAAACCGTTGGGCTTAAAGGATTAAGGGAGTCTTCACCAACGGTTTTATAAAACCATTGGTAAAGAAATGGCTAGGGAAGCCTTTCCCAATGGTTCACTGAAACCGTTGGGAAAAGCCACACCTTTGCCAATGGTTTCTTCAAACCGTTGGTAAAGGGGTGTGTTAATCACGCTTTTTCCAACGGTTCTGTTGAACCGTTGGGAAAGGTTCACCCCTTTTCCAACGGTTTCCTCAAACCGTTGGTAAAGGGGTTCTTAGCATCTCTTTCCCAACGGTTTTTAAAAACCGTTGGGAATTATTTCCCCCATATCCACCCGCAGGGCTGCTCTCCCCCATTCGCACAGAAATCTAATTTCATCCGCTCCACCACTCTCCTCTCGTGAACTCCCCTATCCGAAGAGGTGAAAACCATCTTAAATCAGGTATTTTTTCATTTATACACATATACTTCCTTATTTTTATTGTTATTGCTTTAGTATTTTAGTTTTAAGTTATCAATCCACCTCCATCTCTCTGCTACTCTCCAAATCCCCCATCCGAATAGGTAAAAACCCATTTGAATCATCTCAAATCAGGTAATTTTTTGTTTATACACATATGGTACCTTGTTTTTATTATTTTTATTTTTATTGCTCTAGTATTTTAGTTTTATGTTATCAATCCAGCTGAAGCTCTCTGCTACTCTCGAACTCCCCCATCGGAATAGGTGAAAACCCATCTGAATCATCTCAAATCAGGTAATTTTTTCTTTATACACATATGGTACCTTGTTTTTATTGTTATTGATCTAATATTTTAGTTTTAAGTTTGTATTTTTATGTGATTTCACCATGTAAAATAGGGAAATGAATAAATATTTTGTTAATTAATTAGTTTCCCCTGGAATATCAGTTGTGTTATAATGTCCATGCTAAATAAAGGGGTAATGTAATAAAAGACCTTGAATAAATAAATTGTGGAAGTTGGGGTATGTTGCCTCTATGAGAGGTTTTTTGTTGTGTTTCATTGTATGTTGTAGGCTGTTTTATGGGGATTGAGGTGACCAGTTGGGCTTTGTGATATGTGGGGTTGTAATGTGATGGTTAGTGGGCATGGATGTGTCATGTGAAGTTGTATGATAATGATGATGTGTGGTGGTGTTGTGTCGTGTGGAGGTGTTGCGTGATGAAGTTGTGGTGTTTAATGTGGTGAGGTGGTTTTGGTTGTGTGGTGGTTTGTGATGTGCAATATTTTTATTGTGATATGTGGTTGTTTTGGTGAGATGGTTGGTCGATGTAACATGGTGTCGATGGTTATTGTGAGATGGTGAGTTGTTGTGTGGTGGTTTTATTAGTTTTCTGGTTATCTATGGAATAAATTATGTTGTTAAAACAAAAAACAAGATATTAAATAAATGATATGGAATAGAAATGGATGTGTGGTAAATGGATTTAATTAATTTAACATTAAATTAATGGACAATGTAAGTGTGAATGAAGTGGCTTATAAATGAATGTGAGAAATGCTATGCGTCTTGTGTGGTGGAGGTGTGGTTTATGTGTTTTATGGTAGTAGTGAATTGTGTGATTATGTAGTTAATGTGAACCCATAGGTTGAGTATTTTGTGCTATCTATATATCATGTATTTTTATGTTATTTCTACACATTCCAGGGGGGTGGTATGTCTAGGTGGTGGTGGTGGGGTTGTAGGGGAGGGGGGTGTGGGCTGTTTGGGAGGGTGGGCGGGGCTATCCAGGGGGGGTACGGGGTGTCCAGGGGGGTACGGGGGTGGGCGGGCTGTCCACAAGGGTGGACAGGCTGTCCACGGGGGTGGTCGAGCTGTCGAGGAGGGGTGGGCGGGCTGTCCAGGGGGGGGGGGGTGGGCTGGCCACGGGGGGTAGGGGTGTCCAGGGGGGGTGGGCGGGCTATCCAAGGGGGTGGGGGGCTGTCCATAGGGAGAAGGGGTGTCGAGGGGGGTGGGTGGGCTATCCACGGGGGTGGTTGGGCTGTCTAGGGCGTAGGGGGTGTCCACGGGGGTGGGTGGGTTGTCCACGGGGGTGGGCGGGGCTGTCCACTGGGGTGGGAAAGGCTGTCCACGGGGGTGGGTGGGGCTGTCCAGGGGGTGTGGGCTGTCCTGGGGGTCTGGGTGGGGTTTCCTGGTGGGGGAGGGGTGTGTGGGGTGTCCAGGGGGGGTGGTATGTCTAGGTGGTGGTGGTGGGGTTGTATGGGAGGGGGGTGTAGGCTGTTTAGGAGGGTGGGTGGGGCTATCCCGGGGGGGTACGGGGTGTCCAGGGGGGTACGGTGGATTGTCTGATGTTTCTCTAATGATCAAGGACGGAATGTTTGGAGGACATCACAAGTCCTGACTGGTTGATCCTAGAAGCAATTTCATGATAATGGATGTAATGCCTATAGGGAATCTCTTGATTTTAGTGATCTTCTCCATTTTCATCAAAAGACATGTTTGACACACTGGGAGGGAAACTCTAGAGTCAGTGTGACATGTCTTGAAGGGTGATTTATGTCCATAGTGACATGATTTGAGGACATCACATGACCTAGTTGGTGTGCCTGGAGGGTGTTAAGGGAGCCATCTAACATTCCTGACATTTAATATGAGACTGAGATAATATGTATTGATTCCCCTATATAGAAGGAGATACATATCTATTGGAAAACATGTAGTCTGTATGGTGAGAATTAAAGGCTTTTCATTAAAAGGGTGGCATATTCATGGGTGCCATCTGATTTTATTTGACATGTCAAGGGGACATCAAATGATCAAAATAGGTTTCCAATGGAATGTATTGTGAACAGGAAGAAATTTCCTCGTGCAATAAAATTTCATAGGTGATGCATGTTATGAACATTAGGGTCAACATATATTTCCTTCACCTTAGTCTCCCATATTTTAGTATTTCATCCATCCTTTTATCCCAAATTCCATAGATTTATACATTATTTTATTATATTATGTCTCAAATTATCTAAAATATGTGTTTGATGTTCTTCACGTGACCTATCATAATTCCTTCTCATAATATATAGTGATCATGGGAAGATCACATGCATGATTCATGATCACTCAAATTATTCTGCAGATCATACATAATGGAAGCCTTACAGGATGTGAAATGATTATATCTATGAAATCTACTCAGGTACCTGGTGAGGAAGTGCATATTAATTCAAAAAGGTAAATCACATATGAGGATACCCTACTAATATGGTTATGGGATGAGGCATGCTCTGATGTGATAACACATTAAGTTCTTGTTGGTTTTACATTTTTTCAATAACACATTAGTATGTTTTTTTCACGTGTAGTTGATACCATGATTATTTTCTTCCATTATCGTTTACTTAAATGTATTTTCTATTAAAGTTCAATCCTATTGAATTGTTTATGACAAAATGACCTATATGAATTCTTTTTACAGAATGGACAGAAGTTGGATGTATGAAACCGATCGTATCTCAAGCGATTTTCAAAACAATTTGGAGAGCTTTATAGATTTTTCATTTCACAATGCTTCAGATAGTGGTTGCATACACTGCCCATGTTCCAATTGTGTTGGTAGACCTTGGTTGAGTCATGAAGAAGTCAGCTACCACATAACCAAAAATGGTTTTCAAGTAAACTACTTTGTGTTTATCACAATGGGGAGAAAATGAAATCTCAAATTGGTGATGATTGAAATGAAAGGACTGGAATGGAGAATTTGTTAGATGATCGGTTTCCATTTATTCGTCATCATGAAAAAGAAAGGATTTCGACTCAAGAAGACGTCGATATGAGGACAACTGATGCATCTAGTGAAAATGATGATATTGATAGGGTGAAAAAATTTAATGATGCTGCCACGACTCCAGTATATCGACAATGCGATAAAATGAAAAAGCTGGAATTTTTAATCCGATTGTTTCATGGAAAAACTATGTATGGGATTTCTAATACAGCAATCGATTACATTCCTACCCTCTTGAAGGATTTACTTCCAGATGATACAGATATTCCCTCGAACCACTATATGGAATGGAAGTTAGTTGAAGAACTTTGATTTTCCAGAAACAAAATTCATGCTTGCCCGAAAGATTGTAGTTTATTCTGGGAAGAAACCGCTGAATGAAATGAATGTATAAAATGTGGCACATCCCGCTGGAAGTCAAAATCTGATGGAACACCATCCCGCGTTCCACAGAAAGTAATGTGGCACTTTCCATTGATCCCCAGACTCCAGAATCTTTTTATTTCTGATGACATATCAATAAAAATGAGATGGCATGATACCGAGAGAAAGAAGACTAATGATGAGTTAGTTCATCCTGCAGATGGATTTGCATGCAGAGATTTGATGCTCGACATCCTGATTTTGCAGCTGACGTGCGTAATGTGAGGCTGGGTCTTTCATGCGACGGTTTTAATCCGTTTGGGCAGATGCTTACTTCGCACAGCACATGGCCAGTTTTTATACACATTTATAATCTTCCCCCATGGTTGTGTATGAAAAAATCTTTCACTTTCATGAGTATACTCATATCTGGTCCTTCTGATCCCAGCATTGATATTGATGTATACATGAAACCTTTAATAAAAGAGTTGAAACTTCTTTGGGATGTGGGTGTGCGCACATACGATGCATGTTCGAAAGACATATTTCAGATGCGTGCTGCGCTTATGTGGACGATCAATGATTTTCTGGCTTATGCAATGATGTCTGGATGGAGCACGAAGGGAAAACTGTCATGTCCAGTTTGTATGAACATTACACGATCCAGAAGACTGAAACATCGTTGTAGTTTCAGTTTTATGGGACATCGACGATTTTTGCCAAAGGATCATCCATATAGAATGAATCGTCGAAGATTTGATAATACTATAGAGACCGATGATCCACCTCAGCGTATGTCTGGAACTGATGTGCTTAATGAATTGAAAGATTTTAGTTTTTCATTCGGGAAGGGTCAAATGAAATCTGGAAAGAGAAAGAATGTTTCCATAGAAACCTTTTACAATTGGAGGAAGAGGAGTATCTTTTTTGATTTGCCTTATTGGTCAACCAATTTGCTACATCATTGCTTAGACGTAATGCATATTGAAAAGAATATATGTGAAATGTTGCTTTCAGTTCTTCTGAATGTCAAGGGGAAGACAAAAGATGATTTACGATCTCTACGTGACTTGGTGGATTGGGGCATCAGACCAGAATTGCATCCTGTGTGTATCAGTGAAAATAAATGGCAACTTCCATGTGCTTCTTATTTGATGACATCTACTGAAAAAAACAATTTCTGGAAGTATTAGAGACTATTAGAGTTCCTGATGGCTATTCAAGCAACATATCTAAATCCGAGATGCGGTGTGGTCGGGACCACTCTAAGTGACTTTCTTTTGTTTAAAATGGACAGTATTTTAAGTACATACGGAAAACCAACCAAACGCATTCGGTTTCTGTTGAAACTTTAGGAGAACGATCCATGGGTCATATGTGACGTGTACGAGTCAACGCCACCTCAATCCGAGGCGCGGTGTGACCGACACCACTCAAAGTGTCTCTATTTTGTTTAAAATGGACTTCATTTTTAGTGAAAACAACAAATGACATACGAAAAACCGACCAAACGGATTCTGATTGTGTTGATACTTTAGCACAATGATCCATGGGTTATATGTGACGTGTACTAGTCAACCCCGCCTCAATCCGAGGCGTGGTGTGGCCGGAACAACTCAAAGTGTATGTCTTTTGTTTCAAAAGGACATCATTTTAAGTGAAAAACATCAACTGGCACACGGAACGTCCGATTGACATGCCGTCTACTCGACCACTTCATAAATCACTCCCCCGTATTTGTCGTCTGATTTCAGGCCATTCCGAAATCGTTCGGCCCGTTTGGACCACCCTCACGCGCGTTTACGAAGCGCGCGCATCACTTAAAAACACGAATATTGAGTCGTACCGTGCAAACCGCACGTCCAATTGACGTGTCGTCTGCGCGTACACGTCACGAATAATAATTAAAATGTTTCACGGTGGTTTCAGCTCAATCTGAGGTCGTCCGCTATGAATTTGACCGTTTGACGCCCGTTTTGGCCGTTTATGACACCAGAACTGCATTGTCGGTCACCGCGGGCACATGGCACGTCCAATTGACGTGCCGTCTGCTCGAACACTTCAGAAATCACTCACCCGTATTTGTCGTCTAATTTTAGGCCATTCTGACTTCGTTCAGCCCATTTGGACCCCCCTCACGCGCGTTTACGAAGCGTGTGCATCACTTAAAATATGAATATTGAGCCGTACCGCGCAAACCGCACGTCCGATTGACATTCCGCCTGCGCGTACACGTCACGAATAATAATTAGAATGTTGCACGGTGGTTTCATCTCAATCTGAGGTCGTCCGCTATGAATTTGACCGTTGGACGCCCGTTTTGGCCGTTTATGACACCAGAACTGCGTTGTCGGTCACCGCGGGCACAAGACACATCCGATTGACGTTCCGTCTGCTCGAACACTTCAGAAATCACTCTCCCATATTTTTCGTCTGATTTCAGGTCATTCCGATTTCGTTCGGCCAATTTGGACCCCCCCTCACGCGCGTTTACGAAGCGCGCGCATCTCTTAAAACACGAATATTGAGCCGTACCGCGAAAACCGCACGTCCGATTGACGTGCCGTCTTCACGTACACATCACGAATAATAATTAGAATGTTTCAAGGTGGTTTCAGCTCAATCCGAGGTCGTCCTCTATGAATTTGACCGTTTGACGCCCGTTTTGGCCGTTTATGACACCAGAACTGCGTTGTCGGTCACCGCGGGCACACGGCACGTCCGATTGATGTGCCGTCTACTCGAACACTTCATAAATCACTCACCCGTATTTTTCGTCTGATTTCAGGCCATTCCAAAAAATTTCAGCCAGTTTGGACCACCCTCACGCGCGTTTACGAAGCACGCGCATCACTTAAAACACGAATACTGAGCCGTACTGCACAAACCACACGTCCGATTGACGTGCCGTCTACGCGTACACGTCACGAATAATAATTAGAATGTCTCACGGTGGTTTCAACTCAATCTGAGGTTGTCCGCTATGAATTTGACCGTTGGACGCCCGTTTTGGCCGTTTATGACACCAGAACTGCGTTGTCGGTCACCGCGGGCACATGACACGTCCGATTGATGTGATGTCTGCTTGAACACTTCATAAATCACTCTCCCGTATTTGTATTTTGATTTCAGGCCATTCCGACTTTGTTCGGCCCATTTAGACCCCCCTCACGCGCTTTACGAAGCGCACGCATCACTTAAAACACAAATATTGAGCCGTACCACGCAAACTGCACGTCCGATTGACGTACCGTCTGTGCGTACATGTCACGAATAATAATTAGAATGTTGCACGGTGGTTTCATCTCAATCCGATGTCTTTCGCTATGAATTTGACAGTTTGACGCCCGTTTTGGCCGTTTATGACACCAGAACTGCGTTGTCGGTCACCGCGGGCACACGGCACGTCCGATTGATGTTCCGTCTGCTCGACCATTTCATAAATCACTCACCCGTATTTTTCGTCTGATTTCATGCCATTCCGAAATCGTTCGGCCCGTTTGGACCACCCTCACGCGCGTTTACGAAGCGCTCGCATCACTTAAAACACGAATATTGAGTCGTACCGCGCAAACCGCACGTCCGATTGACGTGCAGTCTATGCGTACACATCAAGAATAATAATTAGAACGTTTCACGGTGGTTTCAGCTCAATCCGAGGTTGTACGCTATGAATTTGACCATTTGACGCCCGTTTTGGCCGTTTATGACACCAGAACTGCGTTGTCGGTCACCGCGGGCACATGGCACGTCTAATTGACGTGTTGTCTGCTCGACCACTTCAGAAATCACTCACCTGTATTTTTTGTCTGATTTCAGGCCATTCTGACTTCGTTCGGCCCATTTGGACCCCCCTCACGCGCGTTTACGAAGCGCGCACATCACTTAAAATACGAATATTGAGCCGTACCGCGCAAACCGCACGTCCGATTGACGTTCCGTCTGTGCGTACACGTCACGAATAATAATTAGAATTTTTAACGGTGGTTTCAGCTCAATCTGAGGTCGTCCTCTATGAATTTGACCGTTGGACGCCCGTTTTGGCCGTTTATGACACCAGAACTGCATTGTCGGTCATCGCGGGCACACGGCACGTCCGATTGACGTACCGTCTGCTCGACCACTTCATAAATCACTATCCCATATTTGTCGTCTGATTTCAGGCCATTCCGAATTTGTTCGGCCTGTTTGGACCCCCCCTCACGCGCGTTTATGAAGCGCGCGCATCACTTAAAACACGAATATTGAGTCGTACCGCGCAAACCGCACATCCGATTGACGTGTTGTCTGCGCGTACATGTCACGAATAATAATTAGAATGTTTCACGGTAGTTTCATCCCAATCTGGAGATGTGGTGTGGCTGGAACCACTCAAATTGTCCGTCTTTTGTTTCAAAAGGACGTCATTTTAAGTGAAAAGCATCAACTGGCATACGGAAAACCGACCAAACGCATTCCGAATCTGTTTATAATTTATCCCAACAATCCATGGGTCATATGTGACGTGTACGAGCCAACCCGGGATGAATCCGAGTCGCGGTGTGGCCAGGATAAGTCTAAGTGGCTCTCTTTTGTTTAAAATGGACACCATTTTAAGTACATACGGAAAAACGACCAAACAGATTCGGTTTCTGTTGAAACTTTAGGAGAACGATCCATGGGTCATATGTGACGTGTACGAATCAACCCCGTCTCAATCGGAGACGCGGTGTGGCCGGCACCACTCAAAGTGTCTGTCTTTTGTTTCAAAAAGACCTCATTTTAACTGAAAAGCATCAATTGACATACGAAAAACCGACCAAATGCATTCAGACTGTGTCGATACTTTAGCACAAGGATCCATGGGTCGTATGTGACGTGTACGAGTCAATCCCGCCTCAATATGAGGAGCGGTGTGGCCGACACCGTTCTAACTGTGTCTCTTTTGTTTAAAATGGACAGGATTATAAGTGAAAAGAACAACTGGCATACGCAAAACCGACCAAACGTATTCCGAATCTATTGATAATTTATCACAACGATCCATCGGTCATATGTGACCTGTACGAGCCAACCTGGGCTCAATCCGAGTCTCGGTGTGGCCAAGATCAGTCTAAGTGGCTCTCTTTTGTTTAAAATGGATAGCATTTTAAGTACATACGGAAAACCGACCAAACGCATTCGGTTTCCATTCAAACTTTAGGAGAACGATCCATGGGTCATATGTGATGTGTACGAATCATCCCCGCCTCAATCCGAGGCGCGGTGTGGCCGACACCGCTCTAACTGTGTCTGTTTTGTTTAAAATGGATAGGATTATAAGTGAAAAGAACTGGCATACGCAAAACCGACCAAACGCATTTGGTTTCCATTGAAACTTTAGGATAACAGTCCATGGGTCATATGTGACGTGTACGAATCATCCCCGTCTCAATCCGAGATGCGGTGTGGCCGAAACCGCTCTAACTATGTCTCTTCTATTTAAAATGGACATGATTATAAGTGAAAAAGAACAACTGGCATACGCAAAACCGACCAAACGCATTTCGAATCTTTTGATCATTTATCACAATGATCCATGGGTCATATGTGACCTGTACGAGGAAACCCGGGTTCAATCTGAGTCGCGGTGTGGCCGGGATCAGTCTAAGTGGCTCTCTTTTGTTTAAAATGGACACCATTTTAAGTACATACGGAAAACCGACCAAACGCATTCGATTTCCATTGAAACTTTAGGATAACGATCCATGGGTCATATGTGACGTGTACGAATCATCCCCACCTCAATCCGAGGTGCGGTGTGGCCGGCACTGCTCTAACTATGTCTGTTTTGTTTAAAATGGACAGGATTATAAGTGAAAAGAACAACTGGCATACGCAAAACTGACCAAACGCATTCAGAATATTTTAATAATTTATCACAAAGATCCATGGGTCATATGTGACGTGTACGAGTCAACCCGGGTCAATCCAAGTCGCGGTGTGGCCGAGATCAGTCTAACTGGCTCTCTTTTGTTTAAAATGGATACCATTTTAAGTACATACAGAAAACCAACCAAACGCATTCGGTTTCCATTGTAACTTTAGGAGAACGATACATGGGTCCTATGTGACGTTTATGAATCATCCCCGCCTCAATCCGACATGCGGTGTGGCTGACACCACTCAAAGTGTCCGTCTTTTGTTTCAAAAGGACGTCATTTTAAGTGAAAGGCATCAACTGACATACGGATGAACGACCAAACGCATTCGGATTCTATCGATACTTTAGCACAACGATACATGGGTCATATATGACGTGTACAAGTCAACCCCGTCTTAATCCGAGACACGGTGTGGCCGACACCTCTCTAACTCTGTCTCTTTTGTTTAAAATGGACATGATTATAAATGAAAAGAACAACTGGCATACGCAAAACCGACCAAACGCATTCGGAATCTTTTGATAATTTATCACAACAATCCATGGGTCATATGTGACATGTACGAGCCAACCCGGGATGAATCTGAGTCGCGGTGTGGTCAGGATTAGTCTAAGTGTCACTCTTTTTTTTAAAATGGACAACATTTTAAGTACATACGGAAAACCGACCAAACGCATTCGGTTTCCATTTAAACTTTAGGAGAACGATCCATGGGTCATATGTGACGTGTAAGAATCAACCCCGCCTCAATTGGAGACGCGGTGTGGTCGGAACCACTCATAGTGTCCGTCTTTTGTTTCAAAAGGACGTCATTTTAAGTGAAAAACATCAACTAGCATACGGAAAACCGACCAAACGCATTCGGATTGTGTCGATACTTTAGCACAATGATCCATCGGTCAAATGTGACATGTACGAGTCAACCCCGCCTCAATCTGAGGTGCAGTGTGGCCGGTATCACTTCAGGTGTATGTATTTTGTTTAAAATGGACATCATTTGAGGTAAAAATATATGGTATAGAAAAAACCGATCAAATTATGAATTGAATTTCGGATTCCACATATAATTGTCATCTAAATTTTAAATTGAATTCTATATGAATTATGTATGTTTATAATTACGTTATGAATTCTAATTTAATTATGGATGTGTATAGTTTCAGGATCCATTATATGTTAAATGTGTATGAATTTGTTCGTAATTGTATATGTATGTTTTATTTTATTGCAGGTACAATAATTGGATTGAAAATGAGGTCAAAATGAGGCCTGATGGAGAGGGGCCTGATGGACAGGGGCTGTGCAAATTGCAGGGTACTGCAATTTGCAGCATAGGGTATGCCAACGGTTTAAAACCGTTGGCATATAATCCTAAAGAAATTTTTACCAACGGTTCATTGAACCGTTGGTAAATATCTCTTTTCCCAACGGTTCTAAACCGTTGGGAAAGAGTTTGGGATATTGATATTTCCCAACGGTTCTCCCAAACCGTTGGGAAAAACTATCCCAACAGTTTGGCAGAACCGTTGGGATAGGGTGGCTTTTGTGAGCCTATACCAACGGTTTCCAGTAAACCGTTGGGAAAACCTTTTCCCAACAGCTTACTTCCCTATGGTTATCACAACCGTTGGTATATCATATACCAACGGTTAGAGGGGCTTTCCCAATGGTTGTGAACCGTTGGGAAATATTATATTTCCAGTAGTGTATAAAACTGAAAAACAAGCATTTTAAACATAATCTTGAGTATATTATAGAAATAATAAATCAAATAATTCCATTTAAACATTCACATGGATATTATACTAGTCGACTAATCACATGTATAGTCATTAACTAATCTTATAATGATGGAAAGCATAATTTCAGACATCATAACAATACTGTCAAGGCCTCGTTAAAAGACCATACAAATGCAGGTAAGAAGTTAGTCAAAACTCAATTTAGTTTGTCTCATGAGAACTATTGAGGCATATTGGGGCATTCATTAACCAGTTCCCAACTTGTAGGGATTTCATTAAGTGGTCCCCAACCCATCACTTACAAAGTTCAATTCATTCCTCATAAGAAAAGGTTCAAACATAACCAATATAAACATTTGTATTAAAACTATAACATGAAATGTGAATACATTAACCATAAACCATGAATGTTATCAACATACCACATCCATAGTCTAACATATCATAAACCCTTGAATACAATATGGAATATTTTATCATAATAAAACAAACTCCATTATGCATAAAATCTAATAAAGGATGTTGACATAGATTAAAATAATCTTATAAAATCATTAAAACTCATTGAGAGAAATATCAATTTTTACATGGAAATCATTTAGGAGTCACAAAATTTTAAAAGAAAACATTTAATTTAAAAAACAAACTTGTAATCATGTAAGGGATGGTTCAAAATGTTATGGAGGTATGATGTTTGAAATATCTACTCATGCCGTAGAAGTTTAAAAAACATTCTTTCCTTAATTTTTTGAAAAGGTCATAAAGTACCTCATTTGGAAAAAGATGGAAATATTCCTTTCAAAATATTTTATAAAAATTCAAACAAGGAAAAAATTAATTTAAAAAATTATCAATAATATTTTTAAATACATTTTTAAGGAGCATGTACATGGAAGATAAATGTGTCTCAATAGATACTTACATACAAAAAACTGCAGATAATAATGAGATTGCAAAATTAACTCTTACCTTGTACTTTTATTTAGTTGAGGGTGCTCTAACCTTATATATAATGGTTAAATCATATTATTAAATTATATCAGGATCATATACATATTTATTATATCATATATGATCCTATTATATAATTTTTTTGATAACATTTCAATATTACCATTGTTTTAGGTGTTAACTGCTTCTTTTTCAAGTGCATGTTTTTTCGTGTAAGTCATGTTTCTTATGAATATGATATATTTTATTCATATACAGAATAATATTAAGTTCATAATAATTAAATTTACTCATCATATGAATTTTATAATCATTGTTGAATGGTTAACATGGAGAATTAATCACATCATGTTGTGGAGACGGTAGGTTGTATGTACGCACGAGCAACGATGTCATTCTCTTAATGGTTAAATGGTATGGAATTGGATGGTATATTAATTAAATAGAATAATAATAATTTCATATTAATTATTTATATCCATTATAATCATCATTATACCCATCCAAATAAGGATGTGTTGAGTAACAAATTACACCACAACGTGGAGATGGTAAGTCGTACGTACACAGGCATTGTAATATTGTTATTCGTTGGATGGATAAAAGTAGGAATATGATTGTACCATAATTATAATAATATATCATAATATATATTATATTTATTTATTTATTTATTTATTATGGAAACAACATAGTAATAGTAAGTAGAACCAGAAAATAAATTGAATTGAATTTGTAAAATAATTACTTATTCTTCAAGTATCTCCTTTGATTTGCACAAAAGCACTTCATATGTTAGCTTTCTGCCCAAAGTATGGCCTCTAGGATTAAGTGAGAGAATTTTGGAGGATAAATGGATAGGTTTTGTCAAATAAAAATTACTTTAGAGGTGTGAATAAAAGATAAGGATATGTGCTCTTTTATAAGGGAGGGGAGGGGCACTTTAGGAAACTATCAAAAATATTAAAATATAATAAGACTATTCTAGATCCAAATACATACAAATGGACCATAAATTAAAATTAGAATAAATTTTAAATCATATACTATACCCTTATTATTATTTAACATTTTTTTATTTTTAAATAATTTATTAATAAATTAATTCAATAAGATATTATTATTGTCAAAATTAATACTATTCATTTAATTTGACTTAAAATACCTCAAGTCAAAGTGGGAACTCGAATATAATACTTCCAAATATCTATAATATATATTATAGAACTAATAATTTTTTTATACACATTAAATAATCTAAAATATGTCAAGATTAATATTATTAAAATCATTTATTTTATTTTTGTGATAATTAATTAAATAATATTTTAGAACAGAAGAGGCTTTAAGATAATTATATAACATCTAAAAATTCAAATTAAATTTATATAATGAAACTAAATTAATTTATATTAAAATATACATATATATTCGTTTTTAGTTTGATTTTTCCTATATGTGGACACATAAAAGATATTAAATACAATATAGTGATATTTTGTAACTATCTTTGATTAAAATAATATATAGTTTATTTTAATAGACAAGTATCCATTAAACCACTCAAAACCGATAATAATGTGATAAGGGTCGAATATAATTCATCCAATAATTTTTTGGACTTTTTTTTGTTTTATTTTAAACTTTATAATTTTTATTTACACTTAATTAATTTATTTAATTTTAATTGTGGTAATAACATTTTAAATATTAAAAGATTATAAATTTTTTACTTATATGGTATCAATTATTGATAAATGGAAATTTTATGAAACTATAGACTACATAATAATCTTTTTTTATTTTATTTTTTATTTTATGTATTTTTAAATAATTTAATATATTATTATTTTTATAAAATATCAATAATGTCAATTTTGACACTATTTGTTACATTGACATTAAATAAAATCCAAATAAAAAGATAACATAAAAAATCATTTAATACACTTATAACATGCCTTATTCACCTATAAAATTAGTGGATCACCTTAAATAACTCAAATTTTGTTCATTTTAATATTTTTAATATCATTTTTTTATATTTCCTTTAACAAATTGATTACTACATCATTATTATGTCACCATTTAATTTCATAATTTATTTTATAAAGTTATAAATAAATTACCATGTTGTAGATAAACATTTTATCTTTCTAAATTCTATTTATACTTAACCATAACACTCATATAACCTCATATTAAAAATGCTATAGTTACTAAAATTTGAATATGACATTTTTAACTCTTCTTTAAATAAAATATAATAAATGACATAATCTAACACAAGTTGCATAAAATGATCATATTTTCTTCCTACAGTTGATTATGGTCAAAAAAATTATACAATAAAATTAAGAAAAGTGTTAAGGTAATTTTATAATAATATTATATTATTTTTTACCTTTAATTACCGGATTAACTCTTAACCGTGGTAAATAAATTAAAATTTACTAAAGTTACTATTCACCAAAAAAATAAGTTGATCCAATTAGGTTAAAATTTACATACTAATTGTAACCATGTATGTCTATTTTTCTAAATTCAAATTACAAAAGTGGTATAATTTCATTTAATGTTAATCCCATAGATGTGGCTAAAAGGTGAGTAAAAGAGATGTTCAAAGTTCAAAAAAATTTACATCTATGTCTATTATGAAAATGATTCCAATAACCTACATTGGATTAATATATATATTATTGATCTCTTGTGACTTTAAAATAAATTTAAATTATAATAATTATTTAAATTAAAAAGTCAGTTTTAAACAATAATGCAGTATTTTTCATTATTCATAAAAAATTGAAACTTTTCAGAAAAAATACCAAAAATTCACCCTAAGCTAATTTTGATATTACAAGTTAAAAAATGAAGTCTATTTTGAAAAATAAAATTTATAAATTTCATAATTTGGTTAATACTATTCATAACTGCTTTTTAAACGAGTAGTTGATAGGTCATGGTGTGTTCGAACTCAGTTTTGCATACAACGCAAACTATAGAATTTATTTAAAAAGAAACATATCGTGAAATCTTGGGGTGTTATAGAAAATGACCTCTTAATGACTTGAAATCACAAGAAAACCATCTAATTATGATTCTTGATGTGTACGAGTAGATAACCTGTCAATTATATGAGCGATCTACCTGGAATGACGGAATATGTAGTTTTTAAAGATTTGATGCCCTTTAAAAAGGTGTTTATGGGGTTCAAAACCAACCGAACGACATCTGAATGTCTTGAAATCATACGACAACAATTGTAGATAGAATTTTACAATTTTCAAGTAGACGAATCATCAATCTAAGCTGTCGTTTTCCCAGGAGGACCAAAAAAACACTCTTAGTGTCATAAAAAACCAAAAACATATGTTTAACATTCATACCCATAGAAAGAAACATTTAAATGACATAAAATCATATAAAATAATCTAATTATTGTTTTTTATTTTTATGTGGATAGATCACGTCAATCAGATGTGTGAATTGTCCAAAACGATCGAATATGCAGTTTTTAAAGGTTTGACTCCCTTTAAAAACACACAGGGGGTCAAAACAACCGAATGGACTCTTAATGCAGTAAAATAAGAAGAAAAATCATATAGTAAACTAGGAAATGGATAAGAAGATGGTATATCAATCGGAGATTCCATTTTTCTTGGATGAAGGAGAATAAAATTTTAGTGTCACAAAACACCAAAATGGGCATTTAACGGTTAGATATATAGAAAATGATCTTGGAGTGACTTGAAATCAAAGGAAATCCATATTATTATTATTCTTGTCATGTGCGAGTAGACGACATGTAAATCGGATGAGCGGTATGTTCATAATGATCGAATATGTTGTTTTTAAAGGTTTTATGACCTTAAAAAATGTACATTTAGGGGTCAAAACCAACTAAACGAAATCCGGATGCTGTGAAATTAAATGACAACAACTATAGAGTAAATTGTGAAATGGTCGAGTTGATGAAACGTCAATTCGAGCGTGTGTTTACTCAGGAGGATCAAAAATGCACTTTTTGTGTCATAAAACACCAAAATGCATGTTTAACATTCATATCCATAGAAAACAACTTAATAATGATGTGAATTCATATAAAAAATATCAAATTATTTTGTGTGATGTGTATGAGGAAAGGACATGGCAATCGGTCATGCGGTCTGTCTGGAACGACCGAATATATAGTTTTTAAAAATTTGACACCCTTTAAAAACACGTGGGGGTTAAAACCAACTGAATGACCTCTGAAATCTATGATATTAGATGAAAAACCCCGTTGATTTAATTTTGAAATGTTTGAGTAGACGGTACATCAATTTGAGGTGTCGTTTTCCCTAGATGATGGAAAATGAACTTTTAGTGTCATAAAAAACTAAAACATGCATTTAGTGGTTAGATATATAGAAAACAACATTCAAATTATCCAATTCACTAGAAACCCATATTTTTATTATTTTTGAGGTGTACAAGTAGATGACATGTCATTTGGATGTGTGGTCTGTTTAAAATGATAGGATAAGTGGTTTTAAATTTAAAAAAATGATTAGAAATTATTAATATATTTTCAAAATCAAATAACTTCAATTTTTTGTACTAAGTATTAATTGAAATATTTTATTCCATTTCAATTATTAGTTGTCATATTTTTTATTGCACTAATTATTTTATTAAATTTTTTCATGTACTTTTATTCGATGATGGGTGTGGAGTTTAGAAGATGATGAGACAAAAAGATTTATGGATCTGTGGTTTTATATATTTTGGGAATATTAATTATTATTTTTTAAATATGGTGTTCTTTTTAATTGTAAAGTTATTTTTTTTAAAAAAATTAAAAAAAGTATAGCATCCACCATTTTTCTGTCGTTATAGGTGATCTCAATCGGGTCTATAGTGACTACCAAAGGGTGGTCATTATAAATAATTCTATATTGGTTGATAGAAACCACCAAATAGAGGTCTCTATTGGTGACCTCAACCTAGTCTATAACTTATACTAAATGGAAGACACTATAGGAACTAGTGACATGCCTAAAGCATCCGCCATTTGGTGAACGTTGGGCGGCCGCTATAGGACTTTAGAGATGGATTTTGGCCGTCGCTAAAGTCCATTTTTTTCTACTAGTGTAAATTATATATTTTATGTATAGGTTATTGGTTGGGGTTGTTGCGTTGTGCTGTTATACAAAGAGCACATGGCATCAGTTGGGGCCTTTATCAGCATTAGAAATAGAGATGATAAAGGATGGACTTCATCAGTGCTAAACTATATCTGATAAAGGGGGGTCTTTATTAGCACATTTTTAGCACCGATAAAGGGGGTCCCTCATTATTAGTAATGAGGTTTACAATGATTTTTTAGTGTTGTTAAAATCTTATTTTCACGCTGTTAAAGGGTGTATATTTATTAGTGATTGTTTCATATTTTTGTTTAATTTTTTTCTTTATCATATTAATAACATAAGAATAATTTTCTTATATAGATGGATTATTTTTCTTAAGTTCGGGTGGTTTGTTCAGAAAATGATACCATGATCTAGATTTTAGATAATGGGTTAGGTGCTAAATACAATGAAGTCGTTGATGTTTTGGAATGTTTGTTATAGTACTTGCTAATGTAATTGTTCAAATAAATGTTTAAAATGTCTATAATACAGTTTTTTTGTCTTATATTTGTAATGTAAATTTTATTTCAGTTAAATCATGAATTTTCCGTATACAATTGTATGCATTGATGTAGTGTGCTATAATTTTAATAGCACACTCATGTAGTACAGATTTTATTAGAACATTTCTAACACTAAAAAATGTGACCCACTTTTAACATTTCTTAGATCAACAGTTTTTTTAGCACAGATAAATGCATTTTCTAGCAGTTTCAAAAGTAACTTTTGTATTAGTGTGCCAAGACAGTACATTAAAATATATTTATATCATAACAAAAGATATTCCCATGCAAAATAATATGTGTTTGGATATTATCACATACAACATTTATATATCAAACATTATGATATAATCTAAAATTTATTATATACATGTTATGTTTTAGGGCATATCTTCATCAACATTACCATCCTTAGGTTCATCAAGATCACTTATTATAGAATAAAATGAAATAATTCAACTAATTCTATTTTCAAAATATAAAATTAAAACTATGAGTAGTTACCCATCGATGTTATAGAGCTCATTTATCATTTCACTAAAAGGATGACTTCTCTATATCAAATATCAATTGATGAGAATGATTTATATGAAAAATATCTTTCATCTTCCCTCTCCGCTTGGATTAATTAAATCCATGCATATATAATTAAAACTCCCTTGTTCAGGCTTGATTAAATGGGTCCATTTAAATTATTCCAAGGCTTGTAGAGGTGTACTTTTAATAATGCCAAATATATTTTATTGAACAATTAATCTAAATGAAATGTGGAATTCTAGAACATCCAAAACAAATTGAAGCCCCGCGAAGATCATGGGGAATTTCATAAAATTCAAAGCTAGAGGGATATGGCAGCACACACCAAACCTTTACAAGCTCTATAAATACCATCTCTTCACCACCATCCCCACCACACCAAACCATCTTTCTCTCTTTTCACACCCTCATCGACCGTCCTTCCTTTCTATTCAGAGATCCATGGATCCCCACACTGTGACCGAGCACTTTCAGACCATCCTCCCTTCCACCAAGATCTTCTAGACAGTTTCCTGTGATGGACACAACCTCCTCCCCCAGATGGTCCCCATCGTCTTCTCCAGCATGCAAGCTATGGAGGGCGATGGCTATTAGTAAAATAAGTAAACAGAAAGAGAAGATAAATTGAACCTTGATGCGTGAATCAGGTCCACTGTCCAAAAGGGTTTGATCCACCCCCACATTGATGGTGTAGGTTTATCAGTGGAAGTATCCCTCGAGGATTTCACCATGGTTTTGGGGAAAATCAGACACCAATTCCTGATTACCCCGTTTCACTGATGTTGGGAGAATTTTGGAGAATTTCTTGGATTGAATAAAAATTAACTCATAAGTGATCCGAACATATTTTATTTATAAATCAAAAGTGGTGTGAATTGCACCAATTCGGTCAAAGAACGCATTGGTTCAATCAAAACAAGACAACTCTTGGTGAGGGATACACCAGTTCTATCTTTCCATTTCAGTCAAAGAACACATTGGTTCAATTGAAACGACACGACTCTTGGTGAGGGACACACCAGTTCGATTTCAAAAAAACACTCTATTTATTTTAATAAATATTTTGAATAAAATATATAAAATATATAACAATCCCCCACTTTTATTCATAAATATTAATTCTCCAGACCGAAAGTGTTCTATTATACATAATAAAGGCATCTTTGGATTTAAACAATTACTTAATATCAATATCTCAATGTTTATTTTATTTATAAGTTATCGAAACATTAAACTTATTAACTTATAAGATAAACTGGAGATATCATACATATAAAAACGTTCATCCAATATATCATTTTGTATCACTTTTATGGCCATGTTCTTATATCCTTTTCATGAGCTCTCTAGGGAGTAAACCCACTAACTCTTGTATGAAGCGGAACTATTTCTAAGTTCACATAGGAAAAATATAACAATGTGCTTCCATTATTATAGCACATAACTCTTTGAGTATTAATCATTTTTTAAGAGTTTAAAACTCAACCTATTGTTATAACAGATGATATTGACACCAAAAATTGGGGTTATAATTGTCAATATCAACAATCATCTTCATAACTAGTTTTTACCCATTAAACACTTTGATTAGGATATTCCTAGTGAAAGTGTTGCATTTCCATTACTAAAATTATTTATTCTAGGATCTTTAACCCCATCTCTTTATTTTTTGCATGAATAACCTCTATCAGAAGAGATTTTGTAAATGGATCTGCAAGGTTTTTATACAATCTCACATAAACAATTGTTATGGTACCATCTTGTAACAATTGTCTCACATAATCATGTCTCAAACTTATATGTCTAGACATTCCATTATAAGAGCAACTATATGCCCTTGATAATGTTTCTTCTCTAACAAAACTAATAGAGATAAGAGGTATCAGACTAGGCCATAATCTAATATCCAATAATAGATTCCTAATCTATTCATCTTCTTTTCCACATGCCGCTATATGGTTGAATTTTAAATACATGTTCGAATATTGGTAAACCAACTTGCATCGGTGTATCCTTCTAATATAGTCGGATAATCATTATAGTATAAACATAAATCTTTGTCCTTTTTTAAGTATCCAAAATTCTTGTTATACATCTCCAATCATCCACGCTAGGATTACTAGTATATCTACTCATTTTACATACCACAAAACCAATATCTGGTCTAGTTCAATTCATCTCATACATTAAAGAACCAATTACACTAGCATATTCAAGTTGTGCTACAGATCTACCCATATTTATAAAAAGTTTAACACCAGAATCAAATGGAGTATTAACATACTTGAAACCAAGATGATAAAATTTATTTAACATTTTTTCTATGTAATGAGACTGACATAAAGAATAACCTCCACTATATTTTCTAACATTAATACCTAGAATAGTATCAACTATTCCAAGATCCTTCATTTTAAACATAGAAGATAAGTAATTCTTTTTCTCGACTATACCAATCATATTGGTTCCAAAAATTAACATATCATCCACATATAAACACACAATAACTCCATATTATTTTTTAAACTTTGAATAAACACATTTATCCACATTATTATGAGATAATCCATTAGATAAAATAATAGAATCGAATTTCTCATGCCATTTCATTAGATCTTGTTTAAGACCATAAAGAGATTTAACTAGTTTACATACCATTTTTTCATTACCTTGTAAAACAAACCCTTTTGATTGTTCCATGTAAATCTTTTCATTTAATTATCGATTTAAAGAGGAAAATTTTACATCCATTTGATGAAAATACAAATGATTAATTGAAGTTAAATAAAATAATATTATTATTGAAGTAATTCGAGCTACTAGGGCATATGTATCAAAATAATCAATCCCTTCTTTTTGTCTAAAACCTTTGGAAACCAAACTAGCTTTAAAAGCTTGAATGTAACCATTGGAATCATATTTCTTTCTGAATACCCATTTACCACCAATAGATTTTGAACCTCTTGGTAAATCCATAATAACCCAAGTATTATTCCCTATAATAGAATCCATTTCATCATTAATTGCTTCCTTCCAAAAAACAACATCTCTAGAAGACATGGCCTCATTATAAGTATTTGGTTCATATTCTATAGTCAATACCATAATATACTTATTCAGAAGATGATTATTTTGATCTCCTTCAACAAGAATAATTATGGAATCATGAGAAATAAAATTTTGCTGAGATGTTTCTCCTTCCTAATTATTCTACTATGTTTAGGTTCAACTCAAGAATCGTCATAATTCTCTACTATTGTATTTGAACTAGATGAAGTACATGAGATAGGGATATGAAGAATCACTTCCTCCACATCATCTTTATAAAACTTATTTTCAAAAATCTCTACATCCCTCAATTCAAAAATTATATTGGCTCCTAAATCCATAATTCTATATGCTTTTCTATTTTCTACATATCCAAAAAACACCTTTAATTGCTCTAAGACCAATTTTAGTTCTTTTAATATTAGGAACTCTATAATATGATAAAACCCCCCACACGTTGAAATAATAAACATTAGGTCTTCTTCCTCTCCAAATTTCATAAGGGGGTAACTTAGTTTTTCAAGATGCAATCCTATTATGAATATGACATGTGGACAATAAAGATTCGCCCCATAAATTTAATGGTAACTTAGATTTATTAATCAGGCAATTTACCATTTCTACTAAAGTATGATTTTTCCTTTCAGCTAAGCCATTTTCTTAAGGTGTGTAAGGAGCAGTTCTTTGGTGAATTATACCATTTTCTTCGCAGAACTCATTGAACTCATTCATAAGATATTCACCACCTCTATCTGAGCATAATACATTAATATTTTTGTCTAATTGGTTTTCAACTTATGCTTTATACTTTTTAAACACATTAAAGGATTCATCCTTTGTTTTAAGAAGATATATATGTAAATATCTACTATAGTCATCAACAAAAGTAATAAAATATATTTTCCCTCCATGAGTTAACAATCCATTTAATTAAAAAATATCATAGTGCACTAAATCTAATATATCATAATTACTTTCAAAAATATGAAAAGGATTATTATTTATTTTAAATTCTACACATGTTTCACATTTATTAAAATTATTTTTCAAATTAATCAAGTTTAAATTCTTCATTACTTTTAATGAATTATTATTATCATGTGCTAGAAGATCATGCCAAAAATTAAAATATTCAGTCAAATAAGAATAAGATTAAATCATATTATTAATAGATAGTTGATACATACTATCATTTTAATACCATTTCCCCACAAAAATGCCTCCCTTCGACAAGATAACCTTGTTAGATTCAAATGAAACTTGAAATCCCTTCTTACACAAAAGATCAATAGAAACTAAGTTCTTTTGAATTTCAGGAACATACAACACACTTAGAAGTGTCAAATTCTTCCCTGAAGAAAAGTCTATCACCACACTTCCTTTTCCAATAACATGTATGCACAAATTGTTTCCAAGATGTAATTCCTTCTCAATAATACAATCGTCAAATGTTTTGAACATTGAATGATCCTTGCACACTTTCACCATTTCTCCAAAATCTAGCCACCATACAATCTTCATCGAAGTCATATTGACTTTGGATATCATTGCGACTGGATTTTCTTCAGTCAGCATATTTGTAGTGGGTTTGTCAAATTTCTTAAGATAGCGACATTCCCTTGAAAAATTCCCTAGTTTTCTACAGACAAAGAAATCACCTTTCTTCATGGAAATATTTATTTTCTTCTTAAATTGTTGACTCTTATTCATGACATGTGTGGAATAATTTCATTGTGGCTTTCCCTAAATGATATTAACCTTGGTATCAAACTGTGAATCCACACCCACGTCTCTCAACATGGACTCTTCTTTAATATGAAGAAGATTTTGCAATTTCTCCAAGTAAATATCATCACTTTTTTAATAAGTGACTTACCAAAATATTTCCACATAGGTGGAAATTTAGAAATTATTGCACCCACTTAAAACATTCTAGTATATTAATCTTAAGGGAAAAAGTTTTATTTTATATAACTTGAATCTCATGAATTTTATCCAACAGGGGCTTGTTATCAACCATCTTGTAGTTTAGATACTTTTCAATAAGAAATTTATTGGTACTTTTTTCCTCTTCTTTGTACTTGAAATCAAATGCATCCCAAATCTCTCGAGCGGTCTTCATTTTGTGGAAGTAGTCATAGAGATGATTTGATAAAGTATTGAGAATGTTTCCTCGACAAAATACTTCATCATCTTCACATTTCTTCCTTATTAACCAAATGTTCTTGACTTGAGTCATGTCAATGGGTGTGCCATTGGCATTTGAAACGAGCTCATCGGGTATAGGAGGAAGATTCGGTTCCAGAATGTATGAAATATTCAACACTGTTAGAAGAAATTTCATCTTATCTTGCCACTAGGAAAAATTGTTTCCATCAAAACAGTCAAGTTTGACCATATCTTGGATCATGACTTTGAGATATTTGGAATCCATCTTCTAGGTTCTTCCTCTTTCAAACCCTTTGTAATGTTATAAAAATAAGTAGGTAGAAGGAGAAGACAAATTGAACCTTAATGTGTGAATTAGGTTCACTTCCCAAAAGGGTTTGATCCACCCCCACTTTGATGGTGTAGGGTTCTTTGTGGAAGTATCCCTCGAGGATTTCACCATGTTTTCAGGGGAAATCAGACACCAATTCCCAATTACCCCATTTCACTGATGTTGGGAGAATTTTGCATAATTTCTTATATTGAATCAAAATTAACTCATAAGTGATCTCATCATCACTTACTTGTAAATCGAAAGTGGTTTGAATTTCACTGATTCGGTCAAAGAAAACATTGTTTTGACAAAAAAAGACAACTCTTGGTGAGGGATACACCGGTTCGATCACACCATTTTGTTCAAAGAACACATTGGTTCAATTGAAACAACACAACTCTTGGTGAAGGACACACCAGTTCAATTTTGAATAAACACTCTATTTATCTTAATAAATATTTTGAATAAAATATATAAAATATATAACAGTGGCAGCCTTGCCACTATCTACCTCACCAAGATCACTGATGGTAATGTGCATTGCTGATTGTCTCTCCCTCTCATATGTATATCGTGATGAAGTTCTACTAAATGGGGGTGGGGAAGTAGGTACTAGCATAAAGTGTAACGCCCCGACCCCAGTTACCCAGAGTCGGTGCATTAATACATAACATTGGCATGATCACAAGAAAGATCAAATCTCGAAAGACCGATTGGTTTAGTAGCCTTGGAAACACTAGATATATTCATAAGTTTTACATTACATCATAAAATGAAAAACTACTACAACAACATAATGTTTCCACAGTCCACACTATAATCCCCTCATAATATCCCTGCAGGTCATTCATAACTTACATCTTCACATCCTGGGAAAAATAAAACATAGAAAAGGGGTGAGCTCAAATGCCCAGTAAGGATAACAATATAGCGGAACATTCAAAAATAAGCATAAACATTTAAGGCAATGAATTACTAAAACAAAAGCCTTTTAAACTTGAACTTCAACATAGTATGGCAAAAGTAAAATGAAAAAATGCCATTTACTTGTGCACATGGATATTCTACTAATCGAATAATCACATGCAAAATCAATAACCACTTTCATAATGTTGGAATGCATAATGTCAAACGTTAATTTCATTGTCTAGGCCTCATCCCAAGACCTAGGGGTTACTTCTAACCGGAACTCAACCCGGAGTGCCTCTAATAACCGGACACCAACCCGGAGTGCCTCTAATAACCGGACACCAACCCGGAGTGCCTCTAATAACCGGACACCAACCCGGAGGGCATACTTTTACCAGTCCCTAACCTGGAGGGCTTACTTTAACCAGTCCCCAACCTGGAGGGCTTACTTTTACCAGTCCCCAACCGGGAGGGCTTACTTTTACCAGTCCCCAACCTGGAGGGCTTACTTTTACCGGTCCCCAACCCGGAACATACTTGTTTAGCACATTCATCTGAAGAAAAGTTTGAAATATAACATAAACATTCGGATTAAAACTAGCATACGAAATGTCAATAGTTTCACCATAAACTATGAATGGTATAAAATAGCACATCCACAGTCAAACATATCACAAAACCTTCAATACAATATAGAAGTTTTGTATTATAATAAATAAACTTCAAATAAGCGTAAAATCCATCAAAGGATGTTGACATAGATGAAATCAAAATTCTTTTTAAAGAAATATCTCCTTTTATTTTGAAATCATTTAAGATCCATATAAAATAAAACATTTTCTTTGAAAATATTCTTTTAAGCTTGTAAGGGAAGCTTTGAAGATTTTATAACGGCGGAAAATAGCCGTACCCGCCCTATAAGTTAAAAAAAACATTCTTACCTTAATTCTGTCGAAAAGGTTAAAAAGGACCTTGTTTGAAAACGACCGAAAGATTCCTTTATAAACCACTTATAAAAGTCATAAAGGGTATAAATGACTTTAACTCATAATAAAAATGTTTTGAAATACATTTTTAAGAAACATGGATGTGGATGATAAAGAGATCCCAGTAGATTATTACATATAAACAACCTCGGATAATGAAGAGATTGTGAAATAACCCTTACCAATTTGGTAACTTATGAAACATAAAACCCATGAAAGAGGTATCATACAATGAATATGTAAATACACATAAATTAGAGTGTATTACACAAATAATATAATTATGGGCAGTACATACACCACACAAAAGGTAATGGTGGCAATATGGCATGAATCTCACGGGAATAAGGAGTGAGATGAAAACCCCTTACCTTGTACTTTTCCTTTGTTGGGGTAGGTTAACCTCCTGTATAATGGTGAAATAATTGTTATTAAATTATAAAAGAATCATATACATTAATATGATATCATATATGATCTTTTAACATTGCTTTATTAATAATATCTTAGTATTATCATCGTTTCGGGTGATAATCGATTCGTTCTTCTTAAAATGTTTGGTTATGTAAGACATGTTTGTAATGGATATATTATATCTTATTCATAATCAGAATGATATTAACATTATTTTTAACCCTAAAATGAGAATAATACTTGAATGGATATGATGGAGAATGAATCTTATCGCGTTCGTGGAGACGGTAGTCCGTACGTACGCACGAACGCTACTTCCATTTAATTTTTATTTTAAAAGAATCAAATCCAAATGATACATAGGTATATTACTATTCCAGTATAATATAATATTTTATATATGTTACTTAAGTTCATTAACACCATCCTTTATACGTTCCATGTGTGGTATGAACGAGTCATATCATTTTAAGGGGGCGGTAGTCCGCACTTCCTCAAATGAAATTATCGTATGTATATACAACATGAAACGAATAATGGTATGAAATAAAATGGAATTACAGAAGCTTATATATAAAATATATATCATTAATATCATATTTAATTACAGTTCCATCATAATGGCCACCATGAGAGATGGTAAGATGTATTTGAACAATCATCGTTTCGTGAGGCGTTAGTTTTCCATCCACAGAAACATTATGTTCATCGTCCATTAGATGGAGTTGTGTGTATGTGTAGTTTGAATCCTTCTTATAACAACATCCTAGTATATTGAGGATACTGGTGTTGTTACAAAAGAAAGGAAATAAAAAGATTTTGGGGGTTGAAGAAGCAAAATAAATGAAAATAATTTAAGAGAAATCGTTACCTTTAATTTAGGTAACTCACTTTGGTTGGAACCAAAGGACTTGTTGAAATGCTTTCTGCCTAAGGGGAAGCTTCAAGGAGGAGGAGAGGGATTTGGGGAGCTTAGTTGGGCAGAGTTAGGACGAGCCAAGTGGCTTGAGAGGTGTGAGGAAAAGAGAAGGAGGAGTGCCCTTTTATAAGAGGGGTGAGGGGCACTTTTGGAAAAGCTAGAAATATTAATTTATAATAAATTCATATTCGGTTTCCAAAGGCTCCAAAGTTGACTATTCAAAGGATGAGGTGGGGATAGGTCGAAAACAACTCATCCAATAGAATTTAGACAGGTTTGGGTACTTATATTAACCTTATCTTTAAGTATTAACTCTAAGTTAATTAGTTTCACTTTTACAATGTCTCTTTGTATTTTTTTAATAAACTTACTATATACATCCAAGAGACCCCCAAGTGGTCCATTAATGATTAACCTATCATAATATAAGTCTCTTGGCCGAACCTTAGATTTTTAAGAATTTAATATCAATTAATAATATAATATTTGTTTTAAGAACTCTTTTATGTCAATTTTGACACTATTCAATAGTTGATTTTTGTGAAACTCATAACAGATTGATTACTTCGAACAAGGTCAATTAAATCAATCCTAATATATCATATTATCCTATAAAATTAGTGTAATTCATTAAAAGTTTCATATTATATTTATTTGGGTATTTATAATATCAATTATGTTAATTTTTTACTATTTTAGTAATTACTGTATCATCATTGTGTCATAAATAAAATAAATTATTTAATGTCTAAAAATTATAAATAAAATATCATTATGTAGGAAATCTTTTTATCTTTCTAATTAATATTTATAATCGAAAATCCAACATGTATAACCCTATGTAAAAATTGTTTTGCTAAAAGATATATGCTTGTGTCATTTTTGTATTCATTTTAACTTAATTAAAATAAAGTGTCATTATCACTTACAAGTGGATCCATGGGGTCCCCAAATTGACACAAAGATGCCCATGGTCGACCATGTATCAACCAATAGGGTTAAGACACGTTTTAGGGTAATTTAGTATTATTATAATATTATTTTTTTAACCCTTATTTACCGGATTTACCCTTAACCATGGTAAATAAAATATTTACCGCAGTAATTATTCAAAATGTCTAAAAATAAAAGTTACCTATTTACACAATTTGAACATCCTGATTCCAAATATGGAATCCATTTCCCTAAATTAAAAACACAGAAGTGGCAGAAATTAATTTAAAATTAATTCCCGCTGTCAAAACAAAAAGCGTGTTTTTAAGAGATAATAACTATCAAAAGATTGGCACTTGTTTATGTTCGGTTTAATTGTAAAATTATGTCCAATGACCAACATTATATTAAATGGTAAAAATATATTCTAAATATACTTTCAAACCAATCAAATTCATAATTTATCACTATTAATTATTTTGATTAAAAAAGTTGTTTTTAATTAAAATTTAGTAATTTTCACTATTCATCAAAATATGAAAGTTATCCGAAAAGTACCAAAATTTCACCTTAGGCTAAATTCGATATTCCGAATCCAAAAATGAAGTCCATTTTAAAATATAAAATATATATAATTTCAAAAAGTAGGTATTACTATTCATAACGGCTAGTTTGATTGGTTGTTAGAACTCGGTGTTGCGTACAACACACGCTATTGTTTTATTCAAAGGAAAGCGTACCGTGGAAGCTTGGGATGTTTCATTTTAAATTTTTTTGATGTCTCCATTTAGTCAAAAAGTTTAAAATATTGTATTTAAAAAGGTTTCACTATCAAAATTTGATAAAAGTGAAATACTGAAAATGAACCTGTTCTTGCATTATGACTAAGAAACTCATAATATGGATTCTAAAATTATAAGGATTATATAAAGTTTAAAATTTAGTTAATACTATTCATGACCTCTTTTAATGGATTTTTTTTTGGTAAGTCATGGTGCAATTGAACTCAGTGTTGCGTGTAGTGCAAGTTATTGAATTATTTTGAAGAAATAACACACTATGAAATCTTGGGGTGTTACATTCTCCCCTCCTTCAATAAATTGCATCCTCGCAATTTGAAATTGTTCTTCAAAAATAAAAGGTTTAAAGTAGAAAATATATTTGTGGGAAAACCCACATCAGAAATTGGGTTACTAAAATTTAGTCTTAATATGAGGAAAAGAGAAATCAAATGGTCACCACCAAATTATGATCTCGATTAGGAGAACATTGGTGGAAATTAGAGACATATAATCGGAGGAAAAACGTAAATATTTATAGGTAGTGATTGAGGTCATCAATCACAAACAAGTATATAATTGAGGTCCTTAAATTCATCAATCTATGATGATTTGAAATATCATCGGTTCAACAAAACATAGGGTATTAGGATAACACATTTTTGACGTTTCAAAATATCTTAGTTGAAATCCCACATCGAAAAATGAATTAACGAGGCCTCTATTTAAAATAAAGAGTGGAAAGTATGAAGATTACCGAAAATAACACATACTAGGGTTCCACGTAGGAAAATATGGATATGAAAGAAAAATCTAACCATCAATTACCTGATGGAGAGTGGTAGAGAACATGGCTATGAAAAGGCCAACAATCCCAAAGCCATAAATTAGTGATGATTTAAGGTACCATCTAGGAAAACATTTTTGTTCTAATTTGCTTTTCTTAATATTGAGGAATCTTTTATGAGATTGGCTAAGATCATATGGAGATATACTAACTTTATAATTAGAGTTTTATCCATTAATAAATATCTACCACATACTCATCTTTCACTCTAAAAGATAATAGAATGTAAAAAAATTCTATTTACACTATTCGTATTGGGTTCCAAAATAAACGAATTTATAATTCATCTAAAAGATCTTTTAATAAAAACTACATTATTTAATCCAGGACATCTCGTGGGCCAGTGGTAGGTGATACACCCTTGTCGCCCTTCGGTTGCGGGTTCAAGTCTCGCAGCCTTGCCGGACGCGACGGGTTGCCGCCCGACCTCCGGGTTGTCCTTTTATGGAAATCCAAAATAATCCAAACTAGAACTATCCAAAATACTTCTGTCCAAACTCACAGTCCAACATTCATAAGGAAGGTAAACATAATATAGATCCTTTTTACCCCGTAATAGCATATGAATACCTTCATCATGTATTACCATATTCCTTATTGATTACATTCATGCTCCCTTATTCCATATAGAATGCTGGATATACTTCATTAATCCAAAAATGTTTTAAACCCCAACAATGATGGAATATACAAATCATTAATCAGCTTCAAGGTAGTCAATAATATCCAATATAATTTATCCAAAACAATCACATATTATTCCAAAATCACTACCTCAGTATCAGAACTATTTTATGATTTATCATTCTCTCAACCATATATTTTCCAAAAATTTATCCTGCTATTGAGTCACTTTTCTTTGTTCCACACAATCTCAAGTCCTTAATGAAATAGTACTGCAGTACAATCCTTATATACTCCATAATTATTATAACAAGTACATTGTTGATACAACACTCAATTGACATAATCAACATAAGAACTCTAATCATTCCTCTTCATCTGTGGTAGTATCATAACTTGATTATTATCCAATAGCATCATTTGCGGCATAGTCTGATGACTGGGACATAGGTTCGCGTAGTGTCCAAACTCCTTGCAAATGAAGCATTGTACATTTAAAACCATTTTGTTACCCTTGCAGTCACGTACTTTGTGCCCTTTTCCTCCACACTTATAACAAACTCCCATTCCTTTCAGGCAAGTTCCAGGGTGTTTCTTTCCACAGTTACCACATATGGGAAAATTCTTCTTTTCCCTCTTACTTTTATCCATCTTTCTCTCTTTCATCCTTTTCTTCTCTTGCTTCCCTTCAAAGCCATAGGACTCAGTAAACTCTTTACTTATCTTATCAACACATGATATTATTTCTTCATATGATGATAATACATGGGAGACTATTTCTCTTATAAATTCTAGCTTAAGACCATGAGATATATGATCCTTCCTTCTCTTTGGATCATGTGCATTTCGGGAGTTCTCATTCCTTCTACTGGGTGCCATTTCTAAACAATGGCATAAACTAGATCAGTTTATGAATCAAAATACATAATCCCATACTTATAAAACACCTAACATAAATTGAACTATTTATGGATATAATCCATAATCATAAGAATGTTTTCTTTGAGGAAGTATATACTCATAATCCCTTCAAAATGATTTGTAAAGAAAATGAGAGTTATCCTAAGCATATCCCCCGGGAGTGTCGTAACCAAGAGTGCAGCAAGGCCCGTTGTCGTGCACCAGTTCCCGTTCGAGTCTAGCTCAAAGCGGTGTTTTCGGGTTTTACCCCTAGGTACATCTGTGCCAGAGCCGCCTCTACCTGCTCGTATCCAGACAGGGATGTATTGCTCGGAAAACTCACAAAATCTCTACAATACCAAAATTCTAGGAAGTTCTTCTATACTAATCCTCAAAGTTCATCTTAGGTCTACGTGCTCTAATCAGAGTTTATCTAAATCTAGCTTCCAAGGTTTGTACTAAACTTCCTCTGATACCAACTGTAACGCCCCGACCCCAGTTACCCAGAGTTGGTGCATTAATACATAACATTGGCATGATCACAAGAAAGATCAAATCTCGAAAGACCGATTGGTTTAGTAGCCTGGGAAACACTAGATATATTCATAAGTTTTACATTACATCATAAAATGAAAAACTACTACAACAACATAATGTTTCCACAGTCCACACTATAATCCCCTCATAATATCCCTGCAGGTCATTCATAACTTACATCTTCACATCCTGGGAAAAATAAAACATAGAAAAGGGGTGAGCTCAAATGCCCAGTAAGGATAACAATATAGCGGAACATTCAAAAATAAGCATAAACATTTAAGGCAATGAATTACTAAAACAAAAGCCTTTTAAACTTGAACTTCAACATAGTATGGCAAAAGTAAAATGAAAAAATGCCATTTACTTGTGCACATGGATATTCTACTAATCGAATAATCACATGCAAAATCAATAACCACTTTCATAATGTTGGAATGCATAATGTGAAACGTTAATTTCATTGTCTAGGCCTCATCCCAAGACCTAGGGGTTACTTATAACCGGAACCCAACCCGGAGTGCCTCTAATAACCGGACACCAACCTGGAGTGCCTCTAATAACCGGACACCAACCCGGAGTGCCTCTAATAACCGGACACCAACCCGGAGGGCATACTTTTACCAGTCCCTAACCTGGAGGGCTTACTTTAACCAGTCCCCAACCTGGAGGGCTTACTTTTACCAGTCCCCAACCTGGAGGGCTTACTTTTACCAGTCCCCAACCTGGAGGGCTTACTTTTACCGGTCCCCAACCCGGAACATACTTGTTTAGCACATTCATCTGAAGAAAAGTTTGAAATATAACATAAACATTCGGATTAAAACTAGCATACGAAATGTCAATAGTTTCACCATAAACTATGAATGGTATAAAATAGCACATCCACAGTCAAACATATCACAAAACCTTCAATACAATATAGAAGTTTTGTATTATAATAAATAAACTTCAAATAAGCGTAAAATCCATCAAAGGATGTTGACATAGATGAAATCAAAATTCTTTTTAAAGAAATATCTCCTTTTATTTTGAAATCATTTAAGATCCATATAAAATAAAACATTTTCTTTGAAAATATTCTTTTAAGCTTGTAAGGGAAGCTTTGAAGATTTTATAACGGCGGAAAATAGCCGCACCCGCCCTATAAGTTAAAAAAAACATTCTTACCTTAATTCTGTCGAAAAGGTTAAAAAGGACCTTGTTTGAAAACGACCGAAAGATTCCTTTATAAACCACTTATAAAAGTCATAAAGGGTATAAATGACTTTAACTCATAATAAAAATGTTTTGAAATACATTTTTAAGAAACATGGATGTGGATGATAAAGAGATCCCAGTAGATTATTACATATAAACAACCTCGGATAATGAAGAGATTGTGAAATAACCCTTACCAATTTGGTAACTTATGAAACATAAAACCCATGAAAGAGGTATCATACAATTAATATGTAAATACACATAAATTAGAGTGTATTACACAAAGAATATAATTATGGGCAGTACATACACCACACAAAAGGTAATGGTGGCAATATGGCATGAATCTCACGGGAATAAGGAGTGAGATGAAAACCCCTTACCTTGTACTTTTCCTTTGTTGGGGTAGGTTAACCTCCTGTATAATGGTGAAATAATTGTTATTAAATTATAAAAGAATCATATACATTAATATGATATCATATATGATCTTTTAACATTGCTTTATTAATAATATCTTAGTATTATCATCGTTTCGGGTGATAATCGATTCGTTCTTCTTAAAATGTTTGGTTACGTAAGACATGTTTGTAATGGATATATTATATCTTATTCATAATCAGAATGATATTAACATTATTTTTAACCCTAAAATGAGAATAATACTTGAATGGATATGATGGAGAATGAATCTTATCGCGTTCGTGGAGACGGTAGTCCGTACGTACGCACGAACGCTACTTCCATTTAATTTTTATTTTAAAAGAATCAAATCCAAATGATACATAGGTATATTACTATTCCAGTATAATATAATATTTTATATATGTTACTTAAGTTCATTAACACCATCCTTTATACGTTCCATGTGTGGTATGAACGAGTCATATCATTTTAAGGGGGCGGTAGTCCGCACTTCCTCAAATGAAATTATCGTATGTATATACAACATGAAACGAATAATGGTATGAAATAAAATGGAATTACAGAAGCTTATATATAAAATATATATCATTAATATCATATTTAATTACAGTTCCATCATAATGGCCACCATGAGAGGTGGTAAGATGTATTTGAACAATCATCGTTTCGTGAGGCGTTAGTTTTCCATCCACAGAAACATTATGTTCATCGTCCATTAGATGGAGTTGTGTGTATGTGTAGTTTGAATCCTTCTTATAACAACATCCTAGTATATTGAGGATACTGTTGTTGTTACAAAAGAAAGGAAATAAAAAGAGTTTGGGGGTTGAAGAAGCAAAATAAATGAAAATAATTTAAGAGAAATCGTTACCTTTAATTTAGGTAACTCACTTTGGTTGGAACCAAAGGACTTGTTGAAATGCTTTCTGCCTAAGGGGAAGCTTCAAGGAGGAGGAGAGGGATTTGGGGAGCTTAGTTGGGCAGAGTTTGGACGAGCCAAGTGGCTTGAGAGGTGTGAGGAAAAGAGAAGGAGGAGTGCCCTTTTATAAGAGGGGTGAGGGGCACTTTTGGAAAAGCTAGAAATATTAATTTATAATAAATTCATATTCGGTTTCCAAAGGCTCAAAAGTTGACTATTCAAAGGATGAGGTGGGTATAGGTCGAAAACAACTCATCCAATAGAATTTATACAGGTTTGGGTACTTATATTAACCTTATCTTTAAGTATTAACTCTAAGTTAATTAGTTTCACTTTTACAATGTCTCTTTGTATTTTTTTAATAAACTTACTATATACATCCAAGAGACCCCCAAGTGGTCCATTAATGATTAACCAATCATAATATAAGTCTCTTGGCCGAACCTTAGATTTTTAAGAATTTAATATAAATTAATAATATAATATTTGTTTTAAGAACTATTTTATGTCAATTTTGACACTATTCAATTGTTGATTTTTGTGAAACTCATAACAGATTTATTACTTCGAAAAAAGTCAATTAAATCAATCCTAATATATCTTATTATCCTATAAAATTAGTGTAATTCATTAAAAGTTTCATATTATATTTATTTGGGTATTTATAATATCAATTATGTTAATTTTTTACTATTTTAGTAATTACTGTATCATCATTGTGTCATAAATAAAATAAATTATTTAATGTCTAAAAATTATAAATAAAATATCATTATGTAGGAAATCGTTTTATCTTTCTAATTAATATTTATAATCGAAAATCCAACATGTATAACCCTATGTAAAAATTGTTTTGCTAAAAGATATATGCTTGTGTCATTTTTGTATTCATTTTAACTTAATTAAAATAAAGTGTCATTATCACTTACAAGTGGATCCATGGGGTCCCCAAATTGACACAAAGATGCCCATGGTCGACCATGTATCAACCAATAGGGTTAAGACACGTTTTAGGGTAATTTAGTATTATTATAATATTATTTTTTTAACCCTTATTTACCTGATTTACCCTTAACCATGGTAAATAAAATATTTACCGCAGTAATTATTCAAAATGTCTAAAAATAAAAGTTACCTATTTACACAATTTGAACATCCTGATTCCAAATATGGAATCCATTTTCCTAAATTCAAAACACAGAAGTGGCAGAAATTAATTTAAAATTAATTCCCGCTGTCAAAACAAAAAGCGTGTTTTTAAGAGATAATAACTATCAAAAGATTGGCACTTGTTTATGTTCGGTTTAATTGTAAAATTATGTCCAATGACCAACATTATATTAAATGGTAAAAATATATTCTAAATATACTTTCAAACCAATCAAATTCATAATTTATCACTATTAATTATTTTGATTAAAAAAGTTGTTTTTAATTAAAATTTAGTAATTTTCACTATTCATCAAAATATGAAAGTTATCCGAAAAGTACCAAAATTTCACCTTAGGCTAAATTCGATATTCCGAATCCAGAAATGAAGTCCATTTTAAAATATAAAATATATATAATTTCAAAAAGTAGGTATTACTATTCATAACGGCTAGTTTGATTGGTTGTTAGAACTCGGTGTTGCGTACAACACACGCTATTGTTTTATTCAAAGGAAAGCGTACCGTGGAAGCTTGGGATGTTTCATTTTAAATTTTTTTGATGTCTCCATTTAGTCAAAAAGTTTAAAATATTGTATTTAAAAAGGTTTCACTATCAAAATTTGATAAAAGTGAAATACTAAAAATGAACCTGTTCTTGCATTATGACTAAGAAACTCATAATATGGATTCTAAAATTATAAGGATTATATAAAGTTTAAAATTTAGTTAATACTATTCATGACCTCTTTTAATGGCTTTTTTTTTGGTAAGTCATGGTGCAATTGAACTCAGTGTTGCGTGTAGTGCAAGTTATTGAATTATTTTGAAGAAATAACACACTATGAAATCTTGGGGTGTTACATTCTCTCCTCCTTCAATAAATTGCGTCCTCGCAATTTGAAATTGTTCTTCAAAAATAAAAGGTTTAAAGTAGAAAATATATTTGTGGGAAAACCCACATCGGAAATTGGGTTACTAAAATTTAGTCTTAATATGAGGAAAAGAGAAATCAAATGGTCACCACCAAATTATGATCTCGATTAGGAGAACATTGGTGGAAATTAGAGACATATAATCGGAGGAAAAACGTAAATATTTATAGGTAGTGATTGAGGTCATCAATCACAAACAAGTATATAATTGAGGTCCTTAAATTCATCAATCTATGATGATTTGAAATATCATCGGTTCAACAAAACATAGGGTATTAGGATAACACATTTTTGACGTTTCAAAATATCTTAGTTGAAATCCCACATCGAAAAATGAATTAACGAGGCCTCTATTTAAAATAAAGAGTGGAAAGTATGAAGATTACCGAAAATAACACATACTAGGGTTCCACGTAGGAAAATATGGATATGAAAGAAAAATCTAACCATCAATTACCTGATGGAGAGTGGTAGAGAACATGGCTATGAAAAGGCCAACAATCCCAAAGCCATAAATTAGTGATGATTTAAGGTACCATCTAGGAAAACATTTTTGTTCTAATTTGCTTTTCTTAATATTGAGGAATTTTTTATGAGATTGGCTAAGATCATATGGAGATATACTAACTTTATAATTAGAGTTTTATCCATTAATAAATATCTACCACATACTCATCTTTCACTCTAAAAGATAATAGAATGTAAAAAAATTCTATTTACACTATTCGTATTGGGTTCCAAAATAAACGAATTTATAATTCATCTAAAAGATCTTTTAATAAAAACTACATTATTTAATCCAGGACATCTCGTGGGCCAGTGGTAGGTGATACACCCTTGTCTCCCTTCGGTTGCGGGTTCAAGTCTCGCAGCCTTGCCAGACGCGACGGGTTGCCGCCCGACCTCCGGGTTGTCCTTTTATGGAAATCCAAAATAATCCAAACTAGAACTATCCAAAATACTTCTATCCAAACTCACAGTCCAACATTCATAAGGAAGGTAAACATAATATAGATCCTTTTTACCCCGTAATAGCATATGAATACCTTCATCATGTATTACCATATTCCTTATTGATTACATTCATGCTCCCTTATTCCATATAGAATGCTGGATATACTTCATTAATCCAAAAATGTTTTAAACCCCAACAATGATGGAATATACAAATCATTAATCAGCTTCAAGGTAGTCAATAATATCCAATATAATTTATCCAAAACAATCACATATTATTCCAAAATCACTACCTCAGTATCAGAACTATTTTATGATTTATCATTCTCTCAACCATATATTTTCCAAAAATTTATCCTGCTATTGAGTCACTTTTCTTTGTTCCACACAATCTCAAGTCCTTAATGAAATAGTACTGCAGTACAATCCTTATATACTCCATAATTATTATAACAAGTACATTGTTGATACAACACTCAATTGACATAATCAACATAAGAACTCTAATCATTCCTCTTCATCTGTGGTAGTATCATAACTTGATTATTATCCAATAGCATCATTTGCGGCATAGTCTGATGACTGGGACATAGGTTCGCGTAGTGTCCAAACTCCTTGCAAATGAAGCATTGTACATTTAAAACCATTTTCTTACCCTTGCAGTCACGTACTTTGTCCCCTTTTCCGCCACACTTATAACAAACTCCCATTCCTTTCAGGCAAGTTCCAGGGTGTTTCTTTCCACAGTTACCACATATGGGAAAATTCTTCTTTTCCCTCTTACTTTTATCCATCTTTCTCTCTTCCATCCTTTTCTTCTCTTGCTTCCCTTCAAAGCCATAGGACTCAGTAAACTCTTTACTTATCTTATCAACACATGATATTATTTCTTCATATGATGATAATACATGGGAGACTATTTCTCTTATAAATTCTAGCTTAAGACCATGAGATATATGATCCTTCCTTCTCTTTGGATCATGTGCATTTCTGGAGTTCTCATTCCTTCTACTGGGTGCCATTTCTAAACAATGGCATAAACTAGATCAGTTTATGAATCAAAATACATAATCCCATACTTATAAAACACCTAACATAAATTGAACTATTTATGGATATAATCCATAATCATAAGAATGTTTTCTTTGAGGAATTATATACTCATAATCCCTTCAAAATGATTTGTAAAGAAAATGAGAGTTATCCTAAGCATATCCCCCGGGAGTGTCGTAACCAAGAGTGCAGCAAGGCCCGTTGTCGTGCACCAGTTCCCGTTCGAGTCTAGCTCAAAGCGGTGTTTTCGGGTTTTACCCCTAGGTACATCTGTGCCAGAGCCGCCTCTACCTGCTCGTATCCAAACAGGGATGTATTGCTCGGAAAACTCACAAAATCTCTACAATACCAAAATTCTAGGAAGTTCTTCTATACTAATCCTCAAAGTTCATCTTAGGTCTACGTGCTCTAATCAGAGTTTATCTAAATCTAGCTTCCAAGGTTTGTACTAAACTTCCTCTGATACCAACTGTAACGCCCCGACCCCAGTTACCCAGAGTTGGTGCATTAATACATAACATTGGCATGATCACAAGAAAGATCAAATCTCGAAAGACCGATTGGTTTAGTAGCCTTGGATACACTAGATATATTCATAAGTTTTACATTACATCATAAAATGAAAAACTACTACAACAACATAATGTTTCCACAGTCCACACTATAATCCCCTCATAATATCCCTGCAGGTCATTCATAACTTACATCTTCACATCCTGGGAAAAATAAAACATAGAAAAGGGGTGAGCTCAAATGCCCAGTAAGGATAACAATATAGCGGAACATTCAAAAATAAGCATAAACATTTAAGGCAATGAATTACTAAAACAAAAGCCTTTTAAACTTGAACTTCAACATAGTATGGCAAAAGTAAAATGAAAAAATGCCATTTACTTGTGCACATGGATATTCTACTAATCGAATAATCACATGCAAAATCAATAACCACTTTCATAATGTTGGAATGCATAATGCCAAACGTTAATTTCATTGTCTAGGCCTCATCCCAAGACCTAGGGGTTACTTCTAACCGGAACCCAACCCGGAGTGCCTCTAATAACCGGACACCAACCCGGAGTGCCTCTAATAACCGGACACCAACCCGGAGTGCCTCTAATAACCGGACACCAACCCGGAGGGCATACTTTTACCAGTCCCTAACCTGGAGGGCTTACTTTAACCAGTCCCCAACCTGGAGGGCTTACTTTTACCAGTCCCCAACCTGGAGGGCTTACTTTTACCAGTCCCCAACCTGGAGGGCTTACTTTTACCGGTCCCCAACCCGGAACATACTTGTTTAGCACATTCATCTGAAGAAAAGTTTGAAATATAACATAAACATTCGGATTAAAACTAGCATACGAAATGTCAATAGTTTCACCATAAACTATGAATGGTATAAAATAGCACATCCACAGTCAAACATATCACAAAACCTTCAATACAATATAGAAGTTTTGTATTATAATAAATAAACTTCAAATAAGCGTAAAATCCATCAAAGGATGTTGACATAGATGAAATCAAAATTCTTTTTAAAGAAATATCTCCTTTTATTTTGAAATCATTTAAGATCCATATAAAATAAAACATTTTCTTTGAAAATATTCTTTTAAGCTTGTAAGGGAAGCTTTGAAGATTTTATAACGGCGGAAAATAGCCGCACCCTCCCTATAAGTTAAAAAAACATTCTTACCTTAATTCTGTCGAAAAGGTTAAAAAGGACCTTGTTTGAAAACGACCGAAAGATTCCTTTATAAACCACTTATAAAAGTCATAAAGGGTATAAATGACTTTAACTCATAATAAAAATGTTTTGAAATACATTTTTAAGAAACATGGATGTGGATGATAAAGAGATCCCAGTAGATTATTACATATAAACAACCTCGGATAATGAAGAGATTGTGAAATAACCCTTACCAATTTGGTAACTTATGAAACATAAAACCCATGAAAGAGGTATCATACAATGAATATGTAAATACACATAAATTAGAGTGTATTACACAAAGAATATAATTATGGGCAGTACATACACCACACAAAAGGTAATGGTGGCAATATGGCATGAATCTCACGGGAATAAGGAGTGAGATGAAAACCCCTTACCTTGTACTTTTACTTTGTTGGGGTAGGTTAACCTCCTGTATAATGGTGAAATAATTGTTATTAAATTATAAAAGAATCATATACATTAATATGATATCATATATGATCTTTTAACATTGCTTTATTAATAATATCTTAGTATTATCATCGTTTCGGGTGATAATCGATTCGTTCTTCTTAAAATGTTTGGTTACGTAAGACATGTTTGTAATGGATAGATTATATCTTATTCATAATCAGAATGATATTAACATTATTTTTAACCCTAAAATGAGAATAATACTTGAATGGATATGATGGAGAATGAATCTTATCGCGTTCGTGGAGACGGTAGTCCGTACGTACGCACGAACGCTACTTCCATTTAATTTTTATTTTAAAAGAATCAAATCCAAATGATACATAGGTATATTACTATTCCAGTATAATATAATATTTTATATATGTTACTTAAGTTCATTAACACCATCCTTTATACGTTCCATGTGTGGTATGAACGAGTCATATCATTTTAAGGGGGCGGTAGTCCGCACTTCCTCAAATGAAATTATCGTATGTATATACAACATGAAACGAATAATGGTATGAAATAAAATGGAATTACAGAAGCTTATATATAAAATATATATCATTAATATCATATTTAATTACAGTGCCATCATAATGGCCACCATGAGAGGTGGTAAGATGTATTTGAACAATCATCGTTTCGTGAGGCGTTAGTTTTCCATCCACAGAAACATTATGTTCATCGTCCATTAGATGGAGTTGTGTGTATGTGTAGTTTGAATCCTTCTTATAACAACATCCTAGTATATTGAGGATACTGGTGTTGTTACAAAAGAAAGGAAATAAAAAGAGTTTGGGGGTTGAAGAAGCAAAATAAATGAAAATAATTTAAGAGAAATCGTTACCTTTAATTTAGGTAACTCACTTTGGTTGGAACCAAAGGACTTGTTGAAATGCTTTCTGCCTAAGGGGAAGCTTCAAGGAGGAGGAGAGGGATTTGGGGAGATTAGTTGGGCAGAGTTTGGACGAGCCAAGTGGCTTGAGAGGTGTGAGGAAAAGAGAAGGAGGAGTGCCCTTTTATAAGAGGGGTGAGGGGCACTTTTGGAAAAGCTAGAAATATTAATTTATAATAAATTCATATTCGGTTTCCAAAGGCTCAAAAGTTGACTATTCAAAGGATGAGGTGGGGATAGGTCGAAAACAACTCATCCAATAGAATTTAGACAGGTTTGGGTACTTATATTAACCTTATCTTTAAGTATTAACTCTAAGTTAATTAGTTTCACTTTTACAATGTCTCTTTGTATTTTTTTAATAAACTTACTATATACATCCAAGAGACCCCCAAGTGGTCCATTAATGATTAACCTATCATAATATAAGTCTCTTTGCCGAACCTTAGATTTTTAAGAATTTAATATCAATTAATAATATAATATTTGTTTTAAGAACTCTTTTATGTCAATTTTGACACTATTCAATAGTTGATTTTTGTGAAACTCATAACAGATTGATTACTTCGAAAAAAGTCAATTAAATCAATCCTAATATATCATATTATCCTATAAAATTAGTTTAATTCATTAAAAGTTTCATATTATATTTATTTGGGTATTTATAATATCAATTATGTTAATTTTTTACTATTTTAGTAATTACTGTATCATCATTGTCTCATAAATAAAATAAATTATTTAATGTCTAAAAATTATAAATAAAATATCATTATGTAGGAAATCTTTTTATCTTTCTAATTAATATTTATAATCGAAAATCCAACATGTATAACCCTATGTAAAAATTGTTTTGCTAAAAGATATATGCTTGTGTCATTTTTGTATTCATTTTAACTTAATTAAAATAAAGTGTCATTATCACTTACAAGTGGATCCATGGGGTCCCCAAATTGACACAAAGATGCCCATGGTCGACCATGTATCAACCAATAGGGTTAAGACACGTTTTAGGGTAATTTAGTATTATTATAATATTATTTTTTTAACCCTTATTTACCGGATTTACCCTTAACCATGGTAAATAAAATATTTACCGCAGTAATTATTCAAAATGTCTAAAAATAAAAGTTACCTATTTACACAATTTGAACATCCTGATTCCAAATATGGAATCCATTTTCCTAAATTCAAAACACAGAAGTGGCAGAAATTAATTTAAAATTAATTCCCGCTGTCAAAACAAAAAGCGTGTTTTTAAGAGATAATAACTATCAAAAGATTGGCACTTGTTTATGTTCGGTTTAATTGTAAAATTATGTCCAATGACCAACATTATATTCAATGGTAAAAATATATTCTAAATATACTTTCAAACCAATCAAATTCATAATTTATCACTATTAATTATTTTGATTAAAAAAGTTGTTTTTAATTAAAATTTAGTAATTTTCACTATTCATCAAAATATGAAAGTTATCCGAAAAGTACCAAAATTTCACCTTAGGATAAATTCGATATTCCGAATCCAGAAATGAAGTCCATTTTAAAATATAAAATATATATAATTTCAAAAAGTAGGTATTACTATTCATAACGGCTAGTTTGATTGGTTGTTAGAACTCGGTGTTGCGTACAACACACGCTATTGTTTTATTCAAAGGAAAGCGTACCGTGGAAGCTTGGGATGTTTCATTTTAAATTTTTTTGATGTCTCCATTTAGTCAAAAAGTTTAAAATATTGTATTTAAAAAGGTTTCACTATCAAAATTTGATAAAAGTGAAATACTGAAAATGAACCTGTTCTTGCATTATGACTAAGAAACTCATAATATGGATTCTAAAATTATAAGGATTATATAAAGTTTAAAATTTAGTTAATACTATTCATGACCTCTTTTAATGGCTTTTTTTTGGTAAGTCATGGTGCAATTGAACTCAGTGTTGCGTGTAGTGCAAGTTATTGAATTATTTTGAAGAAATAACACACTATGAAATCTTGGGGTGTTACATAAAGAGCCGAGTGGATGCACTAGGAAAGGCGGTGCTAGTGCACAGGTACATGTTCGTGGATGAGGAGACCCTGAAGGAGAAGAACATGGAGTCGTTGACAATGGAGGTGAAGCTGGAGGGCACCCTCAATGGGAAGTGCAAGGGCACAGAGACGGTGACCTTCTGTCCCAAGGGTGGTGCGGAGTTCAAGGTAGAGGAATTGAAGGATGAGAATCTCAAGATCTGGGCCATTTTTTAGAAGGTGGAAGCCCACCTCCAGGATAACCCCTAAATCCTATCACTCTCTACCAATAAATTTCATCAAATAAAGTGTTTCCCATGTAGCGGTGTTGAAGCTATATATTGAATGGAAAAAATTTCATACTGAACCTTAAGATCAGAGAATGCAGTGGTGTATAATGTGTCAACATATATATCTAAAATAATTATAATCATAGTTATTCCATCTTGAAGGTGACATATATTTAAAGTATAACTAGTATTTTCCATGGTGCAAGTTGCAAGGAATTTTTCAAAAGAATTATTTCTAAGATATGGAATCATAACACATATGTAATTTATTATAAACTATATTAGATTTATTTGGGTGAATAGGTGAGAAATAAGTTATATAGTGAAAAAATTATATGTATATATTGATAATTTTGAAAAGGAAAAAATATATTAATACTAGGATCATGGTTTGCATGCATTGTTGTTTTCATAACAAGATGTTATAGAATTTGAACTGAACATTGTGTCTATTAATTTCACTAGTATTTTCTAAATCCTCCTCCTCATTGAAGGTTGAAGAATTATCATAAATTTTATGTATCATTGAAGGGTTCTATAAATGATAAACTATTGGGGTAGTATGATGAATTTAGATCACTATAATTTTAAAAAATCCCCACTAAAGGATGATTTGGGACAAACTCCTTGACATGAAAAATTCACCATTCATGTGATGAATTTTTTTAGTTTCTAATGTGTATACATGAAAAAGACACCCATTTAGTACATCTTATGGGTATAAATATGATGAACAAAATATTAATTAAAGGTGTAGTTGTTGAATTGATAGAATTGAATTTATCAGACATTTTTTGTCGAACGGTCTTGTATTTTAATAATGGATCAATGATGATTAATAGTTTTGACAAATATAGAATTCTATTAATGTGACATAACTAAAAGAATATTAAGAACATGGTTGACATGTTAATAATAAAATACTTTATTTTGTTTCTTGTAGTGAATCTTCATCATTGAAGTCCACCAAAAAATTAATCTATAAGAAAAAATAAATAATGTAATTGATATTTAATTCATGATTCCATTACATAAATTATTCATATATGAATATCATGTATTTTTGTTTCATACATAGTTATCAGTATTTTTCATGTAAAGAATGTGAGTATTTTACAAATTGAATTGCCGTATTAAAAGGAAATATAATCTAACTCATAATTATATTGTCCTAAATCAAGAGAAGTCGGTCCCTTTCTTGAGATGTGATTCAATTGGATAAACTAAAATAGTTTAAACAATTGAGATCTCAACCAAAATCATGAATTAAGCATCATTTGTAAAAAACCATTCCCCAATATTATTGGAGTCACACCAACTACAGTAACCAAAGATGGCCAATGAAGTTGATGTCCAAAGGTTGACATTAACAAAGGGAACACTACATAAACAAAGCATGGGGAGTCACATAAAACCATTAAAAGAAATATCATATATATAAATAACAATGAACCCATAATTAAGATAGTTTTATTATATAATGTGTAGAACACAATTCATCATAATAATAACTAAAATAAAATAAAAATTCTGGTGAAAAACTTTGATGTAATTAAATAATATAAGTTATTAAAAACTTCAAGAAAATACAAGCATAACGTAAATAATCAAAGCATGGGTTTTGGAACATTGAGTTAGTTCCATGTAGTAAAAACCAAACCTATGAAACTAACTGTAAATCTATAAGAAAAAATATTAATCACTTGAAATATAAAAATCCAGAGTACCAATCATCTCACATAGACATGGATTAAAAAAATTCAAATATTAGAATAAAAAATATGCGAAATGTATTGATATATATAATTTTAAATTTGTATAAGGTAAATTGTTTGAATTTGAAAAACAAGTATATTCACATTGTATGAATCTATGCATAAAATCCTTATAGATGTAGTAAACTATGAAAATTTTATGATTTTTTACATCAAATCCTTACAGATGTACTAATCTGTGAAATTCATTAAAATTGTACAATAGTTTAATGAATTGTACAAATTTTTACATAAAAGAATATTATTGAAATCTATACAAACTATAAATGAATTTCATGAATCTATAAATTTTTAAATGAACATTATATATCAGTATTGGAAGTTATAATTCTTACAGTGTTAATAATATATAAAATTTGATAAATGTGTACATTCATAAATATTTATGTCAAATCTACTCAAATGTTTAATTAATTGCGAAAATCTTTCTGAAAATGATGATTAATAAAATATATACAACATTAAATGATTTATATGAATCTGTACATTTCTTAAATGGATATTACGTGGCTATATAGAAAGTAAACATCCACTCTTAAATGAAGTCAATTATATAATCTATGTTTTCATCCATACTAAAGCTATACAATTTAAAAGTTGGAAATAGATGGAGTGACTCCATTTTTTCTGAACTCATTGCTCACTTGAATGAAATGGACACATAATATAATGAGATTCCTTATTAAAAATATAATGCTAAAAGAATACTATATTCAATGGGCATGATCTCTAAAAGAATTCATGCATGTCTAAATGACTGTTATAGTTTTTCAAAAACAAAAAACACATAAAAATTCTCAAAGTGTGGTGCTTCTTGATACGAGAAAGATGATTCAAGAACTTCGAATGTTTTATGGTACTTTATAATCATTACATGGTTTAGTCACCTATATAGAAGTGAGGAGACTAAAAGACAGATGATGTGGCATGAAAATACAAGAAATAAAGATGGGAAACTTCATCACCTGAAAGACTCTACTTAGTGGAAGCAAGCTTATCATGGGTATCCAAAATTTGGAAATGAGCCAAGAAACCTTCTTCTTGCGCTATCTACAGATAAAGTGGATCCTTTTGGTTTTCAAAGAAGCACTCACAGTACATGGTCATTTATGTTGGTAAATTATAACATTCCTCTATGATTATTCATGAAAATAAAATACATTATGTTATCTCTTTTTATATCATGACCAATGAAACTATGTAATGACATTAATGTTTGTTTAGCTCCATTGATCTATCATTTGAAATTATTGTGGGATTTAGTTGTTATGCTGAATGGTTCTTATATAAATGAATATTTTACATTTATATCCATGTTGTATAGGATGATAAATGAAATTATAGATTATGTTTATTTTTTTATATATAGAATTTATAGAACTCAAGGGTGTCCCATTTGTGAACAAGGTACATGGTCAATTATGTTGAAACATTCATCGATGATTGTGTTTCTAAAAAATCGTAGATTTCTACCTCAGTGACATACATACAAATCATGGATGAAATAATTTGATGGGAGTTTAAAAGAAGGTACAACACAATCTATATTAATAGGTGATCTACTATTTAAGAAATTAAAATAAATGGACACTAATTTTGGTAAACATTTTTCGAAAAACATTGCAAAAACAAGTGAGAAAAATAGATCAGTTTGTTTTTAAAATTATCATACCATAATTCATTTTATGTCAGGAATTTTATTGATGTTATGCATGTTTAAAAAATATATGTGATAGTGTAAATGTTAAATTACTAAATTCACATATAAAAATAAATTATTTAATTAATGATAAGTTATACATAATAAACCTGGGGATATGGGAAGAGTTTGTGACAATGAAGAGTGGTAAAAAAAATTTCATCCTCCAACTACTTATACTCTTTCTATGAAATTTATATATCATTTTTTAAACTTCTTGAAGGATATAAATGTTCCAAATGGGTATTTATAAAATATAAAGAACATAATTTCAATAACTGATTTAAAGTTAAAAGGTATTAAATCACATAATTGTCATGTTTTGATGCAACATATAATGTTTATATCCTTATGTTGATTTTTTTTCAAGAATGTTTTTAACTCATTAACCAAGTTATGTTTCTTTTTATAAGGTAAATGCAGTAAAGTTATAAACCTAGAGAAATTGTATTCTACGGAAAAGGAAATTATTGTCATATTATGTGAATTGAATATGTTTTTCCTGGTGACAATATTTGATGTGACAGTTCACTTTGCAAGAGATATTCAACTATGTTGTCATGTACATTATAGATATATACTCCCCATTGAATGGTATATGAATATTTTTAAAAGGTATATAAAAAATCAAAGTTGGTTAGAAGGTTTTATTGTAGAGTAATATATTGTTGAGGAAGGTATTGAATTTTATATTTACAATATGTCTGATATAGAAAGAATTGTTCTACCAAAATCTCATCACACCATGTGGCTTATGGGTGAAGGAATTTATGGAATATATATCTTCATAATTATAATTAAAAAGTGGGACCAGACTCTCCTTTATGTTTTTCATAACCATTTATAGGTTGAGAAAAATATTGAAACCCACAAAGTAATTCTTAGGAATTTGAATCGATCAAGGGATGAATGACATATATGAAATACATATAATCATTAGTTTATAGGATGTTTTTTAGAAAATATTCTTAATGAGTCAACTACAAATCTAGATTCAATTTCAGAATGAATTTTATAGCTAGCAAGAAGACCAAGTGTGCATGTATTATTTTGTAATGGTTATGTAATTAATAGTTGTACGTTCTATAGAAATGAACATGATGAATATACTACCATGAAAAATAGTGGAGTTACACTTGTGGCTGAAGCGATGCACGTATCAGGTACCAAGTATAGAAGTCCAATTTATGTGAATATGTCATACTTTTTCATCATAAAATAAATATGGTAGTTTCATTATAAAACATTCATAGTGTTTATTTGTCAATAAAATTGGGTTGATAACAAAAGTGAAGTTAAAATAGATGAATTGGGATTCGTGAAAGTGGATTTCTTTAAGGGAGGGTACAAATATGAACCATTTATAATAAAATCATAGGAAGTGCAAGTATTTTATGTTCTATATCATGCAAACCAAAAGTGGTCAATTATTATGTTAATGACAGAAACCATTAAATGTTCGGTTGTTAATTCAACTGAGCATGACCCATTAATTAGTACATTACAGTAATTTTTAAGTGGTTCCAATGTATGTGGGGTCTTGTATATAATATGAGGACAGAATGAGGGGATTTTGATATTCGATAGAGGGGTGAAATTCATTCAACCTTTAAAAAAGAGAGTTCAATAATCATAGGAACAACACATTGATAATGTTGAAGATGAAAACACAGTAGATGGTGAACAACACTTTTCCCAAAAAAACAATATCATCGTACCATAATGGTGTTAGAAGAAAATATTAAATAAAGAAACAAAGACATCAAATTCGAGGTTGGATAGAATACAAACGTCCATGCTATTAACCCCAAAAGTCCATGTTTTGTAGTTACATTAGGCTCACCACTCAAATTCAAATGATGATTTATGAATATTCATAGAAAAATGTTCTTCCCAAGCTTAAGGTTCTATTTTGGTAAGATATTAAGATAACATTATGATATAGTTCCTTTATTTTACTAAAAAAATAATGAAATGTTGATTTATGTTTCATTATCTATTGTAAAGTGCATTTATAGTATATGGACCATGATTGAAATTTTCATTAATTCTCACTGGAAAGTCTCATAGAGGATTTTAGAAAATTCTTATGAATTATCATCTCAAAGTTGTTGTAGGAAAAATAAACCTACACACACCAAATATGTATGCAAACCTAATAAACCAACAAGCATGGGATTCATTTGTTAGTTATCATGAGGAGTTGTATTTTTACGTAAATTTTGACCAGTAATACACTTATTGACAATACATTTATTAATAACTTTTATTAAGAATTTTTAATCTGCAAAATAGTAATTGAGTGCTGAAAATAAGCAACGTGTAGCAAAACCAATGTTCCCTTACTATAAAGCAAGGATAAGCTATGCGTTACTTGAAAAAGAAAATGGTATATTTTTTACATATAAAATAATACTTTTATTATACATTAAATAATAATATAATTATGTTTCTTTTTTATGCACAGATTGATGAATCAAATTCCAAAGCCACCTCCACCCCACATCATGTGCTATAGAAAGAGGAACATGTAAACAAAGATGGAATACTAATAAATGAAAACACCAAAAATGTTCTGGAAGTATGTGTAAGTATTACATAAAAAGAATAATTTGTTTTACTCGATATTAAATAATAATGAATACTAATTTTCCTATATATTTTATCCAACTTAGACACAAGAACCATAATTAGATGTACCCAATAGACAACTAATATTAGTTTCCAAGAAACATCCAAAATAGTATGGCCACATTAGAGGTGTGGGTTTTGGGGGGTCACCCCAAACATATTTTTGAGAAAAGAAATGAATAGGGGATAAGTATAAGAAAATGGAAGAGATACATGCATGATTAGATGCTCTAGAGGAAAAATGTATGTCATAGAAGAGTTAATCAATTTTTTATATATTTTTTATGAAATGTGAACTAGATAGACACTGATACCTTTTCTGTACCGATATTCTATAGGGTGAAAATGGTTTTGATTTATGTTTATTAACACCCACTCATAACCTTCTTGTGAGGGGTACTTTGTACAATATCTATAAATATATTCCAAAAAGACAACTTCCAATAGATCATGTGAGAGTGGGGATTCATATATCTCACAATCCAATCAATGAGATACCTATTCCACTTGATGGTGTGGATATTCATATGATTGAGAAATATGTTGAAAATTTTGTAGCATGGTTGTTATACCTTGTAAAAATAAATGTTGATAAGGAGGTATTCATTTCAAATTTATTTTTATAAAAACCCCTCTAACAATTAACAAAAAAAGGCCTGAATTGACAATTGTTATTACATACAGACAACGGTAAGGGGGTGAAATAGAAGGTTGAATCCAAACGATCTAAATGGTCAACCAAATAATCAAAAAGATATTCACAATGTACCATTACCTCGCTCTTTCAAATTTTGTATTTACTAACATTATTGGTTCATGTGGATGTAACATTAGAAAGTGGTGATACAACAACAATTTATTTTTAAGAACAGATGTAAGGAGGGGCCATTAGAGAATAAATTAGTCTTTAGAATGTAAATGAAATCCCCATGTAGGAATATCTATGCATATCAGTTGTAAATGTATACATGAGGTGTCTTTTCATAATTTGTTTATCCAATAGTTGATCTACTATGTTAATTATGAATAAATACTATTCAAAATTTTTTTGTACGCATATATATCAACACTACTTTAAGGGAAACCCTGGTGAATATAAATTTTAACTCATTAGTCCTCATATCACTTCTATACAACTACTCTCATTGGAACTAAAAAATATGAATTAATAGTGGAAAAACTAGCCATAATGTTTAAAAGTGGAATTATAGAAAATAAACTCTTCTTATTACCCATGATTCAAGGGTTAAACACTACAATTTAATCATATCAAATATATTTTCATTCATTTCTTTACTTATTTATTTATAGGAAGAATTCGTTACTTATTATAGTCAATTTGAATACTCCAAATATATATTTTCTCAATTCAAATCATGGATACCCAAAAAACAGACCACATTTGATGATTTTTATCAATTTATAATACACTACGTACAATATTTTACAAATAAACATCAAGTTAAATATTTTATATTATGTTTTAAGAAAAATTATGTTATGATAGGGTGGTATTAAAAAATCATCAAAATCATGGCATAAAGACAGTCCATGAGTACAAAAATCCCAACAAATTCTACAAATGGATAAGTATTAGGGTATATATTATAAAATTCCACTATCAAAACATATATCAAAATAAATTACATATTTTTATCAATGTTTTTGGAGTGATAAGAACAAGTCAATGGAATAGATTTTGAATATTATATTTTCAAGTTTGTGAAAGATATCATATTTCATCAACAAACTAGCATCCCCAAAGATATATTTTTTATGATAATTAGAATTTCATTTCAAATATACACAAATACTTTATTCATTTATTTATTTATTTTACTGTAAAATTTTTTGATTTTCCTTGTATTAACAAGAGGAAATAGATTTTTTAGAAACGAATGGGAAAAATACATGGTGTCATATTGCATACGTTCAACATGAAGAGGTGACATCCTACTACTTATTTAGTGAATTTAAACATCATTTTATGTACTTTTGTAGTTAATTTACTTATCATTTTTTTAATAGTTATTTTGTTAATTTTCATTGAGATCGTGAAGAAATGACTTCATCAACATGGATGATGCACCCATGTACTATGATCAGAAACTCAGTGATGATGATGCGCTCATGATGATGTTCTTTTCTTTTTATTCTACAATGAATTAAACATTATGGTTTATTAAACAACAATATTATTAGATTACACAAAATGATGAATGAATTGTAGAATAAAAAGATTGTATGATGTGTAGGAATCAACCAAACCTCAATCTGATATAATGTATGGCCAGTATGACTCAAAGTTTATGTTTTTTACTTTAAATTGGACATTTTAGTTCAAAACAAATGTTACAAACTCAAAACATAGAAAACAAATTTTTATTGTTTTGAAACTTTAGGAAAATAATTTAAAAGTCATTTTTTGACATTTTGAAATTAGTCGCACCATAATCAAATACATGGTGTACCTGGTATGAAGGATCTAGAAACATCCTTGAAGCTGTTTGTGCTTTGAGAGATTGGATTTCAAGGTTGCAACTCAGATAATGGTGATTGGTAAATGGGTCAAGAATGTATATAGACACCATGAAAAAGTGAATTCCTACTGCTTATTTAGTTTTTTTCCATCATTTTATAAACTATTTTTAAGTTAATTTTATTATAATTCTTATCTGATACTCCAAGTGAGTCTTTTTATTTAAAATTAATATTTTTGTAAAAATAACATGTGACATACACAAAACTGAGAAAACGCATTTGGATTATTTTTATACTTTATGAAAACAACCCATGATACATTTGTGACATATAGGAATCAGTCACACCTCAATCTAATACACAATCTAACCAGTATGGCTTTAAGGGTGTCTTTTTGTTTAAAATTGACATTTTAGTTAAAATCAGATGTCACGTACTCAAAACAAAAAAAATACCTTTGGATTGTTGTGATAATTTAGTACAATGATCCATAATTCCTTTGTGACATTTATCAATCAGCTGCACCTCAATACAATACATGGTGATCCTAGTATGACTCAAAGTGTCTATCATCATTTTAAAATGTACAATTTAGTTCAAAACATATGTCACTCCATGAAAATAGAGAAAATTAACTCATATTGTATTTCTACTTAATTAAAAAGATTCAGTATTAATTATTTACTTGTATGAATTAGTCTCGTGTCAAACCGACAAATGATATGACTGGTAAGACACAAAGTGCATGTTTTCATTTTAAATTTACATTTTAGTAAAGAAGACATGTGATGTACTCAAAACTAAGAAAACATATTTTTATTGTATTAATACATTATTTTAATGATACTTAATCCATTTCTGATATGTTGGAATAATCTGCATGCCAATCAGACAAATAGTGTGACTAGTATGACTCCAATTGTCTCCTTTTATTTAAAATTGACATTTGAGTTCGAAACACAAGTCACATAATCAAAACCAACAAAACTCATCTGTATTTTTTTGATACCTTATTACAATGATACATAAGTGATTTTTAATGTTTAGGAATCAGTATGACCTCATTCTGATACATGGTGTGATCAGTATGACTCAAAGTGTCCATTATGAGTTTAAAATTGACAATTTGGTTCAAAACGTATTTCACTCACTGAAAACCAAGAAAACACACTCATATTATCATGATACTTTGGTAGAATGAATCATATGTACTTTTTTATGTGTAAGAATCATTATCACATCAAACCAACGCACAATGTGACTAGTATGACTCAAAATGTGTGTTTGTAGTTAAAATTGGCATTTTAGTAAAAAAGACACATAACATGCTCAATACTGAGAAAATGTATTTTGATTTTTTTGATACTTTATAAAAATGATCCATAAGTCATTTGTGATGTGCATGAATCATCTGCACTACAATTTGATGCACGTTATGACTGATATGACTCTAAGTGTTTCTTTTCAGTTTAAATTGATATTTTAATCACACATCACATAATTAAAATAGAGAAAACATATTCAGATTGTTTTTCATGACCCGTCCCCTGGGGCTCGTGCTATAACTACCCCAATCCTGCCTTCCATAGGCCAGGGGTTGGCGATTATCATCAGAAAGGCATATCCCTAAAAGTGGGAAGGCATTGCCTTTAAACCTACAACACACATACCAAGAACATGATAAGATGCAAACCACGTAGTAAAACTAGAGTAGTAAAAGTGTGTACTGAAAGTAAAGGGAGTTGGAATACAAGCCCAACTAAAAAGATACAATTACAATAGAAACAACTTTTAAGATCATCCACCATGGATCCTACCTGAAGGGTAGGTACAGCTCGTCTCTGTAGCTCTCCACGTCAACCAGTCACCCCCAAGTATCGCCTAATCTTGGCTCCCCAAAGTCTCAACAAAGTTGCTCGTCATCTACACAAGGCACTACAAGGTGCGGGTGAAGCCCATGCAGGTCTGAGTATAACAATACCCAGTAGGGACCCCAAGACCCTTGAAGGTCTCTCAGAATATCACAAAGGAAAACCACAAAGAATGATCTCAATCACAAAGAACATAGTAAAAGACTCAGCTCAAACCAGGTATACAACTCAGAGTTCAGGAATAAGGATGATTAGCCTAATGATATATCATTTTATTCTGTAAGGAAGTTTCCACAACTGAACCACGAGAGAGTTGTTCCATTGTCAATCCACACAGGGTCGTATGTCGTTGATCCACGATGGGCCGCTCTAGGGTTGGTCCTCGTCGGGTCACGCACTGCTGATCTACACAAGGTCACTAGAATGTTGATCCACACATGGTCGCTATAATGATGATCCACACAGGGTCGATATAATGCTGATCCACATAGGGTCGTTATAATGGTGATCCACACAGTGTCGCAATAATGGTGATCCACATAGGGTCGCTATAATGATGATCCACATAGGGTCCCTATAATGTTGGTCCACACAGGGTCCCTATAATGCTGATTCACATAGGGTTTCTATAATGCTGATCCACAGAGGGTCTCTATAATCCGGATCCACATAGGGTTGCTATAATGCTGACAGCTAGCCATAGGATACTTCGCACTTGGTGCGCTTGAGTTTTGTAGCATCTACTCATCAAGATATCACTCCTGCCCCAACTACCATGAAGTTCCACAAAGGACTAACTCAAAGGACTGTCATGTCATAAGGGTTCCTACGCAACAGAAGACGCGTCAATCGGACACCCGATCTGTGAGTTATAGGCATTTTAGTGTCGAGGGCCCGGTTGGATTCGGGTACGATCCAACCCGACCATACTCCAACTTTCTCCAAAACCTAGGTGATGTATCTCAAAAGAACCGTCTCATCCCAAGGATTCCAATGCCGGATACGGTTCATCAAACAGACATCTGGTTTGTAAGATACGACCTTTTAAACATATCTTGACCCCAAAGGGGACCAGGTCCGGTCCGACCCGGTCGAACCTACCCCGCCCAATTCGGCATGGGCCGACCTGAGCTAGTTTGGGTTGACTCGGTCCGGGTCCAACCTGGCTCAGACCGGTCTGAATCGGCTTGGGTCGGCCCGGCCCGGCGGGGCTGGGCTACGGACCGGCCTGGCCCGGCCCGCCCCTGCTGGGCTGGGTCGTGGCGGCTCGGTCTGCCGACTGGCGTGACCTGCACGAGGGTCGCGTGGTCCGCCTCTCGAACGGCTCAAAGAGGCGTTCGAGTCTTAATTGGCAGCGCCAGGTGGCACCGCCAGGCTATCCGCGGGGCCCGCAGGGATCGGGTCCCCTCCCTTCATCGCGGCTTTGAAGTCGCGGCCTGCCTCACCGTGGGTCGCGACAGCGCGCCGCCTCCCGCCTCTGAGACCAGCTAAGAATCGGCAGTCTGTCCGTCCGCCGTGGCGCCACCCCCTTCCACAGTCGGCGAGCGCCAGCCGCCAGTCGTCGGTTTCGTCGTGCCGGTGTCGCGCCGGCGGATCTTCCGCAGGCTACCAGGTGAACTCCAATGGTCTGTTTTCCCTTTCGCTCATGCCTATGGGCCTTCCGGGATGTCACGGTCATTACCGGGCTCCCGGATTCAAGGTTCTGTCGAATTTTAAAATTTGTCCCCCGAAGAACACAACAAAAACAAAGTGGCAGAGGGTTGGTGCCTTGTTCGTTTGGCCCGCGCCCTCCACGTTAGCATCTTAACAAGTGGTAACAATTTAATTTATCAAAGACAAACTTAAGTAATAAACCCCCTACCTCGAGAATCGTGGGTGACCGCTGCGGACGGCGGTGCTTCCACGTTCGAGGGTATTGCGGATGAAGGAGAAGGTTCGCGTGCATTTTCGTTCAGAACTCACCACCAAATTCCTCCCAAATCTCCATTTTCCCACGTTTTAATAAAACAAAGGAATATTTAAGGAATTAATTCATCATTCAATTAAGGGCCCATTAATTGGTGAAATTAATGAGTCGTAATAATTGAACGTGGTGTGGTTACACAACAGATGAGTCAAGCCATTAAATGGCTTGACAACCCAACGGTCCTGCCACCGCCGCTCAGTTGTTGGAGAAAAATAAAATAACAATTTAATGTTATTTTATTATTCTTTTAAAAGTCTGAAAACTAACTTTTTCTCCCGACCTACAACGGTTGAAGTGAAGCCTCCCTTAAGCGAACTCTGGCGCTGCGGATTCAACGGTGCCCTCGAATTTTTAATCTGAGCACCAGTTCAAAAGATAGAAAATGTCGCCTGCACATTTACTGAACGTACCTTATAAAAAGTTCAAAATTTCCTTTTAGGCACACCGGGCCTCAGAATTAAGCGTCGTCAATTTTTGTAGACTCATAATAATCCCAAATAATAAAAAAAATATGGAATTTTCGGGTCGTTACATTGTTTTGATATTTTAGGACAATGACCAAAAAGTCATTTATGATGTGTTGGAATCAGCCGCACCTCAATCTGATACATTGTGTGACCGATATGACTCAAACTGTCTGTTATCAGTTTAAAATTATGAATTTAGTTCAAAACATGTGTCATTCACTAAAAGCTAAGAAAACACGCTCAGATTGACATGATATTGTCAAACAATGATTCATAAGTCATTTGTGATGTGTATGAATCAATATTATATCAAACTGACACACATTATGGGCAGCATGACTAGAAGTGCATGTTTTCAGCTTAAATTGACATTTTAGTGAAAAAGATACGTGTTGAACTTAAAATCGAGCAAACACATTCACATTGTTTTGATACTTTAGGAAAACGATCCATAATTTATTTTTTATGCGTAGGAATCATCTGCACCTCAATCTGGCACACTATATGACCGGTATGACTCCAAGTGTGTCTTTTTATTTAAAATTAATATTTTAGTTCAAATCACACGCTAGATACTCAAAACCGAGAAAATGAATTTGGTTTGTTTTGATACTTTAAGAAAATGATCCATAAGTCATTGGGATGTGTAGCAATCAGACACAACTTAATTAGATACACGGTGTGCCTGGTATGACTCAAAGTATCTTTTATCAGTTTAGAATTTACAATTTAGTTCAAAACATGTGTTACTGAAAACCGAGAAAAATGCTCGGATTGTCTTGATACTTTATGAAAGCGATTCATAATTCATTTGCGACATGTAAGAATCAGTCTCACGTTAAACGGAAAAACTATGTAACTGGTATGGATCAAAGTGCTTGTTTCCTGTTTAAATAAACATTTAAGTAAAAAAGACACGTGACACCCTCATAACCAAGAAAAGCACATTTGGATTGTTTTGATAGTTTAGAACAATGATCCATAAATCTTTTGTGACGTATAGGAATCATTTTCACATCAATCCAGCATACGATGTGACCGATATGACTCTAATTGTGTCCTTTTTATTTAAATTTTCATTTTATTAATGAATTGTTTCATATTTGTCTTTAATATTTTTCATTATAATATTACTAACATAATAAATGTTTTATTATACCGGGGGTTCTTTTGCTCATGTTGGGGTGGTCTTTTCGGCAACTGATACCAAGATTGAGCTTTTTTTAGAGGGGGCCGAGTGCCAAAGACAATGAAACCGTTGATATTTTTGAAAGTTTTGTATAGTACATGCTTATGTAATTGTGAAAAAAAATGTTTTAAATGTCTATAATATAATATTTTTTGTCTTGTATTTGTGATGTAATTTTTATTTCAATTATATTTTTAATTTTTCTTATGCAGTAGTATTTGGTGATGCAGTGTGCAGTAATTTTAACATCACACTGCACCAGCACAACCTTTATCATCATTTCTTTTAGCGTTAATAAAGTTTCATTTTTTTCATCACTTTTCCAACGCAGAAAAAAGTGATCCACTTTTAACGATGTTTAGATCAACAATAATTTTTTTAGCGCTCATAAATTTTTTTTCAATTGCTTTTAAAAGCCGCTTCTGTAGTATTGTGCAAATACAGTACATTACGATATCTTTATATCATTGCAAAAGATGTGACCATGCAAAGAATATGTGTTTAGATATTGTCACATACAACATCCATATATCATACATTACCATATAATCTAAAATTTATTATATGCATATTAGGCTTCAGGACATATCTTCATCAACTTCTCGATCCTCAGATCATCTCACTGCCTACACAATACCATGCCATTGGGTATTGTGACACTTCGCTGCTACTCACAGATTATTCAGTTCTCTTCCTTCAAATTCCTCCCTAAATGACATTCAGGTTCTTCAACATCACTTAGGACCGAATAAAATGAAATGATTCGGTGCATTTTAGAACATTGAAATGCGTCGAATCATTTCTCATCCCTCAAAGCATTTTGTATTTTTGAGGCGGGGGTTGAAAGTGGTGGTTTAATAGTGCATCATTCACTTTGGTAAAAATGGGGGCTATCCACATTTAATGAAACTGAATTGGGGGGTTAATATGGATGTAGGAAGTTGTGGTGGGGTGACATTTCATTTTTTTTGAAAAGCTACTTCTATAGGAGTTACCGAAGTTGGTTGAATGGGTGGAAGGGGTGGGCGTGGGGGTTGATGTTTCCTTGTCATCCCCATTATCCTTCAATTCTAGGGTCTAACAGTTTTCCCCCTCACCAGAATTAACTAATTACTTTTCTACTACTTCTTATATGTTTAATCTATGTTCTAAGTTTCATTTATATGAGTCATTAAGTTTATATTTTATAGGCTTTCAAAGTCTCATATATGAAATATTTTTGAGTTGAAAGAAGTATTTTTGAAAGCTTATAATTGTATTTCATCAGCAATTTTTAAGAAATGGTTTTTATTTTCAATTACTTATTATATGTTTAATCCATGTTTTAAGTTTCATTTCAATAGATCTTATGGTTTATATTTTATGGGCTTTCAAAGTCACTTACTTGAAACATTTTTGAGTTTCAGAAAGGTGGTTTTGAAACCTTTTAAATTATTAATCAGATGAAAACACCAATGATTCCACATAGCCCAGTCAAAATGGATTGGAATCTTGCTATTGGGTACTTACACTATTTGTATCATTCTTACGTTAAGGGGTATTTCAGTGAACATGAGATTAGTAGTTTTTCTTGCAAAATGATGATTTTATATGTTCATGGTAATGTTCATATTCAAAGGAATGAGGTTTTACTTCCCCATAAAGTAAACAAATTGGTTGAAGTGTTTGACATTAATACATGGAAGACAAAAGGCTATGTGAAACTTAAGGTGGATTATCTCCAGCCTGAAAATTTTGAAGGAACATGCACATCTAGTGGGGAACTGACACATTTCATCTAAAGGTTTGTCATAGCATTGCACATTTCTAGAATCTCTCTTCCTGATGGTATAATACCTCCCTTCTCATCTCACCTTACATGAAGAAGTAATGTCAGTGTCTATGGTGAGGCTCTGTCCCACAAGGTGGTGTGCGAATGGTACATCCATATCGAGAGCGACGTGTTCCATGCTGGGATGGAGTATGATGACCTGGAGAGGGATGATCTTCGGGCACTGGAACATCAATCACGGGATCCTCTGTCATAGTCTGCATGGAAGGAGGTGTCGGAGGGATGTCATCGTGTGCACGAGATCCTTCTCCCACTACGTAATTAGAAGGGGTTGTCATCATACCCTCGGGAAACCATATAGGCTGTGAAGGATCTGGTATGAAAGATGGAGGCATGGGAGATGACCCCTGATAAATCCTTGGAAAATAAATATATGGCGAATACTGTGGATATCCGGTCAAAAAAGATGGACCCCATGCTGCATTCTGCTGCACAAACCCAGACGGGTCAGGCTGGACTGAAAGAGCACCGACCTGTGCCTCTGGAACATGTGAGGGCTCACGTGCAGCAGGACGCGGTCTCCGTCGCCGTTGTCGTCACTGGGGAACAGCACCAGCTGCTGCTGCAGGTTCCTGAGTAGGACCCTCATCTCCTGGGATAGGAGCATCATGTTCCTGAGCAGGAACATCATGTCTCTGGGGTCTAGGATGGATGATACTTTCATGAATAGATCGACAAATCGGCATCGTCTCCTCCAAAGCAGCATGGATCACAGATAAACTAGCAACCTCCTCCTCCTCTGGATCAGTCATGCGACATAGTCGTCGTAGTCTGGTATGCTGTACAGAGATTCAAAATGAATTATAAAATAGCATAATAAATTTATTATGTGAAATTTATTGACTTAACAGATCCTGAATCCCTCTCCCGTGCTGAGTCAGATACAATATAGACTTCATTCTATACCATGGCTCATACTCTACCTGATCTGATAGGTAGAATCGCATCGTACGTACACCTGTGATACGATGCTCTGCTCGATTGTCCCAGATGGCGACATATTGGGTATTTCGTCGTCGCCAATCGACATGTTGTCTCCCCATGAGCTTCAAGCCATGAAGCGCTGGTAACTGTCGTGGTGCAGGTGGAATCAGCTGAACACAGCAAAACTAACGCATAACTCTATCGGGCTGGTGCCACTCAATAATATGAAAGTGAATAAGTGGCACTACAGCCATAACCTCATGAAGTCCAGTAGTACAGTATGTAGGTAAGTCCTGAACCAGACTCCAGTATGGCATCCAATGAATCTGTAATGACATGTGACATTTCATCAGAGAAATTTGTTAACAAAAAAACAAAAATGATGATATATACTTATGTTGTCAGGTAGTAAATTGTCCAACATGAGACGATATGCAGCCAAATTGTGGGTTGGAGCATCGATGAAACGATGTGCCTGACTCCACCTATCAAATACAACATTGAAAGTGATAAATAATCAGAAATTAAATATAATAAATCATAATACAATCAGAAACAAATAAACATGACGGATCATACCATCGTCCACGTGGAGCGTCCTGTAGCACATCTATAGGAAGCCTCTGACCAACAGTAACAGGGGCGAGGACAGGGATGTGCTCCCATGCCCACAACTGTATAAGGATGACACATCCTCAGAGATCTGTGTGATCTGAGCGGCATGTCGTACATAATGCTCTATAAGTGTAGGCCAAACATGCAGATCCCCAACTGTATCTCCCGATCCGATCAAAGTCCTCCAGTAAACTAAGATACATCATGTGCACATGCACACCCGAGTGATCTGAACACAGTGTACCTCCAATAAGTCGTAAGATATATGCCCGAGCATAACACATGATGGTCTGCTCATCAGCATCAGCAGGTAAATGTGCAAACTGCAAAGCAAGCCAAGGCATAGATATGGACCCACCATCTGTAGCAGTATGATCAGCCAAAATATCGACACCTAATAATCTCTGTGCCAGCTCAGCCCAATCCCCGATGGTGGGTCCAATAACTGCATCTCCCTGAATAGGAAGACCGAGTAACACTGCCACATCCTCTAAGGTGATAGTCATCTCTCCCTCTGGCAAGTGGAATGTGTGAGTCTCTGGTCTCCATCTCTCGACCAAGGCAGTAAGAAGGGGATGATCAGTGTAAGTGAAATCAGAAACGGCAATGCCGTAGAATCCAGCACGACGTAAGTATGGTATAATAGCAGCTGGAGGTGCCATGTGTCGAAAATGGTGTGCTCGCCGCACCCTAATCCGTCGAACATCCCGACCCTCTATCACATCACGAGAAACATGCCTATGCTGCTCGGTGAGGAGTGAAGTATCATCCATCTGGAAGCCAGAAAAGGAAATTAGTATTCACTATAAAATATAAATATAATGTTAAACTTAATAGAATTTAATGATTTGTATAATGAACAATATGTGATGTTTTTTTAGAAAACATTAAGGGAATGTCGTCATATTTTGGAGAACATTTATCTATCGTGTCTTTATATATGTTTTTACCATGAAAATTATGTTTTTTAAGATATGGTGTCATACATTTATATATATAAACATTTTATCCGGGTTATGTATGATTTATGAAGATCCTTTATAATAAATGTTTTAATAATTTTTTGTCTTCGATGACAAATAAACTTTTTTTAATAATGTTTTTTTCTCTAAGATTACGTTAAGATTAATGGATTTAAAAGTATTGAATATAGAGGTTCGTTATTGGAAGGAGAGAAGTTGCTTATTGGAAATGTGAAACAATTCTTAAAAAGTTCATCTCTGATATTAACAACATATAACTGACTACATGAAAAGATCATGTTGGATACAACACATCATTGTGGCTGAGTGTGTGAACTCGATCCAGCAATGTTAGGACATCGTTTCCGGTTATGCCCTTCTTGATGACATAGACGACATCTCAACCTTTTCCCTTGTTCTTGAGGCCAATCCATCTCATTTCGTATCCTGTTGGTCTTAGGTCTTCCCTGTGGTCGTAATCTACTGATGTCAGGAATCAGTATGGGCTGGTCTTCAGGCATTGGGAAATATCGAAACTCCCCAACAGGTGTCCATGGCGCAGCATAACAGTTAGCAATGGACTCCAATCGGTATACTGGATCAACATAAGCTTCCCATGATACGTTCACAGACGCACATGCTGCGATGGCATGTGCGCATGGAAACCTTAATGCTTGAAACTTTCCACACTGACATTGTTTTGCTTCTAGAAGTACCACTAATTTTTCACCGCTGTTACCTGTAATGGGGTTACAATACTCTTGAACTTCAAATGCCGAGTCTTCCCGACGGAATAGACACACTCGATAACTGGAAGCTTCTTCAATGTTCTTGTCAATATCTCGTTGAATGTTTTTTCCAAATCTTAACCCCTGTTGAATCCCATCTGAGGCCAGTTTTTGTCTATCAACGAAGTACTTGATACAACGATAAAATGTCTCCTGAACTAGGGCAGTAATTGGTAGCTTGCGAAGCCCTTTGAAGATGCCATTTATACACTCCACAATGTTTGTGGTCATGTGTCCATACCTCTTCCCCCCGTCATAGGCCAGTGTCCATTTCTCTTTTGGAATCTTCATCATATAATCATACACTTCTTGGTTAGCCTTGCGGATTTCTTCATAACGCGCCTCAAACCTTCGTTGATCTGGCTCATATGCTACATAAATATGATCACAGGTCATAGAAAATATATTTTTATTTACATTAAAATAGTAAACATCAATGACAACATTGCTTAACAAGCCTCGTGATTGCATTCTTCATAGCCTCATTATGGAAGGTTTTGTGCACGTTACTAGAAATGTGTCTGATGCAGTATCGATGATGTGCATTTGGGGGCCTCCATGAATCAGGATCCGCATTGATTGCCTCATTTATTGCCCTATGTCGATCAGATATCAATCATACACCTCGAATGCGTGTGAAATGGTTGCTGATGCATGCCAAAAACCAGCTCCAAGATTCATAGTTTTCCTTCTCCACTATTGCAAATGCAAGCGGAAGTGGTGAACGGTTCCAATCTTGGGTTGCCGTAATCAACAATACGCCCTTATACTTTCCAGATAGAAATTTTCAATCAATTTGTATGAAATGTTTACTGAAACGAAATGCGGAAATACATGGGAGGAATGCCCAGAATAACCGATGAAATTGAACACGAGATTGATCCAATCGATTATCTTCAAACACATGTTCCTTCGTATTTATATGGTAGACAACTTGGTTTTTGTGGCTCAGCATGGATAATAATTGCGGCAACATCCAATAAGAGTCATCCCAATCACCGTAGACCTTCACAATTTCCTTCTGTTTCGCTATCCATGCCTTGTTATATGAAATCTTATAACCAAAAGTTTGAAGAATCCTCTCTTGCACAAGGGCTATAGGAACATCTTGACAGGTCCTAATCATCTCAACGATAACAGTTGACACAAATTCGGCATCCAAAGCAGTGTGATCTTGTGTCAAGTTTGGATGAACACAAGAATGAGCTGCCTCAATCTTTGAAATTCTCCATCCACCAAATGCAATGTCTGGAATCGCCCTCAACCGGAATCTACAGTCTTCATCAAATTTATCACACCGTATAACGTATTTTTTTCGACATGATGCCTCAACTACATATCTACAATGCCTCTCAATATGAAATCTTTTTAAGAAGCTCTTCAATGCTTCCTTACTTGGAAAATCCCTTCCATTATATAATGTTTTGTCCAACTCACTAAACCTGTCCACTATAACTCCAGGAAACTCTGTTGCAGGTGTCAGAACATTGTTGTCAAATTCAGGTACACGTTCCATTGCTTCGGACCAAGATTCAAAGGGTGGTGGATGATTTAATGTTGGTCGAGAATGTTCTTGAACTACTCTACTTCGAGAAACTACTACCTTATCTTCTCCAGCTCCCTCCCCATCTCCAGCTCCCTCCCCATCATCATTGTCTTCTCCGTCTGTTCCATCATTATTAAATTCCTCATCTGAAGAATGATTTATATGTAAATCTGGCAGATCATCTAAGTTGTCCTCCTCCACAACAGGGCGAACATCCTCAATTTCTTGGGATGAAGCTTCTTCAACAACTATTTGTGCATGTCTACGACTTCGAACATTTTGATGTTGTTGTACATTAGAAACTTCAACATATAACTCCATCATTGCACCATCAGACCGTTGGGAAAATAAAGTTCCCGCTTGGACCCAGTGCTCATCAGCAGCCAATGGACAAGCAAGATTCCATAACGTGGAAGGGAATTGCAAATGTCTATAACTAATAGACTTTATCTCTTGATGAGGACCGAGATTTAAGCAACCACGAATTCTATCTTGAAGATCAGTTATGGTAACACAATCAGATGTGTTAACCATAGATGTTGGCTGTATACTATAAGAAGCTCCTTGCTCGGTTTGAATAACCTTTCCATAGCAGTAAACACAAGCAAACATGTCTCTCTACATGAAAAATGTTTACTGATCACTGAATATGTCAATAATGTTTTGTTACGTGTTAAATAAAATTTTTTATCTTCTTAAAGGTATTTTAGTACTTCATGAAGTAAATATCAATCATCTAAAACATATCCCCCAGGAGTGTCAAACCAGGAGTGCAGCAAGGCCCGTTGTCGTGTACCAGGATACCCCGGGTCAGGCCCGAAACTCCTTGTCGGGGCTTTCACCCCTAGGTACAGCTGTGCCAGAGCCACATCCACTTGTAGTATCCAGACAGGGATTTAATTGCTTAGATAACGACATAAACTTTCATGACACCAAAATTTTAAAACCTTCCTAAATTAAGCCACTAATGTTTTGTAGAACAATTTTTCAACTTTCTTAAAGATATGTTCAATGATCTCTAAAAAATAAGATTCACTACAGTGCTGTTTAATCACTACTTAAGTGTCGGTCACTACTTAAGTGCTGGTTAATCACTACTTAAGTGCTGGTTAATCGCTACTTATGTGCTGGTTAATCAGTTAGGAGTTGGTCATTCACCACTTAATCATCCCTTAATCTTTACTTAATGACCCCTTAATCATCTGTTAATCGTTAGTTAATGACCCCTTAATCGTTAGTTAATGAACCCTTAATCATCCCCTAATCATCCCTAGTTAATCACCCCTTATTCACCCATTAATCGTTAGGTAATCACCCCTTAATCATTCCTTAATTACCCCTTAATCATCCCCTAATCATTCCTTAATTGTTAGTTAATCACCCCTTAAACATTCCTTAATTACCCCTTAATCATCATGTAAACATTCCTTAATTACCTCTTAACCATCCCCTAATCATTCCTTAATCATTAGTTAATGACCCCTTAATCACCCCTTAATCATTAGTTAATCACTCCTTAATCGTTACTTAATCACCCCTAAAACATTCCTTAATTACCCCTTAATTACCCCTTAATCACCCCTTAATCACTCCTTAATCATTAGTTAATGACCCCTTAATCACCCCTTAATCACTCCTTAATTACCCCTTAATCATTAGTTAATCACCCCTTAAACATTCCTTTATTACCCCTTAATCACCCCTTAAACATTCCTTAATTACCCCTTAATCATCACTTAATCATTCCTTAATTACCCCTTAATCATCCCCTTAATCCCTTAATCACTCTTTAATTACCCCTTCATTCCTTAATTACCCCTTCATTCCTTAATTACCCCTTAATTAGTTAATGACCCCTTAATCACCCCCTTAATCGTTAGTTAATCACCCCTGAAACATTCCTTAATTACCCCTTAACCATCCCCTAATCATTCCTTAATCATTAGTTAATGACAACTTAATCACCCCATAATCGTTAGTTAATCACCCCTTAATCGTTACTTAATTGCCCCTAAAACATTCCTTAATTACCCCTTAATCACCCCTTAATCACTCCTTAATTACCCCTTAATCATCACTTAATCATTCCTTAATTACCCCTTAATCATTAGTTAATCACCCCTTAATCACTCCTTAATTACCCCTTAATCATCAATTAATCATTCCTTAATTACCTTAATGACCCCTTAATCATCCCTTAATCATCACTTAATCACCCCTTAAACATTCCTTAATTAATCATCCATGGTTAATTACCCCTTTAATCATGACTTAATTATTCCTTAATCATCATCTAATTAGTCTATGATTATCTCTAAAATATTAATAAATTATTATTATCCCTAATTATCATTCATTAATAATATTATATTATACATACTTTAATCTAACATTAAATAATTTATCCCTCATCATCATTCATTAATAATATTAAATTACATATACCTTAATCTAATATTAAATATTAACTAATTAAAACATTAATAATATAACTATTTATTTCTTTTCTTTAAATAACTACTACTACATACTTAAATATTTAAAATTAACTAATTACAATTCAATAAATAAATAACTTTAAAATAAAAAAAAATACCTCTAAATGAAGCTTGACACAAAAATCTTGTACTCTTTGCGTCTCCGGAAGCACCACGAAGGAAAACTCAACTTAGAGAGAGGAGCTCTCAAAATTTTAGAGAGAAGAGGGATTTGTGAGTGAGGAAGGGTGGGTGGGGCGGCTCCCTTTTATAGGGATATTTTTGGCGAAGGTGGCAACTGGGAAGCCGCCTTCGGCCATTTAAAACACGAAAGGCGGCTCTTCCGAAGCCGCCTTTCGCAGAAACAATATCGAAAGGCGGACACTGGTGTGCCGCCTTTCGTTTCCCCAATGGTGCAAGGCGGTTCCTGGAGAACCGCCTTTGGCCCGGCGGAAACCGAACCGAAGGCGGCACACCATGTGCCACCTTTAGTATGTAAAAAAAATATTTTAAACCTCGATGTATTTTTAAATTTTTTTTTTTGAAAAAATGTAAAAAAAAATAACTCCACCCACTACTATTACCAAAGACGGACAAAGAAGTTGATGTCCAAAGGTCGACATTAACAAATGGAACACTGCATAAACAAAGCATCAGGAGTCACATAAAACTATTCATAGAAATATCATTTAAATAAATAAAAACGAATCCAGAATTGAGGCAGTAACATCTTCTAATGTGTAGAACAAAACTCATCATAATAACACATAAAATAAAATAAAAACTCAGGTGAAAAACATTGAAGTAATTAAATGCTATAATTTATTGAAAACTACAAGAAAATAAAAGCTTGATGTATATAATCAAAGCACAGGTTTTGGCACATTGAGTTAGTTGCTTGCAGTAAAAATCAAACCTGTGAAACTAACTGTAAATCTGCCATAAAAAATATTGAAATGCATATATCCAGAGTACCAATCATCTCACATAGACATGGATTAAAAAAATTCAAACAGTAGAATCAAAAACTATGCAGAATGTGTGGATCTGTATATTTTTAAATCTATAGAATGGAAAATTGTATGATTATGAACATCAAATATATTCAAAACGTATGAATATGTGCATCAAATCCGTACAGATGTAGTAAACCATGCAAATTATATGATTCTGCACATCAAATCGTTAGAGATGTACTAATCTAAGAAATTCATTAAAACTGTACAATAGTTTAATGAATTGTACAAATCTATACATAAAGGTATATTAATAAAATCTATACAAACTATAAACGAATAATATGAATCTGTATGTTTTTAAAATGAATATTACATATAAATATTGGAAGTTAACATTCTTACAAAGGTAGTAATATATACAATTTGATAAATGTGTACATTCATAAAAAATTTTGTTAAATCTATTCAAATGTTTGATGAAATGTACAAATCTTTCTGTAAATGCTAATTAATAAAATATATACAACTTTAAATGATTTCTATAAATCAATGCATTTCTAAAATGAACTATCCATGACTATATGGAAAGTAAACATACACTCTTAAATGAAGTCAATTATATAATTTACGTTTTCTAACCTACACATGAAGTAGGTAGTAAACATAAATCTGGTTCCTAGTGGGTCAACAATAGTGTTGTACACGTTTATTACCCATCATGTTTTTCTAAAATGTGTCAAAATAACCATTTAAAAATCATAGCACATCAAAATGAATATATAGTCAAATGTTTGGTAGAGAACATTAGAAAATAAATAATATTTTGAATGCCCGATATGAAATATATAATGTGATTTTATTATTAAAGTGTAATTAATGGTAGATTAATCAAGATGCATTACCTGGATGGAAGGGTCATTCTATATTATTAGATTTCATCTTCTTTGAAATCGAAGAAGATGCTATTTGAAATTGACACTGCAACAGAAATTCGTTTTAGCAGCGGTTTTGGTAACCATCGCTAAACGTTTTTTTAAAATGGTTTAGCGGTAGTTTATTATAAACTGCCGCGAAACATCTTTTTTAATGATGTCGATCCTTCCCCCCCCCCACCCCAACCCATCTTCTCCCCACTTCCCCGGATTCCCCCACGACCCCGGCTCCCCACGACCCCCGCGACCCCGCGACCCTGGCGACCGTGCGACCCCGGCGACCCCGGCCCCCCGCGACCCCTGCGACCCCAGGTGGTATTGAAGATTTTTCTCATAAACTTTATGTATTATATGCTTATGTGGTTGTTCTAATTTACTTCTTTACTATGTTTTGTGTTCCTGAGTAAGAAAAGTGAGATTAGGACTCATATTGATGTCTGAAACCCTCTAAGGACTCTGCTGGGTCCATTGATGTTTGAGATCGTACCTACGCCTACCCTTGGGTTATGAAAACCCCTTAAGGTTGGTGAAATATTTTTTAAAATGTTGCAATAATATAATTATGAAAGTGAATGGGTAGAGAATTGTAAGTTGGTATGTATTCAAGGTTAATGGGATATTTGAAATATGGAATTGGAATTGTTTTGAAATTCCTAGTTGGATTCTGAAATGGATTAAAATAATCATTTTTTACGTTGATTTGGTTATGGTTTTCCATGAAGGACAACAATGTTTTGAAAGTGGGTCTTGTTTTGAAAAGGAGGTGTTGACCTCAATGTTATAGGAAAAAGGGGGTTATCTTAATAAATTTCAAATGGTGATTTGAAATGAGGGTGTGGTTCTCCTTTTTTGAAAATTATTTAAAATCCCCTTTTATGGTTGTAAATGGAAATGAAATTCTTGGGACATGTTGAGTTGTTAAAAGAGGAAGACTCGTTTTTTGAAGGGTGGATTCAAGATTATTTCAATTGAGTATCTTGAATTGTGTTTTATTCCATGATTTGATTTAAAAGATATGTTGAGAACATAGTCATTTAAATTATATATGGGTTAGTGAGATAGAACCCCTGACAATTAGGTTGGCATATTAACTTGTTTTATTAAATGAAATAAGTGATAAATGTGTTTTGTTGATGACATAACATAAGGGGGAATTTGGTATAATGTGATTGTGTTAAATGGGTTAAGGTATGGAATTGATATATGTGATAAATGAGTTGCGATTGTAAATGGAAAATATGTTAATGGGTTATTCATTATAAATGGGATATAAATAGTCAGTTATGGGAATTATCATTGAAGTAGATTGATATAATATATTATTTCATTCTTGGATGGTAACCTAGAGAAATCATTTGGAAAGATGTTGGTGTGTCAATCCACTATGATAGGAAGAGTTAAATTTCATGTTTCATTAGCAGTAATCAAATTTTTTAACACTAACTAGTCCTTGATTTTTCCAACCACAATTAGTATATGTTTAATTCTAACTGTATTTAGAACTAAATACCAAGTGAATTCATGAAAATATTTGTATAAAGATGTGAACACTACCTAATAATCTCGGTGGACTATACCAGCTTTAAATCCCACCATGTAGTTCATACAAAAGATTAAATCAATGAAATACATGTATATGATCTGAATAAACTAGATAAATTATACTGGAATAATAGTCATGTATAATTCTATCCATTTCAATCCTCCTCACTACCACAATCTATGAGGTGTGTTGACACTGATGGTATGAGGAATAGTTTCCACATGTTGATTAACAATAGAAGAATGATGGATGTATCCAATACAAAAATATCATATATGATATCCATAATTTCCATATTTAGAAAAATGGTACCCCAAACCTTATAGGAATTATGTTTCATGTTCATGATATCCTTCACTTATGTATAAAACTACTTCTCAAATGTCACATGATAATTGTTGCTTCTCTAATGAGGTACATACTAATAAAATTAATTGTTCCTAGATGCCTCTTAGTTTTCCTAAGTCTTTTGTTAAGAACTAGTCTAATAGGATGATTCTATCTGAGCATACAAAACTAGAGGTATAGTTGATCTTGTTGCACCAACTGGTCATAGAATTTTATGAAAATATTTTTTAAGATTCCCATTCATGGAACAATGGTGTAAATTCTATAGTGGTGATATGAATTAATTATTCATATGTGAATTCAAGATGCACTGTAAAAAATCTAGTCCATTGATGTGATATGGGTTATAAGAAACTCATCCCATTGATTGATTTTCTATTACATTACTATCATAGGACTGACTCTACATATTGTGTTTAAATCCCATGTTGATGCTCCTAGTTTCACAAAGCTGAACAATGGTGTCTCCTACACTAATATTCCATCCAAAGTCTCTTCCTCCAACCAACTCCTTATTATCTATTTCTAGGTGGCATGTAATATAGAACATTGAAAATATTGATAGATCCTTAGTTTGGATACCTTAAATAATGATCTATTCATTCATTCCTTTTCTAGGTGTTGCCTATAATGAACAGTGAACAAGGTGAGTGAATTTTGAAGTATATTTAATCTCTTATACACATACATGTTCAAATTTAACAAATTATTCTTCATTTATTACCCCAATGGTTTTCAAGAATAATTATTTTACATTACAAGTGTACAAATCCTTTCCAAGTGAGGTATTGAAACAACATATCCAAAACAACTATGTCTAATCATTCTAGCATCGGGTACTCAAGAATATTCATTCCAACTTTGACGTTTATCTAATCTGGTTTCCCATCAATGTTAAAAAAACTGGACCTCCTATACGAAAACACATCTGATTTATTGGGTCTAAAATCCCTTTAAAATATCAGTGGGTTCTATTTTAGAAGTTCTATTAAATTATTTACCTAATGAAGTTCTACATTTACAGGTCCCTTAATAACTTCCACATAATCATGTTCTAACTCAGGGGCTCATCTTTATTATATTATGTTTCTGTAATCTTACATTATCGTATATATGAATCTCTTTCTCTATTTAGTAGTAACTATGTGTTTTAATTTTTTTATTATTGTGTAGGAAAATTGTAATATACATGGATAAAAGCTGGATCTCGTTACCAAGGAACACACCTCAGTATGTTAAGGCTTTGAATGAGTTTTTAGATTTTTCAATTTCTAATCGATCCGTTGAAGGGAGAATAAGATTTCCATGTCCTAAATGTAAATTTAGAACATGGTTGAAGAGAGATGAAGTTTATGAACATTTATTATTGAATAAATTACCTTGTAAATATTTGTGTTGGGTTTGACATGGATAATCAAAAGTTACAGAAAGATTGAGTACTGATGTTAATCCACAGAATCAGGTTCGATGTTCATCGACAATGGAAAATGAAATGAAAAATCTCATAAATAATTCATTTGACACTAAAAGACACCACTATCTGCATAAAAATAGATCAGAACAACTAGAAGAGGGTGATACAAATTGAAACATGACAAGTGATGTTTTTGAGACTATAACACAAGAAGATCAAGATTGTAACATATCATTGGATCCTCCTCTTGATTCTGTGGAGCCAAATGTAAGAGAAAACATCACTGAGAAAAATGTGTTTCATGATTTAGTTGATGATGGAAATCAAGAGTTGTATAGTAGGTGTTTGAAATATTCAAACCTTTCATTTCTGCTGAAGTTGTACCATATCAAATGTCTATTTGGAATTACAAATAAGGAAATGTCCATGATATTGGAATTGATTCGTGATGCATTTCCTAAATAAAAAAACCCAGAATCTTTTTATGATATGAAAAAAGTTGTTAACAAGCTTGGTCTGAATTATACAAAAATACATGTGTGTCCCAATGATTGTATGCTTTATTGGGGAGAGGATTCAACTAGACAGAATTAAAAGAAATGGTCTTCTTCTAGATGGTAGTCAAAGGGTGATGTTGGAATTCTGAATGAACATAATTTCATGGAGAAGAAGAAAAGGAACACACCTGCAAAGGTTTTGCGTTACTTTCCCTTGAAGCCTCGATTGTAAAGATTATTCATGTCATCGAAAACCACCGAACACAAGAAGTGATATTCTGTAGATAAAAACAATGAAGTGTTAATGAGACATCCACAAGATTCCCAATTTTAGAATACATTTGATTCATTACATCTATATTTCTCAGTTAATCCTAGGAATGTTCTATTGGGATTGGCTACCGATGGATTCAACCCATTTGGGACTTTGAGTACCAGTTATAGCATTTGGACAGTTGTTTTGATCCCTTATAATCTGTCATCATGGATGTGTATGCAACAGACATGTTTTATCATTTCTATGATTATTCCTGGAAAAAAAATGCCTGGAAATGATATTGATGTATACTTACAACCTTTGATTGATAAATTGTAGGAGTTATGGAGCAACGGTGTTGAGACATTTTATGCTTCTTCTAAAACAATGTTCAAAATGCATGCTGCTTTAATGTGGACCATTAGTGACTTACCTGGGCTTGGGAATTTATCTGGTTGGAACACTTACACGGGTTTGGCTTGTCCCATTTTTAACTTTGATTTTGAGCCGAAACGGCTACCTCACAGTAGAAAATGGTGCTTCTTGTGCCATCAAAGATTTCTCGATGCATCTCATAGATTTTGGCTGAACAGATTAAAATATAATGGTTCCATTGACCGTAGACCACCTCCAAAGTTGTTAACTAGTTCTGAAGTATTTACATAGCTTGAAAATGTTGAAACAGAATTTGGGAAGGTTCATCATTTGAATGATAGAGGAAAATGGGTCCGAAGTGCATCGTCAGGTGAAATCATAATGCCGCAATGGAAGAAAAAAAGTATATTCTTCAAAATCTCGTATTGGGAATTTAATTTATTGCGGCACAATCTTGTTGTGATGAATATTGAGAAGATTGTTTGTGATAATTTTAATTTCACATTACTTAATGAGCATGGAAAGTCGAAGGATCATATCAATGCTCGCAAAGACTAACAAGTAATGAACATAAAATGTTATCTCTGGCCAGATGAGAATGAAAAGTATGCTCCGACCATTTTTGAAATGAAAAATAGGGATAAAGATACATTCCTTATAATTTTAAAGAATGTGAAGGTATCTGATGGGTATTCAAGTAACATCTCGAGTTGTGTTGACTTGAAAAATCGTAAAAAAAGTTAGAAAGTTCGACGCTTATAATGTGAATGGATTTATATTTCATACATTCGATCGAGAAGTGGGTTTGAAAACACAAAATAGTGGTATATTTACATTTTCTGAAGTGGGATACTATGGAAAGATACATGATATTATTGAATTAAACTACCAAAGAAATTTTTCTGTTGTTTTATTCAAATTCAAATGGTTCGATATTATCAGAGGTGTTCAAAGATATTTCTTGCAATTTACTTCTGTGAACTTCTCTCGCTTGATGGATGTTGGTGATCATGAACTGCATGATCCATATAACTTAGCATCACAAGAAAAAAATGGTATATTATGTGAATGATTTTGTGGATGAAGGGTGGAGTGTAGTTTTTCACGTAATACAAATAGATTTGTATAATATGGGTGATGAAGTGGAATATTTGACTTCTGAAATTGAATTTCATCAACAACAGGAAGCAGAATTATTTGTCCATCATGATATTGAAAATATTATTCTATAAAGGATGAATGAAGTGGATAGAGCAATGGAGAAGGAAACTGACATGATTGAAGGGGAAAATGATCGTATGTACAATTATTTATTCATTCAGCAACCACTTGTTTCATTTCTGCAATCATTCATTATCATTGGTATATATATTTTATCTATTAGTACTACGCATCTATTATCATTTTTAGTTTTTTTCTGTATAATTTTTTAGAAATATATATTCTAAACTAAATTTTATTTGATTAAATGACAGGAATTCCAAGGAAAAAAGAAGTACACTATTTCATCTAGTTCTGTGATAGATGACGATCAATCTAGCTCCCTCCCCACGGCATCTGAGGAACCAGCTGCCTACACCCCTGCACCATCTCCCCCTGCACCATCTCTCACACCATCTGTGGGTGTCCCATTAGAGGTTGAGTCATCGAATCCCCCTTCAGAAGCCTCATTAATGGGGCAGTGACATGCCCCTTCCAGTTCATCATGGACATACTGGAGTGTCACTATCATAGGTACAAATTTTAATTAATTAAATTTATTGCATTTTGTTTATACTAATTGTTTTCTCATTAAAGATGAAAAAATGAAACCGTGGAGAGAAAAAAATCTTCGGATATTTGGAATATGAATGGTGAGAAGATAGTCATTCCATTTGATTCTTATGGGGTCCCTACGAATGACGCTGCGGGGTTACTTGGCCAGATTCTAGGCCAGCTGGCAGCGGAGCCCATTTCCCTTCCTATTTCTTATGATTATTGGAGACTTATGCCTCCAAGATGGAAAAATGAAGTTTTTGATTACCAAATAAAGTTAATTTTATTACATTATGGTTTAATTGAATGTCATGTTACTAATATTTTCAAAATGAATTTCTGTATAAAGATGTTCTTCCACTTTACAGTTGCTGATGTGATAGCATGGAAGTGGATGTTGAAAAATCTTGGTAAGAAATAGAATGATTTCAAATGGATATTTTGGTGTGATTTCAACGATACTTCATTGACCATGCAACAAATTTATGAGAATCTACCCAGTGGGGTACTGAAAGAACAGTGGAAAGTTTTTTTTGACAGACATCGTGATGAGAAGCAGATGGTATTGAAATATATATTATTATATTATCCTCATTTTACGTTTATACATGTATATGAAAGGGATATGAAATTGAATACATTACTATTAAATTGAATTTTATTTATTTCAGGATCTCTCAAGATAGAATGCATCAAACCGGGCTAAGCAAGTCATCCCTCACACTACGGGCTCAAAAATATTTTCTAGAAGCCGAATGACATTGGTAATCTTTTAATTATTTTAAATATTTATAAGACAATATTACCTATTTAATATATATTGAATTGTTTATTTATATTTTCTTAATGCAGTCACATAGTTTAGGGAATGAAGCATCCTGAACTGAACTATGTTTGGATGTTCACAAAAAATCAGATGGAAGTTTTGTTAATGAGTCTGCCAAAGAAGTTGGGGTATGAAGTCAATTTTTTATTATAATAACTTATTATCAGTTTTTAATGTGTTAATATATATTGATATTTGATTTATAGGTAAAAATTAATGAACTATGGGATGCCAATCCTGGGTAGTTTTACTCAGTATCCCAGGATGAACCAGTTGCTAAAGTCCTTGGGAAGAAGCATCCTGGTAGAGTGTGCGGGATGGATTTCAGACCCGTACCATCTTAGGTATTTGTCATGCCACTAGAGATTCCAGATGCATCTAATCCTGGTTATAGTCAATCTATACCTGAAGATGCTCAGAGGGAGATTTCTTCTCTACGAACCACAGTTCAAGATCAGGGGGCTCAGATATCCTCTTTGCAAAAAGCGATGAATGATATACTTCAGCAGATGATCAGATATGCCCTCGGAGGTTGTGCATCGACTGGTGGTCAATAGGTAAATCACAAAAATCAAAATCATTTAGTTTTCAAACATTCATTGGTTTTAAGTTTTAATATAAATATGAAATAGTATTTAATTTTCAATATAATGTTCTTACAGGCGACAGCAGAAAGTGGAGATGGAGGTGGAGAGGGTGAGGATGCATCAGCGGACCGTGAGTAGTTGTATTGTTGATGTGTTGAACAAATATGGGAACAATTGGTTTGTATATGTACCATGTGTGGCACAAAGTTTCCACCAAACATTTTCATGTCTTAACATTTTCTTGATTTCTCATGTTTCCTTTTATGCATTTTATTGATTTATAATGTTTCCTTTTATGTCTTGATTTCTCAAGTGTGGTATACATCATTCTATTTAAGCCTGTGTTTGAATTGGTAGTCTATATTTTGGAGGACAAGGAGTAAACCCATTGTTGATGTGTTGAATAAATTCTCGATGCCTAATATTATAATATGTAATTATTCAATATCATAATCCAATAAGGTAAACCCTTCTGGCATTGGTATCCTATGACACCATTAATCACAAAAACATGTGGATTGATAACTCTTTATTAGGAACTATTTTCTATGAAACCAATAGAAAATGATTTTCATTTTCCATAACACAAACATAACCTTGTTTTCTATTTGAGCCTAATATGATTCATGTTATATAAATCCTGATTTCCTAAAATATTCATGAATATTTAAAAAATTACATGTCATTCCATGAATAAAACCTTAGAAAACAATAATATCTCACAGCTAGCGTATCACCCAAGGTGAAATAACATCCAACTATAACATCAAACAACAAGAACTACAATCCCACACTGAGAACATGGGTTTTCCCCCATATATGGGTTAGATAATCCAACAAAAAACACATTACCAAGGACTGAAACGCCTTAATATCATATAAAACTTTCAAAAAAAATATTCAATAGAAAATAAAATGTCTTTGATACAACATTGTGAAGCCATTACCTAGGTTCCACTAAACTGGTTCCCCAAACCAATGTGCCACATGACCATAGGAATGCCTCCTCATGTACAAGTGGCTTCCTACTAGTATTGAGGGTCCAATGAGGTGTGTGGGGATAATATACCATCTTTACTAGTGTAAAATAATATTATAAATCAATTTAAATGATAACCAAGTATGTTATAAGTATAATCATGCATGATGTATTCAATTCCAAAAATTGGGCAAATCCCCGCAACCAATATAGTAAACATGTCAGTTCATACAAGTGTCATGTGTTAAGGAAAAAAAATAAAAAACCCCATAAAAATCCTAAAATTGGTCTCTATGTCCATCCAGTTCCATCATATGTGCTCCATACCATATCCTAAACCAACCATCTATCAAAAGGATTTTTCCTTTATACTTCCCTACAACCATGAGATCTACTCAGATATAAATGGAACCCTAAAAAGGGTGTGAGTATAGGTTAATAGGACACCACAAATAGTGTCTAAACAAATAAATATTATAAAAAAAAATATTGTATACATAAGTACAATTAAATAATAAACAAGGAAGAAAAGGTAAACAAGTTCCATAATTAAATATCAAGCATTTAACCCTATATATCCTTCGGTTTTATAATGACATCAAATCCCACCAAACCTTCTTCATCCATGTAAAAATTATACCCCATTAATATAAATGGGTTTTACATTTTTATTAACAACAATTGTAATTCATTAATCTTTTCAAATTCATATACTGTGGTGCACTAATCAGTTCACTCATATCATACACATAGGCTTTAGTGCCTAGAAATCCATGTCAAAACACTATCCAAGCATAGGAAACTCCATATACATCATATCAAGTCCATTATGTCAAATTTCATGTCTAGACATCCCACATAAAAGATAAGGAATTCCTTGTTAAAAAATTATTACCCATGGGTGGGATCTACTATGTCCCTCATCATTTACTAATCCATCAATACACATTCCACAAGGTCAAACACACTTGACCTTTTTAACAAATTACAATATCAAGGGTGAACCTATTTCATTTCACCAATATTCACATAGTTTATCACATTCACTGCACTTAACGTAATTCCATAACTATTCTATTTTACTATTCATTCATAACAAAAACCATTGTACATATTTTCAATTCCATCTTATAACATGGATATTCCCACATTTTCCATTCATTATTTATCCCCTTAGCTATCTCACAACCCATTCAACCATAAAAGTTATGATAAATAACCACTTATTCCATTTTGACAAGATAAAAATATCTATAATTGGTTTAATATCATAAACCCTTCAATTTATCATTTAATAACTAAATTCACATGTTCAAGGGATTGGCACAGCCCATGGGTGGCCATAAACCCAGTCCAATCTTAATCAATATATCCAAAAACATCCTTGAAAAGTCCAACACATCATTGTGTTGATGTTATTTTATGAGATTGTATCTAGTTTGATTTTTTTCAGGGCAATGGTGTAGTGGAAGAAGAATTTTTTTTTGGTCAGCTTTTTGCAGTGGTTTTAACCGCCACAAAGAGTATATAGGTAAGACTATAGCAGTAGTCAAAACTGCCTCTAAACATAATTATTTTTACGTTTAGCGGCGGTTTTAACCGCCGCTATAGAGTTGCATCACCCATATGCATTCTGCGGCGGTTATCGTGACTTTAGCAGCTGTTTTACGGCCACTGGATTTTATTTTATTAGTGGCGGTTATAGCTTCCGCTAATAAAATAAAATCTCAGGCTCGTAAGAACCACTGCTAAAGTGATGAGGACCACCGCAAAATGAGGCAGCTACGATGCTTCCCTTAAACCGCCGCTAAATGGAAAAAAGCTGCCACTAATAGTTTGTTGATTCCAAATTTAGTGGTGGTTTCTGTAAACCACTGCCAACCCATGTAGCGGCATTTTAAACCGCCACTAAATGGAAGTTTTCTTGTAGTGTGAACATCATCATTTTGTGATATTTTTCAATCTAAATTTGTTCCATCGCTTCGTCTTTCAGGTCGTATACATGTTTGAATTCTTTTTCTAAATTCTCCTGCAAATATATTATGTATTAGCATCATGGAATGGATCTAAAATATGTGTGTATAATATATATTTCAATGTGAATATAATGGTATCATATATTCCAAAGTTATTTCATTTTTAGTAACATCAAATTTGAAAAGATATTAGAATTTTGTACTAAAGTTACAACACTGGGGCGATACATGTCAAAAATTTCATCATGTTGATTGTTGATGCTTGAAAATCCAACATGGTTCACATCCTACATAATAATATTGAATGAAAATACTCATTGATTAATGAATTTTATAGTCTAGTTAAATATTGTATCATGAAAAGTGTAAAAAATTTATTGTATGAGATTTCAATTTACACATTACTTTTTAATATATAAAATTTTGACATTGTCATTTGAAATGAAAAAATAATTATCGGTAAAAATAAAATTGGAAACTGTACCTCATTTTATTGTGTAGGAATTTCATGAAGTTTCATCTCATTTACATCATCTCTAATGAAAAGTACCTAGAATTTATTTTGTTCACAGGTTCGATGTCATTTGTGGACGTTGTAATCTGAAATCACAATAGTCATATGCAGTGTTTTATGTTTGAATACATTCAGCTTAGCTAGAAAACCAAACTCATCATTTTCCTACATTGAATATATATTTTTTAGTAAGAAACTTACAAATAGTTTGAATAATATATACAAAAATAATAATGAGTTACATGAATAAGATTGTTTCTTAGCTCAATTTTAGTGAAACTTTCATGACATGTTTCTCAAAGAGTACAATAGATATACATCTAGTAAGGTCACTAGACAACAGCTATAGTCAATATATAAAACAATATATAATGTAGTTTCCATAACTTATGAATTATATCATTTATTTTTAATGTTTACATTGAAAGTTTTCTTCTCGAAATACAATAAACCGCTATGAAAAAGGTTTTTAAAAGTGACAGTAATATCAGAATGAGTTTTTTTCAAGATGTCATATACTGTAATAATGTTAGTCTAAAATAGAAAAAAAAATATACAGACTAAAAGGAATATATTTTTATCATTAAATTTGTGTATTACGAACTATTACCTTGGTATAGTAAATAGTGCGAGTACACCACACTTTTGATAGTAATCTTTTTCATTGAAAAAGTCTTCCTTATTTTTATAAGAAAAAAATTATTACTAATACCAATTTTAATGGATTTTATTTTTGTATTAGTGTCCAACCTAGTTCCTTTTGTATCCTGTAATGCAATTATAATTAAATGTGAGTTAAAATATTACAAAAAATAAAATAGATTGGTATAGATAAAATAATTTACTTTTATTTTAATAATCATATGTTACCTTAATACATATAGTAATCAGTATAATGTTTCTCTTATTTTTGAAATAATTTGGTTTCTTTCGAGATGATCTACCTGCACCAGAACTACCAATACTACTCTATTAGTAGTCTATTATAGGTGTTTTTAGCATACTGTTAAGTATTTAATGTTAATATGGTAAACAACATATGACTAACTGTAGAGTATTTTAACAAAAGTTTTATGTCATGAAAATATTATAAGTAAATTAATAAATAGAATAATATTAATAAGGGATCTTAACTTAACTCCTTAACTTAGAAATCAAAATTTTAAATTGACGGGAGAGATTTTTTCAAAATTAGATAGCTCGACAACCTATTTTCGAACAAGTGTACTATTGGAAAATATAGATTCAATATAATATTGGTGGAATTGAAAATCATGCTAATAATAATTAGTTATGATTGTTAATAAAAATTTTAGTGAGAATTTTAATGTATAACATTATTTTCATAGTAATAGAGTATTTTTTTAGTGAGTGTTATATGTGAAAACATTCTGTAGATTCATTTTGAATGGACAAATTTAAGGACTAAAATATTAGTTGTTGTTTAATCTACCAACAATCAACATAAATGATCTTCATATTCATCCCACAATATACATCTAAGGGTTTCTCCACTATAGTAATTACATATGATCTGTAATGTATTAATAGATTATATGAGTAACATAGTTCAGTTATTTTAATTATTTTTAGAACATTACCTTCCATCCCTTAAGGTAATATGCATTTGTTTGTTGTTGTTTCCATAAAGTTGGGGTGCTTGATATTGATGAAGCACACCAAAAAAATCTATGTACCATTGAGAAAAATAAATATAATAAATATTAACTTTAAAATAGCTTGTTTTAGTCAAATTTACCATGAAACAGAGGATCCATAAATCTTTTTTTATTAAATTTACTCGGTTGGTTGTTTTTTATAAAGTTGAAACATAACTATTTGTGTTATTACAGAATATACCAATAGTTTTACTATAAATTTTAAATGAAAATTGACATCACTATGTAAGAGGAATAAATAACAGCACCACATAAAGTTTAAATAGTAAATACATAACAAAAATGACACACAAAACTATTGTTATCATGTGTTATCTACAATAATGGAATACTAATAAGGAAATCCCTTGGAACCTTCCAGTCTTTGATATCTTTTAAAGGAATAATATGTATCAAAAAAAGTGGAAAAATTGAATGAGGAAGTCTATTGAGGGTGCTCCAGTTAAATAATATCCTGCACTTTTCATAGCTTGAAAAATATTTTCCCTTATTTCACTAATTTTAAAATTTTGTATTATATAAGAGACACCTTCATTGTATTTCACAAAAAATTCACCACTTGTCAGGAGTGTGAGTAAAGGCGTAGTGATAAGCATCTTTTTTGAGCTCCATAAACCTTTCCTCACATTCTTGAGCCCGATCAAACTTCACTCCATTCCCTGTCAACTTGGTTATTGCATTTGAAAATTGTGACAAGTTCTTCAAAAATCATCGATAATACCCAGATAGACTAACAAAGTTGTGGATCTCCTTTACATATGTTGTCCTGGGCCACTCTTTGATTTCCTTTGTCTTAGAAGGGTCTATAAATATTCTTTTACCTATGCTAACATTCCAAAATAATTATACTTCCTCCATCTAGAACTCACATTAATTTTACTTTACATATATTTTATCCCTTCACAAATTATTTAGCACAGTATTCAAATGCTTCTTGTGTTCATCCTTTCTCTTGGAGTATATTATAATATCATTTATCAAGACTACCAAATATTCTTCGAGGTAATCTTTAAGAACTATATTCATTAAATTTATGAAAATTTTTGGAGAATTAGTGATTCAAAAGGGCATCACTATGAACTCATAGTGTCCATACCTCATTCAAAAGGCGATCTTGGGAATATCTTCCTTCCTCACCTTTAATTGGTGATATCCCGACCGAAATTCAACCTTAGAGAAATAGTTGGCCCCATATAGCTGATCTAACAAGTCATCTATCTGAGGAAGAGGATACTTGTTCTTTATTTTGATTTTATTTAGATCCTGATAATCAATGCAGAGGCGCATTAATATAACCTTCTTCTTGATGAAGAGGACTGGCTCACCACATGATGAACCACTTGGGAATTTAAAACCCTTGTCCATATCCTTTTGTAACTACTTATTCAGCTCTTCTAGATCAATAGTTTCCATTCTATAAGGTGGATTTGATATAAGTAGATATATAGGAATAAAATCAATTTAGAACTCAACTTCTTAGTCAGGGGGAGGGCTAGAAAATTCTTCAGGGAATACATCAGTGTAATCTATCATGATGGGAATATCTTTGAGCATGATCATCTCATTTGTCTCAATCATTTTTGTGAGATATTCTTTCTCATAAAGTAGTAATTTTCACACATGAGATGATTATTTTGTTGGAGATTCATATTCTTCCATAAACATGTAAATAATTAGAGGATTCTTTGGGATGTGAAGAGTGATCTCCATTTCTTGATAGTTGATGTTGTCTTTATATAAAGAAAGCTAGTCCATTCCCAAAATAGAATAAAACTCTTCCAAAGGGAGTATTAAAAGATTTGTTGGGAGGTTCAGTCCACAAATATTAAACAGGGAAAATTTATGTACTTTGGATGTAATAATTTACCCATTATTAGTTATTATAGATTAATCAACCTCTAAATTTTGAGGTGGTGTTTGAATAGTTCTACTAAACTTGAAAAATATAAAAGAATGCATAGAACCAGAATCAAATAGTGAGTTCACTATTCTTGAATAAATAACTAGCGTATCTTCCACCACATCGTTGTCTATCTCCACATGAGTAGTAGTGGAAAAATAAACCCTTCAATGTTTCCTTGGAGGTTATTGTTCATTATGTCTCACAACCCTCAACATAGGGCACCAGTTCACAAAATTCCCATGTTCATTGTAGTTGAAACACTACACTACTAGTTGAGCATTGATATGAACCTTCAATTCTTTTTCCAAATTAGTGGGATTATTCATATCCATTTTTATGTTCTTTTCCAGATGCCCCATTCTTCCAAATTTGAATAATTCACTAATTCCCTTTAGACAATTCCCAGGATGCCTCTTCCCACAATTTTGACATGTGGGATATTAATTAGTTTTTACATCATGGTATTTATTTTATGATATACCCATATTAGACTCCATTTTCTTCTTTTTTCATCATGACCATGAGACCATTGAGAGTATCTGATCTCCATTTCAACCTTGAGTGCACAACGGACAATCTCCTCAAAATTGTCGATGTTTCAAATCACCGATGATTTTCGTAGACTCGGCTTTAGTATGCTAAATAAGTGATGCACCTTGGTTTTAGGGTTCATGAAAAATTCTGAGGCATATCTTACACGACTTGTAAAGTTTTCTCCATACACTCCTATAGACTTATCTTACATCTACTTTAGATAGAGGAACTCTCTTTACATATTGATATGAAGGGTTTGGGGAAAATATTTACTGAAAAAAAATTATTGAATTCCTCTCATTCCATAGAATCAATTTCTTCCTTAGACTTCATATTTTTTATTAGTTTCCACCACTGATCATCTTCCCTATCAAATTGAAAGACCACCAACACAACATTCTCTTCTTGTGAGCACTAGAGGATAGAGAATATTTTTTCAATGGAGTTAATCCACTATTCTGTGAGGAGGGGATTAAAAGATCCACTAAACATGGGATGACTTTTCCGTATGAAGGATTCGACGGAAACTTTCTCTTTCCTTGGAGAAGGAGGTTTTTACACGTGATTCAAGTTATTATTTATAACTTGATCTAGTTGAGAAAGTACTTTCATGAAGTTTTGAGCACCTATTTTTGTCATATCTCGCATACTATTAGAGAAATCATCACATTTCCTATCACATTTATTGTTGGAACGTGTTCTTATATTTGATTCCATTAACAAATTAAAATAAAGTTAAATTAGTGGGTCTTAAATACTTATATAATAAGCATAAAAATGAAACTTTAAACATAAAGGGTTAAACTCTTAAATAAAAAGTATATCCTAACTTGTGATTACCTAGGTTTCAATCTAGGTTATCCATGGTATGTTTCCTAACATATATTCTTATGATAATTTTCTTTGTTACCTTAATAATGGTTTGTAATGAGCTTATGAATTTACCCAAGCATATCCCCTTGTAGTGTCAAACCAGGTGCACAATAAGGCTCATTGTCATGTACCAGGTTACCCCGAGTCAAGCCTGGAACACCTTATTGGAGTTGTTACTCCTAGGTATATCTATGCTAAAAATTTTTCCACTTATAGTATCCAAAAAGGATGTATTTTCTTGATAAACCAATTACTCTATGCTTACCAAAATATGGGGACATTTTCTTAGAATTAGTATTATCCCTAAGGTTCTTAATAAAGTGACCTATTTCTAGTCCCCCAAAATAACTAGATTATCCTCTAATACCAACTATAGGGACCCTAGACTTTAACACATATCATTACATGATTTTAAGCATAATTAAACATAAAATTACAAGACAAGGATAGTAAAGTCTAGTGTTTGGGAATACTAGGTACATAAAACAAAAAACATGGGACTTAATAAAACATTTTTTTATTTTTCATTCATTATGTGCTCTTGACTTCCTTTGAGCCCTTACATCTGCAGTGGATAATGTAAGGATAAAATGAACAAATGGATGAGATAAAAATCCCAGTAAGGGAATAAAAATTAAAATAAATCTTAGAAAATGGGTTAGAAGGAATAACATAAATATATATAAAGGCATGGAACATGATTAAATATAAGGAATCATAACATATAGAACATGGTATCATATAATTATGGAATCAAAGTAATTTGGACGAAACATAAAACATGAATTTAGTATGATTCAAGGCTTATTTAACATAAGGAATCATGATTAAAGCCTCATTTCACATAGAGGATCTCAAGTCAAGGCTAACCACCAAGATCGTTGCACATGGAGCACAAGTCAAGGCTAACCACCAAGATCGTTGCACATACCGTCTCACAAGACTAAACATTAAAAATTGAATTAGAGCACTATCTGGGAAAACCCATAACATGTTCATGAAGATTTTTTCCACATAAATAATCATACATAAGCAATCAAAAATAAACATAAGGGTTAGCCATAAAAAGAATTGGGTATCATAATCTTCTCATAAAGTATAATAAATGGCTGAATCATAAAAATGCCTGTGAAAGAAAGGAATTAAATCATACAAGGATATTAATAAAGGAAAATATCCATATATCATGATTAGTTATTTCAAAATAAAATGATAACATGTAAAAATAGTATTTAAGAAACTTTAGAATTAAAAAATTTTAGTGTTGTTTATGGAAAATATTAAAGAGCATTTAAATAAGAAAAGTGAATAATATTTTATGTAAAACCAGAAGTGAACCAAAAATGTTTTTTTAATAAAATTATTGATTTTATAAAAATAATGGTTTCCTAAAACTTATAATATATTTCACTTGAAATTGGGTAATAATTTGGGAATTTCCCTTAAGTAGGGCTTGCTTATCGGGAAGAACTGAATAGGGAACCTTTTAAAAACAGCTATATACCCTAAAAATAAGAATGAATGGATATTGATACATGATTTTGGATAATATACACAAAATTTAGAAAATTTACATAAAAATAAAATATAATTTCATTTAGGTAAAAGAAGAGAAAGAGTAACCCGAAGGAATAATGGATGTTCGGGTAGAATCTCGTACCTTATGTCTGAAACGATTCTGCACTTGATCTTAATGTTCCGAATAATAAAATTAGAATCATTAATTAATAATTACATAACCATTTATAAATTTATTTTATTTTTATAACTTTATTAAGTTCATTTATGGCCTTTTTGATGGGTTAAGAGATTCAATTTCATCGTTTGGGAGCGTTGATTTCCCTTGGTTTTCATGATCGGTTTACTAGTATATGTGTATAGAAAATCATGTAGAATGAAGATAGTTGTGTAGAAATGAACTTATATGTTATTAATGAACTTATAGAGTATTAAAATACCATTTTTTCATAAGTGATGATGATTCATTAGATAAATCATTAATGATAGTCATTTAGATTGATTTAGTGTTTTTTTATCACAACGAAATCATTTTGTTTTATAAATTAATATCATGTATAAAAGATGATTCCAAAACATTACATAAGATATAAAAAAATATTATAATCATATTCAACCAAAAAAATGGTTTCATGACTAGCATTGAAGAGTTAATTGAAAGAAGAAATCACATCACCCACGAAGGTGGTAAATCGGTACCTCATGGACGATATTTTCATTCTTAAAGTAACATAGAGGGGAGAAGATATTTGATGATGAATTATTCCATATAAATGATAAAATTATAGTATATATATTACATAATAGAGTTTTCATGCTATTTGGATGAGTTGAGTTGAGAGAAAATGAAACCAAAAGAACTTGGAAAGAAATTAAAAGAAAACGAGGAGAGTTTTACCTCTTGATTCCTTCTTCTGGAGAACCTCCTTAAGGGATTGGTTTTGGACTTTTAATAAGATCAAAATCTCATAGAAATGGGGAAGATGTTTGGGAAGAGAATTGGAAAAAATTTGGACAATTCTCAAGGCTTTCGAGGTGTGAGGAGAAGAGGTGGTGAGGGGTGATATTTATAGTGGAGGAGAGGGGTGTTTTCTCGTTATTTAATTCATTAGATTATTATTTTTCTCAATAAAATAAATAGTGTTAATTCTTGAGACTAAATACAGAAAATTGATTATTTGATTTTGAGATAATGAGATTATATCATCACTACATCTCCTATGACTCCATAATTCAATTATTTATCATTTATCATAAATTATCGTATTTTACTATTCACCAAAAATTGAAGTATTTTAAAAAAATCCCAAAACATCACCCTAACCCTTTTCTAATGTGTAAAATTCAAAAATGAACACAATTTTATGAAAATAATTTTCTAAATTTGAGAATTTTAATTTTTAATTAAAATAATAATTTACATGGAAAATACAAATTTTACAATTATAACCACTTTTATATCACTTTGAAAATTTAACTAAGGTCTCATAAAATTATCTTATAATCATAAGACATAAAAATAATAATTTATGAATACATTTTATGAAAATAATTTTTTTAAAAATTATTAAATTAATCAAAAATGTGTAATTAAATATTTATGACCTATAAAATTACCAACAGTTAATTAATAATTTTCAAAACCCTTATTTACTTATACTATGATATAATCATATCATATTAAATTTTATAAGATGATTAAATTTTATTTATAATTTCAAAGGTGAGGTTAATATTCCATTTTCCAGTTTACTATTCATAAGAGTCACATTACTATTCCAAAGGTCAAGTTACTATTTCATCGTTATATGTTCCTTAACTTCTTGAAATTCTTCTTATTTCATTAATTCTTTATTTATAAAGTATATATTATGTTATTTATGTTATTTAATATGATTTATACTATATGAAATAATTATAAAAAGCATATTTTCATTGATAAAACTTTGGTTTGTTACAAAAAGTGTGGTGCTTATGGATGCGAGAAAGATGTTTCAGGACCTACGAATGATGTATGGTACTTTCCAATCATTCTAATGTTTTTTCACCTATATTAATGTGAGGATAAAAACGACAATTTATGTGGAATGAAGATACAATAAATAAATATGGGAAACCTCATCACCTAATAAACTATCCTTAGTGGAAGAGAATTGATCATGGGTATCCTGAATTTGGAAATGGGCCAAGAAACATTTGTGTTGTGTTATCTATAGATGGTGTGAATCCTTTTGGTTCACAAAGAAGCACTCATATTAGATGGATAGTTGTGTTATAAAATTATATATTTCCTTTATAGTTATCTATGAAATGAAAATATATTATGTTATCTCTGCTTATATCATGACCAAAACAAACGGGAAATGATATTGATGTTTATTTGGCTCCATTGATCAATGATTTGAAATTATTTTGGGATATAGGTATTATGATGAATGATGATTATAGAAATGAATATTTCACATTTATATCCATGTTGTATTGGATGATAAATTAATTTTCTGCTTATGCTAATTTTTCAAGATATATAATTAAAGGAACTCAAGGGTGTCTCATTTGTGAACAAGCTACAAGGTCAATTTGGTTGAAACATTCATTGAAGACAGTGTTTCTAGGAAATTTTAGACTTCTAACCCAACTACATGAGTACCAGCCCTTGATAAAATCATTTGATGGTAGTTTAGAAGAAGGTACAACACTGAATCCACTAACAAGTTATCAACTATTTGAGAAAATTAAATAAATGGACACTGATTTGGGTAAACTTTTTTTTTTCAAAAAACCTTATCAAACCCATTTATAAAAAAGATCATTTTTTTGAATTAACATACCAGAATTGTTTGTATGTTAGTAATTTTATTTATGTTATACATGTAGAAAAAAATTTATGTAATAGTTTTATTGGTACACTACTAAATTCACCCATTAAAACAAAGGAACCAATTAAGGAAAATTTGGACATGATAGACATGGAGATATGAGAAGAGTTTGTGCCAATGAAGAGTGAAAAGAGAAATTTTCTTCCTCCAAATGCTTACACTATTATAAAAAAAATAAGTATATTATTTTTTAAACTTCTTGAATGATATAAAGGTTGCAAAGGAGTACTCATCAAATATCAAGAATATCATGTCAATGAATGTTATAAAGTTAAAAGTTATGAAATCGCATGTTTATCAAATTTTGATGAAACATCTAATACATGTATCTTTATGTTGAATTTTTTCTAAGAATTTATATCAAACATTAACTAAGTTATGTTTATTTTTCAAAAGTATATACAATAATGTTATATACCTAGAGAAATTGCTAACTATGTAAAGGAAAATCTTTGTCATATTATGTGAATTGGAGATATTATTCCCACCAAAATTCTTTGATATGATGTTTCACTTGATGGTTCACTTTGTAAGAGTGATTAAAATATATGGCCCTATAAATTATAGATGTATGTACATCATTGAATTATAAATGAATTTTTTTAAAGGGTATAAAAAAAATTGATGTTTGTTAAATGGTTGTACCGCAGAATGATATATTGTTGATGAAGGCATTGAATTTTGTACTAACTACTTGTCTAATGTGAAAATCATTGGTCTACCGAATTCTTATCACACCATGGAGCTTGTGGGTGAATGAATTTCTAGAATAGATGTTTTCATTGTTACTATTATAGATTGGGAGTAGTCTCAACTTTACGTTTTTATAACTGTTTATAGGTTGCACCAAATGTTGAAACTCATAAAGTAATTATTATTCATTTGAATCTATCAAGGGATAAGATATTGATATTAAATACAAATAATCAATAGTTTATATGATGGTTTTGAGATAATTTTTTAAGGAGTCAACTACAAACCCAGATTCAATTTTAGAATGACTTTTATGGCTAGAAATAGGACCTAGTTTGCATGTATTATCTTATAATGGTTATGTAATTAATGGTTATACATTAAATAAAAATGAACACGTTGAGCATGGTACCATGAAAAATAGTGGAGTTACACTTGTTTTTTAATAAATGCATGTATCTAGTACCATGGATAGAAATACAATTTATGTTAATATGTCATACTTTCTTATCATTAAAAAAATATGGTAGTGGGATTATATAACATTCCAAGAGTCTATTTTTCAATGAAAGTGTGTTGATAATAGGAGAGTTGTTAAAATAGATGAATTGAGATTTGTGAAATTGGATTTCATTAAAGAAGGGTACAAAGACAGACCTTTTACAATAGTATCATAGGCAGTACAAGTTTTTTATGTTCCAAATCCTACAAACTGATAGTGGTCAATTGTTCTTTTATTGACCAAAAACATTGAATGGTTATATATCAATTAAACCGAGTATAGATATTTCATTATGATTTCACAATCACTTAATTGTGTTCCCAATGTATATTGGTTCTTGCATATAAGAGGAGGCCACAATGAGGGGATTTTTATACTCGATAGAGGGGTCAAATCACTTTAACCATTAAAAAATAGAGTTCAATAATCTGGTTATAGTTTTTTGTAATATACATTACCTTACCTAATATTATTATCTTTTCACTTCTAAATTTATGTAATATAAATTAAATATTCACCAACTTCTATAGATAATTACTTTGGTACATATTGATACTCCCAATCCTAAAGAATAATAGGTTTCTCAATATGATGATGCTCCCAATACAGATGAATAAAAACCTTCTACATATGTCACTGCTAACAATCCGTAGAAAAAACACATTGAAGATGTAGAATAAGAGGACATGGAATATAGTTAACAACATGTGTACCAAAAAACCTGGATCATTATAGTGTGATGGTGTTAGAAAAAAATTATTAAGGTGAGAAACAAAGGCATCATATTCAAGTATGGATGGAATACATACGACTAAGATATTAACACCAAAAAGTCCATGTTTAGTAGTTACATTAATATCACCACTCGAATGCACATGTTTATTAATGTATATTCATGGAACAATGTTGTTCCCACTCTTAAGGTGATAATTTGAAAATAGATTAAGGTAAAATTATGATATACATCCTTTATTTTAATAAAAACAAAAATAATTAAATGTTGATTTAATATTTATTATCTATTGTAATGTGTACTTATAGTAGATGAATCTTGAATGAAATTTCTATTAATTCTCACTAGAAAGTCTCATTGAGTCTTTCAGACAATTCTTATGAAGTATTATTTCAATGTTTCTTATGGGAAAATAAACCTGCACCCACCAAAGATGTATGCACACCTAATAAACAAACAAACATGGGATTTGATTATTGGTCTTCTTGAGGAGACATATATTCTAGTAAATTGTGAATGGTAATAAATTTCATGAAAATACGTGTATTAATAACTTTGATTAAGAATTTTTAATTTATAAAATAGTAATTGAGTGCTAAAAATAAGAAACATGCAGTAAAAACAATGTACTCATACCATAAATCAAGGATGAGTATGCTTCACTTGAAAAAAATGGTATGTATTTTAAATAAACATTATTTTATTTAACATGAAATGATAATATAATTATGTTCATTTTTTATATACAGATTGATGAATCCCAATCCAAATCCACTTCCATCCCACATCATGTGCTATAGAAAGAGGAATGTGTAAATAAAGATGGGATACTAATAGATGAAAACACAAAAAAGTGAAAGAAGTATGTTTAAATATTACATAATAAAAAAAATTTCTTTAAATTGGTATTACATAATAATGATTACTTATTTTTCTATATTTTTTTATCTGACTTAGACACAAGAGTCATCATCAATTGTAACCAATGAACAACATATACTAATTTCCATGAAACAACTAGAACAGTATGGCTACATTAGAGGTTTGGGTTTTAGGGTATCACACCATACATATTTTGAGAAAATAAATGAACAGGGGGATAAAGATTATAAAATTTAAGTAATATAGGAATGACTAGCTACTCTAGAAGAAAAACTTATGCCTTATATGTGGTATTAAATATTTTCATAATATTTTCTATGAAATGTGAACCACAAAGACATTGATACCATTTCTGTAATGATATTCTATAGGGTGAAAATGAATTTTATTTATTTCTATCAACACCCATTTATCGCCTTGTTGTGAGCGGTACCATGTACAATATCTAAAAAGATATTATACAAAAAAACATTCAATCGATCATGTGAAATTGGGGAGTCACATATCTCACAATATGAGCATTGATCTACCTATTCCACTTAATGATATAGATATTCATATGATTGAGAAAAACTACTGAAACTGCTATATCATGGATATTAAATATTGTAAAAATAAATGTTGATAATGGGTATTCATTTCCAATTTATTTTTATACAAAACCTTTAATAATTAATGAAAAAAGGCCTTATGTTATGAATGTTATTACATATATACAAATATAAGGGGGTGAAATGGATGGTTGAATCCAAATGATCTAAATGGTCAACCGACTAATCAAAAAGATATTCATAAAGTAACTTTACCTCTCCCTTTCAAAGTATGCATTCACTAACATTAAAGGTTTATGCAGATACATCATTAGAGAGTGGTGATATAACCATAATTGATTTTGAAGAATAGATTTATAGAGGGTCCATTAGAGAATATATTGTTCTTTAGAATGTAAATGAAATCCTCAAGCATGAATGGCTAGGCGTCTCAATTGTAAATGTATACATGAGTCATTTTTTCATGATTGTTTTTCTAATTGATGATCATATATGTTAATTATGACTAAATGTTTTTCATGATTTTTGAAAAAATATATATCATCACTATTTGAAGGGAAACCCCAGTGGATATAAATTTGAACTCATTAGTCCTCACATCACTTCTACACAACTATTCTCATTGGATCCAAAGAAATATGAAGTAGTAATGAAAAAACTAGCCATAATGTTTGAAAGCATACTTACTGACAACAAACTCTTCTTAATTCTCATGATTCAAGTTTTAAACTCTAAAATTTAATCATATCAAATATATATTAATTCATTTTATTACTTATTCCTTTTTTGTTTTTTAGACAACATTGGTTACTCATTACAGTCAATTTGGATATTCCAAATATTTTTTTTCGATTCAATGCATGGATACCCAAAAAACCAACCACATGTGATGGAATTTATCAATTTGTAATACACTATTTGCAAAATTTTAAAAATAAACATCAAGTTATATATTTTATATTATGTTTTAATGAAAACTATGTTATGATTGGGAGGTGATTAAATATCATCAAAATCATGGCATGAGGACAGTCCATGAGTACAAAATCCCACCCACTTCTAAAAATGGATAAGTATTAGGGTATATAAATAACATGCCACTATCAAAACATATATAAAAATACTTACTATTGTCAATGTTTTGGTAATGCTCGGAACAAGCTAATAAGAAATATTGTGGTTATTGTGTTGGAAAATCTGTGGAAGATATTGTATTCTATCAACAAACTAGCATTTCCAAAGAGGTATTTCTGATTATAATTACAATTTTATTTAAAATATTCACTACTCCTTTATTTATTTATTTGTAGTACTACTAGGATTGTAGAAATTAATTTTATTCACCAGAGAAAACATATTTTCCTAAAAATTAATGGGAAGAATACATGGTGTCAGATTGTATTTATACAACATGAAAATGTGAATTCCTACAACTTATTTAGTGAATTTTATCATCATTTTGTCAACATTTTTAGTTAATTTTCTTATCATTTTTATCTAATAATTATTTTTTAAATTATCATTGATATTTTAAAGAAATAACTTTATCAATAAGGATGATTAACCCAACTATGATCATGCATATAGTAATGATGATGCACTCATGATGGTGCACTTTAATTTTTATTTGGAAATGCATTCAACATTCTGGGTTATCAAACAACAATATTATTAGATAACCCAAAATGTTGAATTCATTGTAAACTAAAATGAAATTATGTGATGTGTAGGAATCAACTATACCTTAATCAGATACAATTTATGTCCAGTATGACTCAATGTTTATGTTTTTACTTCAAATTTTACATTTTAGTTCAAAACACATTTCACAAACTAAAAATCAAGAAAACAAATTCTGATTATTTTTAAATTTTATAGAAATGACTTACAAGTCAATTTTGACGTGTAGAAATTATTCTCACCACAATATAATACACGGTGTGCCTGGTATAAAAGAGATAGTAACATCTTTGATGTTTCTTGTGCTCATGAGAGATTGGATTTCGAGGATGCCATTCAGATAATGGAGATATTTAAATGAGTAGAAAATTTACAAAAACATCATGAAAAAGTGAATTCATACTACTTATTTAGTTTTTTTCATCATTTTATCAACTATTTTTAAGTTAATTTCATTATAATTTTTATCTGATACTCGAAGTATGTCATTTTATTTAAAATTGAAATTTTAGTAAAAACGAAATGTGACATACTGAAAACCAAGAAAACATGTTTGGATTATTTTAAAACTTTAGGAAAACAATCCATAATACATTTGTCACATGTAGGAATCTATTGAATCTTAATCTGACACATAGTGTAATTGGTATGACTCAAAGTGTGTCTTTTTATTTAAAATTGACATTTTAGTTCAAATCAGACGTCACATGCTCAAAACCAAGAAAAATCATTGTATTGTTTCTGATAATTTAGGAAAACTATACATAATTAATTTTTGATAGGTATAAATCAACTTCACCTCAATATAATACACAGTGTTTCCGGTATGACTAAACATGCCAGTCATCATTTTAAAATTGACAATTTAGTTCAAAACATGTGTCACTCCCTGAAAATAGATTAAAGTCACTCAGGTTATCTAGATAATTTAATAAAAATATTTATAAGTCATTTTTCACTTGTAGTAATTATTCTCATATAAAAAAACACACGATGTGACCGGTAAGACACAAAGTGCATGTTTTTAGATTAAACTGACATTTTAGTAAAAAAGACATGTGACATACTCAAAACAGAGAAAACAAATTTAGATTAACTTAATACATCAGTACAATTATCATTATGTAATTTTTGATATGTATGAATCATTCATACATCAATCAAACACACAATATGACTGGTATAGCTCCAATTGTGTCATTTTATTCAAAATTTATATTTTAGTTAAAAACACATGTAATATAATCAAAACTAAGAAAATTCATTTGGATTGTTTTGATTCTTTATGAATACGATTTATAACTCATTTTTGATGTGTAGGAATCATTCGGACCTCAATATGATACATGGGGTGATCGGTATGAATCAAAGTGTCTGTTATGAGTTTAAAATTGACAATTTGGTTCAAAACGTGTATCACTCACTAAAAACAAGTGAAAACACTCAGATTTTCATGATACTTTAAGAAAATGATTCATAAGAAATTTTTTACATGTAGGAATTAGTCTCACATAAAACTAACACACTATGTGATTGGTATGACTCAATGTGTGTATGTAGTTTAAATTGACATTTTATTAAAAAAGACATGTGACATATAACAACCCTGCTCTTTATTACACACATAAATATGATTTATTACATAAATGTGAACTTAATACAACTCTGAGGATTGAGAGGTCTAGTGTATTTGGAAATTAGGAACATTAAATAATAACTTAGAACATTAAACACAACAACTTTATTGAAAACTTCTTTCACATGAGCACAACATTCTTTCACACTTATCATTGCATGGGATAACCTGATGACATGCATAAGAAAAGGGGGAGCTATAAAGCCCAGTAAGGGAGTAAACAAGGCATAAATGAAGATTTTAGTACATTTTGGGAAATAGTAATATCAATTTAGCACAAGAAAAACACGAACATAAAATCGTGATATTGAATGATTATCATAACATGGAAGTGTGACAATAACATTTAATATGATATTAGCATGAGCCAAGTCTCATTACACATGGAGCATGAGTAAACCATCATTTCACTTGAATTAGCATGAGTAAACCGTAATTTCACTTAAATTAGCATGAGTAAACCCTCATTACACTTGACATATCATGATACTAATCTTTACCCAATGCATTGGAGCGCTATAATGGTTCTCCCTTTATAAACATTTCATTTCATGCATAATGGTGCCACATGGATCATACAAAATGAATTAATTAAACATCATAATTTATTCCATGAATATCAGATGTGGAATACATGAATTTAAGTAATCAATAAGCAAGTACATGTGTATAAAGGTGAACACCCTTGATAGAGAAATGGGTATGGTATTCACTTACACTATGATTTTGCATGGGAAATTTGGTGTAACTTCGACAGCATAACGACATCAAATAAAAATTGTAAAATTGGTTGATGAGAAAGAAAGGTATCTCTCATAATTTATACATGAAATGGACAGTAAGGGGGTCATTTAACATAATATCCCAACATATTTAATGGAATTTATATGCATAATATAAAATAATTGTGTGAATGTAAATGAGAAGAGGGAAATTCCTTACGGAATTTCGGCATGGTAACTAGTGTACATGGGAGGAATTAATGAGAGATAAATAGGTCTATCTTCATTAAAAAATAAAGAGGAAATTATGGGGGAGGTGAGAAATCATACCACAAAAATTTTAATTGAAAATACAAGGGTGTAATAACATAAAGAAACTTGGTCAAAAATGAGAAGGGAAGAAATCCCTTACTTGGAATTGTGATCCCAAAGGCTAGGGAGAGGCTTGAGAGAGGCTCCTAGGGAGCTTGGGGCACCTTGGGAGGATTCTATAGAGATAATAGAAACAGTTGGTAGATAAAAAAAGTTTTTTAGTGAAGAGAAGTGGGATCTTATGTGGGTTTATATAGGAAAAGAGAGGGGAATTCTTTAATATTTCACAAACTTAGGTTTTGGAATCTATATAATTAAATATTTAAAACCAAAAACCAACCCATTGTTTTTGCCCAAGGTTTTTCCAATGGGTAGTTGAAATAATTATTTAATAAGTACAATTGATGAACTTATTAAAATATTATTCTTTCTTAGGTAGAGGTGAGTCACACTCTTAATAAAATCATTTTAAATTGTTAAAATATTTTATAAGTCTTGGAGGGTCCACTAGGGCACCATAAAATTAGTCAAACAAATATAAAGTCACATTATTATATATTTGAAACAAATATTGGCCGAAAATAACTTTTATAGTATTTTATTACATCACTATTGGGTCATTATGATGTCATAAAACACATTATATATTTAGACGGTATTTAATTTTTACCCAAAACTTCGACTATCACAGAAAATTATTAAAAATTCACCATTGCATAATTCCAACATCCTAAATCCAAAAATGATATTCATTTTATCTAAATAATTATATAAATATGTGAATTTATATTTTTAAAATAAAAACTGACATTAATTGAAAATTCATGGGTTTTGGCACAGATAGTTTTCAAACCTTAATAAAAATTACAATTATATTCCTAAAAATTATACAATCATTTATATTTAATAAAATTTAATTTAGTAATGATATTTTACTAAAATATTATCTAATTCAACAAATCCATTAATTCATAAAAATAAATTTCTTAATTGAATTTAAATTTTAACTAAAAACACTATTTTTTCTTTAAAAAAATATTTAAAAAGTAACAATAATAAAATTAATGTATATTATTTATAAAAAATAATGCACATAATCATTGTGCTATAGTCTTGTTACATAAACCCTTATAACACCCGCATAATACCTACAGTTAAGGTGTGCGATGGTGACAGACTCTTAGGACAACTCAGATAACATCGTTCGAGTGGAAATCTCTATTAACATCCACTTCTCTCATAGGTGGTTCTATTCATTCTTAACATGTTAAATCTAAGCTTGGGATTAGTCAAGAACTAAGCCTAGTGACACTACCTCCTTTCTGAGCTCTGACAAGTGGGCTTCATATGCAGCAATTCTACTAGATGAGGCAATCACTTCCTTTTTCTAAGTAAATTGGATTTTTTAAAACACTACACTTATACTAATCATGTGATCACTATTCAACAGGTATATTAGCAATGGTAAAAAAATTTAAATTTATTTTAATATCCAAAAACATAAAACTAAGGAAGTGAATAAGTTTTATATAACCATTTTACATAATAAGATCAAAATGGATTTTCATCAATAAATGTTTGGGTCTTTACATTCTTAGGACCTTAAGAAATTTCTCCCACAAAATTTCATTTTCCCACACTAAAACAGATAAGGGTAACTCTACTTCATCACTTCCTCTGATTCATGTGATTCTTCTTAAAACTTGTGGTTTCTCCACAACACCTTGATGAGGGGAATTATCTTATTTTGTAGAACTTTTTTCCAATGATCTAAGATCTTCACCGGATTCTCTTCATAGGAGAGGCCATTCCCCAATGGTACTACATCTGGATTGAGTACAAGATATGGGTCAGGTATGTACTTCCTCAAGAGTGATACATGGAATACATTATGTACTTGTGACAGGTTCGGTGGGAGTGATACTTGATATGACACTTCTCCAAAGCGATCAAGGTTCTTAAAAGGGACGATGTACCTTGGACTAAGCTTTCCCTCATTATAAAATCTCATAACTCTATTCCACAGTTATATACAAAGGAATACCATGTCTCCAACATTAAACTCTAGGTATCATTGAAAATTATCAGTATATCTCTTTTGTTGACTCTGAGTAGCTTTAATGTGTTGCTGGATGGTCTTAACATTATCCACCATTTCTTCGACAATTTTTGGACCTATGAGTTTTCACTTCCCAACTTCATCCCAACATGCTAGTGTTCTACACCTCTTCCCATAAAGGAATTCTTAAGAATCCATTTGGATGCTTGAGTGGAAACTATTATTGTAAGAGAACTCAACCAGAGGAAGATATTGATCCCATCCTTCTTTTAAGTACATTGGGAATGATCTCAATATGCCCTCAAGTGTTTGGATAGTCCATTCAAATTGGCCATCATTTTGAGGATGATAATCCATACTGAAGTTCAGATAAGTATTCAGAGTGTGTTGGAGACTCTTCCAGAACATAGAGCTGAATCTCAAATCTCGATCGGATACAATAGATAGAGGTAATCCATGCAGCCTTACCACTTCTCTGATGTATATTTGTGCAAGTTGATCCAATGATAAATCCTCTTGAATTGTAATGAAGTGTTTAGTATTTTTAAGATGATCCAAAACAACCCAGAAAGATTTTTTCCTTTGGATGTCTTAGGAAGTCCAGTGAAAAAGTCCCTAGTGATGTTTTCCCATTTATATGTTGGTATGGGTAATGGTTGCATCATCCCCTTAGACCTCTTCCTCTCAGCCTTCACTTGCTGACATACTAGGAACATTGATGTATACTCATTGATCTCCTTATTTATGTTATCCCACTAATAATGTGCTCATATATATCGATACATATTAGTGTTTCCTAGTTTAATGGATAAATTCGAACTATGTGCATTATGAAAACATTATTTCTTTAACTCTGGATTTGATTGAACACGTAGTCTTGACCCAATTCTCACAATTCCTTATTCATTAACATTAAACTCTGAGGATTTCCATTTTTTTGATATTTTCCACTATCTTATAAATTCCCACATCATCCATTTGAGCATCCTTTAACATTTCCAAAAGAGACGGTTGAGAAATAATGTGTGAAAGGATTGATGATATTCCCATCTTTATGATTCTCATGTCCATCTTCATCAAATCTAAGAAGATTGGATCATTTTAAATTCTCATCAATGATAGAATTACTGGGTCCTTTCTACTTAGAGAATCCTCTACCTTGTTTATTTTCCCAGGGTGGTAATGGATTGAGAAGTCATAGTCATTGATCAGATCTAACCATCTTTATTGGTGCATATTCATCTCTTTATGTGTGAATATATACTTGAGGATTTTGTGATCTGTATATATTTTACACTTCTCCCCAAAGTGGTAATGCCACCAAAATTTTAAAGCGAAGATTACTACATGCAACTCCATATAATTTGTTGGATAGTTTGTCTCATGAACATTCAATTTCCTTAAAGCATAGGCAACGACTTTTTCATTTGGCATCAACACAGAGCCTATGCCCTTCTTTGAATCATCACTGAATACAAATAATAGTTATCCACTTGTGGGTGGTGTGAGAACATGCGTAGTGATAAGACTCCTTTTAAAATACTTGAAGTTATCTTCTCATTCATCACTCCAAGAAAACTTGACTCCCTTCCGAGTTATCTTGGTAAGAGGGTTTGACAATCATGAGAAATTTCTCAAAAATAATCGACAATATCAAGAAAACCCAAGGAATCAATGGATATCCATTACAGATGTTGGCCTTGAACATACCTCAATTTCATTTTTCTTAGAGGGATCCATAGATATCCCATTGCTTATGGTGACATGACCCAAGAATAAGGCCTCCTTCAACCAGAACTCACCCTTTTTGTACTTTTCAAAGAGATTCTCCTTTCGCAAGGTCTTTAGTAGAGTTCTTAGATACTCCTCATGCTTCTCCTTGTTTTTGGAGTATATTATAATATCATCTATAAAGACTACCAAAAATTTGTCTAGGAAATATCTAAAGACTCTATTCATCAAGTCCATGAATATTATTCAATCATTAGTGAGTCCTAAAGGAATTTCTATGAATTCATAATGCTCATACCTTGTATGAAAACCAGTCTTGGGGATATCCTCCTTCTTCAGCCTTACTTGGTAATATCCTAACTACATATCAACCTTAGAGAAGTATTGTGCTTCACGTAGATAATTGAACAAGTCATCAATTAGTGGCAGAGGATAATTTTTATTTATCATGATTTTTTTGAGCTCATGATAATCATTGCAAAGGCACATTAACCCATCATCCTTCTTGACAAATAGGACTGGTGCACCCCATGGTGAATCACATGGGTGTATAAACCCTTTATCTAGATTCTCTTGTAGTTATTTATTTATCTCCTCAAGATTTACAACAACCATTCTATATGGATTCTTGGATATTAGCAATTCCCTAGTTATAAGATCAATCAAGAATTCCTCATCTCTTCTAGGAGGAAGACTAAGAAATTCCTCAGGAAACACTTTAGAAAATTCTCTCACAGTAGGTATGTATTCAAGGATGGTTGCTTCCTTAGACACAATCATCTAAGCAAGATATGTGTGCTCATAGGGAATATCTACACTTCAGATGATGGTGCTAAAGAATATTTATCCTCCTCCTTGAACTTGTACAGAATCAAGGGTTGATTCTCCATATGGAGAGTGATTTCCCTCTAACACTAATTTATGTTGGATCTATATTGGGAAAGCCAATCCATACCAAGAATTTCATCAAATTACACCAGAGAGAGTATGATGAGGTTATCTGGGAAGTTCAATCCACAAATTATGATAGGTGATGAGTTATATTCTTGGGTTGCAATGATTTCCCCATTTTCCGCTCTCACCAACATCTCTACTTCCATGATTTGTGGTTGTATTGGGATTGTTCTACTAAAATTTCAAGATATAAAATAATGCATAGAACAAGAATCAAAAAGTATGTTCTCTATTCATGAATGAATAACTAGAGTACCTATCACCACTTCGTTGTCGGGGTTCGTTTCAGCAGTAGTGATGGAAAATATCTCCCTTGCTATCTTGGAGGTTATTATTTGCCACTAAAACCCCTTAGTTTAGGGAACTAGTTTGAAAATTTCCTTGGTTCTTTGTAGTTGAAGAAATGAACAATGCATTTAGGGTCAAATGGAGCATTCCTCTCCTCTTTCGTAGTAGCGGGTTTTTCTTGTCAACAGTTAATGGCTAGGTTACCTTATCCTCCACACCTAAATCATTTCCTCATCCCCTTCAGAAAATTTCCAGGGTGCTTCTTTCCACACCTTTGGCAAGTGGGGTGATGGAAGTTCTTAGCACCGTTGGATTTATCTATCAGACCACTAGAATTAAATTACACTTTCCAATTCTCTTCCCCATGATAACCCTAATATTCTTCGATCTCTATTTCCACTTTGAGGGAACATCAGACAATTTTCTCATAGCTATCAAAGTCACGGATAACCAAGGCTTTTCAGAGGCTAGGTTTTAACCCACCGAAGAAGTGGTCAACCTTGCATTATGGGGTAACAACAAAGAAGAATGCATATTGTGCATGCCTTGTGAAGTTTTCCTCATAGGCTCTGATGGATTCGTCATCTTTTTTGCATGAGATCAAGGAATCCCCTTTCCATTTTAATTCGTATGGTGTGTGGAAAATATTTATCAAAGAACATTTTCTATAAATCCTTTCATTAAAACTCCTCGATCTCTTCCTCAGGCATCATATTTTTGATCAATGACCACAATTGATTAGATTCACCCTCCATATGATAAGAATCCAAAAAGAACTTCTCTTGTTCAGAAAATTGAAGGATGAAAAGCTCTTTTCAATGGAGTTGATCCATTGTTCAACTATTGAGGGATTAGATGATCCATTAAAAGTTGGAGGAATTTGTCTCGTGAAGCTCTTGATTGTGTCTTGTTCTTTCTTAGAGGGGTTGAACGTTCCTCTTGACCCATGTTTCTATTCAAAACATGAGTTAACTAAGAGATTATCATGACAAAGTTTGTGACTCCCACTCCCATCATATTTGTCATCTTATTAGAAAAGTTATCACATTGAACTTTGCGTCATCTGTTATCCCAAGTCCTCCTATTAAAGTCCATTGTCTAGAATAAAAAGAAATTTTGGGGTAATACATAAAGGGGAATGAAATGAAAAAAGGGATAACTTATAAGTTACATTTATTTCCTTAACTTACGAATTTATAGGCTTCAATCTATGTTATCCACAATCTACTTCCCACCATATATTCTTAGGGGAACTTATTATTCCCTTAATAATGGTTCATACTAAGATTAAGAAATTTACCAAAGAATATCCCCTGGGAGTATCATAACCAAGACTGCACCAAGTCCCATTTTCATGCACCAGTTCCTGTTCGAGTCAAGATCAAAGTGGAGTTTTCAGGTTTTACCTTTAGATACATCTGTAGGTTCCGGGCGCAGCGGAAGCGCGTTGGTGGGTTTTCCCAACTTAACGTTAAACAACGTTTAATCTGAGATCCATCATGATATAAAATGCTGAATCTTTGGAATATAACGAAGAATGAAAATAAAAGAAGAGTCCCGGAACCCTTGAGGAGGATCATCATATGTTGATTATAATTAATTTAATTAATGCATAAGAATTACCTCGTTGGAATTATTTCTTCGTTGATGTGTCCGGTCATGATTCGGTGAACCGTCGTTGCGTCGTAGAATCCAAGTGTAAGATTCCTCTAGCAGTGATCCACACATGTGTCACGTATCTCCGGACGTCACCGAAGGGATATCTGGGTGCTAGCGCGGAAGAACCTTCGCTTGCGATGTCCGTCTTCGACTGCCTTGATCCGGTGGAGGATCTTGCTCTCGTAACTTGAAGGAATTCTTGGTGGAAAGGGAATTCTCTCTTGTCTTGAGAGTATTTTCAAATCCGTTGTGCACAAAAATGGATCTTTAAAATGTTGGGGTTGTGAGGATATTTATAATCGGGTTTGAGGTTAATAGAGTTATGACAATAAATAAACGTGTTACGCATTTTATTTATTTCATTAACTCTTATTGAAAACCCCCATGTCGAATTATTAATTCCTTGACATGCGCCCACGCTGATTACAATAAATATCATTTAATAAAACAATATTAAATCCTCAAAATCCCAACTTGAAAAACTACACAGCGTGTAATAATTAATACATGGCGTGTACTTGTTTTCCATAAAACTACACGGCATGTATATTTAATATACACGGCGTGTACTTTTATTTTCTATTTTTCTCCACCACATTTATTAGGCCTTGAGCAATAACTATTTATTTCTTAAATAAATGTAACTTCATTACTCGCTAATAAATATATTATTTCGTCCACAATATATTCTCTCGAATAACTAGTGTCAAAATAAATGCGATCAGACATCCTTAAATAATTATTAAACCACAGTCGGGAATAATATTTATTTAACTTGTTAAATTAATATTTAACTGAGATACATGGACACACTTAGTGTGTGACCCTCTAGGCCTCTTTCTCAGTGGCATTAGGCTGAGCCTACCTAAAGTCCAAGGTTAGCGTCTAGCAACACGCCAAGGCACCCATAGAGAAAGAAGTTAATGCCGCAATGACGTGTCACCTCCTACGAATGCTTACCATGTAATATAATCCCTTTGTCTCGATATCTCCAATCAAGCGGGTTGGATGATAGTGCCATCAACCCATGTGCTTTATTATTCTTTCTTTGACTTCCCGGAATTGAACTTGCCCATACCATACCATGGACATAGATTTATTTAGGCTATATCGATTCCATCAAAGGGCATGAGATATCTACTTCTGTTATTGAACGGAAGGGACAAATCCTTTCTCGCATTATCTATTAATGCGGTATTACTCGTGACACACCCAACGTATCCTACCTTGCTGCGAACAGTGTGTCGTCATAGTTTTCATCAATACATCTAAGTGCACGAGTTGTAATACCCATTAATAATAATCTTAAAGTCTAAGGACCAATACACACGTCCGTGGATAGGAACATCCAATGACACTATGAAATGTGGATTTCCTACTGGCGGGTCTCGTTCTCATAATATCCTCCTGGATATTACCAAGGGCGCACACCATGAGAAGGTGCCTCAAAGTTTTATGAGTCGTCACCCCTAATGACATGTATTATTTGTGTCCCTCAAATAATATCATCCGGCCATAGATCATACATTCAAGAACAGTGTTTTGGCACTTCCAGGTTCTCATCGTAGTAGGGATCCGCTACGACCCTTTAATGCAACAGCTGTCCTTAGGACATTATCACATGACATGTCATGCAGAAGAACAATCAAGATGTGATAAGGCTTTTATTTAAATGAATAAAGTACAAAGTAGTTGGTTCTAGACCACCAACTCCAACAGACTCCCACATGGACTAGAGCCAACTGCTAACTGCCTTTAACCCGCTAGCTCTCACATGATATTCATGCTTCTACTGAGATAGGATTTTAGTCATGGGGTCCACCGCGTTCTCTTCCGTGGACACTCTGCTCACTACAAATTCACCCTTTTGATAGAAATTCCTCAAGAGGTGATATTTCCGGAGTATGTTCTTTGTCCGTTTATGTGACCTTGGTTCTTTTTCATGAGCCACCGTTGCAGTATTATCACAATACAATGTAATGGGATCTTTACTGCTAGGCACCACATCAATCTCTTGGACAAAGTTCCAAATCCAGAAGGCTTCCTTGGATGCATCATAAGCCGCTATATACTCGGAATCCGCTGTAGAATCGGCGACAACTGGCTGCTTTGAACTCTTCCAGCTCACAGCTCCTCCATTGAGATAGAAAACATATCCAGATTGTGACTTCAAATCATTCTGATCTGTTTGAAAACCAGCATCAGCATACCCTCTGATGACAAAATCCTCATCTCCTCCATACACCAGGAACATATCCTTAGTTCTTCTCAGGTACTTAAGGATAGTCTTAACAGCAGTCCAATGTTGTTCTCCTGGATCTTCTTGATATCTGCCTACCATGCTCAGTGCATAGTCAACATCAAGCCTGGTACATAACATGGAATACATGATGGATCCTATATCCGAATCATATAGGATCTTTCTCATCATATCTTTCTCCTGTTGTGTCTGGGGACACATTTTCTTAGAAATATGTAAGCCATGTGACACTAGAATCAATCCCCTCTTGAATTTTTCCATAATAAATCTCTTTAGTATCTGGTCAATGTATGTACCCTGACTTAGTCCAAGAAGCCTCTTGGATCTGTCATAAATGATCTTGATCCCTAGAATGTAGGCTGCTTCTCCTAAGTCCTTCATGGAGAAACACTTTTTCAACCAGTACTTAACTGACTATAAGGCTGGTACGTCATTTCCAATAAGCAATATGTCATCAACATATACCACTAGGATGACGACCGCATTCCCATTAAACCTCTTATAAACACATGGCTCACATTCATTCTTAATGAAACCAAATTCCTTTATAGATTCATCAAATCGAATGTTCCATGACCTGGATGCTTGCTTCAATCCATAAATGGATTTCTGCAACTTGCAAACCCCTTTGGCTTTACTTGGTGTCACAAACCCTTCTGGTTGTGTCATATAGACATCTTCCTGAAGGTTCCCGTTAAGGAATGTTGTTTTCACATCCATCTGCCAAATCTCGTAGTCATGTTAAGCTTCTATGGAAAGTATGATTGTTATGGATTTAAACATGGCAACTGGAGAGAAGGTTTTATCATAGTCAATTCCTTGATGCTGTCTGAATCCTTTATCCACTAGCATTGCTTTATAGGTGCTAACTTGACCTTCCATGTCCAGCTTTCTTTTGAATACCCATTTCCATCCAACAGGCTTCACATCAACTGGCTCATCGACCAGAACCCAAACTTGGTTCTGATACATGGAATCCATCTCAGAATTCCTAGCTTCTAGCCATCTTGTAGCTTCTGAGCTTTCTACTTCTTCCTTGTAGGAGAGAGGTTAATCATTGTCCAACAATAATGATTCACCATCATCGGTGACTAGGAAACCAAATCTCTCTGGTTCCCTTACCTCTCTTGAGCTCCTACGCAGTACTTGTGTTTCTGGAACCTCTTCCACGGGGACCTGTGGAACTTGTTCCTGTACCAACTCTTGTGTATCTTGAGAATCAACTTTATTGAAGTCAATCTTGATCCCACTATCCTTCTTGAGGATGTGCTCCCTCTTAAGAAAGACGGCTTGTCTGGAAACCGTCACTTTCTTGTCTTAAGGGTTATATAGGTAAAATCCTTTCATTTCCTTGGGATATACTATAAAGATACACTTCGTGCCTTGGGGTTCTAGTTTGTTTCCTGAGAAGGCCTTAACAAACACCTCGCATCCCCATACACGTGTGTGTGACAAAGTGGGTTTCCTTCCATTCCATAACTCGGATGGAATTCCATTTGTCGCCTTAGTTGGTACTCAGTTTAATGTGTATGCTGCAGTTTGTAATGCATATCCCCAAAAGGATAATGGAAGATCCGTATGACTCATCATCAACCTCACCATGTCCAACAAGGTGTGGTTCCTCCTTTCACTAACACCATTCCACTGTGGTGTATAAGGAGGATTGAGCTGAGATAGAATCCCAGACTCTCGTAGAAGATCGATGAACTCTTGGTTCAGATATTCTCCACCTTGATCCAATCGAAGCTTCTTTATCTTCTTACCAAGCTGATTCTCTACTTAATTCTTGAATTCATTAAATTTATCCAAGGACTCTAACTTATACCTCATTAAGTAGAAATATCCATATCTACTCAAATGATCAGTAAAAGTAATGAAGTAATAATATCCACCTCTAGCTTCTACTGGAAATGGTCCACACACATCCGTGTGTACCAATCCTATAAGCTCTGTGGCCCTTTCACCTTGTCCACCAAAAGGCAGCTTGGTCATTTTTCCTTGTAAACAAGCGTGACATATATCAAGTGGTTTTAGCTTAGTAGAGTCTAAATATCCATCTTGGTAGAGCTTTGTCAAATGCTTCTCATTCACATGACCAAGGCGGTGATGCCATAACTGAGTGATGTATAAGTCATGTGAGTTTGTTTCGTTATCGATTTCCAACACTTGGTTTTCGTAATTCAATACATACAAACCATTATTTAAATGTGTCATACCATAACATACGTTGTTCTTATAAAAGAGACAACCCTTATTTCCAAATTTGAAAACAAATCCATCCATATCCAAACAAGATACAGAAATTATGTTCTTGGTAACACTAGGCACATAATAACAGCTATGTAAAACCAAAATCATCCCAATCAGCAATGAGAGGTGGTAGTCTCCAATAGCCAACGCAGCCAGCCTTGCGTCATTGGCAGCTCGAAGATCCACCTCTCCTCTGGTGATCTTTCTAAATCTACTTGGTTCCTGAATTTGAATACATATGTGATCCCCACAATCTGTATCTAATACCCAATGTGTAGAAATAGAAATATTTCACTCGATAACAAACGCACCTTTAGAGTCCCCACGCTTCTAGGTGCAGTTTCTCTTCCAGTGGCCCTGCTTGCCACATGTAAAACACACTGCCTCCCATTCCTTTCTCTGCCTCTGGATCTTCCCCTTATTGGAGGGATGGTGCTCTGGGGCTTCAGACCATTTATAAGTCTTTTTCCCCTTTGCCTTGTCCTTCCTTTTCTTGTTCACCATAAGTACCGCAGGTTTGTCATGCCCCATGTCCTTATCTACCTGGTGAATCAAGGTCAGAAGCTCCGATAGACTCTTCTCATTGCCGCTCATGTTATAGTTGACAATGAAGCTAGAGAAGGTCTTGGGCAGTGATGATAGGACGAGATCTGTACGTAACTCATCCAAGAATTTAATCCCTAAGATGTCCAAGCGTTCAATGTATCCAATAAGCTTGACTACATGAGGCCCAGCTGGCGCAGACTCTCCAAGCTTCGTGGTAAACAAAGCATTGGAGATCTCATACCTATCATGTCTCACCTTCTCTTGGTAGAGATCTTTAAGGTGAGACATCATGTTATACACGTCCATGTTTTCATGTTGCTTCAAGAGCTCATTAGACATGGCCGATAGCATGAAACACTGGACATCTGTGGCATCATCCATGTGTTTCATGTAGAGATATAATTCCTCATCACTAGCCTCTTTCCCAGGTGCAACTGGAATAGGCTCTTCCAGCACATATAATTTCCTTTCGTGGCGAAGGACGATGTGTAAATGCCTCTGCCACCCTTGGAAATTGGTGTCGGTGAGAAGGTTTTATTTTTCGAGTATGGTGCACAATGATATGTTTGAAGTCATTTTCTTGTCGTTTCTACAAATTAAGATGAACAAAGGTTTAGTACTTTATTACAAAATTTGAGACAAATAAATTAATTAATACTTATTAGTCTCCCACTATTTTATCGAAATCCAATATCCCTCACCATTGACTTCGGAATATTCTGTTGCGTGAATATTCTAGTGGCAAGGATCCATATTGCCATTCGCATTACCCCAACTAGGGTTGGTCAAGAAACTTGAAGGGTTTTAGGTAGGCTTTCCGAATGCCAACTGCATTAACTCGCAGCTCCTTGATCCGCTGAGTGGACTCCCCAATCCTGAAATCCTTTTTGGATTTCCTCAACCTTTGCCTCTTGGTCACACCAAGTCCTACTATGGTAGTCAACCCTTGATGTGAACCAAGTCAAGTCAACCCAAAACCTTGAATTAGAATTCCCCAATAATTGAAAGCACCCTAACTAGGGTTGGTCAAGCACTTTGAACTATGGTTCGATTCTAACCAAGATTATGGAAGGCTATGCCGACTTAATATTTATTTTGGGGGATTTTATCCTTATACATAATTTTCCATTTTATTATCTTTTATTACATGCTTGTTAATATTAAGTGGGATATACTTAAGTGATTAACCATGTCTAAGATAATATTTACGTATAAGCCGGTTTTATTTTAGTTCCATCTTGCATGATCGTTTAATTCATTAATTGTGTGATCATGACAACACACCCACAATAAATAAACCATGAAACTGACAGAAATAAAATAAATGTTATGATCATGAGCTTTTCTATTGGTTAGTTTATCTAGCGGTTGATAAACTAACCCAAGACCTAGGGGAGAAACACCTTGAACCTTTCGGGTTCGTGTTTACAGCTTTCCACCTATCCACCTTTGTATCTCCTTGGATTGGTTTCACCTTGGCTCTTGACTTGAGTCGCCTCTACTAGCTTTGGAGCTCCATCCATTACATATGCATTTGTCTCACACGTAGTTGAGGGGTAAAAGGGGTTTTTACATAAAAGAATCTTTGGGCATGCAGGCCCTACATATTAATGAGGAGATGGATCACAGGACAACAAATTTAATTTAAATAAATAAATTAAAAGAAACCATTCACATACAAAGGTCTCGGTCTAGCTCATGATCATCCATATATGCAATGATATTTATGCATAAATAATACTAGCATTCAATTATTTAATCGTTCTTGTTTAAGATAAATCACGCTCGAATCAATTAATTATCTTTAATTAATCAATCCTTTTATCTTAAATCCCTTTTCTGAATTTCCTTGAGATTCTCATCCATCATAATTTTAAACAAATAAATTCATTTAAAATTTTCATTGTACGTAACTTGTACCTTGGAGGCAACCCGGTGAATTCCCATTTATTACGCAGATGTTAAATTAAACACATATATATAAAACACCTATCATGTGTTGTGCCTCATCTTTACACCTACACCATGGTACACGTATCAAGGGTTTGTATAATATAATAATAAATTTTAATAAATCTGCGTAATTTGGGTGAGTACACGGAGTGTAGTTCCGACTACACACCGTGTACTTTTCTTCACCGTCCATCTGAAGTACATGCCTGGGGATAGGGCGTGTAAATGTACTTCGGAAATTTTCGGAGTACACGGTGTGTATAGTGGGACACACGCCGTGTAGTTTCCACGTTACACGGTTTCCAGCCGGGCAGGCCGTGTACGGAGTACATGACGCAACCCTAACACGAAGGGACTACATGTCATGATCATTGGACCACACAATGTGTATTCCGGAAACCATGTGCCACCTGTTTCTAGTCAACACACGGTGTCTTAAATTCTTAGAAAGAATCCAATACACGGCCTGATTTGGAGGATCATTCAATGCATTGAACCTAGACTACACGGTGTGTACTTCCGAATACATGCCATGTATTCTGGTGTTATACGGCCAGAAACGTTTGGCTCCTCCGGATGAGTTCCTCTATTTTATTTTAATCAAAATTAAAAGAAAAATTCATTTTGTGAGGTGAACGAGAAACGAGGGAGGAGGAATAGATCTCGATGTTTAGATTTCCAGAACGATTAAACTTGAATTGAAATAACTAAATTATTAAATGTGTAAATTACCAACGAAAAACTAAATAATTATAATCAACGATATGACCCCCCTCTGATACCACTTGTAGGTTCCGGGCACAGCAGAAGCGCGTTGGTGGGTTTTCCCAAATTTAATTTTAAAGTTAAACAACGTTCAATCCGAGATCCGTCACGATATAAAACACCAAATCTTCGGAATAGAATGAAGAACAAAAAGAAAAGAAGAGTCCCGGAACCCTTGAGGAGGATCATCATATGTTGATTATAATTAATTTAATTAATGCATAAGAATTACCTCGTTGGAATTCTTTCTTCATTGATGTGTCGGGTTACGATTCGGTGAACTGTCGTTGCGTCGTAGAATCCAAGTGTAGGATTCCTCTAGTGGTGATCCACACGTGTGTCGCGTATCTCCGGACATCACCGAAGGGATCTCCGGGTTCTAGCACGGAAGAACCTTCGCTTGCGATGTCCGCCTTCGACCGCCTTGATCCAGTGGAGGATCTTGCTCTCGTAACTTGAGGGCGTTCTTGGGGGAAAGGGAATTCTCTCTTGACTTGAGAGTATTTCCAAATCCGTTGTTCACAACAATGGCTCTTTAAAATGTTGGGGTTGCGAGGATATTTATAATCGGGTTTGAGGTTAATAGAGTTATGACAATAAATAAACGCGTTATGCATTTTATTTATTTCATTAACTCTTATTGAAAACCCCCATGTCGAATTATTAATTCCTTGACATGCGCCCACGCTGATTATAATAAATATAATTTAATAAAACAATATTAAATCCTTAAAATCCCAACTTGAAAAACTACACGGCGTGTAATAATTAATACATGGTGTGTACTTGTTTTCCATAAAACTACACGGCGTGTACTTTTATTTTCCAATTTTCTCCACCACATTTATTAGACCTTGAGCAATGACTATTTATTTCTTAAATAAATGTAACTGCATTACTCACTAATAAATATATTATTTCATCCACAATATATTCTCTCGAATAACTAGTGTCAAAATAAATGCGATCAGACATCCTTAAATAATTATTAAACCACAGTCGGGAATAATATTTATTTAACTTGTTAAATTAATATTTAACTGAGATACATGGACACACTTAGTGTGTGACCCTCTAGGCCTCTTTCTCAGTGGAATTAGGCTGAGCCTGCCTAAAGTCCAAGGTTAGCTTCTAGCAACATGCCAAGGCACCCATATAGAAAGAAGTTAACGCCGCAATGATGTGTCACCTCCTACGAATGCTTACAGTGTAATATAATCCCTTTGTCTCGATATCTCCAATCAAGCGGGTTGCATGATAGTGCCATCAACCCATGTTCTTGATTATTCATTCTTTGAATTCTCGGAATTGAACTTTCCCATACCTTACCATGGCCATGGATTTATTTAGACTATATCAATTCCATCAACGGGCCTGAGATATCTACTTCTGTTATGGAACAGAAGGGACAAATCCTTTCTCACATTATCTATTAATGCGGTATTACTCGTGACACACCCAACATATCCTACCTCGCTGTGAACAGTGTGTCATCACAATTTTCGTCAATACATCTAATTACACGAGTTGTAATACCCATTAATAATAATCTTAAAGTCTAAGGACCAATACACACGTCCGCAGATAGGAACATCCAATGACACTATGAAATGTGGATTTCCTACTGGCGGGTCTCGTTCTCATAATATCCTCTTGGATATTACCAAGGGTGCACACCATGAGAAGTTGCCTCAATGTTTTATGAGTACTCATCCCTAATGACCTGTATTATTTGTGTCCCTCAAATAATATCATCCGGTCATAGATCATACATTCAAGAACAATGTTATGGCACTTCTGGGTTCTCATCATAGCAGGGATCCGCTACGACCCTTTAATGAAACAACTATCCTTAGGACATTATCACATGACATGTCACGCAGAAGAACAATCAGGATGTGATAAGGCTTTTATTTAAATGAATAAAGTACAAAGTATTTGGTACTATACCACTAACTCCAACAACATCTATTCCAGAACCTCCTCTACTTGTTTGTATACAGACAGAGATGTATTTTCTTGATAAACCACTTACTCTATACTCACCAAAATCTAGGGATGTTTTATTATACTTAGACTTATCCCTAAGGCTTTCACTAGGGTTTTCTAATCCTAATCCAAAAAATAACTAAACTTATCCTCTGATACTAACTATAACAACCCTTCTCTTTATTACACACATAAACATGATTTATTACATAAACTTTCACTTAAGAGAACTATGAGGATCGATATGTCTAGTGTCATAGGAAATTAGAAACATTACATAATAACTTAGAACATAAAACACAACATCTTTATTGAAAACTTCTTTTACATGACCACAACGTTCTTTCATACTTAGCATTTCTTGGGATAACCCGAGGACATGCATAATAAAAGGGTGATCTACAAAGCCCAATAAGGGACTAAACAAGGCATAACATGAAGAATATAGTACATGTTAGAAAATAGTCATATCAATGGATCATAATAGAAACATTAATATAAAGTAATGATATAGCATGATTATTATAACATGGAAGTGTGGAGCAACATTTAACATGACATTAGCATGAGCCAACGCTCATTGCACATAGAGAATGAGTAAAACATCATTGCACTTGAATTAGCACGAGTAAACCATAATTTCACTTGAATTAGCATGCTTAAACCGTCATTGAACATGATGTATCATGATACTAATCTTTACCCAATGCATTGGAGTGCTATAAGGGCCCACCCTTTATAAACATTTCATTTCATGCATAAGTGTGCCAAATGGATCATACAACATGAATTCATTAAACATCATAATTTAATCCACAAATAAAAGATGTGGAATACATAAATTTAAGTACTCAATAAAAAAAGTACATGTGTATAAAGGTGAATACCCTTGATAGAGAAATGGGTATGGTATTCACTTACACGATGATTTGGCATGAGAAATTTTGGTGTAACTTCGGGAGCATAACGACGTCAAATAGAAATTTTAAAATGGGTTGATGAGAGATAAATGGGTATATCATAATTTATACATGTAATAGAAAGTAAGGGGGTCATGTAACCTAATATTAAAACATATTTAATGGAATTTATATGCATAACATAAAATAATTTCTTGAATGTAAATGATAAGAGAGAAATTCCTTACAGAATTTTGGCATGGTAACAGGTGTACATGGGAGACATTAATGAGAGATAAAGAGGTATTTCATCATTAAAACATAATTAGGGATGTATGGGGGAGGTTTGAAATTATACCCCAACATTTTTAATTGAAAACACAAGGGTATAACAATATAATGAAACTTGGACAAAAAATGAGAAAAGAAGAAATCTGTAATTTGGAAGTGTAATCTCAATGGCTTGGGAAAGGATTAAGAGAGGCTTGTAGGGATATTGGGGCACCTTGGGAGGATTATAGAGAGAGGTGGACATATTTTGGTCAAGATAAAAAGGTTTTGAGTGAAGAGAAGTGGGATATTAGGTGGGTTTATATAGGCCTAAAGTGGGGAATTCTTAAATATTTCACAAACATAGGTTTTAGAATCTATATAATTAAATATTCAAAACCACAAACCAAACCATGGTTTTTTCCCATGGGTTTTTCCAAAGGGGAGTGTAAAAAATTATTTTATAAGTACAATGGATGAACTTATTTAAATATTAGGCTTTCTTATGTGGAGGTGAGTCACACTGTCAGGTAAATCATTTTAAAATGTTAAAATATTTTATAAGTCTTGGAGGGTCCACTAAGGCACCATAAAATTAATAAAACATATCTAAAATCATATTATTTTAGAGGAAAAACATATATTGTCCGAACAACCCTTTTATAGCATTTTACTACATCACTATTGGGTCATTATGATGTCATAAAATACATTATATATTTAAACGGTATTTAATTTTTTCCCAAAAATTCGACTGTCTCAGAAAATTATGAAAAATTCACCGTTAGATAATTTCGACGTCCTGAATCCAAAAATTATATTAATTTTATATATATTATTTTCTAAATATTTTAATTTCCATTTTTAATATAAAACTGATATTTATTGAAAGTTCATGGGTTTTGACAAAAATAGTTTTCAAACCTTAATAAAAATTACAATTGTATTCCTAAAAATAATATGATCATTTATATTTAATAAAAAGTAATTTAGTAATGATATTTTATTAAAATATTATTTAATTCAAAAATCCATTATTTCATCAAAATATATTTCTTAATTGAATTTAAATATTAACTAAAAATACAATTTTTACTTTAAAAACATTTACAAAGTAACGATCATAAAATGAATGTATATTATTTATACAAAATAATGCACATAATCATAGTGCTAGGGTCTTGTTACATAACCCCTTATAACACCTACATAAGATATAAGGGTAAGGTGTGCGGTGATGACAGACTCTTGGGGTGGCTCAGATAACATCGCTCGGGTGGTAATCTCTATTAACTTCCACTTCTCTCGTACGCAGTTCCGTTCAAGATTATCATGTTGAAGCTCGGCTTAGGCTTTGTCAAGAGCGATGCCCAGTGATGCTACCTCCTTTCTAAGCTCTGACAAATGGGATATATGTGGAGAAATTCTACTAGATGAGGCAATCGCTTCCTTTGTCTGAGTAAATTGGATTTGTTAAAGCTATATATTTATATTAATCATGTGATCATTATTCAACGACTATATTAGCAATGGAACAATTCATAACAGTATTTTAAAATCCAAAAACATAAAACCAAGTATGTGCATATGTTTTATATAACAATTTTACATAATAATATCAAGTGGGATTTTCATTAATAAAAGTTTAGGTCGTTGCATGATATGCTCAAAACTAAGATAACGCATTCGGGTTGTTTTGATACTTTAGAAAAATGGACCCTAAGTCATTTTTGACGTGATAGAATTATCCTTACCTCAATTTCATGCATGGTATGACTGATATGACTCAAAGTGTGTCTTTTTAGTTTAAATTGACATTTTAGTTCAAATCACACATCACATAATTAGAAGAGAGAATTTTTTTTATTGTTTTGATATTTTCAGATAACGATCCATATGACATTTGTGATGTGTAAGAATCAATTTCACCTAAATCTGATGCACGGTTTGCCCGGTATGACCCAAAATGTCCGTTATCAGTTCTAAATTGACAATTTAGTTCAAAACATGTGTCAATCACTAAAAGCTTAGAAAACATGCTCAGATTTCTTGATATTTTCTTATAATGATTCATAAGTCATTTTTGATGTGTAGGGATCAGTATCACATCAACCCCACACACAATGTGACTGGTATGACTCAAAGTGCATGTTTTGAGTTTAAATTGGCATTTTAGTAAAAATCACATGTGATATACTCAAAATCGAGCAAACACGTTCAGATTATTTTGATACTTTTGGAAAATGGTCCATAAGTCATTTTTGAAGTGTAGGAATCATCTGCACCACAATCCAACGCACTGTGTGATCAGTATGACTCCAAGTGTGTCTTTTTTTTAAATTGACATTTTAGTTCAAATCACACGCCACATAAACAAAACCTAGAAAAAATATTCAGATTATTTTTATACTTTAATAAAATGATCCATAAGACATTTATGATGTGTAGCAATCAGGAACACCTCAATTTGATACAAAGTGGGTCTGGTATGACTCAAAGTGTTTGTTGCGAGTTTTAAATTGGCAATTTAGTTCAAAACACGCGTCTCTCACCAAAACTAAGAAAACATGGTCGGATTGCCATGATACTTTGAAAAATGATTCATAGTTCATTTGTGATGTGTATGAATTAGACGTACATTAAACAGAAAAATGATGTGATTGGCATGACTCAGTGTTCTTGTTTTTAGTTTAAATTGACATTATAGTAAAAAAGACACATGGCACCCTCAAAAGCAAGCAAATGCATTTGGATTTTCTTGATACTTAAAGACAATGATCCATAAGTCATTTGTGATGTATAAGAATCATTTGCACATCAATCTGATACACTGTTTGACCGGTATGACTCAAATTGTATCCATTTATTTAAAATTGGCATTTTATTAATGTATTATTTTATATTTATGTTTAATTCATTTCATTATAATAATACTAAAATGAAAATTCTATTATTGTATACAGGTGGATTATTTTGCTCAAGTTTGGGTGGTTTGTTTAACAACGGATATCATGCTCGTGGTTTTTTGAGAGGGGGTTGAGTGCCAAAGACAATGAAACCATTGATGTTTTTGAATATTGGTGATATTACTTGCTAATGTAATTGTGAAAAAAAATGTTTGAGATGTCTATAATATAGTTTTTTGTGTCTTCTAATTGTGATGTAATTTTTATGTCAATGAAAATTTTAATTTTCCATATACAGGCGTATTTGTTGAGGCAATGTGTTGTAATTTTAATAGCACACTACACCGGTATGGCATTTTTCAGCACTTCTTTCAATGCTGATAAAGTTCCACCTTTATCATCACTTTTCTAACACTAATAAAAGTGATCCACTTTTAACAGTGCTTAGATCAACAAGGCTTTTTAGTGCTAATAAAGACAATTCTAGCAGCTTTAAAATCAAATTTTGTGAACTACTAGAAATATTCCTTTTAGCGACTGCCAAAAGCGGTCGCTAAAGGCCATTAGAGACCACTCAGCAACCACTTTTGGCAGTCGCAGTTGCTCGGTCGCTGTTACCCAACACCGACCGCCACTAGCACCCACTAAAAATACCCATTGAAATCGGCTGATTTTAGGTGTCAATAGTGTGATGGGGAACGCGAGGCACACAAGATGTATTGAGGACAAACCCCGAGCTTCGGCCACCGATCATGGCAGATGCGCAGTGGCCAGAGGGAATGGGGGTTGAATGTCAAGGGTGATAGGTAGGTTTGCGAGTGTGGTGGGGGTGATGGGAGGTAATGAGGGTGGAGATGGGGGGTGGCCAGGGGTGGCGGGGCGGCGACGGGGGTGACAAAGGGGAATCGGCGGGTGTTGCAGCGATGAAAGCGGGGAAGACCGTGGCGGGGGTGGGAAAGAACCCATTGATTTACATCTCTGAATTAGCGACCGCCAATGACAGTCGCCTGCTTCCTCTACACAAAAACTCAAATTTCTTGTAGTGGTGGTAGTGCGCAAAGACAGTACATTATGATATCTTTATTTCCTAAGAAAAGATATACCCATGCAAAGAATATGCATTTGGATATTGTAACTTACAACATTCAAATATCATACATTACGATATAATTTAAAATTTATTATATACGTATTAGGCTTTAGGACGTATCTTTGTCAACTTCACCGTCCTCATGTCATCTCACTAGGTACACAATACCATGTCATTGGCTATAATGACACTCTGCTGCTACTCAGGAATTCTACGAGCAAACATCACTCCCTTTAAATCCCTCCCTAAATGACCTTCATGTTCCTCAAATCACTTATGACTGAATAAAATCGACCGATTTTATTTGCAAATCCGAAATGTTACACATTGATGTCACAGAGCTCATTTGTCATTTGATTAAAAGGCGGGTTTCTCTGTAGCACACATCAATTGATGAAAATGCATTATATGAAAAAGTTCTCTCATCTTCCCAATCCGCTAGTGAAAATACAAACCATGCATTTGTAATTAAAACTCCCTTCTTTCAGCTTGATTAAATGTTGCCATTTAAACTATTCCAAGGCATGTAAAGGTGGAATTTAAATAACGCCAAATCTATTGTATTGATGAATTAATCAAAATGAAATGTCGAATTCTAGAACCTCAAAAACAAATTGAGGCCACGCGAAGCCCGTGGGGTCTTTCCTAAAATTCAAAGCCGGTGGGCTATGCCCGCACACACCAAACCTTCTCAAGGTCTATAAAAACCGTCTCTTCACACCCTCATTCACAAGCCTTCCATTGTATTCGGAGTTCAATGGCACCCCACACAGTGACGGAGCAGTTCCAGACCGCCATCCCTGCCGCCAAGCTCTTCCAGACAGTCGCCTGCGACGGCTACAGGCTCCTCCCCCAGATGGTCCCCGACGTCTTCGCCAGCATCCAAGCCGTGGAAGGGGGTGGCGGCCCCGGCACCATCTACCTCACCAAGTTCTCCGACGGTACTGCACAATACTGACTGTCTCTCTCACTCATATGTATGTCGTGATGGTTATACTGAATGGTGGTGGGGGAGCAGGGACAAGCGCGAAGAGCCGGTTGGACGTGCTGGACAAGGCGGGGCTGGTGCACAGGTACACCTTCGTGGACGGGGAGACGCTGAAGGCGAAGAACCTGGAGTCTGTGACGGTGGAGGTGAAGCTGGAGGGCACCCCCGACGGGAAGTGCAAGGGCAGCGAGACGGTGACCTTCTGTCCCAAGGCTGGCGCGGAGTTCAAGGTGGAGGATTTGAAGGATGAAAAGCTCAAGAGCAGGGCTATTTTCCAGAAGGTGGAAGCCTACCTCCACGCTCACCCCTAAATCCTGTCAAACCAGGAATAAATTTTAAATAATGTGTGGGTGATGCAGCCGTGTTGAAGCTATATATTGAATGGAACAAATGTCATACTGAACAAGTACGAAATAATTATTACATTTTTAGTACGCAAAATAATTTTGTATTTAAATTTTAACTAGTATTCGCGACCGTGCAGTTGCACGGGACGCAGTAGTTTGGAAATTTTCAAGAGAATTATTTCTGAGATATGGAATCTTTATCAAAGTCCAACAAAAAATTTCTAAAAAATAAATAATGTTATTAAAATTTAAATATTGATTCCATTGCACAAATTATTGATATATGAATATCATGTACTATGGTTTCATAAAAAGTTATCTGTATTTTGCATGTTGGATGTGACTATTTTTAAAATGGAATTGCAGTATTACAAATGACAACATAAATTAACTTATAATTACATTGTCCGATATCAAGAGAAGTTTGTCTATCGCTTGAGAGGTGAATCAATTCCCAAAATAGGGGTTGAACTAAATTAGTTTCTGCAATTGAGGTCTCAAACCAAAACATGAATTAAGCATCATTTTTAAAAAGCTATCCCCCGAAATTGTTGGAGTCACACCCACTACAGTAACCAAAGATGGACAAAGAAGTTGATGTCCAATGGTCAACATTAACAAATGAAACTCTGCACAAAGTATGAGTCACATATAAAACCATTCATAAAAATATCATATAACACTACCACAAATACGGGCAAGGGAAGCGCCCAAGTATGAGTCACATATAAAACCATTCATAAAAATATCATATAACACTACCACAAATACGGGCAAGGGAAGCGCCCGGGTTTTACCAGCGCTAATCAGAAAGCGCTGATAAAAGTGGGATTATCGGTGCTAGAAAAAAACACTGATAAATCTAACCTTTATCAGCGCTAACAAAAATCGCTGATAAAAAAGAGAATTTATCAGCGCTAAGTTTTTAATAGAAAATATTATCAATTTATATAAAAATATTTTAATTATATTCCAAAATAATGTTTATAAGTATACATTAAATTAAAAATGCATGTTTATTATGTTTATGATTTATTTATGTTTATTAGTTTTACTTATATCTATATTATATATTTATTATACTACATGTTTATAATATTATTTATAAATGCTTTTTAATATATATATATATATACAAATACTTATAATATATATATATATATATCTATATATATTTAAATAAATTTATGTTTCCAAATGAATGTGTCAATTGATGTGTACGTTCACATTCTCATGAATATATGTTCACTGTTTACCCCAATGTTTACGAAACTTTATCTTCTCATAAATATTTAAAATCACGATAAATATATTTAAATAAACAATAAATGTATTAATTATATTTAATAATATAAATATTTAGTTATGTATAATTATATACTTTTTAAATATATTATATATAATTATAATTATATATAACTAAATAAATATAAATATGTTTAAATAATTATAAAATTACAAAATATTTTTTAAAATGAAAAATATATATATCTATGAATACCTTTTGAATATATTTTTTCATAAATATATGTCTTTAATGAATATATATATATATATATATATTTAAATACTTGTGAAATTAAAATTAAAATCAATATATCAATTTATATTTATATATATTTAATTATAATTTAAATTATAAAATTATATATATATAATTACAATTTATACACAAACACAAACACAAACATATAATTATAATTATAATTTAAATTATTAAATTATAATAAATATATTAATTATATATATATTTATAAAATTATAAATGTAATAAATATATTGGTTATAATTTTATAATTTTGAATAAATGGTATGTTTTATCGGCGCTAATTAAGAAGCGCTGATAAAACATACATTTATCAGTGTTTTTTTAGCGCTGATAAAGATGTGCCTTTATCAGTGCTAAAACAGCGCTGATAAAGTCATGTTTTATCAGTGCTTTCAATTGTAGTGTTTATAAAACATTCTTTCATCAGCGCTTTTTATCTAGCACTGATAAAATTGTCATCGGGTTTTATAAATAAACCCTAAGTTTATCCTCCTTCCTCGCACCCCTCAAGCTCTCAGGGTAGTCGATCCCTGCCGCCGCTACCGCCGCCTCCTCCTCTCCTCCCTCATCTCCTTCCTCCTCTCCTCCTTCCTTTCCTACCTCATCCTCCTCCTCGGCCATCAACTCCTCTACCGCCACGAACCAAGATTCACCGCGCGACTCTCCTCTACCGCGCCTCTCATCCACCAGTGGCTCTCGTCCGCCACGCCTCTCCTTGGCCGCAGATCTCCTCCATCATTGTCTCTCCTCCACCACGCCTCTCCTCTGTCGTCTCTCCTACACCACAAACGCACCTCCACCGCGTGCTGCACCACACCTCCACAGTTAGTTTTCTCCTCTTTCTCATTGGGTTCACTTATTATAATTTGATATTGATGGTGATGTTGTGAATTGTATGAGGTAAACCCCCCACTAAAAATCAAGGTTGTTGGTGGTCCTCGTTTACACACTAGTTATATTTGGTAAAATTCAATTTGCCTATACCATAGTTTTAATTGGCTGATTTAAAAATCTTTTATAAAATGTGGGTTTTCATCATGGTTATTTCAAAAAATTTAAAATGTTTTTCCAAACATTCAAAAATAAAATTTTCATCATCCACTCCTATTTTTTTGTTACTTTTATGTATTTTTCATGATTATATTATTAAATATTCATTTGAAAATTAAATGTCATCAAAGTGCTTCCACTTATTTTATAGAATAAATTATGTATTTTTTATGTTTCTCTTATAATTTGTTTTAAAAGTAAATGTTTTCAAAGTATTTCAACTTGATTTACTAAAAATGTTATACATTTCTCAAGTTTCCATTATCAATGAATGTTTTTAGCAATTGACTGCCATGATCGTGCTCCAAAGATTCATTGAGAACCTAAACCACCAACTAGGTCTTGTTCCTTATCTAAAAACATCTACTTGATATGTCCCAAGTATAACACCCCAAACAAAATCACTAGGACCAAGCTGAAGTGTCACATGACGTCATGTATGCTTCCCTGTTCAAAATATGTTTCTAACTAGTGGTGAGGGAAAAAGTGGCATCGTGGGGATACTATCCCCTTGGTAAATGATAATAATTAGAGTACAAAATAATAGAAATAATAATCAAAGTAAAAATTAGAACCTAAAAGGAAAAAGGAGATCATATAACAAAAACATCAACCCATGATATAAAAATATGACATACAATATCCAACGCAACAAGTCAAGAGGTCCCAATAGGTGGTAGAACCATAAAAAATAAACTTGGAAAAATAAATAAATAAATAGGTATCTCTACAAGGATCCTAGCTCAATTAACCTATTCCTCCGGTATAATTTCCCTAAGCACGACTACTACCCTCATCTAAAATCGAGGTTAAAGAAGTTTGCACACGCACTGAGATGCCCGTGTAGGGTTAGTATAAAACTTAGTAAGAAACCATTTATATGTTCATAACATAAGAAAAATAGTTATATATAAGTGTATATGATGACAATAAAGTAAATTCACAAGAAAAAAATCTCATGTTAGGTCATCGTGCGCTAACCGGGATGCCACGAACCCCCACCCTACTAGCTTTGACTGCATATTAGAAGAAAAGATATATCTTGTTTCCATGAATCTAATAATAGTCCATATGGATAATTTGTGTCTCATAATAGGTCATAATTCCATCATGACTTAGGTTAATCCATAATTTCATCATGCCTCACCAATTATCGTAAGTCAAGACATAAAGCCATAATGCCCCACTAACTATCTCAGGTCAAGCCACAAGTCCATCATGCTTGCTTCTAGTATCAGGTTAGGCGATAAGGCTATCATGTCCCTTTATTTTTCATTCAATACCCCACCATAATCATCACGCATCACGTTGCACATTCTACCCCTCTAAGGGATTAACCAAGCCATGAAGGGTCTATATGTCATCGTGATACCAAATAACATATGCCTACATCTATACACATACATACAAATACAAGCCATAAAAAGAAAATTATTGAGCTATACACATGAATAAATCTAAAGACCCGAAAAATTCAAGGAAATTTTTTTCTTAATTTTCTTGAGAATTTTACAAGAACGCAGTTTCTGACGACACCTGATTCCGAGGCCCGGTGTGCTCGGAATCATTTTCTGAAGTTTAGCTCGGGTACGTTCAGTGAACGAACGAGCGAGTTTTACTAACTTTTGAACCGGTGCTCGGAATCGAATTCTGAGGGCACCAATGGAATCAAAGCGCCGATAATTGCTTAGAAACACCTTTTCCGGAGTTGCGTTTGCTCAGGTGTGGTTTTTAATTTTTGGGGTTAAGTTAATGAATAAAATAAAAGTGGTGCAACAATTTATTTTATTTTACTTAAAGCGGCTTAACCTAATTTAAGCGGATAAGGTGGGACCCACAATATCCTACCCACTTGGTAGGATATTTGTGTGGTGGGGCCCGCACGTGCCCCATCGTTTCTTTCCTTCTAAGTAACGCACCCGCACCCCCCTTTTAATGAAGTCAAACCGTGCATTTATTCTAGTTAAGAAACGCCTCATTAATTTGGGCGGTTAAATCGTTACAATTAATTCATTGAATTAATTGTTCGTTTCGTTTCTTTGAAAAATTCAAACGTTGGCCTGAGCGTTAATAAAATAAGACGACTCTTATTTTATTTTTGTTGGAACTTGTTGCGTGGAGAGGTTTGGGGGAAAAACCTTCTTCTTCGATGAAGAACGCGAAGAACGCGCCGACCTCCGACGAAGAACGCCAAACCATCGGAGATCGACTACGCAATGCTGTGTACCGCGATGCCAGTGACGCTTCTTCCGCGACGCTCTTTCCGCGACGAACCCTCGCTCATCGAATTCGACGAGGTAAGGATTTATTTTAATTGTTGTTCGTGAATTTCTTCCGTTGCCTTTCTTCTCTTTTATTGGAGCCGCTTGTTACCGCAATAATGGAAGGGGGTCGGACCGCACGAACACGGCCGACCCTCCTCTCCCTTTTGGTTGTTTGATATTGTTGCGGCACGAGCAAGGCAACGCGGTGCCGAAGCACCACGTGGGAATTGTTAAAGAAAGGGGGAGAAGCGCATCGCAGTCGTACCGCGCCGTTGAAGACGAACCAAAGACGCGGCGCCATCGCGCCGCGCCGTTGAAGGCGAACCAGAGACGCGGTGCCGTCGCGCCGTGCCGGTGAACCACAAAAGCACCGCAGCCGGAGCGGGGCCGCGGCGGAGGGGTGCGGGGCCGTCGCGCCGCGCCGGACGGACGAAGGTTGTGGCCGGTTCTGGGCCGCCGGTATCGGAGCAGGGGGACCGACCCTTGCCAGTCCCGTGGCGGCAGCAGCTGGCCGACCGGTGCGGGCCGCCGGTCAGGGGAAAGCACCGGGGGTCGTAACCCCCGGCAGGCCAGTAGGAGCGGCCCCCCGCATGGGGGCCGCGGTTTCTCCACGTGGGGGCAGCGCGCCCCCCGCCCTCTTCGCTCGGCCGTAACGGCCGAGCCGGCCGCCTGGCCACCCGGCCAGCGCCAGCGCGCCGGGCCGAGCCGCCGGGCCGGGCCGCGCCCAGGCCGGGCGGGGCCGCACCAGCCGGCCCGGTCCGCGCCCAAGCGGGTTGGACCCGGACCCGGTTTGGGCCGACCCTGGGGGTATCGGGCCGGGTCGGACCGGGCCCAAACCCCCTAATACCGAACCTCCGTCGGTCTGTTGCCCATAACGTGAGCTACGGGCCTATGATCGATGCACTGTCAGTTGCGTAGAGATCCTTGGATCGAGACGGTCGTTTAGGTATATTACAATCAAGGTTTTGGAGTACTTTGGATTCGGCCGGGTTGGTTCGTACACGAAACCAACCGGGCCCTCGGAGCGGAAACACTTACAACTTGAGTTCTGGACGTCTGATTGACGTGCCATTGACTTTGATGGTTTCCTATTAGTGAGGCAGACCTTCTGGCTTACTCTGCTCTAGGTTTGGACGCAGGTGGAGTACGATCGGGGTGGTTTTGACTTAAAAACCAACTGGGCCCCTAGGACGAAAACGTCAATAACTCTCAGACCGGGTGTCCGATTGACGTGCCGTCTGTGACGTTGAGTTCCTGTTGACGATACAGAACTTTTGGATACATCAAATCTGGACTATGTGTCAGTTGATGTATCAGCCCCTCAGCTTGTGGAGCGGACCCTCCCGAACGAGCTTGCTCTGTGCGAGAACCCTAGAGCTGGCTGCGACTACGACGACGATGACGACTGTACAGAAATCCTCCGTGGATTCGACGACGACGACTACAACACTCAGCGATCCTACGTGGATCCGTGCTACTGATCCTGTGTGGGTCAGATCCTGTGTGGGTCAGTGCTCAACGGTCCTGTGTGGGTCAGCGCCTACAGATCCTGTGTGGGTCCGATCTTGTGTGGGTCATTGCGGGGGTTAGTTACCTATCGATCCTGTGTGGGTCAGATCTTTTGTGGGTCATTGCGGGGGTTAGTACCTATCGATCCTTTGTGGGTCCGACGACTTAGATGAATTAGTGGTTATATCTGATCATCTCTATCGTCATACAAAGAAGTATACCTGTGTGAGCTGAATCTTGACTAGCTTTCCTATGTGTATTATGTTGTGATATCCTGTGTGGATGTGATCGAACTTGGGCTCGAATGTTGGAGCGAACTGGAATTGATGAATTAGGTATATGTATGGGCATATACCTAAGCAGTGTCGGAAATTACTTCGTGATTGTATCTTTCCTTTGTGGATTAACCATTGTGGATTCTGGGAGACCTTCGGGGGTCTCGGGGTCCCTACTGAGTATCTTATACTCACCCCTGTACGGGCTATGCCCGCACTACGTTGTGTTGGTTGAAGACAACGGACAACGCTGATCATGGTTGAAGCACAAGGAGCAGGTCGGTACCTAGAGGAGGACCACTGGGCGGGACGTACTCGGAGCGGACGGCTGGACCCGAGAAGCTGTGGAGGCTATCTGTACACACCCTTCAGGTGGGACTTCCAGTGGATGGCTCGACATTGCGACTTTACTTTTCAGTTGATATACTTCCCTTTTTCAGTTGTACTTTAATTTCAGTTTGAGTTTGTATTCTGGCCCACTTACTTTTCCGCACTCACTGTTGTACCCAGTTTTTACTTAGTGTTTACTTCTGCTTTCTTGCTCTGTGGTGTTTGGTTACTTTACAAAGGAAATTCCTTCCCTTTTATCGGGAATTATGCCTTTGTGCTAGTCGCCAGCCCCTGGCCTATGGGAGGCGGGCTTGGGGTAGTCACGACACAGGCCCCGAGGACGGGTCGTGAAAAATTGGTATCAGAGGAGTTCAGTTCTACCACAGAACTCAGGACTCTGATCTTTTTCTATGTGAAGCAATAGTGTCAAGAGTATTGAGTGTGGTTATCAGTCTAGGGAGGCCAGTGTTGGTGCGGCAGCCGACGTATCCGTACACCAGGACCCTGACTTCTGATTTCCAACTTATTGCATGAAAACATTGATTGGATGTGTGTTTCAGGTTTTCTTTGTGATTACTTTATGTCAGCTCACCAGGTATACTGTTTGACCGTGGCACACCTGTTTCTTTTCAGGATGGCCCCACAACGGAAGCCAGCTAGGGTTCTGAGAGTTGTGCGTGACGACAGCCCACCGAGCGACGAGGCTTCGGTACAGGGCCCTTTGACTGCAGAGGCACCGGCGGTACCTCTACCCACTGATCCACCGATGCTACCATCCCCAGCCGCTGACGATGCATGTCGCCTTAGTGCACTGCACGAGTTTCAACGCCAGCGACTGCCCAGGTTCTGCGGGGGGACGGACCCTCAGGCAGCCAAGGATTGGCTGGAGGCAGTTATACGGGTTTTCAGGTTAGTGGGGACACCAACAGACCTCATGGTGATCCTCGCAGCGAGCCTACTGCACGCGGCAGCAGGAAGATGGTGGAGCTTGATGCTCCATGTGCACGACGAGGCATCTCTTCTCTAGACGGACTTTGAGATCCTCTTCTGCTCGGAGTTCGTCCCAGCCACCCTCCGTGCGGTGCGCATACAAGATCTTCTACAGCGGCGGAAGGGCAGCTTAACTGTCGCCCAGTACTCAACGAGATTTACCGATCTCTCGCGCTACATGACAGATATGGTACGGGACCCATTCTTCCAGGCCCGGACCTTTGAGCAGGGATTGAGGCACGAGATCAGGGCATCACTGATCTCCCTCAGCATTCCGACTCTGGAAGGAGTACTGGAGCGATCCCTTTTGATCGAGAGCTTCCTTGCTGAGCCTTCATCAGCAGCGAGACCTACCGCGGGGTGGCACGTAGCAGAGTCTTCTGCAGAAGACAGTCGATGGATGACTCATGGGTCCAGGCAGACTAGACCCTCAGGCAGACGACCTCAAGACAATGGCTCAGCAGTGCGGGGGCAAAAGCGCGAAGCCAGTCTTTCGAGAGGCAGGCAGTGCTACGCATGCGGCGGGCAGGGCCACATGGCTCGTGACTGCCCGACCCGTCGTACCGAGGAGCATCATACGGTTGAGTGACCACCCAAGCAGAGGCAGAGGGTCGACCGTGGCGGTCCGCAGGGAGCAGGTGGACGAGGTAGAGGAGCTGGCCGAGCAGCAAGTGGTGGGCGACACTTTGAGGCTCTACCACCACCATCACCAAAAGGTCCACCCCGACCACAGGGAGCTGGCGGGAAGAGACATGCACATCTCTAGGAAGCGGAGGCCTACGACCACGACACACCCGAGATGATTTCAGGTACTATCTATGTCTATTCCACCCTTGCTGCAGTTATTATAGACACATGAGCGAGTCATTCTTTCATAGTCGCTTCCCTTGTTCGGATCTCGAAGATTCTGATAGAGCCGTTGACTCGATCCTTATGGCTAGAGACTCCTACGGGAGCAGACTCGACAATTACGCACTGGTGCCGGCAGTGTGAGCTTACTCTAGGAGGTGAGAGCTTCGGCTGGGATCTTCTTGTAGTGGCTTCGAGTCCTTATGACGTCATCTTGGGCATGGATTGGTTATCTATAGTCCATGCTCAGGTTGACTGTATTAGGCGCAAGGTGCGATGTGTATGCACCGACGGGAGCAGGTTCACCTTCACCGGCGAGAAGGGAGCCTTCGCATCACAGGATGGACTCTCGCAGAGGAGAGGACAACCCATCACTCATCAGTTGGCTAGCCTCATCCTAGGAGTAGTTGACGTGCAGAGTCCTAGTTTTCATGCAGTGGTGGATCAGTATGCAGACGTTTTTCCTGACGACGTTCCAGGACTACCTCCTCGTAGAGAGGTAGACTTTTATATTGATATGTACCCCAGGACAACCCCGATATCCACCCGGCATATCGGATGGCTCCTGCCGAGCTTCAAGAGCTACGGGTATAGTTGGAGGACTTGCAGGGCAAGAGATTCATCTGACCCAGTGTTTTACCCTGGGCTTCCCCGATATTGTTCACCAAGAAGGCGGACGGGAGCTTGCGACTTTGTGTCGACTATCGTCGCCTGAACCAGGTGACAGTGAGGAACAAGTATCCTCTACCGAGGATTGATGACCTCTTCGATCAACTCAAGGGAGCACGGTGGTTCTCAAAGATAGACCTCAGGTCAGGCTATCATTAGCTCTGAGTTCGGGACGAGGACGTGCAGAAGACGACATTCAGATGTCGGTATGGCCACTATGAGTTCTTGGTTATGCCCTTCGGCATAACCAATGCTCCCGTAGTGTTCATGGTCTTCATGAACAGGATCTTTCATCCATACCTCGATCGATTTGTCGTGGTCTTCATCGATGACATTTTGATATACACGACGACTGAGGAGGAGCACACCTACCACTTGCGGGTTGTACTTGACACACTCTGAGTGCACCAGATTTATGGAAAGATATCTAAGTGTCAGTTATGGATACGTGAGGTCCAGTTCTTGGGACACTTCATCTCTGAGGCAGGAGTTGTGGTGGATCCTGCGAAGATCGAGGTAGTGCTAGCTTGGGAGCCACCCAAGAGCGTGACATAGGTGCAGAGTTTCTTGGGACTAGCTGGATACTATCGGAGGTTTGTTCCAGACTTCTCCAGAGTTGCGGCACCACTCTCAGCTTTGACAAAGAAGGGGAAACCCTTTTTGTGGTCAGACAGATGTCAGTATAGCTTCCAGGAGCTGAGACAGAGATTGACCAGCGCCCCCATCTTGAGGCTACCAGAGGAGGGAGTTGGGTACGTAGTTTACTACGATGCATCAGGTACTAGACTCGGATGTGTCCTGATGTAGGAGCGGGCAGTGATTGCCTATGGATCACGTCAGTTAAGGCTGCATGAGCAGAACTACTCTACCCATGACCTGGAGTTAGCAGCAGTGGTCTTCGCTCTGAAGACATGGCGACACTATCTGATGGGTGAGCGCTTTACAGTCTTTTCTGACCATTAGAGTCTCATGTACATCTTCTCTCAGAAGAACCTGAACCTGAGACAACGGCAATGGCTCGAGTTCCTCCAGCACTATGACTTTGAGATAGTCTATACTCCTGGGAAGGGGAACGTGGTAGCCGATGCTCTCAGCAGTAGGATGGGCATTCATATACTTGGGGAGGAGACATAGCAGCTTGCCACTTTGCATATATCCTTTATGGATAGAGATGGAGCAGCCTTCCTTCATTCACTCACAGTCACTCCTCCACTACTGCAGCGGGTCAGAGATGCCTATCATGGGGATGCCGACTGTGAGACACGACATGCGTAGATATCCTCAGGATAGGCACCTGATGGTTTCTCCTTAGGAGGAGAGCACGATGTCCTTTTCGGAGGACGTACCTTGGTACCAGTTGCTCTGCGGGAGGAGGTGCTGAGAGAGTTTCACACTTCCCCTTTGGCGGTACATCATGGAGTGGCGAAGATGTACCAGGATCTCAGACGACAACACTGGTGGTCGGGCATGAAGAAGGCTGTGGCATAGTTCGTTTCTCGATGCCTCACCTGCCAGCAGGTGAAGGTAGAGCATCAGGTACCAGTAGGCTTGGTGCAACCCTTGGAGGTCCTGGAGAGGAAGTGGGATGGGATATCTATGGACTTCGTGACTGGACTTCCACGCACTTCCAGAGGTCACGACTCCATATGGGTGATTGTTGACCGACTCACCAAGTCGGCTCACTTCTTACCCATCAGAGAGAAGGGCTCAGTGGGGAGATTGGGACGTCTCTAAGTTCAAGAGATTGTATGGCTTCGTGGTGTGACATCATCTATCGTCTCTGATCGAGATGCTCGCTTTACTTCCCGGCTTTGGAAGGGGTTGCAGGAGGCATTCGGGATGCAGCTACGTCTGAGTACCGCCTTTCACCCTCAGACAGATGGTCAGACGGAGAGGACCATACAGACTCTCGAGGACATGCTCCGCACATGTATCCTCGACTTTGGTCGTAGCTGGGAGGACCACCTACCCTTGGTGGAGTTCGTGTACAACAACAGCTACCACTCCACCATCGGGATGGCACCATATGAGGCGTTGTACGGCCGACCTTGCAGATCACTGCTGTGCTAGACAGACCCTGGGGAGTCAACACTTGTGGGACCATAGATGGTCCATGCCATGTCAGAGAAGGTCCAGATCATCCAGGATCGGATGAGGATAGCTCAGAGCCGGTAGAAGTCTTATGCTGACAGGTTGCGGAGGCCACTGGAGTTCGAGGATGGCGACCACGTCTTCTTGCGGGTCTCACCTCGACGTGGATTACAGAGATTTGGCCGAGGCGGAAAGTTATCTCCTCGCTTCATCGGACCGTTCGAGGTCCTCAGAAGGATTGGCGAGGTGGCTTATCGCCTGGCTCCACCACCTCAGTTGCACCGGGTGCATTATGTCTTCCACGTATCTCAGCTAAGGAGATACGTGCACGACCCGATGCATATCATTGACCATGGGGAGTTGGACGTTGATGATGGGGTGACTTTTGCGGATGTCCCGGTGGAGATTGAGGATCTACAGGAGCGGGTCCTACGTGGACGGTCGATTCCTCTAGTGTGCATCAGATGGAAGCACGAGAACCTCCAGGAGAGCACTTGGGAGCAGGAGGCTCAGATGCGTGCTCAATACCCACATTTGTTTCCCTAGTTTTTGATGTATCTTTATGGGGACGTAAAGCCCTGAGGTGGGAGTGATTTAAATACCTGAAAAATTCAAGGAAATTTTTTTCTTAATTTTCTTGGAAATTTTACAAGAACGCAGTTTCTGACGACACCAGATTTTGAGGCCCGGTGTGCCCGGAATCATTTTCTGAAGTTTAGCTCGGGTACGTTCAGTGAACGAACGAGCGAGTTTTACTATTATTTGAATCGGTACTCGGAATCGAATTCTGAGGGCACCAATGGAATTGCAGCGCCGATAATTGCTTATAAACACCTTTTCTGGAGTTGCGTTTTCTCGATTGTGGTTTTTAATTTTTGGGGTTAAGTTAAGGAATAAAATAAAAGTGGTGCGACAATTTATTTTATTTTACTTAAAGCGACATAACCTAAGTTAAGAGGATAAGGTGGGACCCACAATATCCTACCCACTTGGTAGGATATTTGTGAGGTGGGGCCCGCAAGAGCCCCACCATTTCTTTCCTTCTAAGTAACGCACCCGCGCCCCCTTTTAATGAAGTCAAACCATGCGTTTATTCTGGTTAAGAAACGCCTCATTAATTTGGGTGGTCAAATTGTTATAATTAATTCATTGAATTAATTGTTCGTTTCGTTTCTTTAAAAAATTCAAACGTTGGAATGGGTGTTAATAAAATAAGATGACTCTTATTTTATTTCTGTTGGAACTTGTTGTGTGGAGAGGTTTGGGAGAAAAGTGTTCTTCTTCGACGAAGAACGTGAAGAACACGAAGAATGCGAAGAACACGCCGATCTCCGACGAAGAACGCCAAACCATCGGAGATCGACTACGTGACGCCGTGTACCGCGACGCTTCTTCCGCGACGCTCTTTCCGCGATGAACCCTCGCTCATCGAATTCGACGAGGTAGGGATTTATTTTAATTGTTGTTCGTGAATTTCATCCGTTTCCTTTCTTCTCTTTTATTGGAGCTGCTTGTTACCGCAATAACAGGAGGGGGTCGGATCGCACAACATGGCCGACCCTCCTCTCCCTTTTGGTTGTTTGATATTGTTGCAGCACGAGCAAGGCAACGCAGTGCCGAAGCACCGCGTGGGAATTGTTAAAGAAAGGGGGAGAAGCGCAGCGCCGTCGCGCAGCGCCGCTGAAGACGAACCAAAGACGCGGTGCCATCGTGCGACACCGTTGAAGGAGAACCAGAGACGCGGTGCTATCGCGCCGTGCCGGTGAACCACAAAAGCACCGCGGTAGGAGCAGGGCCACGACGGAGGGGTGCGACACCGTCGTGCCGTGCCGGACGGACGAAGGCCGTGGCCGGTTCTGGGCCGCGGCAGAGCAGGGGAACCCACGGCCAGTTCTGGGCCGCCGGTATCGGAGTAGGGAGACCGGCCCTTGCCGGTCCCGTGGCGGCAGCAGCCAGCCGGCCGGTGCGGGCCGATCGGTCAGGGGAAAGCGCCGGGGGTTGTAACCCCCGGCTGGCCAGCAGGAGCGGGCCCCCGCATGTGGGCCGCGATTTCTCCACGCGGGGGCAGCACGCCCCCTGCCCTCTTCGCTCAGTCGTAACGGCCGAGCCGGCCGCCTGGCCACCCGGCCAGCGCCAGCGTGCCCGGCAGAGCCGCCGGGCCGGGCCGGGCCGCGCCCAGGCCGGGCCGGGCCGCACCAGCTGGGCCGGGCTGCTTTCAAGCAGGCCGGTCATGGAACCGGTTCGGTTCGACCCGGTTCTGGCCGATCCTGGAGGTATCGGGCCGGGTCGGATCCGGCCCAAACCCCCTATTACCGAATCTCCTTCGGTTTGTTGCCCATAACCTGAGCTACGGGCCTCCGATCGATGCACCTTCAGTTGCATAATGATCCTTGGATCGGGATGGTCGTTTTGGTATATTACAATCAAGGTTTAGGAGTACTTTGAGTTCAGCCAGGTTGGTTCGTACATGAAACCAGCCGGGCCCTCAGAGCGGAAACACTTATAACTTGAGTTCCGGACGTCTGATTGACGTGTCGTCGACTTTGATGGGTTCCTCTTAGTGAGGCGGACCTTTTTGGCTTACTCCGCTCGAGGTTTGGACCCAGGTGGAGTACGGTCGGGTTGGTTTTGACTTAAAAACCAACCGGGCCCTTGGGACGAAAAAGCCAATAACTCTCAGACCGGGCGTCCGATTAACGCACCGTCTGTGATGTTGAGTTCCTGTTGATGATACGGAACTTTTGGATACATTAACTCCGAACTATGTGTCAGTTGATGTATCAGCCCCTCAGCTCATGGAGCGGACCCTCCCGAATGAGCTTGTTGTGTGCGAGAACCCTAGAGCTGGCTGTGACTACGACGACGATGACAACTGTACAGAAGTCCTCTGTGGATTCGACGACGACGACTACAGCACTCAGTGATCCTACGTGGATCAGTGCTACCGATCCTGTGTGGGTCAGATTCTGTGTGGGTTAGCGTTCAGCGGTCATGTGTGGGCCAGCGCCTAGAGATCCTGTGTGGGTCTGATCCTGTGTGGGTCATTGCGGGGGTTAGTTACCTATCGATCCTGTGTGGGTCAAATCCTTTGTGGGTCATTGCGGGGGTTAGTACCTATCGATCCTTTGGGGGTCCAACGGCTTTGATGAATCAGTGGATATATCTGATCATCTCTATCATCATACGAAGAAGTATACCTATGTGAGCTGAATCTTGACTTTCTTTCCTATGTGTATTGTGTTGTGCTATCCTGTGTGGATGTGATCGAACTTGGGCTCGAATGTTGGATCGAACTGGAATTGATGACTTAGGTATATGTATGGGCATATACCTAAGCAGTGTCAGATATTACTTCATGATTGTATCTTTCCTTTGTGGATTATCCTTTGTGGATTCTGGGAGACCTTCAGGGGTATTGGGGTCCCTACTGAGTAGCTTATACTCACCCCTGCACGGGATATGCCCGCACTACGTTGTGTTGGTTGCAGACGACGGACAGTGCTGATCGTGGTTGAGGCACGAGGAGAAGGTTGGTACCCAGAGGTGGACCACTGGGCGGGACGTACTCGGAGCGGACAACAGGACCCGAGGAGCAGTGGAGGCTATCTGTACCCACCATTCAGGTGGGACTTCCAGTGGATGGCTCGACGCTGCGGATTTACTTTTCAGTTGATGTACTTCCCTTTTTCAATTGTACTTTATTTTCAGTTTGGGTTTGTATTCTGGCCCACTTACGTTTCCGCACTCACTGTTGTACCTGATTTTTACTTAGTGTTTACTTCTGCTTGCTTGCTCTGTGGTGTTTGTTTACTTTACAAAGGCAATTCCTTCCCTTTTATCGGGAATTACGCCTTGTTGCTAGTCGCCAGCCCCTGGCCTATGGAAGGCGGGCTTGGGGTAGTCACGACACGAGCCCCGAGGACGGGTCGTGACAATAAACATGTCAAATTAAGAGAGGTATCAGGGGTCACACACACACAAAATAATGTCTTATTAAGAGAGGTCTCTTGGGTCACACACACACACACAAGAATTTTATACCAAGAAAAGTATTACGGTAAAACACACAAACACATAATAATTTTTATCCTAAAATTACATATAATTTCTATAACATGGTAAGGAACTTCCTTCTTTAAGAGTATAAAATCCTAACAACATGGTTCTCCAACTAAAACCGGATCAGACACCAAAATGATCCAACATAATGATCAGATCTAGATAAATCTGATAAAAATCTAGAAAAAAATGTATTTATACCTTCCTTTTCTTTGAATATAAAAGGAATCACATTAGATCATGTCAAAATTACTAAATCTGGCCATGAAATTCAGGATCTTGGGTATTTCTTAAGGAGAAGAAAGAAGTTCTTATATGAACATGAAGAATTGAGGGAAAATGGATCTCTTACCTTGAAATACCTAGGGGTGACGTCTATAGATCTAATAGAAACGCTCTATAGAGGGAAGGAATTCACCAAGAACAACTACTAGAGTCCCTAAGTTTGAGATCCCTAGGTATATGAGGAATAATGAGGGGTTTTAGGGAGGTTTTGGATTAAAAAAATCAAAATTTTTGATTAATTAATCCCACATGAATGGTTTGGTCTAACGGTTTATCAAACTGTGTGCCAACCATGCAAGGATCATTGCCTCTTTAGGGTACACTCATGGTTTAGCTTCATGGTTCGGTTAACTGTGTGCCAATCATGCTTTTGTTTCTATTTCGAGTTACATGGTTACTAAGAGAATGTTTCATGGTTATATCTAACTTTGTTCCAATCATGTTCCACCCTCCATTCCTCTCCAATTGTAATGACCCAATATTTTTCAATGGAAATTCCTTTCTTATAAATATGTCATAATGAACTACTAAGTGCTATGTTCCCCTTAAAACATATTTTCGTCACTTATGTGATGTGAATTTTGAAAATCTGACATACACGGTTGCGATCAGTAAGTTATTTGGAGTCAGATAAGAAAAATCTTAATTTTTGATGAATAGTAACATACCCTTGTGAATAGTAACATACCCTTATTAATAGTAATATACCCTAGTGAATAGTAACCTTGCCTGTTATAGTATATAAATAATAATCAAGTGGATGTACGATATACCTATTCTTTGGAATAAGTAAATAAATGTTTTAAAACAGTTGTTTTCAGAATAAATTATGATTTTAATTAAATATTAAATTAATCATATTTAAAAAATTATTTTTGAAAAATGGACATTATTTTTGGATTATACATGTCAAAAAATGGTTAGGGTTAATTTTTGGTATTGTTCTGAAATACTCTAACTTTTGATGAATAGTGAAATATGGTAAAATACCGTATATACAAATTATCAGTAAAATACACTATTTATGACATCACAAGTCATGTAAGCCCATTTGGTTTGAACTCAAATGAATTTATCACTATTCGTGGTCATGAAATCATAACTATTTCTCATCTTGAGGGAAGTTAATGAACTAATGATTAAAAAATTATTAAAATTATCCTCTCCTCCACTATAAAACCCCCTCTCACTCCCTCTTCTCTTCACTCCTCTCAAGCCTTGTTCCTTCCCCAAATTCTGTCCAAATATCCTCCCAAACTCTTCTCCCACGTCTAGAAATCCTAGATCTCATAAAAAGTCCAAAACCACTCGCTTAACGAGGCTCTCAAGGAAGTTTGGTTCAAGAGGTAAATTCCTCTTTTCAATTCTTTGTCTTTCCTTTCAAGTTCATTTGTTTTCTTTTTCTATTATTACCTCTACTTATCCAAATGTTGTGATGAATCCAGTACCTTAAATTTAATGGAATGTTTTCATGATAGTGGAATAATTTATCATCATTTCTTCCTTTTACCTTCTTTTATACTAGTAACAAGAACACCATCCGAGATGTGTCAATTTACCACATTCAAGGACGATGGGTTTCAATTTCTATTATCATTATCAATTATGGTAATGAAACCATTCTTGTTATGGTTGATCAAGATTATTATATATGTAATATACCCGATGTAAGGTTCTATAATCCATTTGTACAAATGATATTAAGTTATAAAGAAAAATGAGTCTGTTGTAATCAAAACCCACAATTTAACCGAAACAATTATCATTAAAGATCTATATAATAATTCATCCTCATTCCATGTAACAAAATTATATAAATGACCAATAACACCTATGGATGATAAAAAATAATATTTGAATTCAATTATGGAGATTTACATCCATTCCAAATGAACTTCATTACTTAATAACAAGTTAACCAATTATGAAAATAAAGAAAACGAACACTGCGGAACGAAAAAATTCAATATAATAACTTTTCAATAAGGTTATAAATTAACTAAACAGAATTATGATGAAATAAATACATGTCTAATATGTTCTTAAATCAGTTAGTAATAAGTATAATTTCATATTCTAGGAGCTTATGTTTAAGAGCGGAACACATTCAGATTTAATGTAAGGGTTTTTCTACCCAAACTTCCATTTCATTCGGGTTACTTTTATTGTCTAATTACCTAAATTAAATTCTGGTATATTATTATGTAATCCTAATAAAATCTGTGTGAGTGTTCAATATAAGTTTAACAACTTCCTTATTTTGTGGATAGTTACACATTTTAAAAGGAACTTTCAATATTGATTCCGAAATACAAGCCCGATCCAAGGGAATTTCTCTAATTCTTTCCTATTTTAAAGGGAACTATATAATCTGATTTTGGAAACCATTATCTTTATAAAATAACTCATTTTATTATGAAAATACTATCTTACTTAACTTTTGTTTTTATACAAATATTTTTCCAAAATAACTCTTCTTTTCAAAGTAAAAGAGTATTTATCTCAAGATTTACTCGAAAATTTTATAAGAGTATCTTCATCTATTCCAAAAATCTTGCTAATTATTATGTATAATTGGGATTAGTATTCCATGTTATAATATACCATATTTAATTTAATGGTTTATTATTATTTTGGCTATTGATGTTCTATCTTAAAACCATTCATCAGTTTACTTTGAATGGTTAGTGTTTTTGCTTAATGTTCAAGGAAAGCTATTTTCATTTCATATATTAGTTTCAATATGAATATGTATGTTGTTTATGTTTATCCTCATTCATATGAGAAATTAATTGGACATAGTATGTTTCAGGTGGGGCCCACTATAGCCCCTCGGTGCATCGGTAGGTCTCATGATACAAACTACGGTCATGGCACAAGGCCTTGAGAAAATGATTACTTATGGTCTTGGCACGAGGCCTTGACGATATGGTTATGTTTTCCCACATTATGCATTCCCTAATTATGAAAATGGTATTGATGATTCATGTGGTTATTAAAATAGTAGAATACCCATGATTATTCTATGTTATATAAATATTTACTCAGCTCATTTTCTACCATAATATGTTCAAGTTTATTTTTAAAGGAATGTGTTTTAAATTATTCACCATGTCTACTATTTATAATATCTTCCGTTGTATTTCTTACCCTTACTAAGAATTTGATCTCACCCCTTTATTATGTTTCATTTTTTCAGAACATGAAGTAGTTTATTATCAATGACATTCTGAAATAACCTAGGAGTTATGGATATTGTCTAAAGAGTTTCTATGTTTTATTTATTTTCAAGTTGTAATGTTTAACTTATGTATGAATCTTGTTTCCAATAATAATAAAATAATCGTTCCTTTGGGATGATTATTCCTTGTTTGAATGATAATGTAATCAAATAAGGCACTGACTCTAGGAAAATGGGGTCGGGTCTTTACACAAATAGGCTGCATAATTTCCTAAGTAAAATCACTTGGTTTACCTTAGCCATAATCCCCATTAAAGGCTTTTAAAACCCTCTAAAAATACCTATCAAATACCTGAGACTTAACCCAAACATATAATAACTAGAATGACTTAAAAGAAAGGCTGAAAATAAGGAATAACACACCTAGAAAGTCTGATTCCATTACAATCTTCCCCTATATGTGCTTATCATCCCTGAGAAGTGCCTCTAGAGGTCTTTCTCGACCATCTTAGGTAACTGAGCCTGTGCATCAGACTCCTGATTGAAATATTATTCTTGAATACACCCATGATTAAAAAAGTCCAATTTTAGGCACCTTCTTCCTTCTCAATACCTTTTCAATCCAATTAATAATTCATAGTATATGTTTCTCAAATGACACATTTACCTGCAAATATAATTCTTCATTATCAATCACATATGAAGGATCCAAATCATACTTTATAAGTTTAGATGCATGGAACACATCATGATCACCTCAATGTCATATAGGAGGATCCAATTGGAAATACACCATCCTGGTCTATTCCACTATCTTATATGGTCCCACAAACTGCAGTGCCAACTTCCCCTACCTCCATAATCACCGATTCCCCAACCAAGGTGATACCTGCATGAAAGCTTAATCCTCCATGGAAAACTCTTAAGGTATCCATCATTGGTCTATATAATAATATTGTCTGATATAAATGGTAACCAACCACTCTTCGATTAATTACACCCACTCCGAGGTTTCCTACACTAAACTCAACCTTATAACTGCTGACTTAATGGATTTTCTACTAACAACTCACACACCGGGTCCCTCTCATGATCACGAGAAATAATTCCATGTTTTCTTACTTTACCATGTGTAGATGTATAAATAAAACTTCATTATAATTTGTCACATGATTCAACCCATAAACTAAGTGACAAACTATACTAGCTCCCATCACCAAGTTCCTTTAAAAACCTAAACCTTTCTCTATTGGTGGACATAACTGATTCATTATTGATATCCTCTAATAGATACCCTTAAATGAGTATCTATCATCTACCAGTGAAACTCAACCACTTATGCACAAACACAAAACAAACCACCTCTACCTAAGAGTTAGGTTCACCTACACACCACTCCCAATGTGCACTTAGAAATTCCATCACTACCAAAACATAAGCATGAACATATATCATTTTCAGCTGAATATTGACACTAAAAATCATTACCAACAATCCCATACAATCTCACATCACTAAACCCAATTGAATAAATCAAGGATCCATCCACTTACCCAGAAATGACTCTTACACTTTGAATCTACACATCATCACATGAGCTTGTTAGTGTCCAAAAAATTTATAGTATTTTCATGAACCACAATAAATAATTACTCAAATTACGAACTATAATAATGAGCTAACATCCACAATGAATTTTCAAACTTGGATTTCATCACCACACTAATCATACCTTGATAGGTCACAGATCATTCCCCAAATGAACTAATTGGGTCACACACCTACAACACCATGACTTAGGGGTCTCTTATTTACCACATTATAGAGACCTTTCTCCATGAATACATTATGTATTTTTCAAGTTTTAATTATTAAGGATTCTATTAAAAGTAAGCATTTTTAATGTATTTTTACTTATCATTTTTAAATCCTTTGTGTCTATTTAATAACTTTTTATTAGGAACTATTTATAACAATTTATTCAATAGTAAACTATTTCCCTTCAAAATAAATTTAAATATAATTTTCACTTAAATGTTTTAAAAAGTTTTTATGAAAAGCTTAGTATTTTTACTTATATTTATCATCATAAGATTGTTTTCCATGTAGTAATAATTTAGTCACAATTTATATGTTATTATGATATGATTTATTTTAAAAAATAAGAATTATAATATTCTATGATTTCTTATGTTCGTGTTATGTGATTTTTTTGAATTATTTAATAAGACAATTATTTTTCCATTTCAAGCATTCTTAATATTATTTCTCCTTTATCTACCCCATCCCTCTTCTCTTATCTATTTCCTAGAGGTTTCTCCTTCTCTCAGGAACTGAAATTCATTTTTCAGGAGGATTTAGGGATTTAGGTTTTTTAGTGTTTTCCATGGAAGGTGACATGTTGTGTATTTTTTACCATTTGGTTTAAATTAAGTGTTTCTTTTATCTTCCTTTATTTTAGAATTCATGGAATGTGTATACTTTATAAATTTATTTTCAATTAAAGTATATTAATGTATGAGTTCTTCTCTGAAATTATAAATTTCCTTCTTAAATTTTAGGCTTGGCATAAGGGGGTTTTCATAATAATTTCATGTATTATTTTTAAAATGGATCAATTCTCATGGAAAGAATATTTGAAAAGGTTAATAGGGACATTTAAATGTTTGATAGTAAATTAATATCTTATGAATTTTTTGGTTTTTCAATGGAATTTTCCATGTTCTTGGAGAATGTTTTTGAAATAAAAAGGGCTTTTTTTTTCAAGTTCTTCCAAAATCATTGAAATGATAAGACTATAAATAAGGGGAGTGAGAAACTACATAAATAGTTGGTTTTAATGTGAAGAACCACTTTACACTTTAAAAAGTAAATGGTTTATTTCTCATGTGACCCTCACTGATTTCCCCTATACTTGTTTCGCCAGTTATAGGTTATTGGTTACTTATATGATGGATGTATGATGTGAAAAGGGGATGTTATATGTGATGGTGTTAGAGGTGAGGTGTGAGACATTGGTTTTAGTAATTATATTGATTTATTCCTCACCTACATGGTTGTTTTTTATGGTAACTTGGGTGTCTATATGGGAGTTCTTGATTCATGCTACCCTAGTTGGTACAAACACTTATATGGTCCCCCTAGTTTTGTTTAACACAAGGATAGTGGGAAGGTTCCATTGTGATGATTTAAGTATGATTTAATTGGGTGGATCATGTTATTGTTGGACGAAACATATATCAGATATTGGTCCATATAGTTATAGTGTCGTTTTATATCATCTCACACTAGTACTTAGGGTATATCCCATGTCATTTTGTTCATTGATTGGTGGTTCTATATAGAGGATTAAATTATTATATTGATCACATCTCCCTTGTGCTTTTTTTATTAGTGTAACTATTAATATTGTTTTTCTTTAATATTATATTGTTCCTTGATCACATGGTTCACTTCTTCATTATGAAGTTATTTTCTGCAGCTGATATGGGATCATAATGTGATAATGAATGTTTGATTTTGAAGTGAAAAACAAATTTATGTAATATGAGACGGTTATTACCTATATTTACCACCAATTAATTGGGTTAAAGATTATATATCATGATATATAAATGTTATGTTAATAGGTTAGTAAGTTTATAGGTTCAAAAGGGTGATTTTGATTGTGTTAAGCTATACTCATAATAATACATGTGAATAAATTAGAAAGCTGATATGTTCACATGTGGGTGTGATGGTGTTAATATTTAATCATAAAATTAAATGTGACATGGTTTTGAGTAGCCAGTGGGGGGGGGGGTCAGAACAACAGAAAAGGAGTTCACCCACCAGTGATGGGCTGGCTAGTCCATATGGTTGATGGGAGGAACACTGAAAACTAGTTATCAGAGCTAGATAGGGGGTGGTATGAGACATATAAGGTGTGAAACCATCAATGATTTTCATTTTCTAGAAAGAGGGAAGTGATAATGACATATAATTATTCTATTAGAGGTTCAAATTTAAAATGATTCAAGTATTTTGAAATGTTTATTTAAAAATTATATGTGTTCAACATACCGTTTTTGGTTTTAAATTTCTTTAAAATGGTTTAAAAAATAATTGTGGTTTTGAGAAAGGATGTTTGGAACTAATTGGTTTATTTTAAAAAGTGTTTGTTATTTTAAATAGGGATTTGTGTAAATGGTTGGGTTTTTAATGGGATTTCAACTGTGATTTTATAAGTAGTTTTCAAACGATATTTAAAGTCTATAAATATTTTAGCCTTGGTTAATTTTTATATCAATGTTTTGTGTATTTATTTTTTTAAATATTAATATTGTCGAATCAAATAGGATGTATATGAATAAAGACTGGATGGATGCCAATTTTCTGAAAAAAGAGTATGAAGATGGAGTGAAAGAGTTCATCAAGTTTGAAAAAGATCAAGTATATTATCCTTCTCAAATCCTTTTTCTAAGTCTACACTATTTTTATTTAAGAGTTGTTGGTCAAGAGGAGTTGGATTAACACTTGATCATTCATGTAATAGATCAAAGTTATAAATGTTGAAATAAACAAAGGGAAAAAGTGAATGTATCTAGTGACTGGGATAACACTGCATTTTATGGATAATTTGATATGATTACATGTGTTGAAAATAAAGAAGACTGTATCGATGATTTGATTACAGATGTGAATGATGATAAATATTATATTAAAAAAATGACAAGAACAGTTTAAGATTAACTTTGTGACTTCACAAAATTGTTTTACTAGATAAAGAGTTGGGAAAAGATTCCATTGTATGATGGTTTCACTAAATATACATCATTTTTAGGTATACTAAAGGTGTATAATTTGAAAGAAGGTAATAGATGGAGTGAAACTAGTTTTATGGAATTACTTTCTATGTTGAATGACATACTCTCAAAAGATAATGAGATCCTGAGCTGAACATACAATTCCAAACAAATGCAATTCTCGATGGGTATGATCTCTGAAAGAATAAAAACATGCTCGAATGACTGTATACTATTTAACAAAGACCACAAATCACTTAGAGAATTCCCAAAGTGTGGTTCTTCTCAATAGAAGAAAGATGAATCTGGTCCTACGAAAGTTTCATGGTACTTTCCAATAATTCTAAGGTTTAGACGCCTATATAGCAGTGAGGAGACTATAGGGAAACTAACATGGAATGCATATAGAATAAATAAAGATGGAAAACTATGGCATCTGGAATAATCTTCTCAGTGGAAGAGAATTGATCACAAGTATCCTGACTTTCGAAACTAGACGAGAAACCTTCATCTTGCATTATCTATAGATGTAGTGAATCCTTTTGGTTTTCAAAGCAACACTCATAGTACATGGTCGGTTATGTTGGTAAATTATAACGTGCCACTGTGGTTATGTATGAAATGAAAACACATCATGTTATCTATGTTTATATTAGGACCAAAACAACCAGGTAATGATATTGATGTTTATTTGGATCCATTGATTGCAGATTAGAAATTATTTTGGGATTAAGGTGTTGCGATGTATGATGCTTATAGAAATGAATATTTCACGTTGAGATCCATGTTGTACAGGATAATAAATGACTTTACTACTTATGTAAACTTTTCAGGGTATATTATTAAAGGAACTCTTGGTAGTCTCATCTGTGAAAAAGGTACACAATCAATTAGGTTGAAACATTCATCGAAAACTGTGTTTCTATGACATCATAGATTTCTACCCCGAAGACATAAGTACCGATATTGGACATCATCATTTTATGAAAGTTCATAAGAACGTACACGACCGTCTCCACTAACAAGCGATCAACCGTTTGAGAATGTTAATGATGTGGCCACTTATTTTGGTAAACAGTTTTTAAAAAACCTTATGAAAACTGGTTGGAAAATGAAATCAGTTTTTTAATTAGCATACTATAATTGACTTTATGTTAGAAAATTTCTTGATGTTATGCATGTTGAAAAAACTATATGTGATGGTGTCATAGACACGTCTCTAAATACACTCAGAAAAACAAAGGATGAAATTAAGGCTTGGTTAGACATGGTTGACCTGGGAATATGAGAAGAGTTGGCACCAGTAAAGGGTGAAAAACAAACATTTCTTCCTCCTGCAACTTACAATCGTTCCAGGCAGGAGAGATATTGGTTTTGCAACTTCTTGAATGACATAAAGTTTCCAGAGGGGTATTCATCGAATATCAAGAACCTCGTGTCAATGCATTATTTAAAGTTAAAAGTTCCAAAATCACATGAATACCATTTTTTAATGAAAGATCTAATTCTTATAGACTTACATTTCATTTTTCCCAAGATTTTCCATCATACCTTAACAAAGCTCGGTTTCTTCTTTAATGCTATATGTAGAAAATTTATAGACCCGGTGAAATTTCCAACTATTGAAAGAGAAATTGTCATCATATTATGTGAATTGGAAATGTTTTTTCCACATAAATTATTTGATATGATGGTTCATTTGATGGTTCACATAGTGAGAGAGATTCAGATATATGGTCCTGTGCACTATAGATGAATGTACCCTGTTGAACGATATATGAATATTTAGAAAGGGTGTGTCAAAAATTGAATTCGTCCAGAGGTTTGTATCGAGAAGAAATATATTTTTGAGGAAGCTGTTGAATTATATACCGAATACATTTCCAATGTGCAAAGAATTGGTCTGAAAAAATCTCATCACATTAGGTGACTTGCGTGTAAAGGAATTTCTAGAAATGAGTTCATCACAATCAATATTACAGATCGAAAGTAGACCCACCTTTACGTTTTTCCTAACAGTTTGGACGTTGAACCATATTTTGAAACCCACAAAAAAATTATTAGGCATTCAAATCCATTAAGGGATGGAAAATGGATTTCAAATAAACATAAGAAACAATTTATAGGATGGTTTCAGTACTCTATTTTTATGGAGTCAAATAAAAATCCAGACTCAATTTCAAAATGACTTCGATGGATAGCCGGAGGACCAAGTGTGTGCGTATTATCTTACAATACTTATGTAATTAATGGTTATAAATTATATACTAATGAACATGATGAAGGCAGTACCAAACATCATAGTGGAGTTACACTTGTGGCTAAATTGATGAATGTTTTTGGTTATAAGGAAAAAGATCCAATTTATGCGAATATGTCATATTTTGGCATCATCAAAAAAATATGGGAGTTGGTTATACAACATTCTGAGTGACAATTTTTTATTGAAAGTAGGTTGATAATAGAATTGAGATTAAAATAGATGAGTTGGGATGAATGAAAGTTTATTTAAGTAAGGAAGGTTATAAAGATGAACCATTTATAATGGAATCACAATAAGTAAAATTATTTTATGTTTTTGATTATGCAAACCAAAATTGGTCAATTATTCTGTTATCAACCGAAACCATTGAAGAGTCAGTTGAAAATTCAATAGAGGATTACCCTTTCATTGCAACATTGCAATCATTTCTTAGAGGTCCTAGTATAGCCATAATTTATTATGTCATAGGATACCACAATGAAAGGATTTGAATAGTCAATAGAGGGTCCAAATCCCTTCAACCTTTAAAAAAAAGAGATTTCAATAATCAGGATATTTTTTTCTAATGTACATCTTGTTACTTTATGTTGATATATGTTCAATACTAATTTTATGTTATCTAAATTAAATGTTAAACCACTTTTTTAGATAATTACTTCTACACGTGATGAAGCTCACAATCCCTAGGCACAACGGGATTCTCAACCTACTGCTGCTCGCAGTGTAGATGAACAATAAGTTTCTCAACCTATTTCATTATGTTAATATCTATCTATTTCTGCTTTTATGTTATATAAATTGAATGTTAAACCACTTTTTTAGATAATGACTTTTGTATGTGATGATACTCCAAATCCCTAGGCACAATAGGTTTCTCAACTTGCTAGTAATCGTAGTGCAGACGAACAACAGGTTTCTCAGCCTGTTGATGCTCCCAGTGTAGAGGTACAACCACCATCTGCACATGCTGATTCTAGCCCTCCAGAGTCGAAGGAACATATTGATGATGGTGGATCCGATGAAATAAAAGGTGACGAAACACCGACAATGTAAAAAAAACAAGAGTGTCGTAGTTTGATGGTATTAACAAAAATAATTATGGATAAAGATAAAGGCATCCAATACGAGATTGGATGGAATAAGCAGAGCTGACATGTTAACCCCAACAAGGCCATGTTCAATAGATACATTGGAATCGTCACTTAGTAACACATGGCGATTGATGTAACTTCATGGAACCATGTTTTGGATTATATTAAGACACTGATGTTGAGAGATATTACATTAACATTATGATATCATTTTTTTATTTAACTAAATATTAAATAATGAAACATTGAATTACACTTCATCATCTATTGAAGAGTGAATTTATAGTAGATGACTCACAGAAAGACTATGTCTTAAGGGTTAATGTAAGGATGCACAGGGTTTTTCACACACTTTTAATGAAATATCATCTTAATTATGTTGAAGGGAAAATAAAATCACATCCACCTCTTATTTATTCACACCTGATAACCCAAGCATCGTGGGATGTATTTACTGGCCATCGTACGAAGAAGCCTTTTCAGGTACATTGTGTATGGTAATACATTGTTTTATGGTACATTTATTAATCACTTTTATTGATAGTGTTTTATTTATGAAGCAAAAACTGTGTTTTGAAAATAAAAAACGGGCATCAAAACCAGTGTACCTCTTCCGTAGAGCAAGGATGGGGTACACATCACTTGAAAAAAAATTGGTACATATTTTAAATATACTATAATACATTCACATGACATAAAACAACATAATAACTATGTTCTTTTGTTTATATATAGCTTGAAGATTCTAAATACACAGCCACATCCACCCCACGTCATGTTCTATGGAAAGAGGTGCATGTAAGTAAATATAGAAAAATAATTGATGAAAAGACACAAAGAGTGTGTGAAACATGTGTAAGTATGACATAATAATTTTTTTTGATTTAAATCACTAATACATAACAATGATTACTTATTTTCATATATTTTATGTTTGATATATTCAAAGTAATCAATAACACCCACATCGGATGCAGACATAATTTCAGTGGCCTTGAAGCAGCTAGAAAAGTTTGGTCGCATCAAAGGTGTGGGTTTTGGGGTGACACCCTGAACATATTTTGAGAAACAAAAACTAGAAGGTGATCAAATTGAGGAAATGAAAAAGTTGTGAGAAACATTAGCTATATTTCAAGAAGAATTACAATACTAGAGAGATGTGATAGCATGTTTGATGGGGGGAGGAAAAGAGAAAAAACAACTCAATAATAACTCACACGTAAAGACCCTGCCCCACCCCACCAGTTTTTAGGTGAGCCATTCCCCTAAAAAACAATTCTTAACTAAGGTAGTCAATTTTCTAATAATTATTTCAATGAAATGTGAATCATAGAGACACTATACACTAATACCTTTCCAATATTGATATTCTACATGATGAAAATGAATGTGATTTATATCTATCAACACCCACCCATTTCCTTGTAGTGATGGCTACAATGTTCAATATTAAGAACGGCATGATACAAAACAAACCAATTCTGATAGATCATTTCAGAGTGTCAATTATTGTATCCCTAGAGATGACCATCGATCTACCTATTCTAATCGATGATTAGATATTCATACAGTCGAACAAGATCTTGGAACATTCAACTCATTTCCATCACATCTTGTAAAATTTTTTTGACAATGAGGTATTCATTTCCAGTTTAATTTTCAAGATAAAACTTAAAAATTTAATGAAAATGGTCTAAACCGATGCATATTATTACATATGGACAAAGGGAAGGGGTAAAATGAAAGACCTGTTCAAAACCATCTCAAGGATCAACCAACTGATCAAAAAAATATACCCAAAGAAACTAAACCCCTCATTATATATCCAAATTTATTATCATTGAATGCTCATGTGGATACAAATTTTAAAGATGGTGGTACTCACATAATTTATTTTGAATAAAATATGTACATAGGAGAGGATCCAAACTTTATTAGTGTTGAGAGTGAAACTAAAATCCTTGACTCTGAAGGGTTATGCGGCTTAGTTGTAAATGTTTACATGAGGTATGTTTTCAGGACTTGATTTTCCAAAAGATAATTTACTTTGATAATTATGACTAAATACATTTGATATTTTCATAGGCATATATATGGAAAAGAATTTAAGGGATTTACCCATGAATAAAAATTTGGGTTCGTTAGTCCTCATGTCACCTCTATAGAACAAGAAGACATAACTTCCAAGAAAGAGGGTAAAATAATGGAAGGACTTCTCAAATAATTTAACAACAAAATTACGAATGATAGACTCTTCTTATTACCAATGATCCAAGGGTAAAACTGAAAAATTTAATTATATAAAATATAATTTAATTTATTTCATTAATTATTCTTTTTTGTGTTCTTAGGTAGCATTGGATGCTCATTGCGGTCAATTTGGATACTCCAAAGATTTATTTTCTAGATTCAATGCATGGATATCCAAAAAACGACCACACATGATGGTGTTTTTAAATTTTTAATACACTAAATCCAATGTTTTAGAACTAAAAATCCAGTTATATAATTTATATTATCTTTTAATGAGGATTCTATTATGATAGTGAAGTGCGTGATTATCGTCTACATTATGGAATGTGGCAATGGGAAATGGACAAGAAATATGAAAAGTACTACCACTAGATAAGTATCATGGTATATATAATAATATTTCACTATACAAAAATATATAAATGAATTACTTATTTTTATTAATTTTTCTACAGTTCTTGAAACAAAAAAACGGTAAAGACTGTGGTTATTACGTTTGTAAATTTATGAAAAATATCATATTCCATGAACAAACCAACATTCATGAAGAGGTATTTCCAAATATAATTTCCATTTAATTTAAAATACTTATTAATCCTTTGTATATTTATATTTTATCATTACTACCATGGATTCTGAAAATAGTAATATTCACAAGATGATATATATATATGCTTAAAAATGAATGGGCATCATACCTGATGAAAGAATGTACAAATATAGAATGAAGATGGTAAACTTATTAAACAGTTTATACTTTAATAATATTTTCTGCATTATCTTTCTCTTTATTTTATTTTAGTTTTGTGATTTGTATGGACTAATTGCCCTGCTAAAAATCATGGCTGTTGGTGGTCCCTGTTTTCATACTAAATGAATTTAATTTTGATTGGGTTTTTAAAAGAAATTATTAGTCCTCATTTATAGGGTATGTGTGTTGTTGATAGACCACAAAAGATAAAAATTATCCAGAAGGGGTTTCTACAACCCTTGATTTTTTTGTGATGTCTTGATACATAAAGGTTATAGAAGCTTACTCCAATATTCTTGTTTTCAAAAATGAGAAGGGTTTTTTCTACAAAAAACATCGATTCAATCTGCAACATTGGTAGTTACCCTCTTTAGTCGACCTAGTGAATAACTAACTATCATATATTCATTCAGAGTTACTAAATATATGATACTTATTTCCTCACTGGGTCGAGTAAAGCTATGCGGTAGAAAGAGGAAACTATTCTGTGTCAACCGTACAGGGATCAAACTGACGCACAATGTAACCGGTATGACTCAAATTGCATGTTTTCAGTATGAAATTAAATTTTAGTTAAACAATCACAACTAATATACTGAAAACCAAGGAAATTAATTCTGATTATTTTTATAATTTAGAAAAATGATATATCAGTAATTTTTAATGTGTAGAAATCAACTTCACCTCAATCTGACACATGATGTCACCAGTACGACTTCAAATGTGTATTGTTTTTTAAAATTGAAATTAATTCAAGTAATAAAACAACTGACATACTAAAAACTGAGAAAATGAATTTATATTATTTTTATCCTTCAGTAAAACGATCCATGAGTCAGTTTTGATAGGTAAGAATCAAACCCACCTTAATCCGATGAATGGTGTGACTAGTATGACTAAAAGTGTCAACTATCTGTTTAAAATTTACATTTTTGATCAAAACTTATTACTAAATGAAAACCAAGAAAACACACTCTTATTGTCTTCAAAATTAAGTAAAATAAGTTTTCAATCCTTTTTTTATGTGTATGAAGTAGTCTCATGTCAAACCGACGCACGATGCCACTGATATGACTCAAATTTCATATTTTTTGGTTTAAAATGACATTTTAGTAAAAAAACACAAATTCCATATTGAAAACTGAGTAAATGCATTATGATTGGTTTGATACTTTAGGAAAATGATATATAATTCATTTTTGACATGTAGGAATCAACCAAACCTCAATTTGACGCACGATGTCACCAGTATGACTCCAAATGTGTCTTGTTATTCAAAATTGACATTAATTCAAGAACAAAAACATAACTGAAAAACTAAAAACTATGAAAACATATTTTAATTGTTTTGATACTTTAGTAAAAAAATCCATGAGTCATTTTGATGTTTAGGAATCAACCCCACTATAATCTGACAAATGGTGCGACTGGTATGACTAAAAGTGTTTTCTATCAGTTTAAAATTAAAATTTTAGCTCAAAACGTTTCAATAACTAAAAATAAAGAAAACAAACTCCGATTTTCTTTAAAATTAAGAATGGTGATTTTTAAGTCCTTTGTGACGTGTATGAAGAAGTCTCATGTCAAATCGATGCACGATGTGACTGATATTACTCAAATATCTTGTTTCAGTTTGAAATAACATTTTAGTAAAAAAACACAACTGACATACTGAAAACTGAGGAAATGCATTCCGATTTTTTGGATACATTATGAAAACTATCTATCAGTCATTTTTGAAGTTTAGGAATTAACTAAATCTCAATCCAACACACTATGTCACCGGTATGGATGAAAATGTGTCTTGTTATTTAAAATTGACATTAATTCAAGTTTAAAAACACAATTAACATACTGAAAACTGAGAAAACACATTCATGTTTTTTTTATACTTTTGGAAAATGATCGATGAGTCATTTTTTGGTGTGTAAGAATCAACCCCATGTCAATCTAACAAACAGTGTGACCTATATGACTAAAATTGTCCGATATCAGTTTAAAATTGACATTTTAGCTCAAAACGTGTCACTCATTGAAAACAAAGAAAATGCACTCTGATTGTCTTCAAAATTAAGGAAAAAAAATTCATTAGTCCTTTGTGACATTTATGAATCATCCTCCCATAAAACTGACGCACGATGTGACCTGTATGACTCAAATTGCATGTTTTCGGTTTGAAATGATATTTTAGTAAAAAAACAAAACTAAAATACTGAAAACTGAGAAAATGCATTTGGATTGTTATGATAATTTAGGAAAATGATTCCTTATTCATTTTTGACATGTTCAAATTAACCCCACTTCAATAAGACACATGGTTTGACTAGTATAACACCAAATGTGTCATTTTTATTAGAAATTGACAATTTTATTGTATTCTTCATATTAATGTTTAATTTATTTATTTATAGTATTACTAAAGTAAAATTTGTTTTCTTATATAGGTGGAACCTTTTTCTCAAGTTGGGATAATTTTTTCGATGACTATTATCATTAGAGGACATTTTTTAGAGGGGACGACAGACATCAAAAGAGAAAACATTAATGTTTTTATCTGTTTATTGGATAATTGTAAATGTAATTTTTTAAAACATTGTTCAAAATGTATATAGAAGTTTTTTTTAGTATATAAAATGAGTGAATATTTTTTTATTCATGATGTCAATTAAATGTATATAGCATTTTGTTTTCAAACCTTTGTGCGCACTGGTCTTTTTTTCATCATTTGCATCATGTATGTGGTTCTTTTGTATATAATATGGGTGGTTATTTTTGAGCTATTTTTTTGCTGGTTTGTGAAAGTTATTTTTTCTAGTTTGGTGTTGTTTATTTTTTGAAGGTGGATGGCTGTGCTGTTATATAAAAAACACACCCATGTAGATAATCCTTTATCGATGCTTCAAATAGTGCTGGTAAAGGAACCCTTTATGAGTGTTAATTAAAGCGATGATAAATGGGGACTTTATCAGTGTTATTTGAAGAGATGATAAATAGGGACATTCTCAGCACTATTTGAAGAGCTACTAAATGGGTAATTTATCAGCGCTTCGAATAGCACTGATAAAGGAGATCCTTTATCAGTTCTTTTTATAGCACTGATAAATGGGACCCCCCTTTAATATCGACTCTATTATTAGAATTTTTTATCACCGATAAAGGAATTTTTTAGTACTGATAAAAGCCTGTTTTTTGGTAGTGTAAATAAATAATAACAAATCAAGAATTAAGATAATAGTATCTTCTATGTGTAGAACAAAATTCATAATAATAAGACATAAAATTAAATAAAAATTCTTGTGAAAAACTTTCGAGTAATTAAATGTTATAAGTTATTGAAAACTGCAAGAAAATACAAGCATGAAGTAAATAATCCATGAGTTTTTCCACATTGAGTTAGTTGATTACAATAAAAATTAAACCCATGAAACTAACTATAAATCTATAAAAAAAATATTAATCACTTGAAATATAGAACTCCAGAATACCAATAATCTCACATAGACATGGATTAAAAAAAATTCTAACAGTAAAATAAAAAACTATGAAGAATGCATGGTTTTGAATATTTTTAAATCTATACAATAGATAATTGTATGATTATAGACATAAAATATATTCAAAATGTATGAATTTTTGCATCAAGTTCTTACAAATGTAAAAAACTATGAAAATTGAATGATTATGTACATAAAATCCTTACATATGTCTTAGTCTAAGCAATTCATTAAAATGGTACAATAGTTTAATTAATTGTACAATTCTATACATAAAAGTAGATTAATAAAATAGATACAAACTATAAATGAATAGTATAAATCTATACATTTTTAAAATGAACATTACATATCAATATTGGAAGTTAACATTCTTACAAAGGTAGTAATATGTACAATTTGATAAATTTGTACATTCTTAAATATTTATGTTAAATCTAGACAAATGATTAATGAATTATAAAAATATTTTTTGAAAATGATAATTAATAAAATCTATAAAACTTTAAATGATTTATATGAATTTGTATCTTTCTAAAATGAACTGGACAAGACTATATGAAAAGTAATCATACACTTTCACATGATAAAAAATGATGGATAAAGATAGTTATTTAGTGGTCTAGCGGCGGTTTTAACCACCGCCTAATTGAATAGTGGAAGTTCAAAAAACTGAAGCGTATTTCATGGTCGCTAGTCAATTAGTGGTAGTTTATTTTATTTCACTATGGTTTTTTAAAATTTAATTTTGGAAAATTTAGCAACATTTTGTTGTTTAATTATTGAGAGTTATTTAATAAAAAAATATCCCCTTGGAATACAAATAAAATAAAATAAACCTCTGTAAAGAATTTAGCGGTGGTATTTTTAGCAGTGATTAATCTAAACCGCCACGAAATAAAGTCACCAATATATATTTAGTTCTAGTTACAACAAACCACCAGTGAATATATTTTGATTTTGAAAAATTATTTTATAAAATAATATAAATATACAAATACTGACAAGCTATAAACTAAAACATAAATATATGATAAAATCATAATTCATACATCACACATCCATAATCATACAAAGACCCACAACCATCATAAACTAAGTCCTAGTCATCCCATACATCAACCAAATTCTTAGTCATCAATATATACATATAAAATACATCTAACAACAACTCATGCCCAATATGCATCCATGTAACGACCTCTAATGCATCTATCTGTTTCCACATCATCTCATCAACTGAAACCGACCACATCATCTCATTAGGTGTAACAAAAAATATTACTACACATATTCCCTTTAACAGTGCTAAAAAAGTGATGTTAATCACTACACTACTAAAGGGGGTACTTTATTCTCACTAAAAAACACTGATAAAAGACCTCCATTATCATCACAATTTTTAGCGCTGATAAAGGCCCCCATTTATCAGTGCTTTAAATTGTACCGATAAATGGGGATCTTTATCAGTGCTCAAAATAGCGCTGATAAAGTCCTAGTTGGATGTAATGTGTTATTAATATAACACACCCAATAAAAACTTTTATATTCAAAAAAATCTATATACATTTAATGTGACACCATGAATACAAAAATCTCAACCCATGATATATACAAAAAAACAATTCTATATTCATTTAAAACAATGTTTTATATAATTACATTTACAATTATCCAACAAACATTAAAAAACATTAATTTATCTTCTTTTGACGCATGTGATCCTCTCTCAAAAATTTCCGCCCATGGTATCTTTTGTCGAAAAAATCATCTCATCTCAAGAAAAATATTCCAACTATATAAGAAAACAAATATTATGTTTGTAATACTATAATGAAATAAATTAAACATTAATATAAAATAATAAATTAGTAAAATGTCAATATTTAATAAAAAAGAAACATTTGGAGTTATACCAGTCACACCGTGCATTGGATTGAGGTGTGGTTGATTCTTACATGTCATAAATGACTAATTTGTCATTTTCCTAATGTATCAAAACAATCTGAATGAATTGTTTTTTCAGTTTTCAGTATGTCACTTGTTCTTTTTAATAAAATTAATGTCAATTTTAAATAAAAAGACACACTTGGAGTCATACTGGTCACACTGTGCATCATATTGAAATGTTTTTGACTCCTACACATCACAACTGACTCTTGGATTTCTACCATAATGTATCAAATAAATCTGAACATGTTTTCACATTTTTCAATATGCAAGTTGTGTTTGTTTACTAAAATGTCATTTCAAACTAAAAACATAAATTTTGAGTCATACCAGTCCTATCATGTGTCAGTTTTATGTGATAATCCTTCATACATGTTACAAATGACTTATTAATCGATTTACTAAATTATCAAGAAAATCAGAGTGTGTTTTCTTGGTTTTTAGTGAGTGGCAATTTTTGAACTAAAATGTCAATTTTAAACTCATAATGAAATATTTTAGTCATACTAGTCACATCATGAATCAAATTGATGTGATGTTGATTCCTACATGTCAAAAATGACTCATGGATCATTTTACCAAATTATTAAAACAATATGAATGTGTTTTCTCAATTTTTGGTATATCAATTATTTTTGACTAAAATTAATGTCAATTTTAAATGAAAAGACACAGTTAGAGTCATACCAGTCACAACATGATTAATATTGTGGAGAATTTTACTCTTAAACATATAAAATGACTCACATATCATTATCCTAAATCTTTAAAATAATATGAATGCATTTTCTTGGTTTTTAGTATGTATGTTGTGTTTTTTACTAAAATGTAATTCCAAACTAGAAACACACATTTTGAGTCACACTGATCGCATCGTGCATTGGATTGATATGATTCTGGTTCATACACATCCAAAATGACTTATGAATCACCATCCAAAATTATCAAGACAATCAGAGTGCATTTTTTAGTTTTCAGTGAGTGACATGTTTTGAAAAAAATGTGAATTTTAAAGTGATAATGGAAAATTTTATTCATATCGGTCACACAATGCATCAAATTTAGGTGGAGTTTATTTATAAACATAAAAAATGACTCATGTATCATTTTAATAAATTATCAAAATATTCATAATTCATTTTCTCAGTTTTTAGTAGGTCAATTTTTTAAACTAAAATTAATGTCAATTTTAATTAAAAAGACACACTTAGAGTCATACTGGTCACACCGTGCATCATATTGAGGTTTGTTTCACTCCTAAACATAAAAAATTAATCATGTATCATTTTAATAATGTATCAAAATAATCAGAATATGTTTTCATGGTTTTCAGTATGCAAGTACTATTTGTTTACTAAAATGTCTTTTCAAACTGGAAACATGAATTTTGAGTCATACTAGTCACATTGTGTATCAGTTTGATGTGAGACTACTTCATACACATAAAAAATTTCTAATGAATCCATTTACTAAATTATCAAGACAATCAAACCACATTTTCTTGGTTTTCATTGAGTGATACATTTTAAACTAAAAAGACAATTTTAAATTGATAATGGAAACTTGTAGTCATTCTGGTCACACCATGCATTGGATTGAGGTGGAGTTGATTCCTACATGTCACAAATGACTCATTGATCTTTTTCATAAAGTATCAAGACAATATAAATGCATTTTATATCTTTTCAGTATGCCACTCAATCTTTTTTACTTAAATTATTGTAAATTTGAATTAAAAAGACACACTTGAGTCATATCGGTAACACTGTGGGTCATATTGTGGTTTTGTTGACTCCTACGCATCAAATATGACTCATCGATCATTTTCATAATGTATCAAAACAATACTAATGCATTTTCTCAGTTTTCAATATGCAATTTGTTTTACTAAAATGTCCTTTCAAACTAAAAACATGCATTTTGAGTCATACCAGTCTATTGTACTTTGGTTTGATGTGAGACTCCTTCATACACATCATAAATGACTTATGAATTTATATCATAAATTATCAAGAAAATAGGTATGTGTTTTCTTGGTTTTTAGTGAGTGACATGGTTTGAACTAAAATTTCGATTTTAAACTTATAACATAAACTTTTATTCATATAGGTCACACCATGCGTCAGATTGATGTGGGGTTTATTTCTACACATCAAAAATGAATCATGGGTCGTTTTTGTATTATATAAAAACAATCTAAAAGCATTTTTTTGGTTTTCAATATGTCACTTGTTCTTTTTACTTAAATTAATGTAAATTTAAAATAAAAAGACAGATTTGGAGTCATACCGGTCACATCGTATGTCGTATTGAGGTTTTGTTGACTCTTACACATAGAAAATGACTCATAGATAGTTTTCCTAAAGTTTCATAATAATCAGAATATGTTTGGTCAATTTTTAGTATGCTAGTTGTGTTGTTTTACAAAAATTTCATTTCAAACTGGAAACAAGCATTTTGAGTTATACTGACCCCATCATTCATCAATTTGATATGAGACTACTTCATACACGTAAAACATTACTTATGAATCACTGTACTAAATTATAATGAAAATCAGAGCTTGTTTACATGTTTTTTAGTGAGTGATATATTTTGAACTAAAATGACAATTTTAGACTAAAAATGGAAACTTTAAGTCATACTTTTCACACCGTGCATCTGATTTAGGGGGGGGGGGGGTTTATTCTTACACATAAAAAATGACTTATGGATCATTTTCCTAAAGTATCAAAACAATATGAATGTGTTCTCTCAGTTTTCAATATGTCACTTATTCTTTTTACTAAAATTAGTGCCAATTTTAAATAAAAATACACACTAGGATTCATAATTATCACATCATTCATTGTATTGAGGTGATATTTACTAATACACATCACAAATGAATATTAGATCATTTTATAAAATTATCAAAATAATCCAAATGTGTTAGCTCAGTTTTCATCATGTCACCTTTTCTTTTTACTAATATTAATGTTAATTTTATAAAAAAATTGACACTTTGAGTTATACCAGCTACACCATGCATCATATTGAGGTTAAAATAATTCATACACATCAAAAATGACTTATATATTATTTCCATAAAGTATCAAAATAATAAAAATGTGTTTTCTCAGTTTTGAGAATTTAAGTTGTCTTTTTTACAAAAAATTAATGTCAATTTTAAATAAAAAGATGCAATTAGATTATATTAACATATTATAGAACATATAATATTACAAGGAAAACATAGTATATTAAAAAACTTTAACTTTTAATTTAATTATGAGTTGCAGCCTCTAAGACCTATCTCTCGCGAGCATGAGAATCTTTGAACAAACCAACCGGACTTGAACAAAGGAATCCACCTATATAAGAAAAACAATTCTTTTGTGAGTAACAAAAAAAATAATAAATTAAACATAAATATGAAAAATCCAAAAATTCTATGGAAGTCACATATTCATGATCTGCGTGTACATTCTCCTGGGATCATGTAATTCAAGAGAAAAAGTAGTTTCATAAAAATGGAATCACTCCATACATTGACTTCTTTAAAATTATATAGCTTCAGTGTGGCTGGAAATGCTGTATATTTAGTGAAACCAATATACAATAGTGTCTTTACCCAACTCTTTAACTTCTCAAACAATTTTGGGAAATCACATAGTTCATCTTCAACTATACTTTTCATTTCCTCAATACGATCTTTATCATCACTCACATGTATAATCACATCCTCGATACGGTCTTCTTCATTTTTTACACATGTAATAATATCTGATGATCTATAAAACATAGTGTTATCCCATCCACTAGCTATATTATCTTTTTCCTCATATTTATTCCCACATTTATAACTTCGATCTATTTAGTGATAGATCAAGTGTTATTACAACTGCTATGGACTAATTAGTCTTGAATAAAAACAATGTAAACATAGAATATGGATTTGAGAAGGTTCATATGCATGATCTTTTGTAAACTTGATGAACACTTTCACTCCATCTTCATACTCTTTTGTCATACAATTACCAACCATCCATTATTTATTCATATCCATCTTATTCGATTCATTAATATTAATTTTTAACAAAATAAATACACAAAATGGTCCTTTCAAATAAGGGGAACTCCACATTTGAATGATAGTTATTATTTCATTTTGTTACTTGAGTATTATCCCCTTAAAAACTAACACCAAACAAGAAAGAAAATATAATTTTAGATGACTCCCATAATTTGAACCATGTAGGTGATGTTGGATGAAAATTAGGTTTAGGAGTTGCAATGGGGTTAAAAATTTATTCACCTTTTGAGGGAGTGAGGTCATGATGGAAATCCTATGGGTTGGATATAGTTAGTGACATGCCATTTCCATGGTTTTATTATTAATCTACTTGTCTTCACTATATAATGTAATGTTTTTCCTAATTGTATAAAAATATAAACTTAATAGATTATGAAAAAACTACATTTTAGATGACATTTGAAAACTATTTATAAAATTACACATGAAATAACATTAAAAAACTAACCATTTACATAAATTCCTCTTTAAAATAACAAACCCTTTTTAAAATAAACCAATTAATTTCAAGTACCCTTTCACAAGACCACAACTCATTTTTAAAAGAATTCATGGAAACTTCATGACCCAAAATTCTTGATTATTTAAAATGAGAAAAAAACTATATATTTTACATATTTTCCATTAAAACATGACACATACCTTGTTAAAATTAAATCTAAATTAAATACACTTTCAAAACATTCACATCCCTTTATGAAATCCAATCGGGTGGGTTAAAAAACACCTGGTATGAAACTTAAGTACATGCCAAGTGTTTAAATAATTTTAAAGCAATTTAAAACCCAAAAAGGTTATATTGATCACAAATAATTTTTTAAGAAACATTTCAAAACACTTGAATCATATTAAAAGATCAACTTAGGAATTTTTATAAAGACATATATCCTAAGAGTGTCACATTATAAAAGATACATGAATAAGAAATAACCAACATTTAAAAACATATAAAGCTATAAAAGGTTTAAACATGATAAAAAATATAAAGGTAAACCAAAAATAGATTTTTTAAGAGATTAACATTATAGTAAATATCATAAAATAACACAAAATGAATATTGTCTTCTTATTCCCCATGGTGACCTCTACATCCTATTATCATTATATCTTTAACAAGTAACTATGGAACACTACTATAAAAGTGTGACCCATTCCTTTTACCTATATCATAGAAAAATAAGTCTATATACACACCAATGTGTATATGTATGGTATGAGAAAAATATCTAGTAGGATATAATCAAAGATTTTATACCATTCATTTTTAATACAAACTAAAATTCTAGTTTTAGGGAAAATATTGAAAATAATTTTATTAGTTAGGGTTGAGTAAAAAAACTAAAAAAACACATATTTTTCTTTTAAAGTAAATATAACTTACTAAGATACAACCATAATATAAAATAATAATAAAATATCAAGCATCAACCATTAAGGGGTACTTACCAAAGACCTAAGGAGATAAGCTAAGTTGAAAAATTAAGGGATTCCTCACACTAGAATATTGTTTCAATAGAAATACAACACAATTGAATCACCATTAATGGCCTCATCGAGAAGGAAATTCTAATAGCTGGTGTGAGACCTAATATAGGGGTACTATAAATGTGTTACCATAATACAATGAATGTTTATGACTCGAGAAATATCAATCCTGAAAATTTATTTAATAAAATTGAAATACAAAAATAATAATCCAACAGCAAAAAAAGCACCACAAAACTAGAAAATTGGAAAAACAATGCCAACAAAAAATACCTAATTGTACAAAGACACAAGATACTAAAACAAATGTGATCCCATGGTCTGAAAATTGGATATGAACACATAAAAAATATTCAATTATTAATCCCTTGCATCGAGATCACATGTGGTTGCTCCCCTGAAGTCATTGCAGCCCCAAGGTTGTCGTTATCATTCATCGTCCTCACCAGATTTCACCCCTACATAGAGGTTATCATCATAGTCACCATCAGTTGGTATTCTACCATCATCGTAAGCACCCTCAACACCGGCCTGTAAATGATCCCAGATGCTTCCCTCAATCCATCCACCATCAAACATCCTATGCCGTGAGAACCAATCCACAATCCAAACGCCCTACCTCGATCCCGTCCATCATCTAAACTCTGTTGTTGCCTCCTGAATTTGCCAGCCAGATCTCGAAAACACCAGCTACTCCCGAGTGTCATCACCTACAGGATCCTATCACAATCTTCGACATCCCAGTGCGACCACTATAAATTATCCTTCCTGTAACCCTCCTACAATGTCCACCATCGTAGATCAGCCTCTATATGTCATCACTTCAAATATCCCCTATATTCCAGTGAAGGTGATTTTTGGCCAACCCCTTCCCATTTTTTCCCTAAATTAACCCTAAAGTTATCATCAACTCATTGGATTCCCTGTGACCCATGGTAGAACCCCATTTCTGAGAGTCTCCACTGTGATTTTAGATACACATCACGATCCCTTCATCAATTTCCAGAAATATTCTAACCATCCTCCACTACAAAAAAATGGCTTATACCAACATAAATTTATTGACATATGATATATTTGTTGGTAAAAATGAGAAATTGTAACCGATATTAAATTTTATAAGTCTATATTTTAAATACCATCACATTTTTTTATCAAAAGTTATAAATTTTGATATTGATCTTTTAACACCAACACATCTTTTACCAACAGTTAAATCCATTTCTTTATCATATAATTACTAATATTTTTTACCAAAAAATGAGTCTATTACTATTAATTGTTATTAACAAAAAAATTGATAGATATAAAAATATGTTACAAAAAACTATCCAATAACCTAAAATATTTTACCAAAAAAAGAATATATATATATATATTATTTTAAATAAATGTTATGAATTATAACTATTTTAATAAAATAATATAATCATGATGATTTCATTGAAACATTATATGTTTGTGATATATATATATATGATAGAAAATTGATGATAAATGACCATAATTTTTGGAGACTTGAATAAGATCTAATGTAGTAAAAATTAAAAAAAGCAAGTTATATGTATATAATTTCATTAAATGTATATAATATAATTTTTTATTCAAAAAATATATAAATTTTAAACTTTTTTCATAATATTTGAATTATATTTAAATTTACTATACATGATGATATTTTTAAAAATAATACCAATAATATGACACTCTCTTCCCTCAATTAAGAGTCTCGAGCTGTGGTGATCAGATCCCCATTACTATGTTTTCCATTGTCACACCCAACCCAGTTAATTTCATTTTCTTGTAGAACATTTTATTATTATTATAATTATTTTATTTCATTTGTTTTTAGTAATTAACATTTTATTTATCCCTTTCTCTCATTCTTGTTTGTGTCGCATGTTTCAACCCGGAGGAACCGAGCGGTGCGCCTCCCTCGTCCTCCTTCCATGGATGCTTGCCATCTCTCCTTCCAATTTCACATGGGGTATCCTCTTGTTAGAATTCCTTCTCCTCCACTATCTTATTCTTTTCTTGTGATTTCACTCTCTTCATTGAGGTGTTCAATACATGTCCAAACCCTATCCAGATTTAAAGCGTTTTATTTGTTGTATATTGATGGTTACGGTTCATGAGCCTCGATTATGGTATGTTTTATCCATAGTTGTGTAATGGGTTTTAGAACTAAGCACATTTCATCCTGTGATAGACTTCAGATTCGGTGTGGGATCGTTTCAATCGGATTAGAGGAAGAGAATTGGATTGGATTTTATGGAGAATGTTTTATGGTATTTTTCGAAGAACCAAACCTCCCCATAGGTGAATCAGTCATGATAGAGGAGATAATGGAGAATATTCATGATCACGATTCGTCTCCTTCCCCAGATTCTGACCATGAGAATTCAATTTCTTCTTATATTAAGAACATGATTTATTGCTTCATTGGGAGAGAGAATTCAGTGCACAAGATCCTTTGTGGTAGAAATTATGCAGATGTATTAATATGAAGGCATAAAAAAATTTCATCAGGAGCATTGAGAGTGGAGGAAGTCATTTTTATTCAATTCAAATTACTTGAGTATGAGCTAGTCACTCTTATCTTCCATTGCTTGATACCCTCTCTTGAGTTTGCCTCATGTGGTGCAATGCATCTACTTTTATCAAAAGGACCACCCCACATATTACAAAAGTGAATATTCTAGAAGGCTTAGTTCTTTAGTTTGCATCTTTAATGCGTAAAAAATATAAACAAGTAGTGACCATTTTAAGAGAGATAGCTTTGGGGAAATATTTGAAGACTTTCATCACCATGATTTCCAGCATGTGGGTTTTTCAATTCTTGGGAGTTGGTGTGATTTTTTTATGTTTTTCTACACAACATTTGTGGTCCTTCACATGGTGCCAGTTCTATATGAGAGATATGAGGATAATGTATATTTGTATGTAGATAAGTTGATGGGAGTGCTGAAGAAACAATACACTGTGTTTGATGCGATGTTTTTGAGCAAGATACCTAAGGGTCCTAAAGGCAAGAATAAGGTCTGATGAGGGGGTGTATTAGTTTTGGTTTCTCTACTAGACTTATACTATTACCATTTTTTTTTGATTTAGATAATTTAATGGATGTTATCTTTTAATTTCTATCTTCAAAATTCAATGAATTCAAATTTGTAAGGGATTTTAACTACGGTTCATGAGCCCTGATTATTTATTGATTCTTGATTTTCCATTTCTTCCCTTACATGATTTTTTATTCCTTGGAGTTTTTTTAATGTTCTAGAAAGTTTTACAAAGTTATGGATATCTATGATTTGGGTGTGATTATCTATGTTGATACAGTTTTTATGTTTTTCATTAAGGCTTCTCAAAGGTTCAGGTTTTACTATGTGTGGAAGCCATATAGTGACCCACTACAAGGATTGAAAATTGGTCATCAGGTTGAATTCCCTATCTTTTACATGATGCATCTGGTATTTTTGTGTTTATATGCATGCTTATCATTCTAGGATGTGAGTCTTATCCATGTAATTCACTTCTTGAAATGGAAATCTATGGTGTTGATGAGATTTTTTCTCTGATCTGCTACAGTCCTGGTTTTTTCTCTTCAATAATAACTATTATTCAAGAGATGTTTTTGGTCTAACATATAGGCTATGGATTGACTGAAATACAATAGGTTATTGTATACTCTATGTTAGATTTTTTTTGGATAATGGATGTGCTTTCTCCGTGATATGTGTGTTATGTCATGTATACTTTAAATCTATTTCAATTACTTGATGGTGAAATTGTACCTTGTGTATTCAGTTCACCATCATGATGCTCACATACCCTAATTATTTGACACCAATGAGAATCTTCTCCCCAAGCTTTCCTTCCAATGCCTTCAAGTAGTTGATGAGATACTTCTTCACCCTCTCATGCTTTCCCTTTCTCTCATCAATATATTCCTCCCAAAAATTATATATTTCATTCGAAAATATCAACCTAGAACCTTACCTCTTCTCACTGTTAAGTATTTGAGGGAAATAACATAGTGATGTCATGATAGACCTCATTGCTATATTGGACACTGACGTATGAATTTGTAGACCATATTGCCATTATGGATAAGTACTTAGATGTTCTTGTGGATGTGGTTCATCTGAGTTAAGATATGTTTTTTCCTAATTCCTTTTCCCTATACTTGTAATCGATCATCATTTAGTGATGGTTATTAGAATCCTTATTATGAATGTGATAAGCCAGAAATCCCCTAAAACGACCTTATCCACCATTGTTGGAAAATAGGTATCGTATTTCTATCTAGAACAAATCCTTTGGATGGATGCAATAACAAAATCAAAAGGGATAGATCACTTTGAATTCATTTCCAAATTCATCAATAAAATTAGTAGGATAAATTTCTTGACATAGTAAAAATTTATTTTTTTATTAAACATCTTTTCAATATACTTGGTGATGATAATAATATAGGAATGATTTCATTTTTTACATTTGTGTTTTCTTAAAGATTCCCCTACCTCTTGTTGATGAAAAGAATAAAGTTTTAGAAGATATTTACATGTAAATGTTGTATTATGTTTATTCCTTGATAGTGTGTATCATGAAGAGACGTAAGGTGTTACTTCATCCATATTTGGTCATAGAGTGTGTGGAGTAGTTGGGACAACATGTGTAATTTAATACATTTATGCATCATTGCTATTTTAGTGTTGTCACTAACATATTAATTCCCCTCACCTCTTTAAAATTCCTTAGTATGAAATATGGAATCTGTTTTACTATTCTCACTTACAATATAGTGATTCCTTGTTTAGTTATGAAATATATGTCTCATCTGAGTGTGAAATCTAAGTAGAATCCAGCTGTGTTTCTTAGTGTGTGTGAAATCTAGAATCTATGTACTGTTTTTTAAATCTGGAATTTTCATTGCAGGTAGAGTGTGATCATTGAAGGCCAGACCCACATGGTTTAGTTGGTGATGAAACATTACTAGCATTGGAAGGGGAGGTATGAGGCCATAGAGAAGAGTCTGGATTTCCTTCCCACATTAATATACTTGCTGAACATGTACCTATACCATTTATTATATGGATAAATCAATATTGACATAAAATTTTCAACTAGCTGGTAAAGGGAAAAGATTCCCAATAAAAAAGTACATTCACTTATCTTTCTCATTTCATTTCCTTTGGAATATTGTATCTATTTTAGTGTTCTCATCATCATTGATGATAGGACATGTGAATAAGATAGTGATGTGTAGTGGGATGGGAGTTCATATTTAAGTTTTAGTTGATGGGATCATCTGGGTTCGTGTACTTATAGTTGTTGTGACCCATCATTGTAATTCTTATTTCCTTTTTCTTTATTCTACAGTTCTTTTTTGGAATTCCAGTGGTAAGGTGTACATTTACATATCATTTTATATGTGGACGGGTAACCCATGTATCTTGTAAAATCTGAACATTAACCCGATTCCTCTTCAACCTAAGAAATATTAGTATTTTGAATGTTCTTAATTTTTTTATGGAGGTGGCATTGGATCATTGTTTGATATTCTAATGTGTTTTTTCCAACTGTTAATTTATTCACAGTTTTAATGTAGTCACATGTTTTTGCACATTCCTTTAAAAATAATTAACTAATTTCTTTTAATCATTGATAAATTTGGTTGATGAAATTAACATGAAAATTAGAAAATAAATTAGTAGGATATAATAAAACTGTGTAAGTAAAATAACCTTTATAATAATAGGATTTTTGAGAAACAATTAGCCATATAAGAAGAAGGTCCCCCTTGGGAGGTATAAAAGAGGCTGTTCATTATAAATAGAATTGAGGGGAATCAAATTTAGTTCCCTATAATCTTGGTGGAGACCTCTGATATCTTCCCATGAAACATATTCAATGATTTTATTAATAGGGACCTATGTATGTTGTTCTCATGAGTATGCATGGGTTGATCAGTTGACTACCAAATTAGATGTGTACAGATTTGGTGTCATGTTCCTGGAGATGATTGTCGGAAGGCAGATTATTTTTAGTGTTAGCCCCATTGACTAGAAAAATCTAATATTATGGGTACTTTTCAAGTTATTATTTAAAACCTAATTCCATGTATATATTTTTCTAAACAAAAGGTTGTCTTTCAATATTTATTTCTTTATTGTGCAGGTACTACCTTTGTTGAAAGGAAAAAAGATGTTAAACACAAAAGTAGGAATTTCAACCCAAATGTTTATTCTTTGTTGTTAAGGTACAACTTTATTCTTATGGTGTAAGAATATTTATGTCACCTATATGTGAACCTCCATCAATTGCATATGAGGTATTTTCTCATCTATTTTTACATTTGTTTGTGTATAGACAAAAGCTGGAATCAATGAGGCTGGAGTTGGAGCTAACATAGACGAGAGTTGGCATGGATGAGCTAAAGATGGAGTTGGAATGGATGGGGCTGGAGTTGGATGAGCTGACATAGACCGGAGATGACATGAATAGGGCTAGAGCGGACATGGATAGTCTAGGGTTGGAGCTGACATGGATGGGATGGAGTTTCTTATACTGGAGTCCCTGGCGATAATGAGCTGGAGCTGCTAGAATGGTTGATCCTATTTTGGGGGGATCCAGCGTGGTTGGGGGGGGGGTGAGCATTGTGAGCGACAGAATTGTGGAATATAATTGGGTGGGGGAGGGTTTTTTTATAATTTTAGAACAATCCTGGTGGAGATCCAACATGTTCTATTTGAAATTAATTTCATTATTAATATAATTAATTATAGTGTAATTTTGAATGTGTTAAAATCATCTTGGTTTTAATTATTAAAACATATGTATTATATATGATAAATTAATAAATATAATATGAAATTTTACCGGGAATAAAAATTTATAATTTTATTTTTAAATGTAATTTATAAATAAATATTATATATTTGTAATATTATTACCAACAGATAAATTTGTCACAAGAACATATTTCTAAACACATTAACCAACATATATATTATATGATGGAATTATTATAATTATAACAAAAATATTTTATCTGTCGCAAAAACATTTAACAATAGAGTTTTTATGAACAGTTTAGTGACAAGGACATATATGTTGGTAAAACGTTTTACCAATAGAAAATGCAGTTTTACCAATAGATATGTCCATGTTGGAAAAAGTGAAATATTTTTTAGTGCTCCCTGCCATCAGGCGGACACTTTTGAAGAGAGTTCGCCTTCACACATAGAGAACCAATCACACATCCTCCCCTCTGGTGAATCCCACATGCCAATATCTCTTCGTACCTTGAGAACCACCCTAACAGTCCCTATGTACAGGGTCGATGATCCCACAACCCTTTGATGTTTCATTCACCATCAACTACAACCTACTTCAAGGAAACATCAGAAGTTAGAGACTCTCCTCCTACCACTGTCCAGGCACAACCACCAATCACCACCACCAAGGTTACATCTCTATATTTCTCTTTCAATTCATCCTCTTCATCCTCAGTCACATCACCACCAGCCTTTCTTGAATCAATCTGACAAATCCCCATCTCCATAATTTTATAACTCATGTTTCTAATGTTTTCACATCTATACCTTAATATTCTCATGATGTTTTTCTAAAATCCCAACACTAATAATTGATGAAAAAAATTTATAAAACAGTTATCTCAATATGGTATAACATCCATTGAAGCATAAACTTACACATAAAAACCCATAATTAAACATGATTAAATTTCAAATATATATTAGAAAACCATACATAGGAAACATGTCAATTCACCCCAAATAAATCATCAAAATGATAATCAAAACCCAAACACAGATCCCAATTTCACTATAGGTACTATCTCAAAAGTGTTTTATCTTATTTATCCATTGAATAAATTATATTCTATCCAAAATACTCACCAGAATCACTCCATTATAATACCAATCATGATAATTTTCACCTAAAACAATCACTATAATGTTTCTAATATATCAAAACACCATATCCAAACATGTTCTAACATTTAGATCAATCTAAATTCAAAATATTTAATTTTACCAAAGTCCTATACAACTATACATATAAAATTATCAAATGTTTTTTAGAATACGCCCAAAAAATCATTCAAACACTTTACTAATAAAAAAACCATTATGTCACATTGATGAATCATAAAAAACACCTAATTCATACAAAAAAAATATTTTGAACACTAAAACCCCATAATTAATCATTCACTATCTAAGAATTCAAAATCAAATAAGAATATACCTTAGATTTAGAGGTCTGGCGGCAACAGTAGGTTCTGACGGTGGTGGAGTCGGGGTAGGAATTGACGACAGTGACAACAGAGACCATGGAGGGTTTCGTGGCGGAGGTGGGTTCACAGTGGAAGAGGGGTTCATGATGGAGGTGGGGTTCAATGCATGATGAAGATGGGGTTTGGGGAAGAGGTGGTGTTCATGACAAAGTTAGGGTTTGTGGCAGAGGTCGGGTTCACAGTAGAGGTGGGGTTTGTAGAGAAGTTGGGGTTCGTGGCAGAGGTGGGGTTTGTAGAAGAGGTAGGGTTCATGATGAAGGTGGGTTTCACGATGTACCTGGGGTTTTCGGTGGATGTGGGGTTCATGGTGGAGGAGGGGTTTGCGGCAGAGGAGGGATTCAAGGTTGTAGAAGAGGGTTCGGGGTAGAGGAGGGATCAACAATAGAGGAGGGGTTAATGGTAGCATAGGGGGAGTTGATGGTGTAATTGTTCATCTTCCACAAGATCATGAGGTGTGTGAGATAAGAATTATACCATTAGGGTTTATTTATAAAATTGGTTAAATCTTTTATCATCACTAGTTAAAAAGAACTGATAAAGGTATGTTTTATCAGTGCTAAAATAGATAGTAGTGATAAAACATGCCTTTATCAGCACTAATAAAGATATAAGTTTAACAACACAAAAAAATAACTTTTAAAAGGTGTCTTTATGTATGATCCTGGGTTTTTGGAACGGGTCAAAATCCCAACCCTAATTGAATTTTTGACTTGTTTCTGGGAAAACTTGAGAAACTGGGCAGTTTTTGGAAAATTCTAGATTACATGCCGTGTACCTTTAGTACACACTATATACTCTTGACCGTGTGTGAAGTCCATACATGGGGTGTAGGCCTGTTAGCTAGGTAGAAAGATTTTAGCAAGTACATGTCGTGTAATATTTGTATACGTTGTGTAGAGGGGTCGTGTATGGGGATAGACATGGTGTGTTGGAGATGTCAGTTGGGTAGAGAAGTACATGCCGTGTACGGCTGCGTACACATCATGTAGTCATGTCGAAGGATCCTCGGTGAAGTATCATCCATCATAAGAATAGTAAAATGATACACAAGTTATGTAGTCCTAAGTACACGCCATGTATTTTTTTCATTAAAATGGGCAATCACCTTTTTTTGAGGTAGGGGTAGTGGGTTTTGTCTAAGAGATGTGAATAGACGGTCGTGACTTCAATTCCATCCTGTTTTTTTGTCTGAAGTCATATTCCAACACTATTTGATCCATTCGAACCCCCACTATAATGCCTTGATTTCTCTTGAGCTGTTCGTCTGGATTTCTGTTCTAAACCAAGTTATAGGGGTTTGAGCAGTTTTGGTTATTTTGTTGATATACCTTATTTTAGACCTAATTGGAGGGTTTTATTGGAGGAGTATCATCGTAATAGTACAATTTTGGTGGTGAATAACTCTTTTTGTGATTTTGTGATCATTTGGGTGGTGTGGCCTTTGGCGCATTTTCGGGTATTTTGAGTGAGACCCTGTTTTATCTTCTATTACATATTAAATTTATTATTAGACATGATTGATGCATTTGGGTATGCCTTTTTACCTATTTTTTCTGAGTGGTTCTAGGCGAGGGGTCGTTGCTCAAATGGGGAATTTTGGACGGGTATGCCAGAATGGGTTAAAATGAATTATTTTGATTAAAATGTTGATTTTAATTTGTTAAGTTATGATATGAATTGTTAGAGGCTTTAAAGACCTCAGTGCTGGTATGGGACAACACTAGGTTAGTGGATTTAAAATATTTAGTTTGTTTTGACTATTTTTGGTGTTTCTATTACTTATATATGTGATACATGATATTGAATATACTGGAACCTTTGGGATGTGTTAGGCATGGCCTGGATATTTTTGAGTGATGTTGATCACAGTTTGGGATTGGCACGGGTTACATTGGGTGGTTCGACCATGGTATTGAGCATCATGGACGTCGGATTTAGGCAGTGTGACTGTTAGGTTAGGCATGGCCCAAGATACTCGGATGGTGATGCCATCAGAATTGAGTGACATGGTCTCAGGGACACGAGGTGTTAGAGATATTGTGGCTTGGGTACTATTTTTGTTATTATCACTCACCCAAAATTTTGAGTAGTGTGCACATAGAGAGACTCCGTGATGAGGTATTTTTGACCACTCGTGCGGGTGGAGGCCCACGATAGTTGTAGTTTAAGTACTATTGGTTTGGGGGTGTTTGTCATAGGAATCCACATGGAAGGTGCGAAGCCATTATGAGATAGCGATGAGAAAATCAGGTAGGGGATTAAGGCTCGCTGTGATTGAGTTCATGGGCCAAGAAACTTTATTTGAGGGTAGATATCTATGTCTCTCCAGTCACATTATTTGAGGGTGGAATTTTTTTTCCCACCGGTTACTTATTTGAGGACAGGAATCATTGTTACTCTGAGTTACTTTTGTTTGTGTGTGCCTTCAGGACATCAGTACCTTGAGACACAGGGTGTCTGGAGGCACATGGTGATGGGTTACATGATAGTGATTCCAGCATTGGTCGAAGCAGGGAACACTCCATTGTGGATGCTGATCACTAGTGGAGTTTATGTTTATTTGTGCATCGGACTATTTACTGATTTCCATCTAAATTCATGCCTACTTAAACAGTTATATTAGGTATGCACCATTGGGTGGTATCCTGCTAAGATTTGTCTCAAACCTTGCACAAGCCCTTCAGGATGTGTGTAGACTTTATGGATTTTCATGTATGAAATATATCATCTTCAGGAGCTGAAATGTATTAGTTGTAGCATTGAGATGGTATGGACCTGGAGGTCCTACCTAGCTGGAGGTTGCTTTGTTTTTATTTCTTTCTTGTATTAGCATGCTTACTTTATTATTGTCTCTACTGTTGGTTATTCATTTGTGCCCTTATATATATTGACTTTCTATCGATGCATGAATTTTCTATTCTAGTAGTTGTTACAAGTGGTTCAACATTCTTTTCTGTTTACATTCCTTTACTATTGTTTCTTCTTTGCTTCCGTTGTTTACCTACTATTGATTGTGCTTTCCCTTTGTGGGTCTGGTTCAAGTCTACTGATTCTCTTATTTCCGCAAAAAGTTATATTGTATTTCTCGGACCAGTACCATTATTTTTCTCCAAGAGGGTATAGCCTCCAAACTATACCTATGAGACCCTCGCTACTAGTCGGTAGCCTTTGGAATTCGGAGAGGTGTGCCTAATGTAGTAACACCCAACCCATTTAGCATTGTTTGGGTGGATGTTTGGGTTCGGGTTGTTACAAAGTGGTATCAATGAAGTTCTTGATAGGGATTTAGTAATAGTGTTTTGCTGGATACTAATAAGATTTATAATTATCTTTTTATTTCTGTTGGTTTACTATTTAGGATACGGTAGACTAGAGATAGGTTGTTATTGGAACTGGGTTTCTAGATTGTGCTTGGGTGCCTGCAGCCCCATGTATGAGGGATGGACCAAGTTGCCTTGGGTGGGGATTGAAATTTTTATTTTGCTCATATTATTGTTTATATTATTTACACTTCAGTGTCTCACTTGGTGTGTGATGTTATTGATTGTGATATGTAACCCTTGATCCGGTGCGGTAAGGGAGAATTGGAACATGGATTGGTATGGAAAGGCATGATTGTTTAGATTTTGATAGATACATTTTTAGGGTATTTCAATTTCATAACTGCACGTATGATTTGTGAAGTGATAATACCATCTTAATAATATCAATTTCAATGCTATAGAATTATTTTGAAATGTGATAGGTGAAATTATTGATAAAATTTTTAGTTTATTATAATGTACTATGCAATTCTATATATTGTGAATTGATTGTGGCTGTAGGTTTGGGCCTGGATCTTATATGAGCAGGCAGGTACTATGGTTGAGGTGATTTAGATCATCAGGATAGGGTGACTCAGTCATCGTTTTGAGGCAATGTTGGTTGTCAGGACGGGCATGGACCGATGTACTTTTGATACTTGGCTCCATTGAGGGCGGGTAAGGAGGCCATGAGGTTAGGATGTCATGGACATGGTTGCGGTAGGGGAGAGTAAGGGTAGTAGTTATGCACTACCATTTTCTGGTTTCCTTGTCTATTTTATATATATTTATTGTTATATATGTGGGTTGTCTGACCATTTATGGTATTCAGCGGGTTCCTCTTAGATGACTTAGATGGAGTGCCAGACGGGAAATGGTACAGTGTCGTAGGAGCATGATCAGGTTAAGAAATCTGAGGGACAAACAGAGCATGAGATGTAGGTATAGGCTTATAGAAAATATTAGGTTTAGGATCCATTGTAGAAAGATAAGATTCCAGGTTTGATAGTGTTTGGGTCATGGTTCGACGAGTAGCTCTGGGCTAACTTGGTATGTATCTTGCAGGGGATCAATAGAGGTGCACGGGCTATAGAGCCATCTAGGGAATATTTGATACTGGAGTTCCAGTCGCAGCACCCAACACTTTTTCAAGGTGATGGTGGTCCATAGGCGGTTGAGAACTGGATAGAGAGAATGCAGATGATATTCAAGCAGCTCGAGACGCCTCCAGGGCAGAGGGTCAAGCTAGCGACATACACGCTGAGAAGACAGGTAAAGCATTGGTGGGATGTGCAGGTTTAGGCTCGCAGACATGAAGGAATGGCATGAAAGGACTTTGAAGAATTGTTTTTGAATAATTTTTACCTAGGGACACTGAGGGAAGAGAGATATCTGGAGTTCTTCAGCCTTCAGTAGGGAGACATGTTCGTCATGGACTATGCAGCAACTTTCACTGAGCTGTCTCACTTTTCACCTGTTATGGAAAGTGATGACTTGGAAAGGGTGATGTGCTTCAAGGATGGATTATGGCACATCATTCAGATCCAGGTAAATATATTTAGACCGGGTTCATTCTCAGAGGTGATGAATCAGACGCTCATAGCATAGGGAAATGAGAAAGGGAGGTCTCACTTAGGATGGACAACGACTTCAGGTGATTGTTTAGATAGCAGGAAGTGAGGAAAGGATGAGTTCTGATAGGAAAGTTAGGACAAGGAATCAGCTAGACCACCTCATAGTAATTCTTCAGTGGTTTTCTTTCAATGTGGGTAGCCATGACATGTTTTTACTCAGGGAGATAGGACTCCAAAGGAGTGTCGGGCATGTGGACAGGTTGGGCATCTCGAGAGGCTTTGAAGGCAGCCTTCTTAGATAGCTGGTAGGTAGGGAACCAGATAGACTGTGGCATCTTGAGTTGCATCAGGTTTAGTACCAGGTGACTGATTTTGAGGTTCAACTGCATGTGGAAGACGTGACACAGACAGTGGGACCCAGCTGAGGGGTCAGTGGCTGTTGACTGGTGCAGTACTGTAGGGAGGACATGCTTCGGGTAGTAGTGTGTCAGGTCAGGTGCATTCCATAGAGCTACTAGTGGTTGAGCAGGCTGGTGAGCCAATGAAGGTTAGAGGTTAGTCACGGGAGTGGCCGATATTTCATGTTCTCTTTTTAGCATGGAATTTTGAGGCATGTCCGTTTTGAGTGCACGAGGTGAACATGATATATGTGGACTGACCAAATGCTAGTTAGTGGGATTGTCACCATATCAGGTGCATGATATATTTATATATATGTATGAGATGCGCAATATCAGGGTAATCCAGGATGTGGGTTACTTTAGGTGCCTTGGGAATTGGGGCATCGAGGATGCGGGTTACTTGATGATCTGTGGGCATTGGGGCATCAAGGATGCAGGTTACATTAGGTGCTAGGCACTAGGTTTGTTTTGAGCATCCATGGAATGCAGGACCTCATGGAGGGAGACACTAAGGCAGTGTGGATACATAGGGTGTCAGAAGTGACATGGGAGAATCGATGAGGTGTTGGAGTGATGATGCATCATTGGAGGACTATGAGTCTAGAAACAGGTTAGTGAACCTTTTCATGGTTTGAATTTTGTTGGTTTGAGGCTGAGTTAGGAAATTATTAAGGTGGGGATCCCCTTGAGGAATTTACCCAGAACTGTTCAGACCAGGGTAGTTTGGGTTTCTAGACCGGGATGGCTATGTTCGGTACAATCTCTGAGTTTTGTTTGATAGCTCGGGGATGAGCTATGTTAATGAGGGAAGATTTTTACAACCTGGATTTTTTGAACGGGTCAAAATCCCAGCCCTTTTTGAATTTTTTAGTTATTTCAGAGAAAATTGGAGAAACTGGGTAGTTTCTAGAAAATTATAGATTACACGCCATGTACCTTTAGTACAAACCATGTACTCTTGACTGTGTGTGAAGGCCAAACATGACGTGTAGGCCTGTTGTCCGGGTAGAAATATATTAGCAAGTACACGCCGTGTACAATTTGTACACACCCTATAGAGGGGCCGTGTATGGGGATTATAATGGCGTGTTGGGGAAGTCGATCGAGTAGAGGAGTAAATGTCATGTATGACCTCTTACACACCATATAGTCATGTCTGTAGATCCTTAGAGAAATATCAGCCAAAATAGGAATAGTAAAATGATACACACGGCATGTAGTCTGAATTACACGTCTTGTATTTTTTTTTTTTTTGTTAAAATGGGCAGTAGCCTCGTTTTGAGGCTGGGGGTAGTGGGTTTTATTGGGGAGACATAAATATCCATCTAAGACATCAATTTCTTCCCATTTTCATCTGAAGTTGGATTCAAACACCATTTGATCCATTGGAACCCCCTCAGTAAGGACTTGATTCCTCTTGAGCTGTTCATCTTGAATTCTTTTCTAAACCATGTTATAGGGGTTTGAGAGGGTTTGATTATTTTATAGATCTACCACATTTTAGACAAAATTGGAGGTTGTTATCAGAGGAGTATCATCATATTAGTACAGGGTAGGTGGTGCATACATCTTTTTGTGTTTTCGTGATCATTGGGGTGGCGTGACCTTTGGTGAATTTTCAAGTAATTTTAGTGAGACTCGGTTTTATCTACTATTGCATATTAAATTGATTATTAGACCTTTGGGATGCCTTTGGGTATTACCTTTTACCTGATTTTCTTGAGCGGGGTCGGGCGAGGGGTAATTTCTCAATTGGGGCATTTTGGTCAGGTATGCCAAAATGTGATAAAATGAATTGTTTTGATTAAATATCCAAGTTTAATTTGTTAAGTTATGATATTAATTTCTAGAGTCTTTAAAGACCTCAGTGATGGTATGGGAAAACACTTGGTTAGTTCATTTTAACTATTTAGTTTTTTTCCTATATACAATGTTTTTATTGCTTATATATGTGATGCATGATATTGCATATGCTGGAACCTTAGGGTTGTGTTGGGCATGGCCCGGATATTTTTGAGTGATGTTGATCATAGGTTGGGCTTGGCCCTAGTTACATTAGGTGATTAGACCATGGGATTGGGCATCATAGACATCAACTTGAGGTAGTGTGACTGTGAGGTTGGGCATGGCCCGAGATACTCGGATGGCAAGGCCATCAGACTTGATCGAAATGGTCGTAGGGACATAATGTGTCAAAGATGTTGTGTCTTGGGTACTATTTTGTTTAGTATTTCTTACCTGGAATTTTGAGTAGTGTGCATATATAGGTACTCCAGGATGAGGTGGTTTTGACCCCTCGTATGGGTAGAGGCCCCTGATAGTTACAGTTTAGGTATTATTGGTTTGGGGGTGTTTGTCGTAGGATGCCACGTGGAAGGCAAAGAGACTTCAGGAGATAGCAAAGAGACAATCAGGTTGGGGGATAAGGCTCACCGTGATTGAGGCCATAGGAAATGACACTTTATTTGAGGGTAGATATAACTGTCCCCCTAGTCACTTTATTTGAGGGTAGACATTGTTGTCCGTCCGGTTACTTATTTGAGGACATAAATTGTTGTTTCTCTGAGTTACTTTTTTTGGGTGACTTTGGGAAATCGTTACCTTGAGACATGGGGTTTCAGGAGGAACATGGTGCTGGGTTACGTGATAGAGATTTCGGCATTGGCCGAAACAGGTGACACTGCACAGTGGATACTAAGCACCAGTGGAGTTTATGTTAATTTGTTCATCATACTGTTTACATATTTCCTTCTAAGTGCATTATTATTTAAACACATATATTAGGTACGCACCATTGGTTGGTATACTATTGAGATTTATCTCACACCATGTACGATCCCTTCAGGACGTGTGTAGACTTTATAGATTTTCGTGCAGGAAAGAGATCAGCTTTAGGAGCTGGACTGTATTAGTTGTTGCATGGAGATGGTATAGAACTTGAGTTCTTTCCTAGCTGGAGTTTACTTTTTTTTTCTATCTTTCCTATATCATCATGATTACTTTATTGTTGTAGCTACTATTGGTCAGCCATTGGATCCCTTATATATATTGACTTTCTATAGATGCATGACTTGTCTGTTCTAGTAGTTGTTACAAGTGGTTCAACATACTGTTGTGTTTACTTTCCACTGCGTTTGTTTCTTCTTTTCTTCTATTTTTTACCTGCTATTGATTGTGCTTCCACTATATGGACCTGGTTTGAGTTTTTTGAGTAGCTTATTTCTGCTGCATGTTATATATTATTGCTTGGACAAGTACCATTATTTTCCTCTGAGAGGGTATAACCTCCCCACTATAACTATCACACCCTAGCTTCTAGTGGATAGCCTTTGGCGTTTGGGGAGGTGCGCTTAAGGTAGTAACACCCAACGCATTTAGCATTGTTCGGGTTTCTGTTCGGGTCCGGGTCATTACACTTTATCATCACTAAAATTATAGCACTGATAAAGGCATATCTTTATCAATGCTATGAAAGTGCTGATAAAGTTATAATGTTAATAATTTATTTATATTGTTATATATATTTTGTTAAGACCCATAATTTTCAAGGGATTTTTTTTTCATAAATTCTTTGGAATTTTATGAGTCTGTGGATTCTGATGGTGCTTGATTCCGAGGCCCGGTGTGCCCGGAATCAATTTTCAAAGTTTATCTCTAGTACGTTCAGTGAACGAACATGCGAGTTTTTCTAACTTTTGAACCGGTGCTCAAAATTAAAATCCAATGTCACCGATGAATTCGCAGTACTGGGATTCGCTTAGGTGAATCTTAACTTCAACCGAAAAGGGTCGGATGAAAAGGATAAGTTTTTAGACTTTCAGAAAAATATTTGTATATAATAAAATAACTATAAGTTATTTTATTCTTTTTCTTCCACTGTTGAGCGATAGTTGGTGGAATCGTAGTGTAACGATGATCAGTAAATGAGAGCCATTTAATGACTCGTACCTATGGTTGTGTAACAGCAACGCCCGTGTGTTTAATAGGTTCATTAATTAAGGTTCATTAATGAACCATAATAATGAACACAATGTGAGGATTAATTCTTTTATTAATCAATCCTTTGGAAAAGTAATTGAGAACCCATGGGAGGAAGATATGACAAAACGCCGATGACGCAGGCCTCCGACGAAGAATGACGAAGAACGCCGGTTCCTTGGAGATTGATGATGCGCCACCAAACCTCTTCCCTGCGGCCAAAGAGGAGACACTGCTTCCTCCTCGGTGCACCCCTACGATGCCTACGATCCTCTTCTCCACGAAGCCGTGTACCGCGACGCCGACGATCGTCTTCCTGGTTGAGTTAGGGGTTTTGGTTTATATTTCTTTATGTGAATTATACCCTCGACATGACGTATAATTGTTGGGAGTTTTTTGAACCACTAACGCGATGGGTGCTGACCAACAAACAAGTCCGAACCCACCGCTTTTCTGTTCTTGATGCGCGAAACGTTGGGAGATGATGAAACGGGACCGAAACGATGTTTGAAAGCCGTCACAGTGAAGAGCGGGTCCTGAGACGAACGCAGGCGCAGACGAGAGCAAGAACGGACCACCGGAATGACTCCGGTAGCTGGAGGTGGTGGCACCCCAGTGCGCCACCGACAAGAGCCCACCGCAGAGAAAGCCGCTGCGGCAGGGGCCAGATCCCGTGGTTGCCCGGGATCCAGGGGAGACGTGGCGCCAGGCACTGTGTCCGTGACACAAAGGGGGGACCGCGTCCCCCCCTGCTCGGCCACTGGCCAAGCCAGCGCACCCCACCCGGTCGGGCCAGGGTGGGTCCCGTGGACCGGGCCAGGCCGTGCCCCACCAGGCTGGACCCGGACGCGTGTCGGGTCGACCCGGTTCGGGCCTACCCAGGGGGGTTGGGTAGGGTCGGGCTGGGTCCAGACCCCCCCATTTCAGACCTCTTTTGGTCCTTCGCCCACATCATGGGATACAGACCTCCGATCGATGCACCGTCAGTTGTGTTGGGATCCTTGGATCGAGACAGTAGTTTCGGTATATTACACTCAAGGTTTCAGAGAACTATGAGTATGGCCGGGTTGGTTCGAACACGAAACCAACCGGGCCCTCGGAGCGGAAACGCTTATAACTTGAGCTCCGGACGTCCGGTAGACGTGCTGTCGACTTTGTTGAATTCCTCTTAGTGAGACGATTCTTTTGGATTACTCTAATTGAGGTTTGGGCACAACTGGAGTATGGTCTGGTTGGTTTTAGCTTAAAAACCAACCAGGCCCCTGGGACGGAAAATCCAATAACTCTCAGACTGGGCATCCGATTGACGCACCGTCTGTCGCGTTGGGTTTCTTTTGACAAGACGGAACTTTGTGGTACATCAACTCTCAAATTCGTGACATTTGACATATCGACCCCCTTGGATCGTGGAGCGGACCCTCCCGGGATCGAGCGTACTGTGGGCGGGAACCCTAGAGCTGGCTGCGACTACATCGACTTCTGTACTGGAATCCTCCGTGGGTTCGACAGCGATGACTAATTTACTGGGATCCTCTGTGGGTTTGACGACGATGTCTACTGTACTTGTATCCTATGTGGGTCTGGCATTATTGACCTCTGTACTTGTATCCTGTGTGGGTCTGGCAGAGTAGCTGGTCTTGTATCCTGTGTGGATCCGAAAGCTTAGATGGTCTTGTATCCTATGTGGGTCTAACATCTTAGATGAATCAGTGGCTACATATGATCGTCTCTATCGCCTTACAAAGTGTATACCTATGTGAGCTGAGTCTTAATTCTCAATCTTATCATCGATGTGATTGACTTGCTTTCCTGTGTGGACTGAGTTGTTCTATCCTTTATGGACTGCATGGTGCTTGGGAGTTGGTGATGAACTATAACTGATGACTTAGGTATATGTATGGGCATATACCTAAGTAGTGTTTTTGATACTTTGTGATTGTATTTTTCCTTTGTGGTTTATCCTTCATGGATTCTAAGTGACCTTCGGGGGTCTCAGGGTCCCTACTGAGTATCATTTACTCACCCCTGCACGGGCTATGCCCACACTACGTTGTGTTGGTTGCAGACAGCGGACAACACTGATCGAGGTGGAGGCTTGAGGAGCTAGACAGTACCCAGAGGTGGACCACTTTTACGGGACATACACGGAGCGAGCGACCAGACCTGAGGAGCTGAGGAGACTATCTGTGCCCACCCTTCAGGTGGGATTTCTGGAGGATGACTCTGTGTTGCTGTTTTTATTACTATTGTTGTACTTTCCTTTCAGTTGTACTATACTTTTAGTTGTGTTTGTATACCGGCCCATTTACTTTTCCAGCACTTACCTTGTATTCAGTTTTTCTTAGTGTTTACCTCGCTTGCGTACTCTGTTGTGTTTGTTACTTCATAAAGTTAATGTATTCCCTTCTTTTGGGATTTATGCCTTTGGTGCTAGTCGCCAGCCCCTGGCCTATGGAAGGCGGGCTTGGGGTAGTCACGACACGGGCCCCGAGGATGGGTCGTGACAAATTGGTATCAGAGGAGTCGATTCTACTGCAGAACTCAGGACTCTGATAATTTCTTCTCTGTGGAGCAATAATGTTTAGATTAATGAGTGTGGTTATCAGTCCAGGGAGTCCAGTGTTGGTGCGGCGGCCGACATATCCATACACCAGGACCCTGACTTCTTATTTCTGACTCAGTGCATGAAAACATTGATTGCATGTGTGTTTCAAAATTTTTCTTTGTGATTACTTTGTGTTAGATCACCAGGTATACTGTATTAACCGTGGCACACCTATTTATTTTCAGGATGGCCCCAAGACAGCAGCCAGCTAGGGTTCTGAGCTTTGTGCGAGAAGGCAGCCCACCAGGCGACGAGGCCTCGGTGTAGGGACCCATTATAGCAGAGGCACCGGCGGTACCTCTACCCGCCGAGCCACCGATGCTACCCGCCCTAGTGGCAGAGAGTGCACACCACCTGAACACGTTGCACCAGTTTCAAAGGCAGAGGCCGCCTAGGTTCCGTAGAGAGACGGACCCTCAGGCAGCCGAGGATTGGATGGAGGCTATCATCAGAGTCTTTATATTGGTAGGGACACCAGCATACCTCATGGTGATCCTTGCCGTGAGTCTCTTGCACGCATAATCATGTAGATAGTGGAGCCTGATGCTCCGGGTGAACGATGAGGAATCTCTTCTATGGATGGACTTCGAGAGCCTCTTCCACTCGGAGTTCGTTCCGGCCACCCTCCGTGCAGTGCGCATCCAGGAGTTACTACAGATGTGACAGGGCAGCATGTCAGTAGCCCTGTACTCAGTGAGATTTAACAACCTCTCGCGCTACTCCACAGACATGGTACAAGACCCATTATTCAGGGCCCAAACCTTTGATCAGGGGCTGAGGCATGATATCAGAGCTCTGATGATTCCACTCAGCATCCTGACCCAGGCGGGGGTGCTGGAGCGATCCCTGCTAGTGGAGAGCTTTCTCGCTGAGTAGCCATCAGCAGTGAGACCCACCACAGGATGAAACGGAGCGGAGTCTTCTACAGCTGGCAGTCGACAGATGACGTAGGGGTCTAAGCGGACCAGGCCGTCTGGTGAGCGACCTCAGGACACGGGCTCAGCTGTGCGGGGCACACGACGCATAGCGAGACTTTCGAGGAGCAGACAGTGCAATTCATGCGGCGGGCAGGACCACATGGCCCGTGACTGCCTGACCCGCCATGCAGAGGAGCAGAAGACAGTGAAGGGACCTCTAAGGCAGTGGAAGAGATTCGACCGTGGTGGTCCATAGGGAGCAGGCGGACGAGGCAGAGGATCTGGCCGAGCAGCGGGTGGTGGACGACGCTTCGAGGCTCTACCACCACCACCCCAGGAGGTCCACCCCGACCACAGGGATATGGCGGGAAGAGGCAGGCTCAGCTCCAGGCAGTAGAGGCTTACGACCACGGCGCACCCGTGATGATTTGAGGTACTATATGTGTCTACTCCACCCTTGCTTCAGTTCTTATAGACACATGTGTGAGTCATTCTTTTATTTCCGCTGCCCTTGTTCGGAGCTCAGAGATTTCGATAGAGCCGTTAGCTCGATCCTTGCAGATAGAGACTCTTATGGGAGCAGACTCGACGATTATGCACTGGTTCCGGCAGTTTGAGATTACTCTAGGAGGCGAGATATTTGGCTGGGATCTTCTTGTAGCGGCGTCGAGGCCTTACGATGTCATCTTGGGTATGGACTGGTTATCTACAGTCCATGATCAGATCGTCTGTATTAGGCGCAAGGTGTAGTGTGTCCGCATGGATTGGACCAGGTTCACCTTCACCAGTGAGAAGGGAACCTTCACAGCATAGGATGGACTCACTCAAAGGAGAGGGCATCCGATCACACATCAGTTGGCTAGTCTCATCCTCGGAGCAGTTGACGTGCAGAGTCCAAGTTTTCCTGTAGTGGTGGATCAGTATGCGAACATTTTTTTCCTAACGATGTTCTAGGACTACCTCCTCATAGGGAGGTAGATTTCTATATAGAACTGTACCCCAGGACATCACCGATATCCACTCCATCATATCGGATATCTCTCGACGAGCTTCGTGAGCTGTGGGTACAGTTGGAGGACTTACAGGGGAAAGGTTTCATCCGACCCAGTGTTTCACCCTGGGCTTCTACAATACTGTTCGCCAAGAAGGTGGATGGGAGATTGTGACTGTGTGTCGACTATCGTCGCCTGAACCAGGTGACTGTGAGGAACAAGTATCCGCTTCTGAGGATTGGTGACCTCTTCGATCAACTCAAGGGAGCACATTGGTTCTCGATGATAGACCTCAGGTCAGGCTATCATCAGCTCCGAGTTTGGGATGAGGATGTGAAGAAGACGACCTTCAGGTGTCGTTATGGACACTATGAGTTCTTGGTCATGCCCTTCAGTGTGACCGATGACCCATGAGTGTTCATGAGTCTCATTAACAGGATCTTCTAGACCTACCTCAATCGGTTTTTCATAGTCTTCATTGACGACATACTGATTTACTCGAATACTGAAGAGGAGAACGCCTACCACTTACGGGTTGTACTGGATACACTCCGAGAGCACCATATTTATGGTAAGCTCTCGAAGTACCATTTATGGATTCTAGAGGTTCACTTATTGGGGCACGTCATCTCAGAGGTGGGAGTTCCAGTGGATCCCAAAAAGGTCGAGGCAATACTTTCTTGGGATCCACCCAGGAGCGTGACGGAGGTGCAGAGTTTCCTAGGTCTGCCTGGGTACTATCGGAGATTTTTTCTATAGTTCTCCAGAGTTTTGGCACCTCTTACATCATTGACGAAGAAGGGTAAACCCTTCGTGTGGTCAGAAAGATGTCAGCAGAGCTTCCAAGAGCTGAGGCAGATATTGACCAGTGCGCCCATCTTGAGGCTACCAGAGGAGGGAGTAGGGTATGTAGTTTACTACGACACATCATGGACCAGACTCGGGTGTGTCCTGATGCAGGAGCGAACATTGATCTCTTTTGGTTCACGAAAATTGAGGCAGCATGAGCAGAACTATGCTACCCCTGACCTGGAGTTAGTAGCAGTGGTCTTCACCCTGAAGATGTGGTGACACTACCTGATGGGAAAGTGATTTACAGTCTATTTTGACCACCAGAGTCTCAGGTACATCTTCTCAAAGAAGGACCTGAACCTGAGATAGAGGCAATGGCTCGAGTTCCTCCAGGACTATGACTTTGAGAAGTCTATACTCCTAGAAAGGGTAATATAGTAGCTGATTCTCTCAGCATGAGGACGGGCATTCAACTACTTGGAGAGGTGACATAGCAACTAGCCGCACTGCAGATATCCTTCGTGGATAGAGATGGGGCAGCCTTTCTACAGTCTCTCACAGTCACTTATCCACTACTTCAGTGGGTCAGAGAGGCACATCGTGGAGACGTTGACTGTGAGGCGCGACGTGTTCAGATATCCTTAGCGCTAGCACCCTATGGATTTTCTTAAGGCAGGGAGCACGCCATCCTCTTCAGGGGATGTACCATGGTACCAGTTGCACTACGAGAGGAGGTGCTGAGGGAGTTCCACACTTACCCTATAGCGGTATATCTTGGGGTAGCAAATATGTATCAGGACCTCAGATGACAGTACTGGTGGCCGGGTATGAAGAAGGTTGTGGCAGAGTTCGTTTCTCAATACCTCACTTGTCAGCATGTGAAGGCAGATCACAAGGTACCTGTAGGCTTGGTACAACCCTTAGAAGTCCCAGAGTGGAAGTGGGACGAAATATCCATGGATTTCGTGATGGGGCTTCCACGTACTTCCAGAGGACACGACACCATCTGGGTGATCGTCGACCGATTCACCATGTCAGCCCACTTCCTACCGATCAGAGAGTAGGGCTCAGTAGAGAGCTTGGGACGCCTCTACGTTTAGGATATCGTACGACTTCATGGGGTTCCATCATCTATCATCTCTGATCGAGATGCTCTCTTTACTTCCCATCTTTGGAAGGGGTTGCAGGAGGCCTTTGGGATGTAGCTACGCCTGAGCACAACCTTTCACGCAAATAGAGATGGCTAGACAGAGAATACCATTCAGACACTTGAGGACATACTCTGTGCATGTGTCCTTGACTTTGGTCGCAGTTGGGAAGATCACCTACCCTTGGTGGAGTTTGCGTACAACAACAGCTACCACTCCACCATCGGGATGGCACCATACGAGGCCTTGTATGACCGAACTTGCAGATCACCTCTGTGCTAGACTAACCCTAGGGAGTCAGCACTCGTAGGACCAAAGATGGTTCAGTCTACGACAGAGAAGGTGCAGATCATCCAGGAGCAGATGAGGATTGCACAGAGCAGACATAAGTCTTATGCTGATAGGAGGTAGAGACCACTGGAATTTGAGGATGGTGACCACGTTTTCTTACGGGTCTCACCTCGACGTGGATTACGGAGATTTGGCAGGGGTGGAAAGTTATCTCCATGCTTCATCGGGCCTTTTCAGGTCCTCAGCAGGGTAGGTGAGGTGGCTTACCACCTGGACCTTCCACCTCAGTTTCACCGGGTGCACGATGCCTTCCACGTATCTCAGCTGAGGAGATACGTGCACGACCTGACGCATATCATCGACCATGGGTGGATGGACATCGATGGTGGGGAGACTTTTGTGGAGGTCCCAATGGAGATCGAGTATCAACAGGAGCGGGTCCTACATGGAAGGTCGATACCTCTGGTGCACATTCGTTGGTAGCACGAGAACCTCCAGGAGAGCACATGCGAGTGAGAGGCTCAGATGCATGCTCAGTACCCTCATTTGTTTCCCTAGTTTATGATATAGCTTTATGGGGACGTAAATCCCTAATGTGGGAGTAATGTTAAGACCATTAATTTTCATGATTTTTTTTTTCTTAATTTCTTTGGAATTTTATGAGTCTGTGGCTTCTGACGGCGCTTGATTCTGAGGCCCGGTGTGTCTGAAATCAATTTTTGATGTTTAGCTCGGGTATGTTCAGTGAACGAACGAGTGGGTTTTTCTAACTTTTTAAACGGTGCTCAAAATTAAAATATGAGGGCACCGATGAATTCGCAGCACCAGGATTCATTTAGGCAAAGCATCACTTCAACCGACAAGGGTTGGATGAAAAAGATAAGTTTTAAACTTTCAGAAAAATATTTGTATATAATAAAATAACTATAAGTAATTTTATTCTTTTTCTTCCACTGTTGAGCAACAATTGGATGAATCTAAGTGTAACGACGATCAATAAATGAGATCCATTTAATGACTCGTACCTATGGTTGTGTAACAGCAATGCCCATGTGTTTAATAGTTTCATTAATTAAGGTTAATTAATGAACCATACTAATGTACACAACGCGAGGATTAATTCCCTTATTAATCAGTCCTTTGGCAAAGGAATTGAGAACCCGTGGGAGGAAGCTCTGACGAAACGCCGATGACTCCAGCCTCCGACGAAGAATGCCGATTCCTAGGAGATTGACGACGCACCACCAAACCTCTTCACCGTGGCCAGAGAGGAGACGCCACTTCCTCCTCGGCGCACCCCTACGACGCCTACGATCCTCTTCTCCGCAACGCTGTGTACCGTGATGCCGACGATCGTCTTCCTGGTTGAGGTAGGGGGTTTGGTTTTATTTCTTTATGTGAATTATACCCTCGGAATGACGTATAATAGTTGGGAGTTGTTTGAACCACTAACGCGGTTGGTGCGGACCAATGAACAAGTCCGAACCCACCGATTTTCTGTTCTTGATGCGTGGAACATTGGGAGACGATGAAATAGGACCGCGAAAACATTTGAAAACCATCGCGGTGAAGAGTTGGTCCCGAGACTACCGCAGGCGCAGACAGGATCAAAAACGGACCACCGGAATGACGCCGGTGGCCCATGGAGATATCCGGCGGCGCCCCGGCGTGCCGTCGGCAAGAGCCTGGCGCACCCAGCCAGGTCGGGCCACGCCCTACTGGGCTGGAACCAGACCCAGGTCAGGTCGACCTGGTTCGGGCTAACCCAGGGGGGGTTAGGCCGGGTCGGGCTGGGCCCAGACCCCCCATTTCGTACCTCTTTCGGTCATTCACCCACATCATGGGCTACAGACATCCGATCGATGTACCATAAGTTGCGTTGGGATCCCTGGATCGAGATGGTCGTTTCGGTATATTATACTTAAGGTTTCGGAGAACTTTGGTTATGGCCAGGTTGGTTCGAACACGAAACCAACCGGGCCCTCGGAGTGGAAACACTTATAATTTGAGCTCCTGACGTCTGGTTGACGTGCCGTTGACTTTTTTGAATTGATCTTAGTGAGACAATTATTTTGGCTTACTCTTATTGAGGTTTGTGCACATATGGAGTACGGTCGGGTTGGTTTTAGCTTAAAAACCAACCGGGCCCCTGGGACGGAAAAGCCAATAACTCTCAGACCGGGTGTCCGATTGACGCACCGTCTGTCGCATTGGGTTTTTTTTGATGAGACGGAACATTGTGATACATAAACTATAGACTTAGTGACAGTTGACGTATCAAAACCCTTGTCTCATGGAGCGGACCCTCCCAGAATCGAGCATGTTGTGTGCAAGAACCCTAGAGCTGGCTTCGACTGCATCGACTTCTGTACTGGAATCCTCCGTGGGTTCGACAACGACGAATACTGTACTGGAATCCTCCGTGGGTTCGACGGTGATGACTACTGTTCTTGTATCCTATGTGGGTCTGGCCATATTGACCTCTGTACTTGTATCCTGTGTGGGTCCGGCAGAGTAGCTGGTCTTGTATCCTGTGTGGGTCTGACAGCTTAGCTGGTCTTGTATCCTATGTGGGTCCGACAACTTAGATGAATCAGTGGCTACATCTGATCATCTCTATCGCCTTACAAAGTGTATACCTGTGTGAACTGAGTCTTGAATCTCAATCTTATCATCGATCTGATTGACTTGCTTTCCTGTGTGGACTGAGTTGTGCTATCCTTTGTGGACTGCGTGGTGCTTGGGAGTCGGTGACGAACTGTAACTGATGACTTAGGTATATGTATGGGCATATACCTAAGTAGTGTTGTTGATACTTCGTGATTGTATCTTTCCTTTGTGGTTTATCCTTCGTGGATTCTGAGAGACCTTCAGGGGTCTCGGGGTCCCTACTGAGTATCATATACTGACCCCTGCACGGGCTATGCCCGCACTACATTGTGTTGGTTGCAGACGACGGATAGCGCTGATCGAGGTGTAGGCTTGAGGAGCTGGACGGTACCCGGAGGTGGACCACTTGACCGGACGTACATCGAGCGGGCGACTGGACCCGAGGTGCTGAGGAGACTATCTGTACCCACCCTTCAGGTGGGATTTCTGGAGGACGACTCCGTGTTGCTGTTTTTCTTACTGTTGTTGTACTTTCCTTTCAGTTGTACGGTACTTTTAGTTGGGTTTGTATACTGGCCCATTTACTTTTTCAGCACTTACCTTGTATTCAATTTTTCTTAGTGTTTACCTCGCTTGCGTACTCTATTGTGTTTGTTACTTCATAAAGTCAATGCATTCCCTTCTTTTGGTATTTACGCCTTTGGTGCTAGTCGCCAGCCCCTGGCTATGGAAGGCGGACTTGGGGTAGTCACGGCACTGGCCCCGAGGATGGGTCGTGACATATTTATAAAATTATATATACATTTTTAAAATTATATATATAATAAATATATAATTAGTTATTTATAATTATAACTGTAATTAAATAAATATTTATTTATAGTTATAATTATAGAAATATATATATTATTTTAAATATTTTTTAAAATTATAAGTAATGTATTTATTATAATTATAATTTTATAAATACATATAAATAATTTATTTATTATAATTTTATAATTATTTAAATATATCTATATTTATATATAATTATAATTATAAATAATTATATTTATTTATAAATATTTGTAATGATGCATCAGAAAACATGGAGACGGGGTAGGCATCCAAAAGGTCGAGGCTCGGGTGTCTGTGATGATTCAAATCAAGGGCGAGGGCAAAGCATGTCTTGTAGATCAGCTCAACTCACTCCAGAGTTAGTGAAATTTGAGGAGAAATATAATTCACTTTTTAATCAGAGGAATTCGCAATCAGAGTGGGAGTCTGTTGATGATGCTGAAGATTCTAGTCATAAATCTGATCAGGATTATGATAATACTTGAGTTTTTGTTTTTTCTTATGGATGTGGGCTTTTCCTTTTTTAACTCCATCAATCTTTCACGTGCTTGCTTCCTTTTCATTCATTTTAATAATAAGGGGTTTGAACTCAAACTTTTTTCAGTATACATACATACATATATATATATATATATATATTTACACTTATAAGTATAAATAAATAAATATTTATTTATAATTAATTTTTTTAATAAATATATATTTATTTATAGTTATAATTATAAATATATATAGATTTTTTTAAATAATTATAAAATTATAACGAACATATTTATTATATTCATAATATTATTAATATTTATAAATAATATATTTATTATAATTTTATAATTATTTAAATATATCTGTATATATTTATAATTACAGTTATAACTATTTTTATTTATTTATAAATAGTTTTATATATTTATGTATATATTTATTTAATTATATATATCTATAACATTATAAGAATAATAAATATTTTTTTATAATTTTATAATTATTTAAATAAATTTATATTTATTTACAATTATAACTATAAATAAATAAATATTTATTTTTAATCAAAAAATTATAATAAATATATATTTATGTATAGTTATAATTATAAATATATATACATATTCATTAAAATAATTATAAAATTATAATAAATATATTTATTATATTAATAATTTTATAAATATATATAATTAATATATTAATTATAATTTTATAATAATTTAAAAATATCTATATTTATTTAGAATTATAATTATAAATATTTTTATATAATCATAAATATATTTATTTAATTATATATATTTATAACTCTATAAGTATAATAAATATATTTACTATAATTTTATAATTATATATTTCTATATTTTTAATTATATCTATAAGTAAATATATTTTTAAATATTTATATATAATAATATAAATATATAAAAATATATATATTTATAAAATTTTAATAGATGCATCTATTTTAATTTTAAAATTATTAAAATTTAAATATATAGTTATAATTATAATTAAAAATAAAAATATTTAGAAATTATTTATATATAATTAAAATTTTATAATTATAAATATAATAAATATATTTATTATTTAAATATATTTATTATAATTTTATAAGTATTTATGAGAATAGATTCATGGGTATAATATGAAAAAATCATATACCAGGTAAAGAATATAGATAATAAAAAACGCGTCATCACATATGGACAACATGAATAATAATAATAAGGGTGTAATGTATAAATAAATATTGATTCATTATAAATACATAACATATGCACATTAATTATACCCACTCATCTATATATTTATTGACCGAATTAATTGGAAACATATATTTAGTTATATATATATAATTATAGTTATTTATATTTAAAAAGTATTTATATATAATTATTAATATATAATGCAGTTGGGGGATTTCCCGAGTGGTAAAGGATCCATGTAATCTTGCATTAGATCCCGATTCAAATCCAGGTGGGAGCAGATTTCCACTCAGATGCGGTGACACATATAAGTCGTAGGTGGCGACGCAGACAGTATGATGTAGGAATGACGCTGCACCGGGCTTTCGAGTTAGTTTGTGGGCCTTTGGGCCTTGTAATGGGCTTCATGCTAACTCGGTCTTCAGTCTATGTACAGAATAAATATGGCTTGATGGGTAGACTATCCCTTGGGGGGACTACAACTTGTCTTTTTGACCTATGTGTGTGGTGTGTGTGTGTTTAATGTAATTATACCCAAAAACACCTAATATATGTATAAAAATATATAATTATAAATATAAAAAATATATTTATTATTTAATTGAATTTGTTATAATCTTATAATTATTTAAATATATATTTATAATCTTTAAATACTTTTTTTAAAAAAAATTATATATATATTTGAATTATTAAAAAATATATATTAATTATAAACATTAATTTTTTTATTTAATGTGTATAAATAAATATTATTTTTGAATGTAAATATAATAAGTTTTTAAATATTAATAATATTTTCTATTAGAAACTTTTATCAGTGCTAAAAAAATCATAGATAAAGGGCATAACTTTATTCGTGCTTTTTTAGCGCTAATAAAGGGTAGATTTAGCAGTGTTTTTAGCTAGCACTAATAATTGAACCCCTTTATCAACGTGTTTTTCTTAGCGCTGATAAAGGTTGGCACTACCCTTATGCCTATGTGTGGCAGTGAAATGAAACAAAAATTAAAAATAAACATAATAAATCAAGATTATTGTAGAATAATTGATAACATTTTAACATACCACGAAAACTAAGAACTATCACAACTACTTTTAGAAAATTTTTTTGGATCAGAAAAATCAACCTCATATATATTGCTAATATCTGCCACCTATAATAAAGACTAGAACATTTTAGAAAAGAAATTCAAAAGTGAAAAGACACAAGAAATATATTCCGAATGCTACACATAAAATTTGTGATTTAATTATTCAAATAGAAGACTTTTTATCATAAAACAAATAATATATAATAATAAAAACATTGAAAATAAAAGCTTACCTATTTAAGATAAGATTCAACACTTGAAACTAAAATGGGATAAGTAAATATTCTAAATTATTTTTAATACGACGTGTGGTGTGCTTGAAATTTATTTAATAAACAAATTTTAATGATTTTTATGTCAGAGCATGTCCTATAATTCAAAAAAAAAGGTGGTGGTTGTCTCATGATTTTACATCAATATGAGGTTGTTTTCTATGGTTTTGACCATTCCACACACATTTTAGTGTTTTAAAACACTAAAAATATGTTTATAATCATAATGGGGAAACATCATTTGGAATGACTTTTCATCATTTTCTTCTTTTAAAAATTAAATATATGACCATTTCTCCTAATTTTAGGACAATCTGACATAATTTTCATATTTTGACCATTTCACACACATTTTTGTCTTTTAAAAAATTAAAATTGTGTTTACAGCCATAACGGGAAAACTGTTACTTAGAATGATGTGTTGTCGGTTCCTACATTTCAAAATTAAATCAACAATGTTTTTCCTGTGATTTCAGGACAATTTGACATCAATTTTTTTGTTTTGATTGTTTCATGCATGATTTAGTGTTTTAAAACACTAAAAACATGTTTACGGCCATAATAGTCAACCCATCATTTATAATGACATGCCGTCAGTTTCTACAATTCAAAATTTTATTTTTAGCAGTTTTACCATGATTTCACATCAATCTGAGGTTATTTTACTGTGTTTTATCATTCTATGAACGTGTTAGTTTTTTAAAACACTAAAAACATGTTTACGGTCATAACGGGAAAACCATCATCCAGAATGATGTTTCATCAGTTCCTACATTTCATAATTAAATATACAGTCATTTTATATTGATTTCATAACAATACGATATCATTTTTTGAGTTTTGACCATTCCATGTACGTTTTAGTGTTTTAAAACACTAAAAATGAATTTACAACCATAACAGGGAAACCGTCATTCAGAATGACATGAAGTCAATTCATATATTTATAAAGTAATTATATAGTGGTTTCCCCCTAATTTTAGGACACTCCAAGATTGTTTTTCTAGTTTTGACTATTATATGCACGTTTTAGTGTTTTAAAACACTAAAAACATGTATATGACCATAATGGTAAATCCATCATTTAGAATGAAATGATTTCGGTTCCTAAATTAAAAAAATTAAATATAGAGTTTTACCCTTGATTTTAGGGATATCTAAAATCTTTTTCCTAGTTTTGATCATTCCATGCATGTTTTAGTATTTTAAAACACTAAAAACTCATTTACAGCCCTAAAAAGAAAACCATCATTCGGAATGACGTGTCGTCAGTTCCTACAATTAAAAAATAAATCTATGGTCATTTATCCTAATTTTAGAATAATTATATGTCGTTTTTCTAGTTTTAACCATTCCATATAGGTTTTAGAATTTTAAAACACTAAAAACACATTTATGGAAATAACAAAAAAACCATCACTCATAATGATGTGTCGTCGGTTCCTATATTTCATAATTAAATAAACAATGTGTTTCCCTTAATTTCAAGACAATATGACATCTTTTTCCTTTTTTGGACTATTCCATGCACGTTTTTGTGTTTTAAAACACTAAAAATAGGTTTATGACCATAACGAGAAAACTGTCATTAGGAATGATATGTCATCAGTCCCTAAAATAAAAAATTAAATATAAGGTCATTTTATAATGATTTAATGACAATATAATTTATTTTTACTATTTCTTACCATTCCACACATTTTTTAGTGTTTTAAAACACAAAAAATATGTTTACTGCCATAATAAGAAAACCATCATTCAGAATGACATGTTGTCGGTTCCTATATTTAAAAATTAAGTCTATAGTCTTTTTCCCTCAATTTCACGGAAATATGATTTAGTTTTCCTTGTTTTGACCCCTCAAAACTTATTGTAAAGGGTTTTATACCTTTTATAAGTGTTTACCAAGTCATTCTAATCACACCACGCGTCAGATTGACATTTTCTCTTCATGTACATGTAAAATATAATTAATATGTGGTTTTACACTTATTTTAGGAAAATATGATGTCTATTTCTTGGGTTTGACCATTTCATGCATGTTTTAGTTTTTTAAAACACTAAAAATGCGTTTACGACCACAACAGAAAAACCGTCATTCAAAATGATATGTTGTTGGTTCCTACAGTTCAAAATTAATTATATAGTTAGTTCCCCATAAATTTAGGACAATGAAACATCATTTATCTTGTTTTGACCATTCCATGCATGCTTTAGGGTTTTAAAACACTAAAAATATGTTTATATCCATAACAAGAAAACCATCCCATGTAATGACATGTCATTGATTCCTATATTTCAAAATTAAATATATGGTTATTTTCCCCTAATTTCATGGAAATAAGATGAAATTTTCCCAGTTTTTACCCCCAACATTTGTTTATAAATGATTTTGTACCTTTTATAAGTGTTTATCAAGTCAAAACCGAGAAAACAAGCTTGTATTTTTTTTAAAACCTTTGGATAAAAATCTATAATTTATTTTGGACATATAAGAATAAAAAAAAACATCATTACAGAACAAGATGTTTTCAGTATAACTCAAAATGTGTGTTTTCTATATAAAGGTGTCATTTTAATTTTTTATAGATGTTTTATGTGTTCTTTGAAAAGTCTATGGGTGTGAAACAGAGTTAGGGACATCAAAATGAAAAAATATCTAGAAATAAAAAGTATAACACTTTATAGGTATATTAAAAAATTTAATAATGACTTTTAAATTAGTTATCAAGTAATATTAAATTAATTTTTCCTTTACTTGAGTTTCAAATACTTCATTTTTCCAATATTAAGTAATATTCCACCAATTATTATAATTAATGGGAATGAAACTTGTCTCGTAATCAAGCTTCCTATGAATCAGCCCATATATTCTGGCAAAATCACTAGTAGGTACCCTAAACTCATAAAATGGAATCATAATATTGAATTCATTCAGGTCCCATTCATTTTTTATATTCATATTTTTATCCACACTATGATTGTCTTTATCTATTTGACAATTGAATTAAAAAATTAATAAAATATAAAGTTTTTGTGAAAAATTAAATACATACCAGTAATGATAACCTGCCAATATCCCCTAGATTGAGGGGTGACCAACAACTCTATCACTAGAGGTGAATCAGGTAGTGAGCTACCAACAAAATCTAGGGAAATAGATGGCTTGATAATAGTCTCACATAAAATGGAATCAATGGGATTGACAAAAGATTACGGTATTGGTGGCATACTCCGAGTTGCTGATTGGATAGAATCTAGTATTTGTTTTCTCGGTATTCAAGAATTTCAAATGGTTAAGGTATATTAAATATATAAAAAATTCAAAACTAAAGTATTTTTACAAAAAATGAAAAAGGAAAACAAAAAAAAATATATATGTATTAAACAATTATCAACAAGAGATTGTGATGTAATTTCATTTCAAATTTATACATTAAATCATATTCATCTTCATTATCTTCATTTTTATCAATCTCCATTGCAACGAGTCCTTCATTTTCATCCTCTCTTGCAAGTTCTACCATTTCAATATTATCAATAGAAAATTATTCAATATTTTTTTGGGTGATTAAGTTCACTATCACAAAGCACCAATTGATATTTATCACCCATATCATATTAGTCTCTCTAATTTATGTATACATCAATACTACAACCTTAATGTATTTCATCATCCACATAATAAAATGAATTATCTTGTGAAGCCAATATAAATGGATCATGTTCCGCACACTAACCAGTATCCATCAAGAGAGAGAATTTGAAATAAGTAAAATGTAATAAATCTTTCATTATACCCCTTTCAATTTTGACCCACTTGAATTTGAATAATACAACTAAAAACAATCCCTGAAAGTTCACTTCAATTATATCAATCATCTTACTATAGTATCCCACCTCTTCAAATGTAAATACACCACTATTTTGGGTTTTCAAGTCCTCTTCATGATAAATTGTACAAAACCTGAATCCATGAATACTATAGGCATTGAATCTCTTAGCCTGCTTTTAAGGTCCTCAATCCAACAAATTTAAATCATTTGATATTTTAGATTTATTTTCAACATTCATTATATAGAAAAAATATATATAAATTGTTACTTTTAACATATAAAAAAGAACTACACATCAATAATATGAATATGAGTATATACTTACATAATGGGTGAACCATTCGAAAAGATCATTATTAAATGATTTTGTTAATTCCATATCATTTCGATCTCGACCCCTTAGTATCCTCTTAGTTTTTAGTGCCAATTCTTTAATAAATGTACATACAATAACACTATTGAGTGGTGCATATCTATGTACTTGTAGAGACTCTAATTTTGTTAGTGTAAAATTTTACCCCATTTCAATTACTTATCCAATAGTTGTAAATAACAATGACTAATTTTTATAACTTGAATTAGTGGATATGTCTTCATCACATTCAGTATGATTGAATCTAGGCTAAATCTTACCCAAATAACGAGAATAAAAGATCAAGAAATCTTTATCTCTGTAACCTTCAGCAATAGAGCCTCCAGGTTGAGCTTTATTCCTCACATATTATTTCAAATGACCTATGCACCTAATGAAAAAAATAAGAAACATAAATAAATTTGAATTCACCAATGAAAATAAAAAAATATCAACATACCTCTAAATTAAATACATCCATCGATAGTGTACCGGTCCACCATGTTTAACTTCTTCAACCAAATGAACAGTTAAATGAATCAGGACTATGAATAATTAATTGGTAAATAACATCTTAAATGAAATAGTGTCAAAAGAATTATTTTTTGATGTTAATAAAGATCAGTTAAATTTAGAGTTTTTCCATAAAGATCTCTGAAAAAGGTACAAAACTTAACTAGTAGCACAATTACTTTTTCCAGTAAAGTATTATGTAAATCCAATGACAAAACGACACTATAAAAATATGATATTAGTTAATTTTAAATCATTGAAACTTTCGATGTTTTAAGTCAACACACCTTGATATGTTACTTGAATATCCATCTGGCACTTTCACATTCTTTAATGTTTGAAGTAATATGGATTTCTCAAGATTTTTCATTGTAAAAATAGTTGAAGGATACTTTCTGTGCTCATTTTCCCAAAAACCTTGCTTTATATTCATTGACTCCAAATCCTTATGAGTTTTAAGGAGATCCTTTGATTTACCCATCTCATTAAGCACTGTAAAAATTACATTATCATAGGTGTTCTTCTCAATATGAATTACGTTAATATTATGACATATCAAATTAGACTCCCAAAAAATAAGTTTGAAAAAAATACTCATTTTCTTCCATTGTTGTGTTCCAACTTCTTTAGATACTATACCTCGTACCCTTTACCGCCTTCTTTAAAATAATAACCGTTTCTAAATTATTTAGTGACATTAATTAATTTTCCTAATATTTCTGAAATTGATAACACAATCCATGACATTATCATTTCAATATCTCCATTGAATCATGTATTGTTAAACCTGAATTTATGGGAAGCATCAAGAAATCGATGATGACACATAAAACACCATTTTTTTCTATGTGGTAATCATTGAGGTTCAAAATAAAAATGACAAACTAGAAAAGACATACCAGTATGAGTGTTCCAAATAGATAAATTTCCCATTCTAAGTACCTAATTGTCCACATTAAATAATCAAGCATTTTTAATAGTTTTCTAATTGAAGTATCATATGTTTCCATGACATTATCCCCTAATTCTAAAAATTATTTGATTAGAGGGTGAAGGCATACATCATTTTAATTTCCTGGAATTTACGTTCCAATAATAATCCTTGAAATAATGAAATAATTCTTCTTCATACACATCTATGGAGGTATATTATAGGGAATCAAAACAATTGGAAAAATTCTACAACTAGTACTTAAAGTACCAAAAGGGTTAAAACCATCAAAATCCAATCCCAAATATACATTCTTTATATCTGAAGTAAAATATGGATATAGATAATTAAACATCTTACATGATGTTTAATCTTTTGGTTGTATAGTCAATCCATCGTCACTATGCTGAGAATGCTACTTCATGTCATCTCTAGTCTTAGACAACATGAATAATCATTGCAATTATGGTTTCAAAGGAAAGTAATGTAATAACTTTGAAGGATTTTTCTTCATCTGTTTCTTCCTGGGGATGAATTGATTTTTACTCTCACTATTGGTGATTAAATTTCATCTACTTGTATGATATCTTTCACATTCTTATTTATTAGACTCTTCTCCCCAGTAAAGAATGCAATCATTAGGGCATGCATTTATCTTTGTATAATCTAGTACAAGTTTGTTTATGAATTTATTTATCTAATATAATGATGTAGGGATCATAGATTCACTAAATGAATCATGAAAAAACTCTAAAATCATGGAAATTTATTTTTTAGTAATTACATAGAGACACTTGATATGATACAAGTTACATAGAAAATAAAACATTAAATACTTGTCACACCCTTCATACAGTTCTTGTTGTTCATCCTCAATTAATTCATAAAAATAATTTGTTTGGTCACTGATGTTATGAACATGATTTAAATTCTGAGGATAAACTAAAGGTTTTATTGATCTATTGAAATCATGGAAGCTATATTATATAAAACCAAATGTGTCTTTTAACAAATTTCAAATTGAATTCTCATCTTTCGGGTCACTTTGTACTCCTTCGATAGTATTTTTTTATTATTTTCACTTTCTATAAAACATGATTCACTATGAAAAATCCAAAAACATATTGATTAGGAAACTGTTTCAATATCAAATTCTCATATACATTGCTTCTATTCAATTATCGCTTTAATTTAAAATTAAGAAAAACATTTTATTATACCATTCATTGATCATTTTTCAATTGTATAATCCAAAACTTCTTCCAATCCCTTGGCATATCGAGGTGTGTTTCGAGGTAAATTAATCTAACCTTTATCCATAGGTATTGGATTGTATTCTCCCTATGACTTCATATATAAAGATATAAATGTTTAATCAAACAAGTAAAATCAAAAAAAATATCACCAAACTTCACCATTGAATCTTTCATAACAACTATAAAGGAAAATGTGATGAATCAAATAATGTAAATTTTCATACTAAACATATAATATAAAAACATGAATTAAATAAATTATTATTTCTCACAAACATAGAAGAATGGGATGAATCAAATAAAATATAATGGTGTATTCTACCCTTGTGTTGTAACTAAGGATAGTTTATTTGATTGAAAAATTAGCTACATTGATCAATGTCCGAACCATTTCCCATGATCTAGATAAAACTAATAGAACCCATTTAAAAATATGAATACAAATTATAATTTATTTGGATATCACAACATTACATGCATACCCAAAATATTAAAGTCTATATGTTTATATTCTATTGAACTTGTTTAGCATGACTTCATGTGGTTCCATGAATTATATAAATCAACTTTGTTCACAAAATATCAAATCATGTGTTACATAAATTTTATCTAAACATAAAAAACATTATGTTAGCATAAATTTGAATAATTTATTTTGTGATTTTAAAATAAAATGATAAAAAATTAGTCATTTTACTCAACAAAAAAATACACACTATAATTATTTTCATTAAAAATCATGTCAATTAAAATAAAATCAATGAAAATATGTTAGTTATTCAAGTTACCATAATCAATAATTGATTATCATGAATGTAAAACATAATCCTAATTAGTCTATCATTATTCAATATATTTTATTCAACTAAATTATTCATCACATATTCACAAAACATGAAGCATTATGGTAAATTTAATTAGGGTATAATATATCATTTTCAAGGCCTTTATCCTTAGTGACCTTTCCAAGATTGGGGATGAAACCATGTGTGACACCAAACCCTACCACCAATTTATCATGAGTTAGAAAATACCCACAATTATTTATTTGTCAAATATTGGAGGCATTAACATCTATATAAAAAAGTATAATTCATTAATATTAAATAAAAATTATGAAATTATGAACGATCTAGATTCCATAAGTGACATATTTCATAAATAAATTTATTTTTTTTAATTTAATGGAACATAATAAAATAATAATAATAATTATAACTCCAAACAACTAACTAAAAAATCCAAATAACACATTATAAACCAAAATCACACATATAAATATTGTCCAATGGATAAAAAAATTTATACTATTGTTATCGACAATGTTTTTATATATAATGATACTCAATAATAAAATTAAGGTGATGCTGATGCAACCATTACGTGGGTCTGTGCTGTTTCGGAGGAGGGGATCCGAGCTAGGAAGAGGGAGATCAGAGGGGGGGGGGGTCTGCATCACTATCGAAGAGGGGAACTGAGCCAAGGTTAGGGAGGTAGAAGGGGTGGTCGCGTCACCAGTAAGTCATACTGAGAGGAGGTTAGAGGGGGATCATAGGGGTGTCATGGGATTGGGGTCATCACCAGGGAGAGGAGAGGAGGAGGGGTGGGGGAAAGGGGGTCACGGGCTCGGGGTCACTGTCAGGGAGAGGATAAGAGGATGAGTTTGGGGATAGGGGGTCGTGGGATTGGGGTCACCACTAGAGAGAATAGAGGATGAGTTTAGGGGAGGTGCGGTTGGGGGGAAGGGGTTGGGCTTTCACAGAAGGAGTAGGGGAGGGGGATGGATTGGGGTTTTCATAAACTATATAGCAGAGGTTTAATTTAAACCACCGCTAATTAAAATCCTAGAGAGAATATCATGGTGGTTTTATGAAATCACCACTATATTATATATATATATATATTAACTGGTTTTATTTTACGGTGGTTACTAGAACCTCTATGAATAAACCACTCCTAAGCATCACTTTTTTGTAGTGTTAAATTATGTCAATTATATAATCTATGTTGTCTAATGTACAAATAAAGTAGGTAGTAAACATAAATATAGTTCCTAGTGGGTCAAAATTAGAGATCTACATGTTAATTACCCGACACAATTTTTTAAAATATAACAAAACAACCATTTAAAATCACAACACATGTAAATTGAAACACAATCAAATGTTTGGTAGAGAAAATTGGGAAATAAATAATACTTTGAATTCCCAGTATGAAATATATAATGTTATTTTATTATGAAAGTGTAGTTATTGGTATATTAATAAAGTTTCATTACTTGGATGGCTTAATCATTCTATCATCTTAGATTTCATCTTCTTTGAAATGGAGGAAGATGCTATTTGAAATTGAACATTGTTATTTTGTTATCTCTGGAAATATGAATTTGTTCCCTGGCTTCCTCTTTTGGGTTGCCTACATGTTTGAATTATTTTACTAAATTCTTATGCACATATATTATGTATTATCATTAGGGAATGGATCTACTATATGTTTTTAAAATATATATTTTAGTGTGAAAATAATGAAAACATATATGCCAAAGTTATTTCATTTGTAGTAAAATAAAATTTGAAAAGGTATTATAATTTCTTACTAAAGTTACAACACTCAAGTGATACATGAAAAAAATATCAGCATGTTGTTTGTCGATGCTTGAAAATACAATGTTTTCCACATCCTACATAATATTATTGAATGAAAATACTCATCAATTAATTAATTTTATAGTATAGTTAAATATTGTGTTAAGAAAAGTGTAAAATTTTTATTATACAAACTTTTTATTTATAGATTAATTTTTAATCTATAAAATTTTGACATTTTTATTTTAAATAAAAAAAAATAACAGTAAAAATAAAATGGGAAACCACACCTCACTTTCTTATGAAGGAAGTTCATGACGTTTCATCTCATTTACATCATATGTAATGAAAATTACCTTGAATTTATTTTTTTCACAGGGTCGATGTCAGTAGTGGACATTGTAATTTGAAATCAAAATAGTCATAAGCAGTGTATTACATTTGAATACATTCACCTCACTTGGAAAACCAAACTCATCATTTTCCTACATTGAATATATATTGGTTAGTAATAAAATTACAAATATTTTGAATAATATAAAAACAAATAATAATAATTTACATGAATAATATTGTTTTATAGCTTTGATGTAGATTTCAGGGAAAATTTCACCACATGTTTCTCAGAGTACAATATACATACATCTGGTAATGTCATTGATGAGTAGTTATAGCCAATATCTAAAATAATATATAATTTAGTTTGAACAACTTATGTTTATCATTTATCTTTAATTATTTCATGAAATTTTTTCTTCTTGAAATACAATACAATGCTCTAAAAACTATTTTTAAAAGTTTCAATATTATCAGAATGAGTTTTTTTACAAAGATGTCATATACTAGAATAATGTTAGTCTAAAATAGAAAAAAACGAATAAAAAATAAATGGAACATATCTTTATTATTAAAATTTTGTATCATTAACTATTATAATTGTATAGTTAATAGTGCGAGTACACCAAAATTTTGAGAGTAATCTATTCCATTAAATAAGTCTACCTTATTTTTTCAAGAAAGGCATAATTCACAATACAAATTGTAATGACTTTGTATTTCAGTAGTAGTGTTTAACATGGTGCATTTTGTTACCTATAATGCAATTATAATAAAACATGAGTTAAAATATTAAAAAAATAAATAGATGTGTATAGAGAAAATAATTTACTTTAGTTTTATTAATCACCTGTTACCTTAGTACAGGTACAAATTTTCATAATGTTTCCATTATTTGTGAAATAAGGTAGTTTGTTTTGAGATGAGATACCACCACCAAAACTCTCTACACTTCTATGTTGGAAGTATTTTATAGATGTTGTTAGCATGATATAAAGTATTTATAGTGAATCTAGTTACCTATATATGACAAAATGTAGAGTATTTTAACAGTAGTTTTATTTCATTAAAATATTATAAGTAAATGACTAAATAGAACAATATTAATAATAGATGTTAACCGAACACCTTAACTTAGAAATAAAAATTTTATATTTATAGGAGAGATTTTTTCAATAGTAGATAGTTGGAAAACCTGTTTTCAAGTGAGGGTACTATAGAAAAATATAGATTCAATTGAATATTGGTGGCATTGAAACTCATGATAATAATAATTAGTTCTGAATTGCAATAACAATTTCAATGAGAATTGTAATACATAGTGTTATTTTCATATTAATAGAGTATTTTATAGTAATTGTTATATGTGAAAACGTATCAGAGAGCCCTTTTGTGAAAAAATGTTTAAGGGCTAAAATATTAGTTGTTTTTTCATCTAGAAAAAATGTACTAAGATGATCTTCATATTCATCCCACAATGTATAGCTATGATTTTCCTCACTGTAAAAATTACATATGATCTGTAATGTATTGGTATATTGTATCATTAACATAGTTCAATTATTTTAATTCTTTATAGAACATTACTTTACATCCTTCAGGGTAATCTGCATTCTTTTTTTGTTGTTTCCCCAAAATTGGGGTGCTTGATATTGATGAAGCACACCAAAAAATTATATTTCAAATAGAGAAAATAAATAAAAGAAACAATAAACGTAAAATAGAATGTTTTAGTCAATTTTATCTATAAAAAGGGTCTATGAATCTTTTTTTGTTAAATTTACTCTTCTAAATTTTTTTATAAAGTTGAAACATAAATATTTAGGTTATTATAGAACATACCAATAGTTTTACTATAATTTATTAATGAACATTTACATATATATGTAAGAGGAATAAATAAGAGCACTTTATAAATTTGAAATAGTAAATATATAAAAACAATGACACAAAAAACTAATGTTATCATGTGTTATCAATGATAAGGGAATACTTATAATGAAATCCTCTAGAACCTTCCACTATCTGATATCTTTGAAAGGAATAAAATGGAATACAAAACGTGGAGAAGGTGCATCAAAAAGTCAATTGTGGGTGCTCCAGTAAATAATATCAAGCACTTTTAATAGATTGCTAAATATTTTCCTTTATTTTCACTAATTCAACAATTCTATATTGTATAATTGAAACCTTCAAAAAGTAATGATTTTTACTTTGAAATGAGTTGTCATCCTATAATTGTTTCTTGAATTATTTTTTCTTTCAATTTGTAGCATTAAGAATTTTAGCAAAAATAAAAAAATAGAACTTGATAATTAATTATAATATCAAGACTAAATTTTAAATTATTTCAATGTCATCAATAGTTAACACCATAGTTTAGTAAATGATTAGTTCTATATTGTATGTAATAGTATTGATGAATCTTTAAAAAAATTTAAATGAAATTAAACTTACAGTTACATCCACAATAAGTAGATCGATGAGAATTATGTCATCTATAAATTTTGATACCTTTTTCTTCCTTGGCCATATAAACACACATGAATCTTCAACATCTCATAATCATCAAAAAAATATTTTTTACAAATATTTAAAAGCACTTTTCATTTAAATAATGTTGTATAGGAATCCAAAGAAAAATTTAATTACACATTGAAGTAATTTTTATCCTATAAAGAAATACATAATTCAATGTAATTGTAATTTAAATGTGCAGAGAACATATTATACCCTAAAAAAAGTATTTATATTGAATGCATATCTTGAAAAAATTATTTTTAAACAATATGTGTTGTAAACCTCTTAGGTATGTTCTCACAATCATATATCAAATTTTTTAATCCCTTTTGTCACAACTATAGAAACTACTGCATATAGTTGACCGTGAAAGAAAATAGTCTAGTGAAGTTAAATCCAAACAGATGATAGAGACTCTCCATTACTTTTATTAATTGTCATTATATATGATATAATTAAAGGATATTGTATTCTTTGAAGATTTAATGGACACTTTGAGAATGAGTGTTTCATATTAATAATTTATTTGAAAGCTTTAGGTCTTGAATGAGTGACCATTAGAAGTAATTCTCCAGTGAAATGATTTCCAAAAGAGGTGATGATAACATGGGATCCATTGAAAATTCCAAAATACTGGTTAATATTTCATAAGAACATAACTAGAACCCCCACTTTTAAGATTAATTTATGATATAAAATACCATAGATGTTAATGTAATTCAAAATTTCTTGTGTATATATATTTTCTATGGTGTAAATATCCAAACTTTCTTTAAAAAAATGAATATGAACTCAAATACACCTTTTCTTCTCCTGAAATCAATGATATCAGGTAGTTATTTAATTCTTGCATAGATTTTCGTGTCGGTGCTAAAATATCCCAAGATTTTAAGTACTCAAGGGATTTGTAATTTTATGTTAATGATGGGTATGTGTTATGAAAAATGTAATCCAATGGATTGTAAAAACTACTTATTAGATATTCATTTGGAATTTCAATATCATCCTGGTAATCATTTGTCTCGATAACTATCACATCCCCTATGTTAAGAATCCAATTTGATGATTTTGCTATTTCCCAAGAATGAGTACTTGTATCTAAGTAATGCGAACACATGTTCTTTTAAAATGTCATAACACGACAATGTTTCACAATATATGAATATTTGATAATTACAAATATGATTCCAGCTCATGTACCACATTGTACTATAAGATGGATTTATCGAAAATCACCACAAAGGACAACATTTTTACCTCTAAAAGGAAATTTAGAAATATTGTTTGAATGCGGTGAAAAAATATCCCTCAATGTGAGATCAAGATCCTCCAATTAGTATTTCTGAACCATCATTTATTCATCCCAAATAATTATTTTTCATTTATTTAAAATTTCATCCAACTCACTTCCTTACTAATTGTTGCATGCCAGGTCTTCACTAACAATAATTGGTATACAAAATTGAGAATGTTTCCTTCTCCCAACTAATAATAATAGGGATTCTATACCACTTGAAGAAACTATAAGTAAAATATTCCCTCCAGAACATAGTTCCGATATTAAGTCATGCCATAATAAAGTTTATTCAGTACCTCCATACCCATGGAAAAAATACAATCCACTATTTTCTATTCAATATTCTTCATGAATATTAGTGAAAATATGTTTTAGTTCATTATTCATTTTTTTCAAAATGTAATTTTTTTCTTAAATAAGATCCTTATTATAAATTTTTTCACTATAATCAACCTGTTCCCAACAAACGCAGTTGATAACTATGTAACATGCTGTAGAGGGTAATTTCTCAATGATTTTCCATTGTTGAGAAGGATGTTATCAATATCCAGTAGTGCATACTACTATAATTGATTGTCAATGTCATTTAAATTTGTTACAATTAAATATATTTAGTTGACAATATGAAATTTTATTAAAATACAAAATATAGTAACAATGTTCTAACAAATTTATTCAGAAAAATATATATTTAAACTAACTCTCATATGTTACCCTAGAGAAAAATAGAAATATAAATGCCATTATATTTCAAGAAACTATTCAAATTAACCTAAAATATTTTTCTTCCTTGTGAACTGCACATATTTGAAGTAAAATTTATGTTTTTATTATTAATTATAAGTACCTCTATCTTCATTGAAGAAATATAGAAGTACTTATCCAATTAATTTACACATAAATAAATGAAATGAGTTTAAAGTGTTATTTTTTTCCATTTTTCATCAAATAATTTTTTTTGATTTGGAAAATCTAAAAGATAAAAATGAAATGTATAATGGTTAGAGTATTGATATGTCAATGTTATGGTAATTAAAATAGAATATTAGAAGTTATATACCTTCAATTTGTAACATCATTCTTTGAGTATATAAAACACATTCTGATAGTAACTTCCAAATTTTACTCCATAAATACTGAGGTGTAGAAATAGTGTTTTATAACTTCTAATGAGAAAAAAAATGTACACATGGAATTACTAGTTTAAAAAAAAAATCCTCCATAATAGCATCCACAAACATTGAATCATTGACAAGTAATACCATGCAGTAATAAGTTACACTAAATATATTCAAATTCATATAATTTACAGTTAATATATCAGCATATGATATTGGTCCTGTAACTTTTTTGAGAAATATTTTAAGATAATATAGTTCAAAAATGGTGTGGGGTACACAATAAAATATTATAATCGAAAATAATCATTTTATTGGTTACCATTTTCAATCATGTGAGTGGAACAAAAATTTCTTTGGGAATTATGCATAGGTTAGATTTTCTGAATCAGGATAAGTTTCATTGGCTTCAAACGATGAAGTGAACATAGTTTAGGGTATTTTTTTGATAGAATGTTACACCTCAAGATTTTATGTTAAGTATATTTTAAATTTAACATCTTCAATATATTATATGCAACACCATGTTTAAAACCAAAATATATTATTTAAAATGTTACCGCTATAACATAGACTTTAAATTGATAGGAAGGAATAGTGTTAAAAACAACATGATTTTTATATATTATATTTTTAAGAAAAGTGGCGACATGAACTTTTCGCCCAATTCATGACCCAAATAAATCTATTAAAATCCAAAGTTAAATTACAATCACAAGGTGTAAAGAGTTTACACAAAAAAGTAATTGAGGGGGGTACGGTATGAAAATTTCAGAAGAAACAAACCAAATGATTGAGTTGCATAAGACATGTATGAGACAATATGGCATCAAATTTACTTCTACAGAAAGGATAGTCTCCATCCATTAAGGTAACCGTAAGAAAGAATCACCAATAGAAAAATAACTATACATTGTAGAAGAGCTGATTCCGAATAAAGAAAGTGCCCTGTATTGAGAGATACAATCCAAACTTTCACTATCTCCAATGATCAATACTGTAGTATCCATAAAAAATCTGGAAAGATAACTATTGTTTCATCCAAGAAATCCTAAGATAAATTCATCTATAGTCAATCATAACAAAAAGTGAGATCAAAAAAAAAAATAAATCAGAATAAAAATCCAACTCCCAAATACAAGCTAGAGAATCCTTAACATGGTTGGATTTTTGATGAGGAGAAACCCAAGAGGCATACTTAAGAAGTGGGAGAAGAAAAAAAGGATAGCATCCACAAATCCAACATAGAATTTCTGATAAGTGAAGAAAAAATACTCATGTTAAATATGAAGAAACATCATCATAATGTGAGTCATTTCCCAGGAATATCATTGAAATTTAATTTTGGATCATTCTTAAACTCTTCCACCACTTTGATAAACATCCTTTTTCTGATTTCATGGTAGGTATTAGTAGAAATATTACCATTTTTGTATTGATGAAAAGTAGTTTTATCATTCTCTTCCATCTAAGATTCATGATCCTCTAAAAAATATAATTTTTCTTCAATTTGGTAAGAATATATAAAAAATGGTCATTTTTATTTTCATCGTCACTGTAGGGTCTTCTGAGTCAGTTGAATCATAGGATGTAGAAAAATGTTTAGTAGGAATGAGATGTGGGGGTATAATATTTTTTCATTGTGAGCGGTAGCTAGGGATCACATGAAAATGGTTCTCTCAATGTTAAAATGATCCCTACATTTCCGAGTTTTCATGTAACTTGGAGTGATGATACTATCTAAATCAATCATTGATTTTTTTCTTATTAGCCCTCATATTCAAAAATTCATCCTCAACTTGGAAATAATTGTCAAAATCTTCTTGAAGAGACTCTACAGAATCATATTGTTATTTATCTGACTCTCCATGATCAATTTGATTGATCTCTGTATTTGAGGTCTCAGGTTTAAGAAGCAATTCCTTATCTTCCTTAGTAAATTGAGCATTTTTCATTTCTTCTACTAAACTCTAGAGTTTGGTAGAGGGAAGCTGATTATTAGGAGAACCTGAAAATTAATTTTGGTATTACTATCAATATAGTCCCATTTATGAGAAATATAAAACCGTTTTGGAGCTTCCTTTTCAAACCAAATTGATTTTAAATGCGATAGGGGGCATGAATCAAACCTTTTATTCTCACATTATTCAATAGGGTATCCAATTCTAGAACATATTTTTCAATATGTAGGAACATTTTCAAAGACAACCTCATGAATTAAGCTATTGTCTCCATTTTAAATCCCAAGGCGTGATTAAAAGTCTTATGAAATATCAATTTCATTACATATTCTAGCTACTAGAGACTGAGAAAGATTCAGGGAAGTAGAGTGAGGTTTAAGGGGATGACCAAACATACTAGCAATGAAAAAGAGGGAATTATTATTAATGAAATGAAAAGGTATCCCATGTAAACCCATACAGAGGGAAAAACAGGTGGATCTAAGTCAACACTAAAATATCCAATGAAAGACTATGACCCTCTCTTCCAAATCCTATAATAATCATCTTTATATGAAAAATGAAAAGAGAATGTGAGTAATTCATCAAACTGATGTGAAAAATCCAATATCCATTTTTCTAGTGTCATGCAAAAGAAGGATATTGAGTGTCTTTGTTTTCAAAATTTTCCTACAAACACAAAATGAAGGTCTTAGGAGATAAAATTTACCTCCTATTTTGAAAAAGAAATCATTGAAATACTATATTTTTCTAAAGACAATTTTACCACCTTTTAATGGAGTACTTGTTTAAAAATTAGATTTTGAAACTTTTATAAATTATATTGATCAAAATAAAACTTTATTTTTAAAATTGGAATGTCAAAATTATCTTAGGGTGAAATTTTGGTATTTTTTGGAAAATATTTATTTTTTAGTGAATAATGAAAATCATGAAATTTATAAAACTATCATTTTTGTTATATTAATAGTATATTTATTATTGGAATAGTATATACACCTATGAAAGTGTAAATATAATTTAGTTATATTATGAATTAAAATATAATATATTTGTATCATGGAATAAGTTAATGAATTTTTAAAAATGATAAATTATTTATTGTTATTTTTTTGAAACATAAATGATTATTCAAAATTTTATAATTAAAATAATTATTTAAAAGAAAATATATTTTTATGAAATATATTCATAAATTAATATTTTTTTGTCTTTTTATCATATAATAATTTTATGAGACCTTAATTAATTTTTTAAAGTGTTATAAAAACAGTTATAATATTAAAATCGTTATTTTTACAGTAAATGATGATTTTAAGTAAAAATTAAAATTTTCATATTTAGAAAATTATTTTCATAAAATGGATTTCTTTTTTTATTCTAAAAACATAAAAATGGTTTGGGTGATTTTTTGGTTTTTTTCTAAAATAGCTAATTTTTTTGTGAATAGTGAGGTACAGTAATTTACGTTATTTAACAAATACAAGAATTATTGAGTAATAGATGATTAATGGATGATGTAATATCATAATCTCAAACTATAAATCATTATTTTAATATATTTACTGATAATGTTCAAAATATTTATATTCTTGAGCCAAAATAATAAATTGATGAATAAAATAATAAAAAATACCCTTCTCCTCCATTATAAATACCACCCCTCACCACCTCTTCACCTCACACCTCTAAATCCATTAAGATTTATAATTTCTACCCAATACCACTCCCAAAACATTCCCCCATGTTATGGCATTTCTGGTCACACCAAAATACCATTTCAAAGTTCTTTAAGGAGGTTCTCAAGGAGAGGAATTCTAGAGGTAAAATCCCCTTTCATTCTTTTAATTTTCTTTCAATTTCTTTTCTTTTATTATTATTTTCATACCACATCTATCTAAACATGCATGATAAGTCCAATATCTTTTATATAATATAATTATATTATGTTTACAGTATATCAACCATCAATTATTTTATCTTCGCATTTTTATTCTAAAGATGAAAACCTCGTCTCTGAGGTGTCGATTTACCACCATCATGGATGACGAGTTTTAGTTTTTCAATTCCACCTTTAAGGCTGGTCATAAAACCATTTTTATGGTTAGAAAAGACATTAATATATGAAATAAAACTTATTCAATGTTCTGAAACCTGTATATATACCTAATATTAATAAATTAGATTAAACAAGTTCATGATGATAAAAAAAATAGAAAAATAATCTAAATGGTTATCATTAACTCTTTATCTAATGAATCATCCTCATATCTAAAAATAAATATATACAATAATATTAAAGATATTTGAAGTTAATTAATAATATTTAATTTCAATTATTGATAAATATTCTCATTTCACATGATCTTTCTTACATGTATACAAGTGAACCAATCCTGAAAACCAAGAAAACGAACACCCCCCAAATGATGAAATTGAATCTTATAACACATCAAAAGGCCATAAGTGAACATAATAAAATTATAATAAATCAAATACATGTTTAATAGTCTCTTAATTAAATTATTAATGAGTATAATTTTATTATCTAGGACATTAAGTGCAAGTACAGAACACTTTCAGACATAAGGTAAGGCTTTTCTGAACTCACTTTTATTTATGTGAGATATGCCTTATTCACCACTATTTCTTATAAGTGATGTATGTATATTGCCCATTGATGTATCATATCATGAATATATTTATCTTAATGTAATTTAATGTCTTATTTGATGATAATTAATTTTATGGGGAACATGGTTACACTATTTTCAATGTGGTAAGGGATTCTCCCAGAGCTTCCATTTCTTCTTCAGGTTACATTCTCTATCTCTTTACCCAATGTAATTATTATTTATTTTTATATTATTCTTATAAATTATATTTATATGTTCCAAAATAATGTATCAATATGAGTTTATCTTTATTTTATGGGGAAATACATGATTTAAAAGGTTCTATTTTCAATTCCTCTCAATATACAAGCCTGATTTAAAAGAACTTCCCCATTTCTTATCCATTTTCAAGTGATCTCCAAAATATATTTTAAAAATCCATTATTTTTATAAAATAAGTATTTTTATCATGAAAAACTATGTTTTTTAATTTTTGGTTTTATACAAAAATTATGACTTTTTCTATTTTAAAGACTTTTATATTTTCTTTTAAACTGCACTAAAGTAGACCATTTCTAATGTTTCTTAAAACCTCTTTTTACATGTTTTGAGTTCAGTGAGACATAATTTATTCCTCAAAAATATTTTCATTGTATGTCCATTTAATTCTGGGATATATGTGTTTACATTTCAATTTTATGAAAAATACAAATGATTTTTCCAAAAGAACCTTTCCTTACAGAGTAAAAATGTTATATCTCTCAAGAATTCCTCGATGATTTTATTAGTTTATTTTCATATATTTCAAAACCAATATTTAATTTTATTTTTGTTGGGATTTATATTTTATTATATCATCTACCATGTTTTATTAAAAATTTTATGATTATTTTGGCTGTAGATGTGATATCTTGTTACAATTAACCATATTACTCAGAATGGTTAGTTATTATGTCTACTAATTAGGGAGAGTTATTTACATTTCATATATGGTGTTTATGTTTTACCCCATTCATATAAGGAATGAATTGGATGTAGTAAGTGATTATAAGGGAATTGTATAGCCCCTTGATGCATCAGTAGGTCTCATGAGACAAAAAAAATTGGACTTGGCTAAGGCCTTGCCCATTTATTTTCAGATATAGATTTGGCTGAGGCATTAACCATTTATTTTCAGATGTCTTGTACAAGGCCTTGATGGTATTTTTATGATTTAAAACATATGTGTTACCCCATTATGATATTAGAAATTGATATCCCAAGTTATTATTAAACTTATAGAATATCCATGGTTAAGTTTCATTCTCATGTGATTATTTTTAAGTCATTATTTATTCTGCTTTTATTCCAACCATATTATGATCAAGATTATGTTTTAATAAAACATGTTCATAGTTATTCAATTTTCCTAGTTATTTATGATTATTTATGATAGATTCCACAAAATATTTTACCCTTAATGGGCATTTAATCTCACCAATTTCTTATCTTTTATTTTTCCTAGGATGCAAAGATGTATATTATGAAAGAATTGCATTGTTAATCTTGGAGTTTATGGGTGTTCTAAATGGAGTTTTTATGTTGTTGTTTTTAATTTAAAGTTATAATGTGAAACTTATGTTTGTATCAAGTTTTATGAATATACTAACATATTCAGTCCTTCGGGATGCAACTTCCTTGTTTATTATACCAATGTAATAAAGTAAGGCACCAACTTCAGTCTACTGGGGTCGGGGAATTTACGGTGGGTAATAGAATAAAGTTTAGTAGAAACTGTGAAAAATAGATTTTAAAAACACATATTAGGGTACATAACCCTAATATAGACTTTGAGGATAAGCAGAAAAGAATATCCTATAATTTTGGTAAGGTAGATATTATGTGGGTCTTGCTAGAAATACATCCCTATATGGATACTACTAGTGAACGCGGTTCAGGAAAAAATGTGCCTAGCGGTAATAACTCCGACAAGGTGCATCTAGTTTGACTCAGTGTAACCTAGTACACAAAAATGGTCCTTACTGTGCACCTGGTTTGACGCTCCCTGGGGTTATTCTTAAGATAATTCATATTTTATTTCCAAACCATTATGAAGTATTTAAAAGTAAATATGTCCCAAAAGAAACCATGTTTATGATTATGAGATTAACTATGCATAAATTTTCAATTTATGTTAAGTGTTTGTCTAGTTCACGATTATGCATTATGATTCATAACATAATTTAATGTATACCATTGTTTAGAAATGGCACCTAGTGAAAGGAATGGTAACTTCATTAATGCACATGATCTAAATAATAATAAGGATTGTATATTTTATGGTATTATTCCATCCCTTTTAATGGAACAAGTCTCCCAAAAATTATCATCAAATGAGGACATAATATCATATACTAACGAGAAAAATAATGAATTTTCTATGTATTATGGATTTGGAGGGAAGCATAAGAACAAGAGTACTGCTAGGTAAAATATTGACAAAAGAAATAATAGAAAGAAGTATTTTCAAACATGTGATAATTATGGAAAGAAACACACCAATATTTTCATCAAAGGAATGAGATTTTTCTATATGTTTGGAGAAAAAGGCCACCATTCCTATGATTTAAAGGCTAGAAAAAATGTTTTGAATGTGAAATGATTCAACTGGAAGGAGATGGAACACTATGAAAATTAATGTCTTTAGAATCAAAGGATTATATCCCAAAATAAGATAATGGATCAAGGTCAAACTAATGTTGATACTATAGTAAATGTGAAAAAATTAATTTATCTTTGTCTTCAGATTCAATAATTATATTATGATATTTTGTTTATAAGTATCATGAGATATATAAGGATTGTACAACAATAATTATTCTTTACATATTTGGAAGTATGCATGTTTTCATTACGGATTTAAGATGATCAAGGAATTATTATATTTGGTATATGGGATTAAGAGCTACATTATTTTGGGAAATCATATGTTAAGCTGATTTTATAAATTTAGGGAATTTCTTTATAAATTTTTGGCCTTTGAATTTGGACATAAATATTTTGGATGAGTCTGAAGGTTATCTACTTATAGAATGGATTATTGATATTATTGATTAATATTAAAGTTTGATTTATAATATTTGATACCATGTTCTAACCATATTTTTTTTATTTATTTAAAGTCCAAATAATGACTATTGTATCAATGTTTTAGGCATATAAATTTATCTTGAGTATCCATATTTTGGTATAATAAATGAAAATGAGATGGATCGAAGCACAACCAAATGGTAAGATTATTCTTATGACATAAAAATAAATCAAGTAAGTTTATTTTCTCAGGTGAATATATTTATAGTTATGGAATCCACCAAATCCTAATAAAAAGATCAAGAAACAAAAATATTATCCATTTACATTTCTTTATTAGAAATCAACCATCTTTTAACTGATCACAAATTTTGGGTTTTATGATGGGTAACTCTCTAATGAACATGTTCTTTATCACTCTCTATCAAAACATGATTGTTATATTTAACTTCTATGTCTAGGTTTCCCCTTCCCACTAATGTTATCCAATTATAAAGCCTAATGTTTTTGTGACCTTTGCAATTAACTTTCCATTTTTTTTAAGAAAGTGTTTTGTTAACCCTGTTTCTAATGTGGGTTTCCCAAAAATTAATTTTCATGTATCAAACTTTGACTTTTGAAGTAAATTTTAAAGTTTTGAGGAAGAAATTTATTTAAGGAGTGGATAATGTAACACCTTGAGATTTTATGGTATGTATCTTTTAAATTAAACATCTTCAATATCTTATACACAACACCATGTTTAAAACCAGGATATATTATTTAAAATGTCACTTCGATAACCTAGACTTAAAATTTGTAGTAATAAATAGTATTGACCAAATTAAAACAAATTATAGATTATATATTCAATAAAATACTTTTTTCATTCATCCAAATTATTTTTATAGGAATAAATTAAAAATAATTCCAATTTTACGCATAAAATACTATATTTTTCTAAAGGCAGTTTTACTGCCTTTTAATGTCACACATGTTTTAAAACTAAATTTTGATGCTTTTATAAATTCTATTGTTTAAAATAAACTTAATTTTTAAAATATTAATGTAAAAATTATCTTAGGGTGAAATTTTTGTATTTTTCTAAATCTATTTCTTTTCTAGTGAATAGTGAAAATGATGATTTTTAAAAAACAATCATTTTTATTATATTAATAGCATATTTATAAATTGAAAATTATCCTCACCTATGATAGTGTAAATAAAATTTAGTTACCTTATGAATAAAAAAATAATATATTTATATCATGGAATAAGTAAATGAATGTTTTAGAAATGACAAATTATGTATTGGTATTTTTGTGAAAGATAAATGATTATTCGTAATTTTATAATTAAAAAAATTATTTAAAATAAAATTTATTTTCATGAAATAAATTGAATTATTAATATTTTATTTTCTTATAATTATAATATTATTTTATGAGACTTTAATTATTTTTTCAAAGTTTCATAAAAAAGTAAAAATATTAAAATCAGTATTTTTCGAGTAAATGATGATTTTAATTAAAAACTAAATTTATCATATTTAGAAAATTATTTTCAAAAAATGGAGTCCATTTTTTTGACTCTATATTTATAAAAATTGTTATGGTGAATTTTTTATATTTTTTTAAAATAGTTGAATTTTATGTGAATAGTAAAATACGATAATTTATGGTATTTAACAAATACATGAATTATTGATTCATATATGATGTATGGATGATGTAAGCCCATAATATATAAATATAATTAATTATTTTATTATATTTAGTAATAAGGTTCAAACTATTTATATTCTTGAGCCAATATAAATAACTAATGAATAAAATAATCAAAAAACACCCCTCTCCTCCACTATAAATACCCACTTCATGACCTCTTCTCCTCACACCTCTAAAGACTTGAAGTATGTAAAATTTCTACCCAATAACTCTCTCAAACCACCCTCATGTTATTTTTTTTACTATTATCACAAAAATAACATTTCAAATTTCGTCAAGGTGGTTGTTAAGGAGAAGAATTCAAGAGGTAAAATCCCCTTTCATTCTTTTAATTTTATTCAATTTCATTTTTTATTATATTTTACATACCTAATCTATCAAAAAATTCCTGATAAATAAAATATGTTTTATATAATTTAATTTTATTATATTAATTTTATATCAACCATCAATTAGTTTCTCTTCCCCTTTTATTCTAAAGATGAAAACATTGTCTATGCGGTACCAAATTACCGCCTAAGTGGACAACGAGTATTTGTTTTTCAATTACGCCTTCAAGGATGGTCATAAAAATATTTTTATGGTCAAACTGTACTTTAATATATTTAATAAAACTTATTTAATGTTGTGGAACTAGTATATATGCATAATATTAATTCATAAGGTGGAACTAGTTCACAACGATCGAAAAAATGCCAAAACAATCTAAATTGTTATCGTTCATGATTTATCTAATGAATCATACTCATATCTAGAAACAAAATGACATTTAGGGATATTAAATCTATTTCAAGATGATTATTAATATATAATTTTAATTCTAGATAACTATTCTCATTTCATATGATCTTTCATACATATATATAATCAAACCAATCCTGAAAACCAAGGAAACGAACACACTTGAACGATGAAATTGAATCTTATAAGTCATTAAAAAGGCCATAAATGAACTTAATAAAATTAGAATGAATCAATTTTTTTATAAGTTATGAATTAAATAATTAATTAATCTGATTTCATTATCCAAGACATTAAGTGCAAGTAAAGAACACTTGCAGATAGAAGGTAAGGGTTTTCTCATATCAGTTTTATTTTGTGAGATATACCTTATTCACAATAATTTATTCTGTGTGGTGTATGTATACTATCCATTGATGTATCATATCATGAATCTACTTATATTCACACTATTAAATTTCTTATTTTATGATCACAAATTTTATCGGGATATGGTTCTCTTGTTTGCAAAGTGGTAATAGATTCTCCACAAACCTCCATTTTTGTTTCGGGTTATGCTTTCCCTATCTTTACCCCATTGTAATTATTCTTTATTTTTATATTATTATTCTAAATTATATTTATATGTTCTGAAATAATATATACAGATCACTTCATCTTTATTTTATGGAGAAATATATATTTTATAAGGGTCCCTTTTCATTCACCCCAATAAGTAAGCCCGATTTAAGGGAACATCTCTATTTCTTACCCATTTTCATGTACTCTACATCATCTATTTTATGCAACCATTATTTTTAAAAAATTGATATTTTTATCAGGAAAAAATATCTTTTCTCATTTCTGGATTCATCAAAACTATTATGACTTTTTCTGTTTTAAATACTCTTTTATATTTACTCTTAAACCGCACTGAAGTGACCCATTTACAAAGTTTATTAAAAACTATTTTTACATGTTTTCATATTAGTTGGAAATATTTTTTTCCTAAAAAATAATTTCATTTTCCTTCCATTTTATATTTTGGGATATACATGTTTACAATATTATTTTATGAAAAATCTAAATTATTTTTCCAAAAGAACTCTTCTTTGAAAAGTAAAAATGTTATTTATCTCAATAATTCCTCGATGATTTTATTTGAGTATTCTCATATATTTCAACAACCACTATTGAATATTATGCTTAATTGGGATTGATATCTTATGATATCATCTACCATATTTTATTAAATGGTTTATGATCAGTTTTATTATGGATGTCTTATATTGATACCATTCACCATATTACTCATAATGGTTAGTGATTATGTTTACTGGTTGGGGAAGGTTTTTTACATTTCATATATTTTGTTTATGTTTTTACCCATTTATATGAGGAATGAATTGGACTTAGTATGTGATGGGTAGGGCCCACTATAGACACTCTATGCAATGGTAACTCTCATGAGACAAAACAATTATGGACTTGGATGAGGCCTTTCCCATTTATTTTCATATATGGATTTGGCAGAGGCCTTAACCATTTCTTTTTAGATGTCTTGGATGAGTCCTTAAAAATATGTTTAAGATGTCTAGTATATGTGTTACCTCATTATGATATTAGTAATTGATATACCATGTGATTATTCAACTATTATAATATCCATGGTTAAGTTTCATTCTCATGTGATTATTTATAGGTCATTATTTATTAAGATTTTATTCCTACCATATTATGCTCAAGATTATGTTTTAATGGTATGCGTTTTTAGTTATTCACCATGCCTTATTATTTATGATTGTTTATGATAGATTCCACTTTATTGTTTACCTCTACTGGTCATCTGATCTCACCCATTTCTTATGTTTTATTTTTCCCCAGGTTATGAAGATGTATATTATGAATGACTTGAAGGGTTATTCTAGGATTTTATGGTTTTTCCCAATGGAGATTCTAGGTTGTTTTTACTTTGATGTTGTAAAGTAAAATATATTTTTGTATCTATTCTTCCTAATCTAATCAACTATTTTTTTTCTTCATAATAAAACTTCCTTATTTATTATACTAATGTAATAAGGTAAGACAACAGCTCTGGGATACTGGGGTCTAGGTATTTAAACAGAAAATATACACTATTGCATCAATCATTTTATGTTACAATTTTCACACTAGGAATGTGGAATTTTAATCTTTTAATGGGAGGGAACCTATAATGGATGAAATAACTGTACAATCACTTGGTAGCCTAACATGGTGAAATATATCAAAAATAAAAATACATTTTAATCTCATCAACCTCATTATGACTGTGTAATGTAGTTTCAGACCCATAGAGGACTTCTGTAAAATTATCATACCCTTTTTTAGGGACTTGAAAAATGTTTGATGGAACATGATTGATTACAGAATTCAACATTGAGATGAGCCTGATATTTAAGAAGTGTGGATGGATTATAAGGTACACTAAAATGATTACCCAGTTCAACCCCATTCTTTACTATTGTTATGTTGTTATCTCTTCTTCTATAAATAACATACCCATACACATTTATTGAAGAGTTGAAAAAAATTTAGGAAAATATTTTGAACAATTTCTACTTTTCATGCATGGATAACATGGGATATTAACCCCAAAAGGTCTATGAATCATGTAATTTTTTACAACCTCATATAATTGAGGAAGAACTGTTCTATCTAGTATTTGTACTAAAATAATTTTATTAACAGTAGAATCACTTGAAATCATTTGATAACATTGAAGGAATGCCAGTATATGTACATAATGAAGAAATTGATTTTGAAATTTAGTGGTACAAACTATGACATAATAACATAAATCATCAATGAAACTAGTAATAAATAAAATTTCTTTAAACACAATTGCAAAAACTAAGTAAATTTTTCAGAAACATGCCATCTGTGTGCTTTCCAAAAAAATTCCATCCTTTAGATATTTCATTATATGATCCACATTTATATTGAATACTCTTGAGGGTATTTGTGGGAAGTCTTCAAAACAAAGATCCTGATTTTGAGGAAACCTTTGAATCTCAAGCTAAAATGGGTTTTACATGAAAGTTATGAAAAAATATTGATATCAAGCCCAATTTCAAATAGAAATTGAATCTTGATAATTTTGAATCATGTATCTTGGAACACCAGTAAAAGAATATAGAATAATGATATGTCTTCTACAAAGTGATCTATCATGCTCACCTATAAGGTAAGATTCCTACAACCCATTATATAACTCAAATATCAAATTTTTTTATTAAACCAAATAAAGGATAAATGTTGGGATTAAACCATTGTTTTTTCATCCATTAAAAAGTGTTGTAAATTTTTTTTAGAATGTAAGAGTGAAGACAACTAATTATTCCAAAAATTTAAAATGGTGTAAAAAGTACTCTATCTTTATAACTCGATGTAATTTATTAGTTTATGTGGTGGTAAAACTACAATACACATCATTATAATAACCATATTCACTGGTTTCACATATCATAGGGTACTGCAATTGGAGATATAGTTGATGTATTTCATCTATATATTCCAGTTCACCTATTGGTCTTTATAAGATAATATATCTGATGTTGTTGACATCTTCAATTTCACTAACTATATGTAAAGTAATTTTTGAAGTCTTTGGTGGGTTTTTAGTATTCTGATCATGATATCACTTTCTGATTAGGGTCATTCTCAAATATATATTGTTATTTGATTTCAAAAAATCTCTTTCCATTATGAAATATGTCCTTAATTTATTGAATTCATCAAACATAATTTTATGATTTATGGCTATAATTGGTCTGAAAAAAAGGTATGTTGATTTATATATAGTCTATAAAGAATAAAACATCAAAAAACATATACAAACTTCCATTATATAAAACTAAAATCGTATAAATTCATGTAAATCATGAAATTTACCTCACAGATTGAATTTCTTTATCTACTCCGTTCGACATGTAAAAAACATATAGCTGTGAAAATTTTCGTGGTTTTCCATCCGTTTTAAATAACATACCAATGTAATAATAATTTTGACCATTGAGCATATAAATACATAGAGAACCTCCACTATTCATGGAGTTATAAATTTTCCCACCCATTTATAAAAATGAAAATATCCAGTTATATATAATAATATTATCATGAAATTATCTAGAATCTTTAGAATGATCAAATAAAATAAGGTTCTTCAATTTCTCTTGTGGGTTTTGTAATCTTTGTAATTGGATTTTTTCAAATTAGCAGCACAATGAAAACATTGATGATTTTTGGGTGCTACATCATTTAACTCTTTCCTCAGACCAAAACATCATTGAACAATAGCTACAAAAGTGTCCAGGATCACCTAATTCCAATTAATCTTTATGTAGTAAATGTAAAATTTGATGTCATATGGAAATAAAAATAAATATTAGTCATCAAAAAAATATCGGATAAGTATTATTTTTTTAGTAAAAACATTTATATTATAACGTAATTCAATTTATAATCTTTAAGTAATTTCATAGAATAATTTAATGTCTTCATGAGATCAATAGTTAAATTACATACATCAAAACATTAATACCATAGAAGAATATACTATTTATGTTAATGGAATTCCAATATTGTCAAATGTTAGTTGTGTGAAAGTATTTCAAGTTATAATATTTTCATTATCGTTACATTTGTTTCACATATAGAAGGTTGAGAAATTTATGTCTGAATGCTTAGAAGTATTTTACTTTTTTAGAACAAAAAATACTTAGTTGATATATTGATAAAAATATATAATAATAGAATTATAAATGTTACAATAATATCAAGTTATAATATAATAGAGGCAGTTATGAACATGGTTTGTAGTGGGATATCGTAATATTTGATGTAGGTATGTTGATCAATATGGTCTCTTTGAATTTGGTACATATATTGAAAATATAACATCATTTATTTATATAGTAAAATAAGACTCATAAAAGAGTTGTTTTATTGTTTAAAATTTACCTAATTGAAGAAGAAACCATTCTGTCTTCATGATGTATTGTCATGGAATCAGATCCATCATACGACAACAACACCAAAATCGTAGATAGTGGGATAACATTATCTAATAAATATCTAGATCTTTTTTCCTTTTTTATTAGAAGAATTGGTTGGAACATGTGTGGTCCCATAGTCTAAATCATTTCCTGTAATAAAGTAAAAACATATTACAACCCGCATATTATAGAAAAAACATTCAATTAATACTTGAATGATAATTTAACATATAAATTATAACTTTAACTACACAAAGGGAGTGAATGGTACAATTTTTAGTCATGTTTTATAATGGAATTCATTCTATGAGCTATATCTTATTGTGATCTGATCATGATTGACTGATTTCACTAGGAATTGGTATCATGAATTTTGATTTTAAATAACCGCATTATGCAAATCTACCCATAACACAACATATATTTCATTTTTATAAATTAATAAGTGAAAATTGGGTTTATATTGGATGATGAAATAATTCAAAATTAGTAAAATTTTAGATAATACATACTTGAAATCATAACACTCTTCTATTTCATCATTATCTTTCGATGTTTTCTCTCCTCTTTATAGATATTAATGTGATTTTCGGTCATATTTGACATATGTTCTATGATTTTTATAAAAGGCTGGTGAATAATTTCATTATAAGAAATTAATTATCTCCTAGTTAAAGAAAATTACCTTTATCCCATGTTTTATAGACAAGTAAAAATATAATGACTCTATTCTATTGGAAGTTTTTTTAGTAATAATTTTAACATTCATTTGATACTGATTATTTAGTTTCTAAAAAATGTAACAAAAAATCACCTGAAATGAATAAATAGCCTTTTAACTAAAATGAAACGTTCCATACATGATAAATAGTATAAAATGGATATATAGTCACAAAATTAAATTGAATCAACCCAGTTAAAACAAAAACAAATTCAATGTAAATGAATTGAAATTAAAAATCATTTCCAACAAGACTCTACAATGTAGAAAACATGTTCATACATGAAACATTTAGGCCTAAGGGGCTAATAAAACTGAAGTGGAAGTCATGAATGAATATTTGAAAAATAATGAAAATGGGAATGAAGGAGTGAAGATTCGAGTTGTCATTGGTGAAGATCTACCTATGCTCTTCATGAGGAAACTAAGGGGATGCATGGGATAATTTTGTGGGGGGTAAAAAATATAATGTCTGCATTGAGTGGGATTCATGAATTGGTGAAATAGGGAAATAAGGAGAAGAGGGACACCAAGTGATATGGTGGTGAGATGGTGAGTATTAGAGATTTGGACAAGAGGTAACAAAGAAGAAAGTTTCGAAAGAGGAGAAGGTTTGTGAGGAAGTAGAGAAAAGGTAGTGGAAATAGGATTCCCTATAGTATACAGAGGAAAATTCGAAGGCACACTGAGTAAAATCTATGATATAGGTGAGTAGGCATGGATAATTATACTAGAGGTGATGGAGAAGAAGATACGATTGAACAGTGGTAGGGTTTGCGGGGAAGCAGAGGCTAGGAGGGGAAAGTTATTTCATGGGAGTGGAAGGAGGAGATGTAAATGGGTAGCATGGAGAAGGACACATAGATGAGGATCCACATTAATTGTTAAGAGTAATGGGTATTGAACTGTATTCAACAAAATTGTATGAGAAATATAATTCTTGTGCAACCTTGTTAATCATTTATGTTTCTCTCTTTCATGGAAGTATCTTGGAAATTTAATTTAATGTGGGGAATATTTTTAATTATTTTTTAAGAAGTAAAAAAATATATTCAACAATATATTTACATTAATATTGGGTAAAGGAGCTAAATTATTGAGAAAATCATAGAATACACACATGCAGAGAAGAACTCAGAAAGTATCAAAATAGAGACCGTACAAAAACCCATAGGGATAGTTGTACCTTAGGAAAAAAATGCGAATATTTAACATATTATGAAATAAAAAAATAATTTTTTTATAATATAGATTTTTAACACTAAACTTAACATCCCATGAATTTATGTTTGTTTCAAAAAACTGTCCATGGTGAAAGACCATCCTAATATGTGTATAATGATATATGAAATATTCTGCATGGATAGAATGAATAATCAATATAAAAGTAATATTTAAAAAATATTATGGAAATAAAGTGTGGTAAAACAAAATATATATTACACATATAAAAAAATAGTATACTAAAAAGTTGATATACAATATAATTATACTACATATGCATACGGAATATACACAGAGTAAATAAGACAAAATAAGCAAATACAAATAGGAAGAAATTGTGAAATATTCATAAGATAATGAAAACAATACATTCTTAAATAATAACTCATCATAAAAAAATATTGTAGGTATCCTTTAAAGAGAGTTGGAATGTATATAAGAGATGAGAGGTGTTCATTCCTATCCTAAAACCTGAATTTATCATCTGGTAAAAAAACTAATCTAAATAACCTTCAATGTGTGAGTGAATAATAATTATTTTTCATATATATTCTTAATTAGTCGATTGGAAAAGATCTTCAGTGATTCAATATGATTCTAGAAGTGGCATGGAAGAATTCAATTTCATATTTTTATTTATTGAAAAAGAATATTTTTTTTCAAAATTTATTAAGTCTATGGAATATAAAAAATGCATGGAAATATAAAAATGATAAAATATTGATAATTGAATTCTACTATTAGTTTATAAAACCAGTCACTAAATTTAGGCATGCCCATAAATTAGAATGAACCACAATGTCAAACAATTAGAATAAAAATGTGTCAAAACCTCAACAATTTTAATATAAATGATATTATAAGAATATATTTCTTTATAATACAATTTAATCAGTATCATAAAACTAGTATCTCAAATATTAAAAGTATTAATAACTTTATAACATATTGGAAATAAGAATATAGACTTTAAAAATATTTAATCAAAATATAGAGTGAAATAAAAAATAATAATAAATGCATGAACATTGAAGATTAAATCTACAATTTCCCATTCTCTTTAGATGAAATAAAATAGAGGATTTAAAATTCATAATGTAAAAAAACTAACCATAAAATGACTCATCAGATAATTGAAATGACGCAACTCACATGCAAGGATAAGAGACCGAGCTTCCTCTACAACATTGGTTTTAGTTTCTTGAATCCTTTCATTGAACTTTATTATAAATTTGAATATTGAATACCTCATAATATTAGATAAACTAAAGAAAAAATGGAATAATAGTGAATAAATAAGAACAATTTCATCTGAATGATTGTCTACATCTGGATTGTGCCTAAAAAGTGTCTGTAAAATGAAATTCCACCTCTTGAGAGTAACTTTAAAACTACTACTTGAATGATGCATCCTCATGTGTGGTGAATTTAATGTGTGATATATTAATCTATTATATTTAAGCCTAAATTGATCCATAAATGTCACCAGTATCATGAACCATGAATACATGCTCACATATCATGCTCACCAATGACATGTCTACCCTAAATTAAATGAATTTAGAAAATTTACTTCATGAGAATTCATAAAAATTCAGAATCATGGAATATTTATTTCATGTTTTTTGAAATTGGGTGTCAAATTCTTTTCACCTTTCATGATTTTCCCCATAAATACAAGTGAAACTATGCAAATGATAATGTTTATATAAGATATATAAAATATAAAACTATAAGAATGGTGCGCCCATCTCATTTTATATCATTATAAATTGAACCATTAAAAATATTCAAATGATACTGAAAAATTGAAAATTTAGAATGGTTCAGATATATTCTTTAATTATTATTTCTTTAATATGTAAAAGAAATGTTTATAGTGAAAATATACTTTTCAAATATGGTGTTAATGTATTCTAAAAAATAGTTTTTATTAATGAAATTTAAATATTTAACAGATTGCAATATTATTCTATCAAAACTAAAGAATCTAATAAATATATGATTTTATAAAAAATTGAAGTATGTTCTTTATTTATTGAGAAAATTACATCGATAAAATAATATTGTAAAACCAAAATTGTTGAAGAGGTTTATAAAGAAAATTCATTACATAATAAACTGTATAAGACTATTGACTATAGTTAAAATATAACACTTATATATACTTATAATCAATAAAATAGAAGATTTTATAGTGATGATAAATATATATATATAACTAACATTTCCAAATATGTCATAGAAATATTGAACAAAAGTTTGAACTGATATTGGAAAAATAAAAAAGGTTTATTCATTATTGAATAAATGAAACTTTTCAATTAATAATTAAAGAATGAAAACAAGTCCAATTATGTAGCCTCTTTATAAAAGGTACTATATATTAGTAATGTTCATAGGGGAATTTTTTGAAGATTGATAGATTGCAACTGAATAATAGAATAGTTTAATATAATGAAATATCCATATTACACAAATTCAAATATGGAATAGAAGTACTGAACATACATCTGAATAAATGATATTAGTAAAATAAAAATACTTTATTTCAGAATTGAAAAAATTACCGTGTTTAAATGATACCATAAAATAGAAAAACATAAACTATTTCAAATATGTTACTTCATTACTAAGTAAACTATGTCATGTTATTTTTCATAGTGAAAATGTTTCACTTATATATGTTGTAAGTGAATACCATAAAATATGGTTTAGTATAGACATGTTATGTCATTACTTATTGAAAATAATAAATTATATAATTAAAAAAATTAAACTATACAGAAGTATGACGACATATTGTATCAGAACTGAAGAAACCATAGTAATTATAGATGAATGATATAGGTAGAACACATTTTCAAGATTGAAATAAAATAAAAGTAATAATACATAATGAAACAGTCTGATTGATGCACTAAAAAAGTTATAGAACTTATTTTTTATTATTGAATAATCTTTCAAATTTTAACTATATATATTTAACTGAAACATTTGAATTATTAGAAATCCTAAATACAACTTATATCACTATAGAATAAATCCTAAAATTATCTACTAAAACAAAATAGTGTACATGTTCTATAATTTTGGTTTTATTTTAAATTTAAATATCTATGTGCATGGTGGCTTTGTGAAACTGAGGAGTCGCGTAGGTAAGGGTGATGAAAACATGGGTTACAGATGATTCACTTGGGAAAGTTATTTTGTGTGGGAAATGAAAACCAATTCACACAAGAAAAATGGATGTGTGAATAATGGGACTAGTGGATAAGGTGGTTGAAACCATGAAAATATGGAATAGATTCATAGTGGAGTGCAACAGACTCACATGGGGATGCAGAAAGAAACCAATGTACACATGAAATGATTCAAAACTAAGATGCCAGACATGTATAATATGGAGAAAAAATAAAAGAATATAGATAGGGATACCATGATGGAGCAGGCAAGAGATTGGATAAAAGTCCCATAGGTGCATCTAAGGACCATAGAAGAGATATAGTTTCGGTGAGATAATTAGGAAGGGGATATAATTTTTGAGATATCTTGTTTGAAGTGATCACGAAGAATTTGCGATGATGAAGAGAGAATTTTCAATGAAAACATGAAAATAGATCCATGATGGAGATTCAGGTATCTAAAGTCCTCTTGGTTATAGATATGAAGTGACCTATCCCAGATGTGACGATCGGTGGTACATCAAAATGGTACATTCATTGGTGTGTTGTAAAAATCCTTCTGGTGTGAGAAATCCTTTGGGTGATGATTAAGATTCCTTCAAGTGACAAAAATTACTTCAGGTGAATTATTTCTAGTGTTTTTAGTGCTTCCATGAGATAATAGGATCTACCCCAACAATTGTACTTGAGGATGTTGGTTTTGAACTATGATGATCATGATGGAGCGATGGGGTTTCATCGGTATGGATATTTGTTGAATTTGGAGGTAATGATGTTGCTGATGAATGTGATGTTTTCAAATTTTAATTAAGGTTGAAAATTTTAGGTTTATTTTAAATTTGAAAATTGGTCTGCGTGGGGGATTTTTGAAACTAAAGAGTCATGTAGGAATGTGTGGTGATAAAGTGTGTTGCAGATGATGCACTTGGGAAAGATGTTTCATATAGGAATGAAAAGAATTTCACATGTGAAAAATGGAAGTGTACATCATGATACTAGTGGAAAAGGTGGTTGTGTGGAAATATGGAGAAGATTCATAGTAGATCACAACAAGAACAGTTGGGAATGCGGGTAAAAACCACCACACATGAGAAATGATTGAAAACTAAGATTACATACATGTATAAGATAGTGAAGTGAATAAAAGAGGAGAGATAAGGATTCTATGATGTAGTGATTGAGGGAGTGAATGAAATGAATTTTTACTAAACAATCATTCTTAGAGGTAATTTATTAGTAGTGGTTCTAAAAACGTATAGTAAACAAATTGTATTAAAAAAAATTTAATTCCTGATGGTTTCAATGAAACACTATTAATTATTTTTTTATATTTATAATTAGTTTGGTTTAAACTATATATAATATTTAAAAATTAACCCATATTCAACCTGCTCCACCCACCCAATGCCCAATCCCCTCCCCCTAATCCCCAATCCTCGGTGACCGCCCCACCCCCTCTCAGTCACACCTCTCCCCGACACCGAAGACCCCCCTTGGATTCACCTCTCTCTAACGTTAGTAAATACATCACCCCCTTATCCATGCCTCTCTCCGATGCTGGAGACCACCCCTCCCTCTCGACCCCACATCTCCCTGATGATGATACCACTTCTCTCCAACAGATCACCCCTCCCCCTAACACACAATCTTCAGGATATATTTCCTCTCAGCATTGATGGAAACTGCCCCATGCCCCACCCTCACATATGATCCTCATGACCCTGACCCCACCTGCTACTCGACGATTTCCCCACAGTGCCCCCCAAATTCGTAATAGTGATCCCCAATAGAGACCCCTCTTCCCCTTTTTTCTATGAGTGTGATCCCTAATCTTATGGTGAAATTTTTTAATATTGTATTATTGGTTTGGCTATATCATTATGCAATATATCATAGTGTATAATCAAATTGTAAATGTTATCACTCAGGAATCCTATACACATAACTATCATTAATAATTATTAAAAATGAGGATCATGATTCATTTATATAACGGATTATTGTTCTTTTGTGTGGTTATAAATAGTTTGTAACCACATGATTCATTTATCACTCCGGAATTCTTGGTTGGTAAGCCTTGTTGAGTTTAGGATAATTGATGATATGGGGATAGAAAACCAGTTGGTTTTCCTGATTATTCACTAAATTTTTAGTATGATTCTTCCACACTAGCATGAGAGTTTCTAAGTAAGAACATACTAAGTATACTTTTATGTTCACCATAATTTTATATAATATATTTATTTAATTATAGGATAGAGTTGGTGATCAAGCTAAAAAAAGTTTGGTGAGGTTTAATTTTAAATGTACTTGTTTGATTAACCATTTATATATTTATATCTCAATGTATACGGAGAAGATTAAAAATCAAATATTTACTGATAAAATTTGGATTAATTAAATTTGAAACACACCTATGTATTGAAAGTGTATAGAATAATTTTTAGATTATTAAATTTCAACCGATCAGTGGATGGTTGAATAAAATGAATGTGTCCTGATTGAAAATTCAAGCAATGGTTTAATTGAAACAAAGTATATGAGAATTTGATGTTAAAACTGTTTTCTAATATATATTTATGTTGAATTTGTCATGATGAATCAAATTTTATGAAAAAAATGACAATATTGTCAACAAAATACAAAGTGACTCGATAAAGGACAATTCAAGTCAAAATTTGATAATTGACGTATTTTTATTTACAAGAAACAATGTCCATGATTTTATAAGATCAACAAAACATTTAGTTGATCCAGAGTAGGTTAAGATTTCCTAGAAATTTAGCGACCAAAAAAATGAGTTTTATGAATTAGTTGAAGTCGGGAAACTATAATTGTTTTAAGGGTGTGCCAAGTATTCAAAGTTGTCTTTAATACTTAAGTTGTATCATAGAAACTATATCTGTGGAATTAAGGAAAAATAAATTTCCATGATTTCAGAGTTTCTTCATGATTTATTTAGAGAATATAAGATCCCTAAATCAATCTATGAGATGAAAAAAGTTATCAACAACTTGTACTTGATAATAAAATGTTTCATGCATGCCCTAATGAATCTATGCTTTTATAAGGTGAATATTTCTATAAAGAAGAATTTATAAGATGTCGTACAAGTATGTGGAAGTCAATGAACAATAATGAGAGTATAAATCATTGAAACCCCACGAAGAAATGGAAAAGAAAACTCATATAAAGGTATTGCGTTACTTTCCAATGAAACCATGCTTGTAAATATTATTCATATCATCTAAGGACACATACAAAATGAAGTGGCATTGTCATACAATGGCCCAAAGGCCTTCATTTTTTATTGACTTTGATGATCCACCTTTCAATGGGTGAGGTGTAACCCTTTCAAGGCCCGTAGGCATAAGTATTATATGGCTCATAGGACTTAGAGGAATTCAATGTCCGTAGGCTTAATACATTACATACAACCCATACTAACTACTTGAAACTGCTCCTCCTTGGCATCTTCATCATGAAATCCGCTCTCCACCTTCACATGGCTGTTTGGATAAGCATTCCCATGCATGCATAGGCTTTTCCCGATGGAAGGTGCCATACCCTCTCATTCTTGAAATCAATTTAGCTTCTGCTATGGAGAAAGCTCCTTGATCATCCTCCTTTTGAAGCTTGTTCATTATAGGTTGTTTGGTTTTCATCTGCACTTAAGGTGGACTAAAGACATTGAGGTGGCCTGAAGGACTTACTGACCCAAAGGCCTGGGTGGCCCGAAGGCCTGAAAGGACTCGGGGGACCAAATCGGTGGCCTGAAAGCCAAAACGGGGGAATATTCTTGGCTGCTACAATGAAAAACAGTGCCTGCTACAGTTCCTATACAATACCTACTATAGTACCGCACAATACCTTCTACTGTACTACTACAGTACTGCTACAATAATTTCTATTGTATCCCATAAATTAGCCTCCTATTGGATTTGATCACGGGTCTCCTAAATGCACTTAATAAGTCCTCACCAACTGGCATTGTCAGGATAGTAAATATGTCTTGATGAGACATACAAAAATATTCATCATCATAGAAGATGTTTGATTCATAATATCTATATCTTTCTTTAGATATTAGTAATGCATGTTTTGGATTGGCTTCTGATGGTTTCAACCCCTTGGGTACTTTAAGTACTAATTATAGCATTTTGATAGTGGTTTTCATCCATTATAATATACCTCTATGGATATGTATGAAGGATACTTCTTTCAATATTTTGATGATTATTGGTATAAAAAAAAATTTAGAAATGAAACTGTTATATACCTTCATCATCTAATCAAATAATTGTGAGAATTAATGGACGATGTCATGGAACCAGATGACGATTCAACGAGAAAACAATTTAAAATGCATACATATTTAATGTGGATAATTAGTGACATTCGTAGACTAGGAAATATATTTGGTTGTAACACTCCTACTAGATTGGATTATCCAGTTTGAAGTTTTTATTTTAAACCTCAATGATTACCTCATAGAATAAAATGGTGTTTTATGTGTCATCATTGACTTCTTTATACTTCCCATAAATTCATGTTTGATAATATAAAATTAAATGGAGATAATGAATTGAGAAATATACATAAGGTTTTACCTATTTTAGAAATAAAGGGACAATTAATGAATGTCATTGATGAATTTGTAAAATGTAATCAGTTGAAAGAAGGGGTAAAAGGGTATGAGGTGCAATATTTGAAGCAGCTAGGACAAAATAATGGAAGAAAATGTGTATATTTTTTAAAATACCTTATTGGAATTCTAATTTGATACATAATAATCTTTATGTAATTAATTTTGAGAAGAAATTTTATGACAATGTAATTTTCAAATTGCTTAAGGGGAAGGGTAAATCAAAGGATCGCCTTAAAGCTTGTAAAGATTTGGAATCAATGAATATAAAACATGGATTGTGGGAAAATGAGAATGGAAAGTTTACTTCGGCTATTTTTTTACAGTGAAAAATCATGATAAATACTTATTCCTTCAAACATTAAAGAATGTAAAATTGCGTGATTGATATTCAAGTAACATATCAAGGTGTGTTGACTTAAGACATTGAAATTTACATATACTGAAAATTTGTGACTCACATATTTTAATTGATAAATTATTTCTGTTGGTACCACATTATATGTTTCTTGAAAAAGTAATTGTGGTTATCGTGGAGTTTGTTTTACCATTTTTAGAGACCTTTAAAGAAAAACTCTAAATCCAACTGGGCATGATAAACTTCAAGAAGGAATTGTTTTGACATATTTTCATCTGGAGATGTTATTTCCCCATTCATTCATCACAGTTGTGATTCATTTGACTATTCATTTAGTTGAAGAAGATAAACTTGATGGATGAGTACACTATCTATGTATGTATCCAAATGATAGGTATATTGATATTATTTTTATTTTCATTGGTGAATTAAATTTTATCAAATCATCGAGAAATATTTTTTAATATATTTCTTATTTCTTTCATCAGGTACTTAGGTCATTTGAAATCAAATGTGAAGAATAAATCTCAACCGGAAGGCTCTATTGCGGAAGGATCATAGTCAAATAGTGGTTGAACTTATTTTCTAGGTATTTGGGTGGGATTGAGACAAAATTCATTCATGTTGTGCGTGTTGATGAAATATCCTTTAATTATTATTCTAAAAACTAGTCATTATCGGTATTTCTATCTATTGGATGACCAATTGGAAAATGGTAAAATTTTATATTGACTGAATTGGAGTTTATACAAGCACATAGATATATGTTTCTAAATTGTCTTATTGTAGATCTATTTATTGAATAATTGTGATTGGAAGAAAAGAGGTGGCTAAGGGTTAAATATCAAAATGATATGGAATTAAAAAATATTGTTAATAAGGAGATTATCAAATTGTTTGACCATCATGTAAGTATATACTCATATTCATATTATTGAAGTGTACTTATTTTTTCTCTATAAAAAGGAACATGTTATATAATTTAATCAAGATAATGATTGCTGAAAATCAAGATGAAATATCAAATGGTTTAAATTTTTTGGATCAAATTAATCTATGTAAGGATAAGAGATTCGATGCGAATAATATTTATGGCTTTAGATTTTATACAATTTATCTTGAAGAAAACATGAAAACCAAAAATAGTTTTGTATTTATACTTTAAGAGGTGGGATATTATGGAAAAATGAATGATATAATTGAATTAAACAACCATGGTCAGTTTTAAGATGTCTTATTTAAATGAATGTTGGTCAACATTGATAGAGATATATTGAAAGATTAATTAAATTTTACTTATCACAACTTCTCTAGCTTGATCCACACCGGTGAGCATGCAAAGCACCATCCATTTATCTTGGTTTAAAAATTTAATATGGTTTATTAAGAATACGGTGAAATAAATCAATGTTGGAGTGTTATTTTATACACAAAGGAGAGACACTTATATGATATGGGTGATGAAGAACAATTGGTACTTTGTGATAGTGAACCTCATCTATCACAAAACATTGAATTGTTTTTTCTTGACAATATTGAAATAATATAACTTGAAAGAGTGTGTGAAAATGAAGCACTCATCAAAATGGAGGTTGATAACAACAAAGACAATGAAGACAAAGATAATTGAATTTATAAATTAGTAATGAAAATATACTACAATTTCTCATTGATAAGTGTTTTGTATATATATATACATTGTTCTAGTTTTCCTTTTTTTGTAATTTTTTTTAGTTTTTAATTTTTTGTACATTTAATATATCTGAACCATTGGAATTGTTGGAATTACAAGAATAAAAATATTAAAAATCTTAGCGAATCATCATTTTTAAGCATGCCACCACTACCATCAGCTTTAGTGGACCCAAGTGATTTTATTGTACCCAAGACTAATAGCGATCCATCCATTTCCTTGAATTCTATTATTATCCCACCATCTGATTTATCTGTAGTGATGGGGCAGTTGTTCACCCCTCCATCTAGGGGATATTGGAGAGTTTCTATTATTGGTATGTATTCCATTGTATAAGAAAATGATATATTTTATTAAAATTTTAATAAATTTGTCAAATAGATAAAGATAAAAATAGAAGTGATATAAATATAAACACAACAGATGTATGTGAAATAAAGGGATTTAATATTATCATTCCATTTGATGAGTTTGGGGTGCCTGCCACTGACATCATTGGAATTTATAGGTAGATTCTTGGGAATATTTCTTATGATACGGTGAGATTTTCCATTAATTATAATGATTAGAGGCATATTCCTACATCTTGGAAAATGAGGTATTTGATAATCATGTAAAGGTAATATTAATTTAATATTACTTGATAATTGATTTAAATGACTTGAGTAATTTTCTAATGTACTTATAAAGTGTTATATTTTTTATTCATAGAAGTTTTTTTTTCAATTTGATGTCCCGGAATCCGTTTCATGCTCATGGACTCTGAAAAATTTAGTCAAGAAATGGAGTGATTTTAAATAGAGATTATGTCGCGAGTTTAAAGACATATATCTAAGCTCATGACAGATGTATGATAAAGTGATTGAATGAATTTTTTGTGAGAAATGAATGTTGTTTGTTGATATTAACGTAGATTAATCTCATTAGATAATTTCATTTTTTATAGTATCCTAATAAGATAAACACAACAAAATTATACTTTTTATTAATTTTTAATTTTTATGAAACTATCTAAATATATATTGTGAATCATGAGAATAAATTCATTCCTCATAGTGTTGGGTCTTAGAGTTTTTGTGATAGAAAGAACAATTTTGGTTGGTACACATCAATGTTACAGAGCACATTTATAGGGAAACCCCTCTTATAAAAGGGATCCCTAGGTGAAGGGTTCTGTCAGAATTTTAGATTTCTTTAATGGCAATAATCCTCGATATTAATAGAAGTTAAATTCTGCTAAAAATTTTAGTTATATATATATATAAACAAAAAAATAAAAATAAACTTTTAAATATACAAAAAGATATATTTAAAATAAGTAATTTTTTAGCTAAAATGTGACAGGGCCTCTGCCACCTTTCAACTTAACTGGAAGGCGGTATGGCCCCTGCCACCTTTTTGATACATTTTTTTTAAAAATTGTCTTTGGCACATTTAAAAAATTTAAAAAACCAATAAAACTATCTATTTTCTAGAATTTGGAAGCTTACCTCCAAGAACACCCCGGAATCCTATCAATCTAGGAATAAATTTCATTAAATAATCTGTTGCTGATGTAGCCATGTTGAAGCTATATATTTAATGGAACAAATGTCATACCGAACAAGGGAGAGATAATTATTACATTTTTACTTCAAATTTTTTCATATATATTGTTTATATTTTAGAAGTTTTACGTATACTAATATTTTCCTTCATAGGATGCACTAGGTAAAATAACTAAATATATATTTTCAAAATAGTAATTAACATTTGAGAAATATTTGAGATAATAATGCAATACATGAAATATCTATGATATCTAACATTTGGATAGATGATACAAAACAATGGAAGTTATGTTAAATATAATATAATGTTTGAAATCACTATTATGAAAAAAAACATAAAGACACCCAAAAAAAGTATATATAAATTCATTATTGGTGATAAATGGTAGACAAATGGTGTACATTTCACAAAATTATTTATCAACAAATTTTATATGTAATTGATATGAAGAGAGGAATAGAAGAGAATCATTTGATTGAAATGGAATATAATTGCGATATAACATGTCAGAAATAATAAGTTAAATGGACATCTGAAAATAAAAAACATGAAATAGTAAAGAAAGAGAAAAAGACAAACCTTACACTACTACAGATTGTGTGATTTCCAGCGTTGGCCTTTATCAGCACTAAACAAAAAGCATTGATAAAGGGTAGAATTTTATCAGTATCAATGAAATAAAAGTGTATATAAATGGTATCATTTATCATCACTTTTATCTAACACAGATAAAAGTGCAACCTTTATCAACACTTTTTTATAGCTGATAAGAGTCGCACCTTTATTATTTAGCACTGATAAAGGTCATAGTGGGTAATTTAATTTATATATACATGTTTATATATTTTTAAAAAAGATTTAAATTAAAATAATTATATATGTGTAAATATAATATATAAATATGATTTATATAACTTCTAATAAAAAATGAATCTTATATTTATGATTTTAATAGTATATTTATATACATTAATTAAAAAAATTGAATATAATTAAAATAAAAATGATATATTAACATTTTATTTAAAGATTTATATAATATATAAATGAATATATTTATTTAAATATATAAATATTCATATTAAATTATTTAAAATTTGTATACATGTATAACTGTATGTATATGCATACATATGTATGTATGTGAATGTATGTGTAAGTGCATGTGTATATGTATATGTATGTGTATGCATATATGCACGCGTATGTGTGTATCTGTATATGAGTATATATATATATATGCATGTGTATGTTTGTATGCGTGTATGTTTACATGTCTACATGTATATCTGTCATGGTTATGTGTGTGTGTATTTATTTATTGGTTTAATATTTATTTATTCTTTTCTAATACCTCCCCATTTTTATTATTTTCTCTAATTTTTTTCATTTTTTAATATTTATTCATTTTTCATATATAATAATTTAATATTTTTATTATATTCAATTTTGATAGGTTTTTATAGATTTTTTAAATATTTTAACATTTAATTAAATAATAACATTTTTAATAGTTAGTAAAAATTATAAAGGCTCATAATTAATAATATTTTTTATATACTATCAATAGAGTGCATAAATTAATAATTAGTAATATTATTATAATTATTTATTTAGTTGTTATTTGTTCATTTTTTGGTGCTAATTCATGTAATTAATGTTATTAATTAACAAATTTTAAAATATAATTTATTTAATTTTGTTTTATTTATTCATTATTAATATTATTTCATAATTTTTTTTCCAATTTTTGATATTTATAAATTTTAAATATTTATGGAATTTATTCAATTTTTAAAATATATATATATACACACACACTAACTTTATATATTTTTGATATGTTTGAACTTTATATGTTTAATATTTATTCATTTTTACTTATTAAGTTTTAATATTTTTAATGTGTTTAAAATTTATATAATTGGTTCTTATAAGACCATCTCCAACCCACACCATTTTGGCATGAAATTGAACCACAACGCACTTCATCCCCCTTCTCATGTTTCTAAATTTAGTTAATTATGTTATTATATTAAATACATTTTCTAATATATGTAATGTAAATATCATTTAACTAGTTTTTCATATTTTTTACTTAATTATTCAAATAATGCAATCAAATTTATTTTAATTTATTCATCGTTAATATATTTGAGCGTAGTTAATATATTTTGATTTTATTTGATTTTATTTAATTTTATATGATCTAATTTAATTATTAAGAATTTTTCATAAACAATATAATTCATTTTTAATAATTTTATTATTTACATAATTGTATTATTTATTTATTCATTTTTAGGTGTTTATAATTCACATAGTTAATGTTAAAAATTAACCTTTTAAAATATTTATGCAATTTATTTGATTTAATTTATTAATTTTTAATAAAATTACATTTATTATTATTTATTCATTTGTAGTATTTATTAATTTTTTGAAAATTTGGAATTTATTCATTTTTTAATATTCATTTAAAAATAATAATTTACTTACTTTTAATATTCTAAAAATATTTATAATTTATATGATTAATATTTATTTAATTTCACTTATAGACCTTCATTATTTTTAAAATATTTAAAATTTATTTAATTAATTTATTTGAATTTATTTTTTAATATTATCTTTATTTTTGTTTGTGTTTACAATTAATTAATGTAATTAATCTTATAAATCATACAAAATTATTTTCAAATTATTAATACTCTTAATATGTTTTTAGCTTATATAATTAATATTCATTTAATTTATTAAGTTGTAATATTTTTAGTTTTTTTGAAATCTGTAAGAATTATTTATTTAAATTAAGTTTTTGATATTTTCTTCATTTTTTGTATGTGTTTAAAATTTATGTCATTAATTTTATGAATACATTTTTTTACGTGTTTACTTTGTTTTAATATTTTTAATATGTATTCATCTTCATTTTAATATATATTCAATTTAATTTTTTTAAATAATTTATTATATAATTATAAAACTTATCAATTATTTTACTATTTTTGAAGTGCATTGATTTTTAATTATTCATTTCACTCATTTTTAACATTCATTCATTTAAGATTATATATTTATAAATAATGTTAAATATCTTTTACATGAAGTGAATATACTATTTAATGATTATGGATTTTCTCTATTATGGAGAGGTTCTCTCACTTTCCTTGTATGATGATCATTTTAATGATTGGAAGAGGTGGATTTCCACTGGGGATGACCAAACTCAGCCAGATATTGTTGGGAAAACGGAGCTAGTTTCCCTATATTTTCCTTGCTCGGGGATTAATCAGACTAAGGCTATTTCAGAAAAGGGTTGCAATCATTCTGGGGTACTGTTTATATCCTAAACTATTGTTTCAATTTTATAGAAGTATACAAACGCCCCGATGATGGTGACAGAGGTTGCAGGGAGCCCTACCTACTCACATGGAATGTTGGTGATGACCTCGGTCGGGTCCAGATGGTGACAGTGTTCAGATTCGGATAGGGGATGCCCTCAGTGTATAATGGCCTTGATCCAGGCGACCTAGAGAAGCAACACATGACCTCAGCCTCGGGCGATGCATGCCACGACAATAACGGGGGCCCGTTTGTTTTGCAGGTAGTGAGGTGGCATCAAGATATATGGTGGTGGATTCACTACGGTTGACTTGGAGGTGACGATTGGAATGCTGGCGACAGGGGATGGTGTCAGTCCTGACCAACGTCCTGGAGGATAGTCAGGAGTGGGCCGATGTTGACAGAGGGAGCTTGACAGGGATGTGGGTGTGGGATCCTGTTGGAGCCGATGACAGACGGATGGTAGTGGAGATCGATGGTGGGATCTGTAGGTTGGGCGGGCAATGACCTTGGGATGTGGATGGGTGATGGCGTTGGGATTCAGGCAGGCGATAATCCCATGCATTGCGGGCTACAAGTTGGTGTATGGGATGCAGGCGTGGTATGTTTTTTCATAGGCCTTGAGGCTATATTTTTTTCCTAACATTTAGGGTTGGAAGATGAGCCATTTGATTTGGACTAATGTCCCTTGCACTTTTTTGGGTCCTTGGGCCCTATTTCTCTTTGTTGATGTTGATATGTTTTCTCTGGTTGTTTTTTGGGTGGCGTTGTTCGCCACTTTTCTGTTAATTGGGGTCTTTGTGCCACATGTTCTATGTTGTTTTTTTTCATTTCTTTTTTTTCTTTAATAAATTTGAGGACCAAGTTTTGGCTCGACTCATGAACTTTTCAGATTATTTTTTTTATTTTTTTTGTAATTTAATCAAATTTAAGATATATTTTTAATTTTTTTGTATTTTATTTTAAGAAGCTTTAATCAGTTCTTATAATAGTTTTGATGAATATATATTTTTTCAGTGCTAAAATAATAATCACTCATAAAATCTAGCTTTATCAGTTCTATAAATATAGCATTGATAAAGATAGGTTTTATGACCACTTCTTATTTTAGCACAGATAAAACTCATATTGATGAGCGGTCGTTGGAAATTGTTGATAAAACCCTTTCTGGTCTTATAAATTCAACCCTAGTAGAACTTTCTTCTTCACAAAGCTCAAGCTATCGCAAAAGTGGACCTCTTTCACCGGCCCCCCTATAACTTCTCGGATGAATCGATCCTCCCAAAACCTATGGTATGTGATTATTTATACTCCATTTTAATTCATCTTAAAACTCTCTATTTTTTTGGCCACTCACTAAAAGAAAATTGACTATTTGTGATGGGTCATTTGCGACAGAAAAATAACCTGTCACAAATAGTCTCCAGACTCGGACTATTTTTCATGGAAGAAACTATCCCGCCACAAATAGTTTTGGTAGGGATTCCTACCGCCCAATGCTAAAACCAATTGCAATAGACATTTTCGATGGATTGATCATTTCATCACAAATTCTCGTCATCTTGGAAGTATTTGTGATGGAATTAAATCTCTGTCACAAATACTTTTGACCAACAGACTATTTGTGATGGAATTAACTCTGTAACAAATAATTCATTGAAAATAATAAGTTGATTTAACCTAAATGCCCCCTTCTACTTCCTCCTTCCTCCCCTCCCATGCAATGCCAGCTCCTCCCTTCTCCACATTGTGCTGCCACCCCCGTGCGACCCTACTATGCCACCACACCGTTGTGCCACTCTGCCACACTGCTTCCCTACTCCATCTCTCACACAACCGCAACACAAAACCATCTCGGGTCACCCTACTCATATCTTCTAGTTACAGGCTCTGATTTTGTTAAATTTCATTTTTTTGCGTATTCCTATTTATTTTATTAAACACTGATCTGGTTAAAACCTAGGTTAATCAATTTACATGGTTTTTTAATTTATATTATATTTAGGGTCAATCTAAATTTATTATTTTTTATTTGGATATCCACTATTTTTACAAGACCTGATTTCATTTTATTTTATAATTAATATATATATATTTGGGTGTCAATTGTTTGATATTTCTTGTAATCCAAAATTAATCACTGAAATAATTTATCCACTAATTTTGGATCTTATTTACCATCGATAAATAAGACAATGTACAACAAAATTGTTCAATTATTTGGTTTTAGGGTTAATTCATATCTAAACATAGAATTTAATTTTATAATTCCTTTATCATTATATTTTGGGGTCATTTTTTGTTACAAGTTTTGAATTTATTTGGGTGCAATTTTTGGATTTCATTATTGTTGCAAGATTTGATTTCATTTGAGTGTCAATTTTCATTACAAGATTTGATTTCAATTTTTGTTGAAATATTTTATTTAACTTCATATATATGTTTTAAAAACACCTGATTCAAACAGTTGTTATAATGTTTCTAGGGTAGAAATTATTAATTCCAAAAATATTAGATCTAAATAGATATTATTTCCAAAATATTAACTCAAAATTATAAATTAATTATCTAAAGAAATTATTAATTAAATATAAACAAATTTATTAATAATAAAAATTAACTATTAGTAAAATTACTTACAAATTATATATATATATATATATGTTTATATAGATTTGATATATGTATATTTGTTTAAGAAAGATTAAGAATATATATTTGATGTATTTATATTAATTAAGAAATTGTGATACATATATATATTAATTATTAAAAATGAAATAAAAATCTGAATAATTAATAATAATAATTACATAATTTATTATAATTAATAACTAATTAATAAATATTATTAATAAATAGTAAATATTAGTGTTAGTAACAAATTATTATTAACAATTTCAAATTTTGAGGAAATTATGAAAATATGAAAAAATTTATAAAAGGAAAAATATGAAATGCAAGTAATATTTTTTTGGGAAACAAAGGATAATATATTAATCATGAAAATCAGAGGAAATAAGAGAAAACATCCATGAAGGAAAAAAATCAAACCATCTGTGGTTTTATTCAGACAGACTACGAGTTACCAGATGTTGAGATCCTTTATTTCCTTCCCTTTTAATTAAGGAGAAATAAAAAACCACAAAGTTGTGAATAAGTGATTGGATATTCCTAATGAGGGAGATGAAATATTGGAGTCCATAGTCATTTGTGCTCATGAAATTGACAATAGTAAGGCATTCAGATCCAATGTAGATAGAATTATATTCACAATATTTTTTGAAATTCATACCAGTAAGGAAACGTAGGCTTCAGCAAGAGCGGCTTCCCAAAAGGTATGGCGTGATTTCTTCCTGACAGCAATAATACTTACATAATGGTCTCAGACCATCAAAACAACCTCGATAATCTCATACATAGAGAGAGAATCATCGATGTTGATCTTAAAGATCCCTTCAGAGGGAGGGCTCCATCTATCTTCTGTTGAGCGAGAGCCAGACGACCAGTTCAGAGCGGTTTCGCGATTGGATTCATCAATCTAGGAAGTGGTACGTTCAATCGAGAATCCACAATATTTTGACATGTGATTGAATATGAAATCATTTCTTCTAATCAAAATACTCCAAGACACCAAACATAATAAGGCAACCATAGCTGCATGGAATGTGGAGGATCACATCATTAACAGTGATGGGAGATCGAGCGCCGTGTCTAGAAAAATCTTTGTAGGATTTCCTAGGCACTTGAAACTACCTTAGACCATGAACAACAGATAACTACTTGAAAAGGACATTCTATCCCATCCAATAATAAGGTACATCATTTCTTGTTGGAAAATGTTGGTTTTGGGGCCAACAGAAGTGTTTCCATGGAAGGAAATATATTACAATTTATTTTTAATAATCATTGTCCGAAACCAAGAGTGAAGATATTTCAAGTAAAATTTATAATTTATTTATTTATTATCTAAAGAAATAAATATATGGGCTTAGGAAGCTTCTTAGTTGATGATTGTTGATAATCAAAAAATGGGCCTTCTGGATTACCTTTATTGCACTTGTGAGGATCCAAGGGTAGAATCCCTCTTGGAGTGATCCACACATGTTGTAATGGTCTCTGAGAAATTCCGCTCATTCTCCGGGTGTTAGCGCGGTGAATCGAATGTCTTGCGTTGTTCGTTCTGGACCACTCATTCTTCGATCTTGAAGAAATTTTATCTTGGTTTTCTTGTTAATAAGAGAGAGAGGGGAGTAGGAGTCGAGAGAGAATTCATTGTGTCCAACAATTCTCTATTCCTAAACTTGAAATTAGTTTCAAATTATGTACACAATATTCATAGCCTTCAATTTATAGAGCTCGGATTTCAGTTACAAAATTTAATTTCTTAAAATCCATTAAATATAATTATAACCATTAATGAAATCTCATGCCACATATTATTATTATTATTATTATTATTATTATTATTTTATGGTGTGTCAACTTGCACAAAATGGATAAATAATATTAACCGACTTGTAAATAATTATTTTATTACCAGACACGGTCTTGGTCAGTTCAAACTCCTCTTTCATTTATTGAACTCCAGAATAAATATTTTATTCTCTTTAATTGATATTTTATTCACAAACTAGTAAATAAATATTTATTAAATATTCAATAAAATAAATAAATAGATTTTATTCACAATCCGGTGAATAAATATTTATTTAATTTACGTGATAAATATAACATGAATAAAATTATTCCTCAGTCCTGAGAATAAAATTTATTCAATTAATTAAATTCAAATAGAATTTAATCAATTCCAATATAAACACTTAGTGTGTGGCCCTATAGGATTATTTCCCATTGGCATTAGGTGGTATTTTCTAAAGTCCAATATTAATATCTAGCAATGGGTCAAGGCACCCAAGAGAAAGAACTTAAAGTCACAATGATGAAAACCACATACGAATTCTCACTGCGTAATATAATCCCTTTATCACAATATCTAATCAATAAGGTTTCATGATTGCGTCATCAACCTATATACTCGATATATCATTATTTGATTATATGAAATAAACTCGTCATTACACAATTGCCTTGGAATTTAGTGTGATGGTTCTATTTCAATAAAAGGGCCAAGATATCAACTTCTATAAAAATGGAAGGGAAAAATCCTTACCTGACTTATCCATTAATAACATGTAATTCTTGGTGCACCCAACGTACCCTACTTCCCGCCAACATATGGCATGATGGTTTTTGTTAGAGAATATAAGTGCACGAGTCATGACATGCATTAAGGAAAATATTAAATTCTATAGAATATTACACATTCTCATAGATAGGAATATTTGATGACCCCAAAACATGAAAAATTTATAATGGAAGGTCTTTTATCATAATTAATTGTAATATAGATTACCAAGTGAGAACATCATGAGAAGAAGCCTCATATTGTTATGAGTACTCACATCTACCAGTCTATATAATATGTGTCCCATCATAGAATATTATTCAATTGTAGTACTATATTAAGAATATTGTCATATCGCTTCAATATTCTCATCATCGAGGGGAACTATTATGACCTTATCAATGTGATAAATACTCTAGGATACTATTACATTTATTTCAGGAAGAACAGTAAACGATATGTAATAAGATGATTAATTCAAAATTTAATAAATAAAATATTCATGCAATCAAAGTACAAACGGTTGGTTCTATGACACCAAATCTAAAAAACTCCCACTTGGACTAGATCCAATTGCTTATGTCTTTCATTCCTTCTGAACACACATGATAATCATGGTTGTACTGAGTCAAGGTTTTAGTCAAGGGGTCTGGGACATTGTCTTCCATGGAAATACTACTCACTACAACCTCACCTATTTGATAAAAAACCCCACAATAGATGATACTTCTGGAGTATGTTATTCATCTAATGATGTGACCATGGATCTTTTGCAAGACAATCATTGTAGTATTATAACAATAGAGTGTTATGGGATATTTACTGCTAGGTATCACATCAATCTCATGGATGAAATTTTGCATCCAAAATGCGTCTTTCGATGCCTCAGAAGCCACAATATACTCAGACTCTGATATAGAATTTGGGAACATAGCCTTATTTTAGCTCTTCTAACCCAGAAGACCTACATTAAAAGTGAAGAGATATCCCATTTATGACTTCAGGTTATCATGATCAGTTTGAAAAATAGCATCTGCATATATTTTAATGAGTAGTTCACCATCTTCTCCATAAACTAGGAACATATCCTTAGTAGGCCTTAGATACTTAAGGATAGTCTTGACTACCATCCAATAGTGGTTGCCTGGATCAGCTTGATATCTTCCTTCTATATTTAATGTGTAGGGAATAACTGGCCTAGTACATAGAATATCACAAATGACTGACCAAATTTCTAATGCATATGGAATACTTTCCATTCTATTTATTTCCTCAGGGTTATTAGGAAACATTTTCTTGGAAAGATGAATTCCATGTGATGTTGGAAATAATCCCATTTTAGATTATTCCATACTAAATCTCTTCAGTATCTTGTCAATGTATGTACTTTGACTTAGGCCTAGTAACCTCATGGATCTATCATGATGGATCTTGATCCCAAAAATATATGCTTTCTTAATCATTTTTTTCAGGGAAAACATTTATTTAACCATGCCTTAAGAGACTATATGACTAGTATTTCATTTCCAATAAGTAATATTTCATCAACATAAACTACTATGAAAATGATTTCACTACTACTAAACCATTTGTAGACACAAAGATCAAATTCATTCTTTATAGAACCAAATTCTACTATGGATTCATAAAAACTAATGTTCCCTGACCTAGATGCTTACTTCAATCCATAAATGGATTTTTACAACTTTCATATCTTATTGACATCCTTTAAAGTCACAAACCTTCATGTTGTGTCATTTAGAAATATTTTTGAAGGTTCCTGTTAAGGAAGGCTGCTTTGATATCCATTTTCCAAATCTCATAGTCATGGTAAGACACAATGGCAATTATAATTCTAATGGATTTTATCATTTCAAATCATGAAAATGTTTCATCGTAGTTAATTCCTTGATACTGTTTAAACACTTTTGTAACACGTTGTACCTTATAGGTAATTAATTGCCCTTACATGTCTACTTTTTTTAAATACCCATTTGAATCCAATGGGATTTACATCCACTAGATAATCTACCAAAATATAGACTTATTTTTTATAGATGGAATCCATTTCAGAATTCATGGTTTCTTTCCACATGGCAACATCAGTTCCACTTACTACTTCCTTGTGGGTTAGAGGATCATTATTATCAACTAATAATGATCCACCATCCTAGGTAACTATAAAACCATACCGTTTTGGTTGTCTAACCTCTCTTGTACTCCTACACATTACTTGTGTATCTGGAATAGTTTCTTCTTCCACAGGGCTGTGTAGAATCTGATCATGTACCAACTATGGTGTTCCTTGAGCCTCAACTTCATCTATTTTTACCTTTCTCCCACTATCACTTTGGGATATGTGACCCCTATCAAGGAATATTTCAGGTCATTCCACTAAAACATTTTTGTCTGAGGGTTTTTATAGTTAATATCCCATTGTTTCCTTGGGGTATCCTATAAATGTACACTTTATGCCTCAGGGTGCAATTATGTTACCTGAAGATTCCTTAACAGACACTTTGATTCCCCACACATGTAAATTCGATAATATGGTTTTTTATTCCACCCAAAAATTCATATGGAATACCATTTATTGATTTAGTTGGTAATTGGTTTAGTATGTGTGCCACAGTTTTTATTGCATTTGCACAAATGGATAATGGAGGACTCACATGACTCATCATGGATCTCTCCATGTCCAACAAGGTGTGGTTCCTCCTTTCTCTTAAACCATTACACTAAGGTGTGTAAGGAGGAGTAAGTTGGGATGGGATCCCAAACTCCAGTAATTAATCATAGAAGTCTTGATTAAGATATTCTCTACCATGGTTTGAGTGGAGCTTCTTAATCTTCCTACCAAGCTAGTTGTCAACTTCATTAATGTATTCCTTGAATTTATCCAACGAATATAACTTATAACTCATTATGTAAATATATCCATATCTTCTAAAATCATCATTAAATGTTATGATGTATGAGTACCCAATACCTTTCTTCAATTGGAAATGCTCCACACACATTGGTATGAACTAATTCAAGAAAATATTTATCCCTTTTACCTTTCCCACTAAATGGGGTTTTAGTCATTTTTCATTATAAACATGCATGACATAAACCAAGTGGTTCCAAAGTTGGGTGTGGTACGAGTCATGTGAAGTAACTTTGTTAGCAACTGGTATTTTTTGTTTCTTATAATCCAAAAAATAATGATTGTTATGTAAATGTTTATTACCATAAAAAATTAAATCTTTATAAAAGAAGAAACATTTATTTAGAAATTTGAATATAAATCCACACAGATCTAGTCTGGTTATAGAAATAATGTGTTTTGTAATTGAAGGAACATAATAACAACCCTTTAAAACAAAGATCATTTCAGTTGTTAATGTCAGGTGGCAACCTTCGATAGCTACAACAACAAGTTTAGTTCTGTTGGCTACTTGTAGATATACCTCCCATCAGTCAATTTTACTAAATCTACATGGTTCATATATTTTAATACATATGTGAGAACCATAAGCTATATATAATATCCGATTTGTAGATATAGATAAATTTCACATGATAATAAATGCACTTGAATCTTCCCATTGCTTCTTTAGATGGGTGTAGTTTTTATTCCAATGTCCCTTGTTCCCATATACAAAATAGACAACATCTTGTTCCCTTTATTCCCCTTTGTTCTTATTATTCTTGGAAGGTCACAAAGAATCTTTGGTATTAACTCTATTTTCTTTCCCTTTTCATTTGTTCCCAATAAGGATAGAAATATTTTCATACTTCATGTCTTTGTCTACTTGTGAAGGAGGATAAGAAGATCTGGAAGATAAGTCTCAATGTTGTTTATAATAAAATTCACTACAAAACTGCAGAAAATTTGAGGGAGTGATTCCAGAATGTGATCGGTGCCCAGTTCTTTAGAGATTTTAAACCCTATAACCTCTAGGTTATCAACGTATCCAATGATCTTGGCTACATTTGTCCCAGCTGGGTCACCGTCTCCAATATTAATTTTAAAGATCACCTTGGAAATCTCAAATCGTTAATATTTAGCTCTCTCTTAGTAAATACCATGAAGGTGATCAAGAATTCTATACACACCCATGTTTTTGTGAGACTTCATGAGGTAAATAGACATGGATAGAATCATCAAAAATTGAAAATGGAACACTTTGTTCATATGTTTTTTATAAACTAGGAACTCTTTATCACTCGCCTCTTGAGCAGGCGGATCAGGCATTGCTGATTCTAGCATATAAAATTTACCTCCATGGCATAGAACAACCCAAAGGCATCTATACCAATCCTAGAAGTTACTGTTAGTGAAAATATTGTCTTTATCAAATATTTATCATAGGAACAGATTGGATGAAGGTATTTTCATTTTATTCTAAATTTAAAAGAGCATATTATTAGTTCTTTTCTTTATTACAAATTTTGTGAGAAAAAATAAATTAATTGATTTTATTAAATGTCCCACTATTTTATTAAGCCCCAGTAGCCCTCGTTATTGAATTTGTAATGTCTATTTTCTAGGAAATTATAGTGAAAATGATTCATATTCCCCCTTTCATAACCACAACAAGGGTTGTTCAAGATATTTTTAAGGTATTTAGGTAGGCAAGTATTTTCCAACTATGGGTTTGAAGCTCCTTGATCTGTTGATTGGACTCCCCAATCCAGAAATCATGCCTTTCATTTTCTCAACACTTGGCTCTAAATTACAACTAGTCTAGAAATGGATACTTCCCTTGATTTAAAATGGTTATGGAAACCTAAAACCTTAAGAAGTACTCCCCTTATAAAAGTAAGTGACTCAACAATGGTTGGTCAAACACAAAGATCTATTTAATTTTGTTCTAAATCATGTAACACAAGGCTTAGTCTAACTTAATATTAGATTGAGGGATTTTATTCTATTATGCATAAATTTTTATCTTGTTTCATCCTTTATATGTCCTATTAATAATTAAATAGATGTTTACTTAATTAATTAACCATATTTTTTATGTAACATTTATGCATAATCAATTTTACTTAAATTAAATATTTTCATATTAATTCATTTATGTGATCACAGTCTTGTATCAATAAATATAATTTTAATTCATTATAAAAAAAATTAATTAAATTACATGATCATGATCTTATCAAATTTTTTATTTAATGAGCGGACATTAAATCAACCTATGACCTAGTGGAAACAAATCCTTATACTGGACATTCCAAGAGCTACAAAATTCCACATGTCCACCTATGTATCACTGAGTTGGCATCATTATGGTTTCATCTTGAACTGTCTCCATGTGCCTTGGGATTCTCTCTTAATTAAAAATATATATTAATTGCACGCAAGTGAGGGGAACTAAAGGATTGGTTAAAGGAAATTACATAAATATCCTTAGACATGAAAGTACAACATAATATTTGATGGATGGATGAATCAAATTCCATCATTTAATTTAGTATTAATTAATTGTAAAACCATGCAATAAATTTAATTAAATAAATTCCATCACATACATAGGTCTTTTTTAAACCCATGAATAGTTGTAAATGCAATAAATACACAAAAAGTAACTATCTAGAATTCATTACTTTATTCATTCATTATTATTAAGATGAACACACTTGTATTAATTAATTAATATTTTAATTAATTCCCTTTCATATTAATGATCATATAATCTTAGTTGGAGATACCCATCAATTTGGAATTCATGGAAAATAAACTACATAACCATTAATTACATATTTATTATAGTAAATTAATTTATCATTTAAAATTCATTAAAACTATTATTAAATTTTTAAACACACAACAATGTGCTAATTAATGAAATAAGGTTTTAATGCTGTAATTTTTCAAATTTAATGTAATTTTAATTTTTTCCATTAATGGGAGACTACATGTCATGTACATCTAGCTAGGTTCCATGTAACTCTGTTTTCATATATCCAAGTCACACACATGGGGCTTCGGCGTGTTAACTCTTCCAGACTACATGGAATATACATGACAATTACAAACCTTGTATCTGCTTATCACTTTATAGGTTAGACTGATCAACATGCTATGTTGTTTCCAACGCTTTCGCCGGGGTGCATGCATCCATCTGTGAGGACGTGCTTCTGTTACCCCATATTCTCGCTTTCCAAAGGCAGGCGGAATTCCCTCCTTATTCAGGGATGTATACTCCTTGATTGAAACTAGGATGATGGATGTCAGTTCTTCCTTCCATGGATTCCTCCTCGGAACTTGTCACCTATTCCAGGTCTCCCATATAGATTTAAGTAGTGGTTCGTGAATCTTGTTCCCGGTGCCATATCTCCATGGATGCGAGTTAATTACACTACTTCCGTCAAGACATTCCATGGGATCTTGGCATGGTAGTGACCTTCTGTCGAAGTAGATGACAACATCAGGCATGTCGGGGCATCTCTAGGTGCGTGGACATTGGGAAACCTATATTCTTCCTCATAGGATGTTATCTCAAGGGTACATAACCCAAGGCATCCCACATTGAATGTGGGGAATCATATTCCATAGGTATGTATCTAAGGTTTTCCTCAGCTTCCCCTGTTTTACAAAGGGTATGCTACAAGATTAACATCTATCAGAGACGGTTACACCAAAGGCGTGCCTTCCAAGGTTTTCCTCAGGCATCTCATGTTTATCACGAGGTAGGCCGCGGGTTTAACGTCTTGCAGAGATAGAATGAAAGTGATCTAAACGTCCCATAGAGATGGATTGGATTGGTATATCCCAAGGAGGGAATACCCGGAAGATGGATGGATCAGAATGCCCAATTAGGACGGATCTGAGTTGGTGCGCCCCATGGAGGGGAGATGTCACACCGTAATGGCTGATCTGAACACCACTGAGGGTGGATCAGGGAGAGTGCACCCTAGGATAGGGGACACAATTGTTTACCATTGGCTGGGATTGAACCTCAGGGAGGTTTCCTATGTACCCTGAGGAGACGGCAGGGATCAAAACCCACATAGTTCGAAGGGGTGATGAATTGGGGTGTACACAGAGGAAAACAACCCGAATACATACTGGGGCTTATGCGTGGATAGTGTCCCAAGTACTGCTAGGACCAGTGAAGTAATGGATGGCATGATCCCACCGGGATGTGGCGACCTAGGTAAGAATCAGGATGGATGATGGAGAGTTGAATGAAGTGGAGGGGGAATGAAATGGGACCATCGCAAGGGCAACGATGAAGTTGGTATTGAGCCTCGAAGAGACTTTCTACGTATCCCCGTGGTAGGGAATCAAAGTACACATAGTTCGGTGGCACTATGGGACACCTGAGGAGGTGGCCCGTGAGAATGGATGCATGGATGGGACCTGGAGGAAGTGGAACCTCTGGGTTGGGGCATGAAGTTCCCGAGACACATAGGCTCGAGGGAGAGATCAGGATGAGACATGATTGATGGGCTTGAGCCTCAGTAAGGCTTCCTTCGTATCCCCGTGGAAGGGAATCAAAGACCACTTAGTTCATCTAACGATGTCTTACGACTGAATGAGGTGAAAACGGCTTACCGATGAATGAGGTGACAATGACTTACCACTGAATGGAGGTCCATAGTTTAACGTCATGTGGGACGGGGGTGAACCGACATGAAGGGGGTCGAAATGACCGGGTGGTGGGCTTGAACCTCACGAGGCTTCCTACGTACCATGCCTTGACATGGATCAAAGTCCACGTAGTTCAGGATGGGGTGTGTCGGAGAACCGACGTGAAGATGGACCTTGGTCCGATGGGTGACGAGCTTGAACCTCGCTAGGCTTCCTACGTACCATGCCTTAGCACGGATCAAAGACCTCGTAGTTCGGGCATACAGTTTATCGTCATGAGGGATGGAGGTAGAACCTGATGTAAATAAATGGCTGGGCGGTGGGCTTGAACCTCTTGGAGGCTTCCTACGTACCATGCCTTGACATGGATCAAAGACCTCGTAGTTCAAAAAAGGGTGTGTTGGAGAACTGATGTGAATAAGGACCTTGGTCCAGGGGGATGCTGGGATTGAACCTCATGGAGGCTTCCTATGTACCGTTCCTTGACATGGATCAGGGACCATGTAGTTCGGAAGGGATGTGGGTGTCGGTGAACCAACGTGAACAAGGACCTTGGTCCGATGAATGATGGGCTTGAACCTTAGGGAGGATTCCTACATACCATACCTTGACACGGATCAATGTCCTCGTAGTTCGGGAAGGGTTTCATTAGCGAACCGACGTGAAGGTGAACCCGGGGATCCACAGGTGGTGGTCTTGAACCTCATGGAGGCTTCCTATGTACCATGCCTTGACATGGATCAAAGTCCTCTTAGTTCAGGAAGGGTTTTTTCAGCGAACCGACGTGACGGTGAACCCAGGGGTCCACTAGTGGTGGGCTTGAACCTCATGGAGGGTTCCTACGTACCATGCCTTGACATGGATCAAAGTATTTGTAGTTTGGGTGTGCATTTTAACATCATGAGGGATGGGGTTTTGGAGCTTACGCTCTGAGGCAGCCCAAGGTGTGTCATCGTCAGTGCTCACTCTAAGTCGAAGGGAGTCATGCTCAATGTGAGAAACAAGAGGTTGCACGGACCTGATGATCACGTCATGAAGGGTGAATATGTGAGAAGTGAAGAGGGGATAACATGTTAGGCGGCCCATGGTGCTGGGACTAACTCCAGGATGGAGGCTGGAGTGCCGCTATCGAGCGGCAACCGTGCATGGGGATTACACAAGGAAGCTGCCTGGGTGCCGCTATGGAGTGGCACTGGTGAATGGGGTTTATGTAAAGATGTTGCCCGTGTGCCGCTAAGGAATAAAAACGGTGGATGGGGCTTACACAAGGAAGTTGCCTGGGTGCCGCTAAGGAATGACAATGGTGGATGGGGCTTACGCATGGAAGCTGCCCGGGTGACGCTAAGGAGTGACAATCATGGATGGGGCTTACGCAAGGAAGATGCCTGGGTGCCACTAAGGAATGAGAACAGTGGATGGGGATTATGCAAGGAAGCTGCCCGGGTGCCGCTAAGGAGCGGCAATCATGGTCAGGGCTTACGCAAGAAAGATTCTCGAGTGCCGTTAAGGAATGACAACGGTGGATGGGGCTTATGCAAGGAAGCTGCCTGGCTGCCGCTAAGGAACGACAATCAAGGATGGGGCATATGCAAGGATGCTGCCCGGGTGCTGCTAATGAGCGGCAATCGTGGATGGGGCTTACACAAGGATGCTGCCCGTGTGCCGCTACGGAGTGGAAATCATGGATGGGGCTTACGCAAGGAAGATACCCGGGTGCCCCTAAGGAGTGGCAATTGGGGATGGGGCTTACGCATGGAAGCTGCCCAGGTGCCTCTCTAGAGCGACAATCGTGGATGGGGATTATGCATGGAAGATGCCTGGGTGCCCCTAAGGAGTGGAAATGGTTGATGGGGCTTACGCTAGGATGCTGCCTGGGTGCCACTCTAGAGCGGCAATCGTGGATGGGGCTTACACATGGAAGTTTTCTGGGTGCTGCTAAGGAGCGGCAATGGTGGATGGGGATTACACTAGGAAGCTGCTCAGGTGCCACTATGGTGCGACAATGGGGAATGGGGCTTACGCTAGGAAGTTGCCCGGGTGCCGCTATGGAGCGGCAATGGTGAACGGGGCTTATGCAAGGGAGATGCCCGGGTGCCGCTATGGAGCGAAAATTGTGAATGGGGATTACGCAAGGAAGCTGCCCGGGTGCCCCTATGGAGAGGCAATCGTGGATGGGGCTTACGCATGGAATCTGCCCGGGTGCCACTCTAGAGTGGCTATCGTGTATGGGGATTACGCATGGAAGCTGCCCGGGTGCCGCTAAGGAGCAGTAATTGTGGATGGGGATTATGCTAGGAAGCTGCACGGGTGCTGCTATGGAGCAGAAATGGTGAACGGGGCTTACGCAAGGGAGCTGCTCGGGTGCCGCTATGGAGCGGCAATGGTGAATGGGGCTTACGCAAGGAAGCTACCCGGGTGCCACTATGGAGCGGTAATCGTGGATGGGGCTTACACATGGAAGCTACCCCGGTGCCGCTCTAGAGTGGAAATCATGGATTGGGCTTACGTATGGAAGCTTATCGGGTGCCGCTAAAAAGAGACAATGGTGGATGCGGCTTACGCTAGGAAGCTGCTCGGGTGCCGCTATGGAGCGGGAATGGTTAACGGGGCTTATGCAAGGGAGCTTCCCGGGTACCGCTATGGAGCGACAATGGTCAATGGGGATTACGCAAGGAAGCTTCCCAGGTGCCACTATGGAGTGGCAATCAAGGATGGGGCTTATGCAAGGATGATTCCCATAATGTCTTTCTCATGTCTGGCCATGCGGGCATCCCAACTCACTGGTGAATTGAGGCCTTCATTTATGCACTGGGGCACAAGAGCGATAATTCCAAGGGTGTTGGAATCATTTCACTGTATTCATGGAATTAGGTGTCTTATGCTTGGAGAAAAAGGTATATCTTTTTTAGTGAAAGATATATCCTATGTTTGGAATATAGGGATTACTACAGTTTAATGTCATGTAGATAGGACTATTGGAATCTCATTCATGGAGCATAAGGAATCTCTTGTTTGGATAAAGAGGCATCCTATGTTAGAAAAAAAGGGCATACTATAGTTTAGAGTCTTGTAGATAGGACTATTAGCATATCATGCTTGGAGCATGAGGTGTCTGTTGTTTAGAGTAAGAGTCATCCTATGTTTAGAACATAGGGTATACTACAGTTTATAGTCTTATAGATAGGACTATTGGAATCTCATTCTTGGAGCATAAGGCATCTCTTATTTGGAGAAAGAGGCATCCTATTATTGAAAAATAGGTAATTCTAAAGTTTAAAGTCATGTAGACATGACTATTGTAATCTTATGCTTAGAGCATAAGGCATCTCTCGTATTGGGCTAGAGGCATCCTACGTTTGGAACTTAGGGATCACTACAATTTACAGTCTTGTAGATAGGACCCTTGGCATATCATGCTAGGCGCTTAAGGCATCTCTTATTTGGAAGAATAAGCTTCCTATGTTTGGAACATAGGGAGAACTACAGTTTAGAGTCATGTAGGTAGAACTATTGGCATCTCACGCTAGTCGTGTTAGGCATCTCTTGTTTAGAGAAAGAGGCATCCTATGTTTGGAACATAGGGTGTACTACAGTTTATGGTCATGTAGATAGGACTGTTGGCATCTCATTCTTGGAGCATAAGGCATCTCTTATTTGGAGTAAGAGGCATCCTATGTTTGTAGCATAGGGTGTACTAGAGTTTATAGTCATGTAGATAGGACTGTTGGCATCTCATTCTTGGAGCATAAGACATCCCTTGTTTGGAGAAAGAGGCGTCCTATGTTTGGAACATAGGGTGTACTATAGTTTATAGTCATGTAGATAGGACTATTGGAATAGGGTGCCTAGAAATGGATGGTATTGGGTCTTATGCAAAGGAGGTCCTATCTAGTTCAACCTGGCATATGAGCCAAGTGATTGGGTTTGGAGGAGTTTCCTGAGTAATGGTTCGACTCAAGGTACTCGGGGAATTGATGATGAGAATCTCAACTCATGACATGGGAATGAAACCAAGAGGAATATGTGGACTCAAGGTGTTTCATGGTGTGTGGAGGAGTATTTCAAATCATGGTATTCCATATGTGGAAGGTGGGTGCGCATAGGGGCGCAATGGAAAATCCCGACATCCCGGCCCAAAAAGTTCACGGTGAAACTCTCTATTTTTCGTGGGGGTCTATAATGGTAGCGAAGGGACTGGACGGAAGGGTTAGGACCGCAGCCCGACACTGACCCCGAGTGGGGGTGCGGGGGCACACCCCCGCTGTATGGACAGGTGGGCGCAAAGGTAGGAGCCTCACAAAGGATTGGTCTTTGCGAAGTAGCTTCGCAGAGAAAAGGGGCTTGGGGAGCATGGGTTATCGCGTAGCATGGCCTCGTGAAGCATGGACTCACGGAGCAGCATCACAGAGCATGGAATCGCGGAGCCGCATCACGGAGCATGGAATCGCGGAGCATGGGCTCACGGAGCATCAGCTCGGGGAGCAGCAATGTGAAGGAAGCTGGTCGTGGAGCAGGGACTCATGGAGCAGAAACAAGAAGGAAGCTGCTCGTGGAACATGGCCTCGCGGAGCCGCTTCGAAATGAAACGCGGAGCTTCGCGAACCGGGAGATCGGCCACCCAAGGGGCGAAGTCGCCGTCCAAGGGGAAAAGTGGCCGTCTGTCTAAGGGGGGGGGGGGAGTTGGGTATTTATAGGAAAGGGGCACCGCGAAGCAAATCTCACTCGGCGTGAAGACGGAGCATGCTCTGCAGCGGATCACGAATGTCAAATATGGTCACGGAGTGTCTCGCCTCCTTGCTTCGCGGAGGGTCTTCGTGGCGCATTGCGAACGTCAAATGCGGTTGAAGAGCGTCCTGCCTCCTTGCTTCACAATGGGTCTTCGCGGCACGTCGTGAATGTCAAACAGGTTTGCGGAGCATCCTGCCTCCTTACTTCGTGGCGGTGCTCCATGCTCGCGAAGGAGGCTTCGTGAACGGGCTTCACGAACCAGTTTTCTAGCCCAACTTCAAATGTCCATAACTCCTAATCCATAACTCCGTTCAGGCCCTACGACCTACCAAATCGATGCTTAAGAAATGGTCTACGATCTGGGATCGTGTATGGATGCTTTTGTAAAATTTTGGGAACACGTTTTCTGGGTTCTACAAATGTGATATAATAGAATTTCATGTTTTTAATTTCCCAGTGAATCTATATACAATGCACATGGGTATATGGAATATGCTCTGACCACATGTCATGTATCCCAGCTTTACCGACCAAATATTAGGAACATCTTGTTGGTATCTCTAACCATTCTTCATTTGTTCATAGATCTCTAAGAAAATGAAACACTAAATGAACATGATTAATATGTCAATAATATTTTTATTCAAACCAGATTAAAGAATGAATAACATGAAATGAAAATCTAGTCACGATTGCACATAAATATAAAATCAAATAAATAATTATTAATTTAAACATAACCTCACTATGATATCACTTGTTAACTTTGGATGCAGTGGAACCATTGCAGTGGAAGGTGATATATTAAAATTTCTTTTAATAATCATTTCCTGAAACCAAGAGCTAGGATCTTGCTTGTCAAATTTATAATTAATTTATTTAATATATGAATAAATAAATACATGGGATTAAAAACGTTCTTTGTTGATGATTTTTGATTGTCCGAAACATCCCTTCCATATTTCCTTCATTACTATTGTGGGGATCCAAGTGTAGAATCCCTCTAGCGGTGATCCACACATGCTCCTATGGTCTCCGAGTAATGACACTCGATATCTATGTGCTAGCACGATGAATCGAATGTCTTGCGTTGTTCGTTCTTGATCGATCGTTCTTCAGTCTTAAAGAAATTATCTCTTGGGTTTCTTATTATTGAGAGGGGGAGATGGGGAGGAGTCGATATAGAATTCATTTTGTAAAACAATTCTCTATTCCCAAACATGGAATTATTTTTTAATTCTTAACACAATAGTCTTAGCCGTCTATTTATAGAGCTAGGATATAAGTCATAAAATTTAATTGCATAACAGCCACAATATATAATTATAACCATTAATGAAATCCCATGCCTCATAGTAATAATAATAATATTATTTTGTGGTATACTAACTTGCTCAAAATGGATAAATAATATTTACCATCTTGTAAATAATTATTTTGTCACCAGACATAGTCCTGGACCATTAAAACTCTTATTTTATTTATTTAACACTTGAATAAATATTTTATTCTATTAAATGAATATTTCATTCACAAACTAGTAAAGAAATATTTATTAAATATTCAAAAAAACAAATAAACATATTTTATTAAAAATATGGAGAATAAATATTTATTTAATTTATGTGATCATTATAACATGAATAAAATTAATCTTGAGTCATGAGAATAATATTTATTCCATTGATTAAATTTAAATACAATTAATCGAGACCAATAGAAACACTCAGTGTGCGGCCCTATAAGATTCCTTCTCAATATGTAATATAATCTTTTTTCACAATATGTCATCAAGAAGGTTTAATGATTGTATTCTAAATAAAAAATACATGATCATATTTATCCATTTAGTTTAGAAACCCATTTTGGTCATAAAGAACTAGAGAAAATTCCATTCCACTATATCATACACCTTTTTCATGATTAGTTTCTGAGACAAAATTCATCTTTTTGCTAAAAATCATGTTTTCATAGAAAGGAACATTTCATGGGTCAGAATTACATTATCAGTGATGAGCCTATTCACAAAAAAATCTATTTTATTTTTAGAAATTATAGAAGGTAACCTTATGTGTTGTTGATTGACTAAAATCATTGAGAAGATCTTGTAGGAATCATTTCAAAAGATAACAGGCCTGAAGTCTGAAGCCAAGAGTGGTTTCTTAATCTTTAGGATGAGGGTTATAATGGTATCATTGACAGAAAACAATTTGATTATCTCAGCCCAAATATATTTCATTAGAGAAGAGATTTCATTGCCAATAATATACCGGTATCTCTTAAACAAGAGATAATGGAAGCCATCTTGGACCATGGATTTCATTAAATTGATTTTCTTAAGATCTTGTAAGATTTCATCATTAGAAAACCCCTTGGGAGATGCCGATTAATTTCATCAATAATCATGGGTTTAATGCATGTATCAACTTTAGATAAAATGGAATACTCTCATTCCGTTTGAATCTTAAAAAAAAGAAATAATATTCTAAATTTATTCAACATTAGATTAAGTTATACCATTAGGATATGAAAGTATATAAATAGTGTTTTTAATGAATCTAGTGGTAGCCTTATGGTGGAAGTAACAAGTATTTGAATACCCTTATTTAATATTTTCTTCACACACATGCATTTCCTAGAACCTCTTCTTAATGCGGAGGGACAAATTTAGCTCATGTTCGAGGTAGTTAATTTTTGATAGAATAACATCAGTAGGAGATCACAAAATAAGGTAATTCAACATTATTTCAATTGAGTTAGAACACTTTCTTGGTTGAAGATATTTAAGTATTTTCCACAAACTCAGGTTAGAAGACACATGTTGATGGTCGCAGATGATGTCTGAATTTCCCCCCTTCTAGCAAGAGAGGAAAATTTCATTACATTCACAATTGTTTGACTAGAAGCTTTAAAATATGAAGGGTATCACATGTCCTAGGTTTCTAAATATATGGGAAAATTCAATGATAATATAGAAGTGGTCTAATGAAATCTTTTCCATGTGAGTAATATAGTTCATCATGAACCTATTGGTCCACTTTGCCAATCCCAAAAATCTGCCCAGGTGCTCTGCAATACATGTGCTTTCTTTGTTTCATCTAAACCAAGTGAAGGGACTACATGTATAACAATGTTCAGATTTCTCTAACCTAGAGACCACATCCTAAAATCCCTTCATTGAGGATAAGGACCATGTTTCACCCCTTATTTTTTCATTTTGAAGTAGAATATCATTGAAGTCTCTACCAATCAGGATGGGACCAAGAAATATTCATTACAATGAGAAAAGAAGGTCCCAAATTTCCATTTCTCATTTTTCATTGGCTATCCATAAAAATCAAAAAATGTACATGGAAGAGAGATGGCCTTGTGGGCATATGCAACTACATGATTAGATGAGTAAGATATGATTCTGACATCAAATTTATCTTTCTATAAAAGACACCCTCCCCTTGAGTGGCCTTGGTTGAGGACTGGGAAGCATCCATGGAAGCCTATTTTATATTCTATACCAAATTTTTTCTTATTTCCCAACATGGTTGTAGACAAGAAATCTATATCATGGAGACTCTTATCATAATGGTGCTGGAGAATCTGAACCTTGTGTGGGTTTCCAAGCCCATAGAAGTTCCAGCATAGGCATGGCTAGTTTATTCCATCCTCCACATCTTGTAATTCATGTTGAGTTCCATTGTCAACAAATTTCCACATTTTTGGTTATCATTATTTTGATAATTTTTCCTCCACAGTTATTTTGGATCCACTAATTTTAGTAAAACCCATATCACAACCATGGACACCTCTCTCCTTCCTTTTCCACAATCTAGGAATTTTAAGTGCAGCCGAAGCATAAGGAGTAGGGGCCTCACCCGAATTAAGAGCATACCAGGGGTGGGGGGGGGGGTGGTTTTCCTAAGGAATACTGATGGGGTCTGGGGGGGGGGGGGTCTGAGAATATTTCTTTGGGATTGTTTAGTGGGTAAAGAATATTTCCAATTAGTGGAGGAATGAAGCCCATGGACATAGTCATTGTTTTCAAGGGGGGAACCTAGGGTACGTCAATTTTAGTAGTTTCTGATGAAGGGATATTTGGAAAAATCTTCTCCACATCACTTGAATACTCTAGATTACCTATGTTTTCTTAAAGATTATGGGGTCCCATATGAATGATATTACTATTCATGGGGGACTTATGCACACATTGAATATTATCGGTCCTCTCTCTATCTATTTACTTTTCATATTTGAATATGAATGACGATCAAATTTTATTTTCACGTAACCACAAATCGTACTACATCACTAGGTTTCCTTATTTTTTTCCACTTTTACTATATTATAATTTTATGTATGCATAAGGAAAACACAGAAGAAGGAAAAAACATGATGTTTTTCATATTCAAAAGAATATCCGAGATTTTGATCCGTCAAGTGTTAGGAAATTACCCATCATAAGATATTGGGAAACATCCACCATCACTATAATCCTTACTGATTGTCCCCAATGGATGGGGTCCGATCAATCCCATTCTATGAACTTGCGAATGCGATTTCCAATTTCTTGCATCACCCAATATGATCTGTCACTGAAGGGGATACCATTTAGACTCATCCATAATTGGGATTTGGAAATATTAGTATTGAGGATATCTTTATAACCCTTCATACCTTCCAACAATAAGAGTTGGTTATGAAATGAACACTTCATTTTTTGAATCACTTTTTGTTTATCCTTCATGTTGAAGAATTCAATGATTAGGTGTCTAGATAAAACTTCCTTATTTATAATCGATTGTTAAGATCTTATATCGATTACAACATTTTCTTAAACACACCCAAGTTTAAATTTATTTCATATATATATTTTATAATTAAATTTAGGGACATGCACCGCACAAGGAAGGAATCATCATCATTGTTGGTGATAATTGTCTCTTTCTCTTTATTAATGAGAGATAGATTTTTCCATTTTTCCACCAGATAATTCTCCATTGAAAAAACAAAAAAATAGATAGATCCTCAAATAATAGTGAATCTGGGGAATACAATAGATCTTAGAAAGAATGGGAGATCAGTGACCACAGTAATAACTGGATCACCAAAACAAGGTAGGATGGATCATCACACTTCTTGTGAGGAAGAGAATATCAATAAGGGGACACAATCGAGAACCAAAATTTCAAAAATTAATGATACAAATGAAAATAATCCCTCTAAAAACACAATAAGAGGACATTCCAGTTATACCACAGAAGATCTCAATGAGTCCGGTTGCACATACGAAGTGTATCAGACCCAGGAGAGGCCTCGATCACAGATCCTAGAGAGGCCTCGATCAGAACTCACACCTATTTTTGAAGAATTAAAATTATATCCATAAGAAGTCTAAACCATAATTTTCATATCATATCTACACTTATAGATCAAATTAGATCAATTATTTCCATAGAAAATTAATCCCACATTTTTTCACAAAGAATCAAAACCAGATGAGATCCATAAAATCAATGATTTCTGATTATACCCATAGAAATCGATGATTTCAGAACTCACATTGTTGAAAAACACATGTTTTTTATGATTAAAAATCAAAATTCACATGAATAGAAACTCCCATCCATGATTTGAGATGAGGAGGGTGGTCAGTGTGATCTGGGAGTGAGGACTGTCGGGGGAGCACTGCGAAGGAGGGCGGTTAGGGGATCGAGGGAGCACTGTAAAGAAGGGAAATTGAGGGATAATAAGAGCACTGTAAAGAAGGGAGACAAGGCGGTGAGGTTGAAGGTATAGAAGGGAGATTTGGATGGTATGGTGAAGAAAACCAGGGAAGGGAAAAGTTGACTGATGGAGGAGGGTGAAGATAATGGAGGGTGATTGGGTAGGCACCGTGAAGCACCTTCACAACAAGGAAAACCAGGTAAGAAAATCCAAACCTTGGAAACCCTAGAAAGAACCTCCCACGTCAGGAGATAATTTTACAAGTAATTTTTAAATATTGGTAATATTTTTTAAAAAATCAGATATAAATAATATATAATTAGCATTACTTGAAAAATATTTTTTAAAACTACTAAAAATTATTAAAAACATATTTCAAATAAATAATTTTTTTTCTTCAAACTATTCCAAAAAAAGTAAACAATAAAAACTATTAAAAATTCACAATAATTCATGTCCATGTTATTATAATTAAAATAAATTTTTTTAATAATTTTTATAATTTTTATAATATATTATAATAATATTAATAAAAGATTAAAAATGATACTCTCACGTGCGATGTAACCAAACACCCAATGATCAAAAATGTTATGTCACACCTAATGTAAAACCCACATCTCGAGCCCAATGGTGGAATCTAAAATTTCATATGATAAATAGTCTGGGAGATAATTTATACTTTAGTAAGAAATAATAATACAAATATTAAGTTAATTACCCATGTGTTCCATGTAACTGAACACCCGACACTCACAAATGTTATGTCATGCCTAGTGTAAAACCCACATCCCAAACCCAATGGTTGTCTCTAGTTTTTCATAAGATACAAGTTTTGAAATATAAATTAAATTCTAATAATATATCATAATAAAAATATGAAATGAATTACCCATGTGTTCCATGTAAAAAAACATTTGATGCTTACAAATGATAGGTTGTGCCTATGGTAAACCCCACATCCCGAACCCAATGAGGGCCAATGATTTCTCATATGAGACATCATTTGAGAGATATTTTACTATTTTAAAAAATAATAGTGTTTTTATTATATAAAATATTTTACATTTTTATTTTATCTACACCGAGCCTCTACATGTTTATAATCCATTATTAACCCTGCACCTCACTCTAATCATATTCCATGGAATATTTCATGGTGTTAAAATTTAATAATAATTTGAAACAATTAAAAGTGATCTATAATAATTATTATCATTTACATTGTTTTTTAGATAATTATGGACTCAGAAATTAGACAAAATTTTTTATTACACAATCTTGATTGGATAAATCATGGAAAAAATTAAAATGGATCTTTAATAAATCGTGTCTACATTGAAGGTGTTGAAAAATTTATATCATTTGTGTAATATAATTATGATTTTATTTTAAAAGGAAAAATTTAATGCCTATGTAAAAATTGTGATCTTAAGAGATTTGAAATGTTTGACAATGTTGGACTTCATCTGTTGTGTTTTTGTTTTCAAAAAGATTATATTTTTAGTATCAACATGATGACAAAATTTAATAGAAAATACAATTTTTTTGGTTCCAAATCCATCATTTCAAAATTAAGTACATATATTCACCGGTCCATCTATTCTTAAAAAAACATAGAATGATACTCAATATCCTGAATCAGAACCTTCTCTGTTGTAATTTTTTTGAAATATAGTAAAGATGACTTATATCCGGGATTCCATGTGAGAGAACATAAAGTTGTTGCAAAATTTATGACTATTAAATGAGATTTCAGAATGTAAAATAGTTTTTTCTATCAGATTTTACATTGGTTAAATCATTTTTTCCTGAAAATAATACACTACCTATAATTTTCTACAATAATAAGAGGTTGGTTCAAAATATGGGTTTTACTTATCTGAAAATTTATGCACGTTCAAATGATTTCATTTTATATTACAGTGATTATGAATCCTTGGTTAATTTTACCACATGTGGAGAATCAATCTATAAAGAGGAGTAACAAGGAAAGTCCAGAGTTCCTATGAAACAGTTGTGGTATTTTCCAATTACACCTCATTTACAACATTTGTTTATGTCCCATAACACAACTACATTGATGGTATTCCATGATTCAAATATTTCATTTAGTAGACTATTAAATAATTCATGTGATAGTGATTTAGGGAAACACTTTGATCATACAGAACCTTCTTTTTCTTCAAAACCTTATAACATACGACTGTGCCCTTCCACTGACGATTTTTTTCCATTTGGTTCCTATGAAAGTAAATATTCTTGTTGGCCTATTTTAATTACTCCTTAAAACTAATCTCTTTAGATGTGGATGATGGAATCCTATATATATTTGGATCTATTAATTCTAGGACATCCAAATGAGAATGTTTATATTTATATGAAGCCACAAATTAATGAGTTAATTTCATTATGGAACAACGGTATGACTACATTTGATATAGTTGAGGATTAGAATTTTATAGTGAAGGTTGCATTATTATGGACAATCAGTGACTTTGCGGAGTATGGTATGTTATCTGGATGGAGTACACATCGTATAAAATCATGTCCATATTGAATGGTTGAGAAAAAATCATTTATGACTGGTAATGGGAGAAAAATTAATTATTCTAAATGTTATTGTAGATTTAATCCTATAGATAACCCTTCTTGAAGAAAAAAAATTAATTTTACAAAAGGTCAAATTAAAACTGATGAACCTCCAGTAGTGATCATAGGTAATTGGGTAAAATATATTATTTTTGTATTACTTCATATTACTTTTGGACCAACCATAATTGAACAAAAAAATAAATGGTTTAGGGAGAGATCATAATTGGATAAAGAAGATTATTTTTTGGGATCTTACATATTGGTATTATTTTTTTTGTTCGTCACATGTTAGATGTAACGAATATTGAGAATATTTTTATACCGTGTTGGACACATCCAATAAGAAAAAATATAATGTAAACGCATGTTTAGATATTTCCTAGATTTTTAAATGTCCTAAACTTCAATTATTTAAATATGAAAGATCACACAACCTAATGAATCCAAAAGCATCTTACGTGATCATTAAAGAAAACTATTTATTATTTTGTCATTGGATTTGAGATTTGATGTTACCATATGGTTATTCTTATAATTTGTCTAATTTTGTAAGAAATAATCTTATTACCAGGTTAAAAATTCATGTCTGTCATGTCATAATTGAATGATTACTGCCTATTGGTCTTAGATTATTTTTTGAATCATTCAATCTGTGATGTGTTGATCGAAATATCATATTTTTTCTAAGATATTTTAACGAAAACATTAGATTATGATTAGAAAAAGATATTGTCTTAATTTATGTAAATTGGAGAAAATATTCCCACCAGGATTATATGATTACCTGGAACATTTAATATTATATTTTCCATATCAAGATAAATGTGGAGGTCTAGTACAATTCTGTTAGATGTATCCATTTGAGGGATGTATGAAAAAAATTAAAGAATAAAGTACACAACAAAGCATCAGTTGAAGGGTTGATTGCAGAAGCGTACTTACAGGAGGAAATTTTAAATTTATACTCTTTATTTTTCAGTCTAAGAATCCTTCAAAGTATACTCACATTGGTCACAATAAAGAAAAAGCTGATGATGTCATAGACTTTCAGTTTCCATTTTTTAATCAACTCGAGCTTGGTTTTAGTGGTTATTGTGAATTATGGATTACACATGAAGAACTTCATAGAGGTCAAACATATGTTATTTTTAATTGGGATAAAATAAAATAATTTGTGCAGTAAGTACTAATTTTTTATTACTTTGTTAAATATTTGAAAAAGATAATTTTATTTACATTAAATTTTTTATAGACTATATGATGACCATATTATAAAAAAATTATACTAATTACATATGTTTCTATTCAAGAATGCCATCATTTTTTTCATATTGGATTCAAAGACTGGTAAGTTATGTTTCTTTCAATGTAATAAGAAATAAAATTTGAAATGATATATATTATTAATAATTTTTAATATTTACAGGAAACACAACATGAAAATAAAATGGATAGTTAACTATGTGTGCTCAAATAACCTCTATCAAAATTGATAAAATCTTATAATGGGTTTGTGGTTAATGGATTTAGATTTCATACATGCATATACAGTGACTAAAAAAATCAATGAATAGTGGTGTTTGTTTGAAAGGATATCATCATAAGAAAAGTGAAGTTTAATTTTATGGTATTCTGAATGCAATAATTGAGTTATGTTATCTGGGACCAAATTATGTAAAAATGTTTAAATGTCATTGATTTGATACTGATCGAGGGTTGTGGGTTCATCCAAAACATGGAGTTTTTGTCATTAAATATAAGTATTATTTCATAAAATGAACCATTTATGTTAACACATCAAGCACATCATGTTTTTTAGATCACTGTGATGTTTTGAGAGATTTTAAGGACTGGTGGAGTGTGATAAAAAAGAAATCACATGATAATAAATTTATTGAAATTGAAAATGCTTCTGTGGAAGTGAAACATATTTAATTCTTTCAAGAAACATCCAAAAATATATCTCTTACCCGATGAGATATAAATATAGATGATGAAACCCATAGGTTAAGAGATGATGATATAGATAATGCTTATGAAGTAATAAGGGATAATGAAACTCAAAGTCATATGGAAGTTGATGATACTGAATGTAAGGATGCAGACATTGATCTTGATGAAAATGATAAAGAAGAGGATGATTGATTTATTATTTTTAGGAAATATGTAATAGGAAATTATTATATACTGATATATATTAGTTTTTTATATTTGATATTTGTATTAACACATTGTTATAGGTAAGATTATTATATTCTCGTATTTATTAGTATTTTATATTTGATATTAGTATTAATAATTTTTTATTGGTAATAATATTTGTTTTAGATTGTTGGAGATAATCCTGCGGATCTAATTCAATTATCTCACTAATGTCATACTTCCTACTCATGAGCTTGATTTAGTTAAGACTCAGGCTAGTGCACCTATTAGGATGGGGTTCAGTATTTTTTTATTGATGACTCTAGATTTTGTTCCAGAGATATGACCATATGTTGATTTTGATCCTTGTTTACAGTGGTATATTTATTTATTTATGATATTGATTTTATATTTACTAAGTGTATTATTTTTTTGTAAAAAAGTTCTGATTCTTAGTTTTTATTTGCATATTTCTCACATTTATCAGTTTGGTAGGCTAGTGTGATTCTAAGAAATTATTTTTTCAAGCCATGGGTATCATGGGACCTGGTTCCCATCACCGTGCATCACCAGATATTCAACCAATTGATTGTTCATTATTAAATTATATATATTTTTAAAAATTTATTTAATTACTAATATATTTTTTAATCATATTGAAAAATTTATTCTCTATGATTTTTAATAGATAGATAGGTCCTATCTGGGAGGCATGTGATATTTTTATTTTTGAGGGGTTTTTTAATTTCTACACAAACTCAGAAAGCGATCTATGGATAAAGCTTGTGCTACTATTTTCGACCGGTCTTATGCCTACCATGGACCTGATTTTATCACAGCATAGGTATGGGATGAATTAGGATACTTCTAGATTGGGGAGACTTTTTAGATCAATTCATCATCTGGTCATCAGATCTGAAGGAGGCAAGAGGCCACACAAAGGGCCAGAAGTCATACATGAAGGTCCCGGGCGCAACAGAAGCTCATGGGTGGATGTGCCCATTTGGATTTTTTTCATTAGCAATGATCAATCTGGGATCAATACGACGATAAATGCCAGACTCCATGGATCAAATCACAGAAATGGAAAAATAAGGGGAATAGTCCCAGAACCATAAATGTGGATCTTCACAGGTTGATTATAATTAATTTAATTAATTGAAAAGAAGTACCTTTTATGGAATTCTTTCTTCATTGATATTTCTGATCACATTCAGATGTGATTCATCATTGTGTCACAGAAGCCAAGTGTAGACTTCCTCTAACAATGATCCACCTGTGCACCACGTATCTCTGGATGTTGCCAAAGGAATATCTGGGTGCTAGCATGGAGAATCCTTTTCTTGCATTGTCCTCCTTATATCACCTTGATCTGGTGGAGGTGGATCTCTCTCGGTCTTGAGAGTTTTCTTGGAGGATGGAGTTCTTTTGGTCTTGATAGAATTCTCCAGAATTGTTGTGGACAAAGATTCTCTTTGGAAAAGAGTTGGGGTTTTGAGGATATTTATAATTGGGTTTGAGGTGTTAGAGTTATGAAAATAAATAAACGTGTTAAATGTTTTATTTTTTTCATTAACTATTTTGAAAACCCCATGTCGAGTCATTAATTCCCTGACATGCACCCACACTGATTATAATAAATATCATTTAATAAAACTATATTTCCTCAAAATCCCGATTGAAAAAACTACATGGTGTGTAATCATAAATACACGGTGTGTACTTGTTTTTCATTGAAAACTACATGGCGTGTACATTCAATGTACACGACAACTTTATCTTGTTTTCATTTATTCATTTCCTTTCCAAGATTAAAACTACACAACATTTAATCATTAATACATGGTGTGTACTTGCTTTCAAAAAAAAAAACTACACGGAGTGTAATCATTAATACCTGGTGTGTACTTGTTTTTTATTCCTCCTACAACATTAAAATGATTTAGGCTTCCTTGAATAATTATTAAACCTCGTATGAGAATAATCTTTATTCTACTTGAGATACTTGAATATACTTAGTGTGTGACCCTCTAGGACTCTTTCTCTTTGGCATTAGGCGGGATTGCCTAAAGTCCAAGATTAATGTCTAGCAATGGGTCAAGGCACACAAGAGAAAGAAGTTGATGCTACATTGACATGTCACCTCATAAAAACTCTTACTGTGTAATTTAATCCCTTTGTCTCAATATCTCATCAAGAAGGTTTCATGGAAAAGTCATAAACCTATATGCTTGATCTTTTATTCTTTGACTTATAGAAATAAACTCATCCTATCAACATGGCCATGGAATTTGCTCGATAGTTCTATTTCAATAAAAGGGACCGTGATATCTACTTCCATAAATATGGAAGGGACAAATACTTCCTCAACTTATCCATTAAAAACATGTCATTCATGATGCACCCAACGTAGCCTACTTCCAGCCAACACTCTTCGTGACAGTTTTCGTCAGCAAATATAAGTTCACGAGTCATGAAATGAGTTAATGATAATATTCTAGTCTAAGGACCATTACACCTGCTCGTATATAGAAATGTCTGATGACACCAAAACATGCGGAATTGCTACTGGTGGGTCTATTATCATAATCTCCCATCATGGAGATTACCAAGTGCGAACTCCATGAGAGAGAGTCTCATCTTCTTATAAGTACTTGCACATGAAGGTCTGTATACTATGTTTCCAATCATAGTATGTCATCCAACTGTAGAAATTTATTTTAGAATATTTTTATAGCATTTCAAGGTTCTCATCATAGTAGGGATCTTCCAAGACCTTATCAATACAACAGATATTCCAGGACATTATTATATTATAGTCATGCAGAACAATGAACAATATATAATAAGTGTACATTCATGTAATCAAAGTACAAAACATTTGGTTCTTAGGAAACCAACCTTAACAAACTCCCACATGGACTAGAGTCAACTGCCTATGACTTTTAGTCCTCTAGACCTGACATGGTGATCATGTTTCTAATGAGTCAAGGCTTTAGTCAAGGGGTCTGCCATGTTGTCTTTTGTGGAAATACTGCTCACTGCAACTTCACCTCTCTGAGAAAAATACCTTAAGAGATGATACATCCAAAGTATGTGCATTGTCCGCTGATGTGACCTTGGCTCTTTTTCAAGTGCCACCACTGTAGTATTATCACAATAGAGTGTGATAGGATCTTTACTACTAGGTTCAACATCCATCTCTTGGATGAAGCTTCGCATCAATACTGCTTCTTTAGCTGCCTCAAAATCTGCGAGATACTCGGAATCTGTTGTAGAATCTGCGACCACACCTTGCTTTGAGCTCTTCCAGCTCACTGCACCTCCATTCAAACAAAAGATGTATCCAGTCTACGACTTCATGTCATCTTGATCAGTCTAGAAACTAGCATCTACATGTCCTCTGATGACTAGTTCCTCATCTCCTCCATAAACTTGGAAAATATACTTAGTACGCCTCAGATAATTATGTAAAGTCTTGAATACCATCCAATGGTGGTCTCTAGGATCAACTTGATATATGCCTACCACACTTAATGCATAAGCACCATCTTGCCTTGTACATAGAATATCATACACGACTACCCAATCGAAGATCCGTAAGGGATCCTTTCCATTTTCTTTCATAACTCATGTGTCTGAGGACACATTTTCTTGGAATGATGAATGCCATGTGACACTAGAAACAATCCCCTCTTGAACTGTTCTATACTGAATCTCTTTAGTATCTTTTCAATGTATGTACTTTGACTTAGGCCCAGAATTCTCTTAGATCTATCACGATGGATCTTGATCCCAAGAATATATGCAACCTCACCCAAGTCTTTCATAAAGAAGCATTTATCCAACCATTCCTTACCAGACTGTAAGATAGGTACTTCGTTTCCAAGTAGTTATATGTCATCAACATATACTATTAGGAAAACAACTGCACTTCCACTAAAAATTTTGTAGACACAAGGATCACATTCATTCTTAACAAAGCCAAATTCTGTTATGGATTAATCAAAATCAATGTTCCATGACATTGATGCTTTCTTTAATCCATAAATGGATTTCTGGAACTTTCATACCTTGTTGGAATCCTTTGGAGTCACAAACCCTTCAGGTTGTTTCTTGTAGACATCTTCATAGAGGTTCCCCTTAAGGAATGATGTTTTTACATCCATTTTTCAAATTTCATAGTCCTGGTAAGTGGCAATGGCCAATAGGAATTTGATGGATTTCAGCATTGCAACCAGTGAAAAGGTTTCATTATAGCCAATTCCTTGATGCTGTCTAAAACCTTTTGTGACCAGTCGTGCCTTATAGGTGTTGAATTGCCCATCCATGTCTAGTTTCTTCTTGAATACTCCTTTATTAACAATAGGCTTTACATCAACTAGAGGATCTACCAAAATATAGACTTTGTTTTGGTAGATGGAATCCATTTCAGAATTCATGTCTTCTTACCACTTGGCAGCGTCTATGCCTTCAACTACTTCCTCGTAGGTACGAGGATCATCATTGTCAACCAATAATGAGTCACCATCCTCGGTGACAAGAAAACAATATCATTCTGGTTCTCTTACTTCTCTCATGCTCCAACACAGTTCTTGTGTCACTGGAACAAATTGTTCTTCCATGGGGATTTGTGGAATCCGTTCTTGTACCAACTCCTGTGTATCTTGAGCCTCAACTTCAACGAAGTCTATCTCACTCCCACTATCTCTTTTGGAGATGTGCTCCCTCTCAATGAATATGGAATGTCTTGCCACTATTACCTTTTTATATGAGGGTTTTTATAGGTAATATCCCCTTGTTTCCTTGCCATATCCTATAAATATTCACTTTGTGCCTTAGGGTGAAAGCTTGTTACCTGAAGAGGCCTTAACAAATTTTTTTCTACCCCACACATGTAAAGTTGATAACATGGCTTTGCGTACACTCCATAATTTGTATGGAATACCATTTATCAATTTAGTTGGTAATTGGTTTAGTATGTGTGATTCTGTTTGCAATGCATATCCCCAAAAGGATAATGTAAGACTCGCATGACCCATCATTGATCTCACCATGTCCAATAGGTTGTGGTTCCTCCTTTCACTTACCCCATTCCACTGAGCTGTGTAAGGAGGAGTGAGTTGCGATAGAATCCCAAACTCCCGTAAGAAATCAATGAAGTCTTGATAAAGATATTCTCCTCCTCTATCTAAGCATAGTTTCTTTATCTTCATACCAACCTGGTTCTCAACTTCATTCTTGTATTCAATGAACCGATCAAAATAATTTGACTTATACCTCATTAAGTAAATATATACATATCTACTAAAATCATCAGTAAAAGTAATGAAGTACAAGAACACATCCCTTGCTTCAACTGGAAATGGTCCACAGACATCTGTGTGAACTAATTCTAGAATCTCTTTAGCCCATTCACCTTTCCCACTAAATGGGGATGTGGTTATTTTTCCTTGTATACACGCATGACATACACCAAGTCGTTTTAGTTCGAAAGAATCTAAATACCCATCTTGATGTAATTTTGTCAAATATTTCTCATTGACATGACCTAGCCGGTGATGCCAAAGTTGGGTATGGTATGAGTCATATGAATTAACTTTGTCATCGATTTCCATTACTTGGTTTGTGTAGTCTAACACATAAAGGCCGTTATATAAATGTGCCCTACCAAAAAAAATGATATCTTTATAAAAGTAGCAACATTCATTTCCAAACATGAAGCTGAATACATAAATATATAATCTGGATATTGAAATAATGTTTTTTTGTTACAGAGGGTACATAATAACATCCTTTTAAAACCAAGACCATCCCATTAGGCAATGTGAGGTGGTAGTCCCCAACACCTACAGCAGTAAGTCTAGATCCGTTGTCTACTAGTATATCTACCTCCGCTTGATCAATATTCCTGAATCTACTTGGTTCCTATCTTTGGATACATATGTGAGCACCAAAATCTGTATCTAATACCCAATTTGTAGAAACAAATAGATTGCATTCGATGACAAATTCACCTAAAGCTTCCCCATGCTTCCTTGCCTGGGTGCAGTTTTTCTTCCAGTGACACTTCTTGCCACATGCGAAACAAACAAAATCCTATTCTTTTTCATCCTCTTTGATCTTACTTTTCTTGGAAGGCCTTTAAAAAGCATTGGACTTAAAGCTCTTCAACTTCCCTTTCCTTTTTTTCACAATAAGGATAGAAGGTTTATCACGCTTCATATCATTGTCCACTTAGTGAATAAGGATAGGAAGATCATATGGAGACTTCTAAATGTTGTTCATGTTGAAATTTACAACAATGTTAGATAATCTCTAGGCTATTGATGTGATAATGAGTTCGGTACCCAGTTATTTGGGGAGTTTAAACCCTAGAACCTCCAAGATCTCAATGTATCCAATGAGATTGACTACATGAGGCCCAGATGGGGCACCCTCTCCAAGATTTCTCTAAAATAGAGCCTTGGAGATCTCAATCCTTTCCGGTATTTCTCTCTCCTGGTATAGACCATGGAGGTGCTTGAGCATGCTACAGTCATCCATGTCTTCATGAGACTTCATGAGATCACTAGACATTGATGATAGAATCAAACATTGAATGTCGAGTGAATCATTAAAATGCTGATTATAGATCAAGAAATCTTGATCACTCACCCCTTGGGTTGGAGAATCAGGAAGTGAGAACTCCAACACGTAAAACTTTCATTCATGACGTAGGATAACCCGAAGGCACCTAAACCATTCCTGAAAGTTACTGCCAGTGAGGATATTGTCATTGTCCAGAATTGATCGTAGAGAAAATGTGGTTGATGAGCTTGTCATATTTTATTATACAATTTAAAAGAGTAGATTTATTAGTACATTATTGATTATATTTTATGGAAAATAATAAATGAATTTATTAATTCTCCCAAAATTTTATCAAGGCCCAATGTCCCTCACCATTGAACTCGGAATTTCATGTTGCTTTGACATTCTAGTGGCAAGGATCCATATTCCCCTTCGCATAACCCCAATACGGGTTGGTCAAGCTATTTGAAGGTATTTAGGTAGGAAGGTCTTTGCCAACTGTGGGATTATAGTTCCTTCATCTGCTGAGTGGACTCCCAATACTAAAATCCTGACTTGGATTTCCTCAACACTTGCCTCCATTTTACAACAAGTCTAGCAAGGGCTACTCCTCTTGATGTAAAATGTTAAATTCAACCCGAAACTTTCATAAGAGCTTCCTTTATAAAAGTAAGTTTCCCAATAAGGGTTGGTCAAACACATAGTTTTATTGAGTCTTTCCCTTAATCAAGTAATGTAATTCTTGGTCTGACTTAATATAGTATTTGAGGGATTTTATTCTTATGCGTAGTTTTTCATTATCACATGATTGTTAATATTAAGTGATGCTTGATTAAGTGATTAACCATGTTCTGATAATGTTTACGCATAGTCCAGTTTTTATTTTATTCAATATTTGCATGCTTTTTTATTTCATTAATTATGTGATCACGACAACACATACATAATAAATAAACCATGCAATCAGACAGAAATAAAATAAGATGGAATGATCATGAGATTCTATTGGTTATCTTATCTAGCAGTTTGATAAGCTAACCTTAACCTAGGGAAAACACCTTGAACCTGATGGTTCGTGTTTTTCAGCTCCATCTGTCCACCTTTTCATCTTCTTAGGTTGGTTTCGCCTTGGCTTTGGATTTTTGAACCGTCTCCACTAGCTTGGAAGATCCTCCATTACATGGGGTTTACATTAAAGAATCCATGGGCATGCAGGCCCTACATTTTATTGGAAGAAGGCTCATAGGCCAATGAATTTAAATTAAACAAATTTAAATGAAACCATACACACATACAAAGGGACTTTGGTCTATCTCATGATCATCCATAGTATGCAACGACATTTACACATATTTAGAATTCAAATTCTTTTAATCATTAGATTATATAAGATAAGTCGTGCTTGAATTAAATTAATTATGATCTTATAATTAATCAATTCTTTATCTTAAATTCCTTTCTGAATTTCCTTGAGATTATTCTCATCCATATTCCTTGTACAGGTCTTTGTACTTTTGGAGTACACCTAGTGAAATTCCATTTCTGGAAAGTACATGGCATGTAGGATAAATTAAACGGTATGTATTTTTGACCTTTTATCCAAAGTACACGTCGGGGATTTGGTGTGTTTTTTGTACATTGGAAATTTTGGAGTACACGGCGTGTAGATTAATCTAAAATGGCGTGTACTTTCTTTTTATGTGGTTACTGGCCTGACAATCCTATGTATATGGAACATGACTTCTCTTTGTACATAGTTTCACCTGGACCAAATCGGACTAAACTACGTGTTGATTCAACATGCATGCCGTGTATTCTGGTTTACACGTGCCGTTCAACTCTGGTCAACACGGTGCAATAAAACTCAGGTATACTCAATTCACACTGTGTGGTTTGGTGGACCAGTACTGGTTCGTTAAACCTAAGTACACGACGTGTAGTTTTCACCACATTCTGTGTATTCTTGTGTTGTATGGACAGAAAGAGCGGCTCCTTTGGATGAGTTCCTCATTTTTAATTTAATCAAAATTAAAATTAAAAGTTCGTTTATGTGATGTGAATTGATAAATGAAGGAGGAAGAATGGATCTCATTCTATAAGTTTTATAGAACGATTTATCTTGAATTGAATCAAATATAAATGAGAAAATTATCAACGAAAATTAAATAACTATAATCAACACTGTAACCTCCATCTGATACCAATTTAAGGTCACGGGCACAGTGGAAGCTCGTGGGTGGATGTGCCGACTTGGATTTTTTTTCATTAGCAATGATAAATCCGGGATCAATACGACGATAAACGCCAGACTCCACAAATCGAATCACAGAAATAGTCAAAGAAGAGGAATAGTCCCGGAACCATAAATGTGGATCGAAACAGGTTGATTATAATTAATTTAATTAATTGAAAAGAAGTACCTTTTATGGCATTCTTTCTTCACTGATATTTCTGATCACGTTCCGATGTGATTCGTCATTCCGTCGCAGAATCCAAGTGTAGACTTTCTCTAGTGGTGATCCACACATGCACCACGTATCTCTGGATGTCGCCAAAGGAATCTCTGGGTGCTAGCACGAAGAAGCATTTTCTTGAATTGTTCGCCTTAGATCGCCTTGATCCGGTGGAGGTGGATCTCTCTCAGTCTTGAGAGTGTTCTTGGAGGATGAAGTTCTTTCGGTCTTGAGAGAATTATCCAGAATTGTTATGCACAACGATTCTCTTAGGAAAAGAGTTTGGGTTGTGAGGATATTTATAATCGGGTGTGAGGTTGTAGAGTTATGACAATAAATAAATGCATTACTCATTTTATTTATTTCATTAACTCTGTTGAAAACCCCATGCCGTGTCATTAATTCCCTGAAATTCACCCACACTGATTATAATAAATGTCATTTGATAAAACGATATTTCCTCAAAATCCCGACTGAAAAAACTACACAGTGCGTAATCATAAATACACAGTGTGTACTTGTTTTTCATTTAAAACTACACAGCATGTACATTCAATGTACACGGTGTGAATATCTTTTTATTATTTATTAATTTTCTTTCCAAGATTAAAACTACATGGCATGTAATCATTAATACACGGCATGTTCATGTTTTTTATTTTTCCTCCAACATTAAAAAGATTTAGGATTCCTTGAATAATTATTAATCCATGTACATGAATAATCTTTATTCTACTTGAGATACTTGAATACACTTCATGTGTGACCCTCTAGGCCACTTTCTCATTGGAATTAGGCGGACTTGCTTAAAGTCCAAGATTACTGTCTACCAATGGGTCAAGGAACCCAAGAGAAAGAAGTTGACGTCGTATTGACGTGTCACCTCATACGAACACTTACTGTGTAATTTAATCCCTTTGTCTCAATATCTCATCAAGCAGGTTTCATGGCAGTGTTATAAACCTATATGCTTGATCTTTCATTCTTTGTATTCAAGAAATAAACTTTTCGTGTCACCATGGACATGGAATTTTCTCGACAGTTCTATTTCAATCAAAGGGCCCGAGATATCTACTTCCATAAATATGGAAGGGACAAATCCTTCCTTGACTTATCCATTAACAACATTCCATTTGTGATGCAACCATCGTACCCTACTTCCCGCTAACACTCTTCATGACGATTTTCGTCAGCAAATCTAAGTTCTCGAGTCATGACATGAGTTAATGATAATATTCCAGTCTAAGGACCATTACACACGATCGTAGATAACAATGTCCGATGACACCAAAACATGCAAAATTTATACTGGATGTTCTATTCTCATAATCTCCCATCTTGGAGATTACCAAGTGCAAACTCCATGAGAGAGAGTCTCATCTTCTTATGAGTACTTTCACATAACGGTCTATATACTATGTATCCTATCATAGTATATCATCCAACCGTAGAACATTATTTAAGAATATTGTTATAGTATTTCAAGGTTCTCATCATAGCAGGAATCTTCCATGACCTTATCAATGAAACAAATATTCCAGGACATTTTTATATTATAGTCATGTAGAACAATGAACAATATATAATATCTGTACATTCATGTAATCAAAGTACAAAACAGTTGGTCCTTAGGAAACCAACCCTAACAATAAATTTGGCATACATCGACGACATATGGTAAGTGACATTATTTATTAATATATATATACTTTAACTATAACATGTTTCTTATATTATACACATCGTAACAGACCTATCTATTACTGTGTTTGAAGTTCATAATATGATGTATACTGACCCCCTTACAGTAGAAGTTATAGGCAACCGACAATGCAATATTTTGGTGAGTAATTTTTTTTTAAAAGTTAATGGATATAAATTTTATTTTTATTCTAATTTTTCATTATATTTAAAGGAAACATATGAGGCTTTGACTTCTCATTCATAGAAGATTCAAGGTGAGAGTGAACATGATTCCACTGGTGATTTCAGTTTTGATGAGGGGGCCTAGATTTAGTATACTTTTCAGGGTATCAAGAAAGGTTTGTAGATTGGTATTAGTTCTTGACTGACACCTACGAGTTATTATGAAAATTCAATGATGACATCAGTGAGTGAGAAGGGAGCTTGGGGAGAGTCATCACTAATGCAGTTGTCTCCTGCACATTATGAGGAGAGGTTGAGATCCTAGGATGAGATGATATAGTAGATACAAAAAGAGAGGAAGGAAGAGCATGAGTACCAGTGTCTAAGAGATGAGCAGATATTGGAGTATATGTGGTGACATGTTCATGGTGTTGTTATGGAGTTTCCCCCCTAGTCCTTCGAGTGATCCTCCCCATAGTCCTTCAAGTGATCCTCCTTGACCAGACGACAGTTGATAATTCTTTAATTTTTATGAAAATTTTGTAATTTTATATGGCAATCATATCATGTTGGAAATGATGTATTAATATTATTTCTGTTTTTTTTAATTTTTTAATGATTTTTAAATACTTTCTGATCTGTTAATTAATTATATTTTATCCTTTTGTAATTAATTTTATTTTTTTAATTATTTTTAAATATATTTAATTTTTAATTAACTTAATTAATTTAAAATATATTCAATTTTTTTAATTATTCTTAATATTTTTTAGTTAATTCTAGTAATTTTGTTTATTTTAATTATTTTTAAGTATATTTTTTTTAATTTTTTAATTAATTTTTAAAATTTTAAATTATATTTGAAGATATATATTTTTTTTATAAAATAATTAATTTTCCTTAATTTTAAAATTTTTAATTTATTTTAATTTATTTTAATTTTTAATATTTTTTTTGAAAAAACTATTATTTTCTACAGATGGATAGTCCATCGCTAATAAGTAATTGCGATGGGTCATCACAATAGTTTATTTAAAAATATTACGATACTTATTTATGACAGATGATCCATCCATCGTAAATGATGACTATTTGTGACAGACCATCGATAATTACCTTAATTTTGACACTATTTTTTGCAATGGAGTACTGGAGATAGAATCTAGTGGAAAATGAATTTTTTCAATGAGATTCCATCACTAATACTTCGTCGCAAATCATAAAAAAATCTAGTTGTGATTGCCTTCATGCAGTTCAGACTCCTCTTTAATCAATCGTCGAACATTCCTTCCACCCATCACCTTAGAAATGGATTTATTTTTTTAGCATGGTCACAACATGAATAAGAACATCAGGGTGTGATCCAAACTATATGACAAATTGGTTATCACTACCTTAACATCTTTTGTATTTATGCCAATTTGGGAGAAAAGAAATGAAATGGGTTGATTTGAACTCATTTCCCATGTTAGGAGAGGTTATTTTGGATGAAGTGTAATCCTTTGTGTAGAAACAAGAAGAAATCAGTTTCTTTCTGATTGAAGTTTTCAAATCACCCCAAAATTGATGCAATTTAGAAGGAAACAATTGAAACAATGCTATTTTTTTCAAATTTACTATATTATCCCTATTTATATTTTATTTTATTAAACCTCTACCCTTATCTTGAACCCAATTTAGTGATAGGGGTCTTTGTAATGTCTTGGGTCCATCTCTTGCCAAATTATTTCTTGTCTGTATTGTAGGATTTTATTATATTTATCTCTCTTATGAGGGAATTGTAAATTATAATATAAAATATTTACATTTCTAATGTCAATTTAATTTATAAATAATTTTAATTATTTGTATGTAAATAATGCATGTGTAAATATTTTGAAATTTTTATGTAAATAATTTTGATAGTTTTTGAAATTTAATTATTTTAAAATTAATTTATACTAATGATTATATATAAATTTAATATATATTTTTTAAAATTAATAAATATATGAATGGTGTAAATGATTTTAGTAAATATGTAAAATATCTTTTGTTTAAACATTTTATAAAATTTTTAAATTTTTATTAATATATTTTTCTTCTTTTAAAGTTTACCAAATTTTGTTTTCTTGAAATTAGATTGATATAATAAAATCGAAATTATTAATTTTTGATTTGTTTTTAAAAAAGGTAATAAAATGTATTATTAAAAAAATTATTTGTTCCATTTAACATAAATTGTTGATGTGTGTGCATCTGTATTGGTTTTCACATGATATTCAATTTCTAGTGAGTGTGTGTATAAATTTTATGTGATAATATGAGTATAATATAATATAAAAATAAGTATAAGGGTTGTTATGAATGTTCTGTGCGAACATATTTAGTGTGAGATATAATTATATAGGTGGATATGAGTGTGTGTTGTCATATCATTGTGGGAAAATATATTTTTTTATAAAAAAGGGAAAGTGGTTAATATGATTGGCAGACTATATAAGGAAGGGTTAAAAATGAAATGTTTTAAAAATAAGTGAAATTGTTTCCCCTACTAACCCAATTAAGGATTCCTTCCACTTTCATTACAACATCAATTCTAATTAGTAAGTGAGTCTTTTATTTTTAGTTTTTTATTACTCTATGCCTCACTTGCATTCATTTCGATCACTATAGGATTTTTTAAGCCATCATTTTCATATTTTTTCCACTTAACTTTATAAGCTCATCCAATTGAGACAGAACCAGAGTTTTGTTCCTCAATTACAAATTAAATTTAAGAGTTTATTAAAATTGTGGGTTCTCAATATATTTTAATTGGTCCCTATAATCGTTTTCATCTTCTAAAAAAAATATCAACTATATCTCTTAATCATCCTTTCACTGAAACACCACCTAGCCTTCCATATAGAAAGTGAAGAAATGAACAAACACCAAATCCTATTTTTTTATTTTATTCACTTTTTTCTTTTTATGTATCTTGTTTATCTATTTAATCATATGTGAATTCTTATAATTAGGCTTATGTGAGATCTTATTTTTCAAATTTCTCACTCTGATTTCATGGAGCTCCTAGATGAATGGGGATGTGGATGAGATATGGAATCCATCATCGATGAAAGGACCATCTATCCACTACAAAATCTATGCCCACTTATCATGTGAGGCGATAATTGCAAATGATAAGTATGATGATTTTTTAAGTTCAAATATGGTAATTTATTCCAAGTTCTAGGTATACTTCAATGATTCCCACCACTACATAACAAACTCAATACACACCATTCAACTCATATTAACCTATAAAAATGGATTCATATAGCATAAATTATTTTTTAGGAATAACCCTTTATGGGATTTAAGCTCATACTTTATGTGTATTTATATGTTTTGTTAAATATCAATACTACTGAATAAAATAGGATGTATATGAATCTAAAATGGAAGGATGCCAATCACTTGAAAAAATAAAATGAGGATGAGGTAAAAGAGTTCATCATGTTTGCAAACAATCACACATATGACCCTTACAAAATCATTTTTCCATGTTTATAGAGTTTTTTCCAGACTAATTAGTCCAAAGTAGTTGTAAGAACACATGATTTGTCACTAAATATATCAAATTTATAAATGTTGGATGAAACATGGGAAAAGACTAAATGTAGCAAGCGACTATGATAACACCTTGTTTTATTGATCATTTGACATGATTACATGTTTGAAAAATGATGAAGATTATATCAAGGATATAATTATAGGTGTTAAAGATCTTGGAGATCATATTGAGGAAATAAAAATACCAGTTGAAGATGAACTTCATGGCTGTTTAAAATTGATTCAAATGTAAAAAATTTGGGAAAATATTCAACTTTATGCTAGTTGTACTAAATATAAATAAAGTTCATCCATACTAAAGTGGTATAATTTAAAAGATACCACAAATAGATTGATTCCAATTTTACTGAACTAATTTATCTCTTGAATGATATGCTCTTAGAATATGATGAGCTTCCTTGCAGTGTATGTGACTCTAAACGAATTCTATGTTCAATGGTTATGATCTCTAAAACAATACATACCTATCCAAATGATTGTATATTGTATCTCAAGAACCAAAAATCATTTTAAATTTTCTAATGTGTGTTAGTTCATGATACAATAAAGTTGAATCTAGTCCTAAAAATATTTTATGGTACTTTATAATCATTATAGGGTTTTGGAACCTTTGTGGAAGTAAGGAGACTTCAAGACAAATGACATGGCATTTAGATACATGAAATAAAGATGAAAAAATCATTTCCTAGAATAATTTTCTTAGTATAAGAGAATTCATCATGAGTATCTAGAATTTGTAAATGATCCAAGAAATCATTTTCTTTCAATATATACAAATGAAGTAAATCCTTTTACTTTTCAAAGATGCACTCACATTACAAAACCGATTATGTTTCTAAATTATAAATTTTCATTGTGGTTATGCCTGAAACAAAAATACATTATCTTATCTCTTATTATATTAAGACCAAAAAAACTTGGTAATGATATTGATTTTTATTTTTCTCCATTGATTGAAGATTTGAAATTATTTTTCAGATTTAGGGGTTAAATTGTATGATTATTATAGAAATAATAATTTCACGTTGAGAAAAATGTTGTGTGTGATGATAAAGGGATTTCATGCTTATGAATTTTTTTTACAATATAGTATTAAAGGGACTCAAGGGTTTATAATTTGTGAACAAGGTACATAGTGGATTAGGTTGAAACATTCATTAAAGGCAATGTTTCTTGGACATTTAATATTTCTACCTTACAAACATAAGTACTGATCATTGATGACAACATTTGATGGGATTTTAGAAGAATATACAACACCATATCCACTAACTGGGGATAAAGTTTTTGATAAAGTAATATATCTAGACACTACTTTTAGAAAACCTTTTTTGAAAAACATTTCAAAACTAGTTGAAAAAAGAGATCAGTTTTTTAAATTACCATACATGAATTTTTTGTACATCATACATTTTCCTGATGTTATTCATATTTAAGAACAATTATTTGATAGTTTCATTAGCATATTACGAAATGATCCTGAAAAAATAAACGATAAAATTAGGGCTAGGTTGGACATGATTGAAATGAGAATACAAGAGGAGTTGGCATCAATGAAGAGTAAAAAATGTACTTTTCTTCCTAAATCATCTTACTGTCTTTGTAGAAAATAGAGATATTAGTTTTTCAAATTCTTGAATGATGTAAATGTTCCATTGGGGTATTTATAAAATGTAAAGAATATCATGTTAATGAATGATTTAAAGTTAACGGTTCTGAAATAACTTAACTATCATTTTTTGATGCAAGATCAAATTCTTGTAACATGATATTGCATTTTCTCCAAGAATTACATTCATAAATTAACCAATATATCTTTATTTTTCAAACTTATATGTAAAAATTTTATAGACCCTGAGAAATTGCTAACTATGGAAAAGAAAATTGTTGTCATATTATGTGAAATGGTGATATTCTTCCCACCAGAATTATTTGATATGATTGATCACTAGATGACTCACTTAGTAAGATATATTTGACTTTGTGGTCATGTAAATTATAGATGGATGTAGGGAATTGAATGGTATATGAATATTTTTAAAGGTTATATCAAAAATATAATTCAACTAGAATTTTGAATTGCAGATCGATATGTTGCTAAAGAAGACATTGAATTTTTATACTGACTACCAATTCGATGTGGAAAGCATTATTCTAATGAAATATGAACAAATCGAGTGACATGTTGGTGAAGGAATTTATAGAATATATGATGTCAAAATTACTATTATAGACTATAAGCATACCAACCTTTACATTTTTTCATAATAGGTATGTGGTTTACCCAAATATTGTAACCCATAAAGTAAATGTTAGGCATTTGAATTAATCAATTGATGAAAGCTAGATGTAAAATACATATAAAAAATAGTTTATTATGTAGTTTCAATACCATATTATTAAGGTGTAAACTGCCAATATGGATTCAATTTCATAATGAATTTTATAGTTAGGTAGAGGAATAAATGCTCTAGTATTATCTTATAAAGGTTATATGTTCTATAAAAATGAACATTATGAACACAGTAGAATGAAAAATAGTGGTTTTACACTTTTGGATGAAATGATGCATGTATCTGTTATCAAAGATAGAAATCCAATTTATAAAAATATGTCATACTTTGGCGTCATAAGAAAAATATGTGAGTTGGATTATACAACATTCCAAGTGTTATTGTTTCAATTCATTTGGGTTAATAATAGGTGTGTTGTTAGGATAGATGAATTGGGATTCATAAAAGTGGATTTCAGTGAGTAAGGGTATAAAGACTAACCTTTTATAATGGAATCACATGCATTACAAGTATCTAACATTCTAGATCCCATAAACTGAATGTGATTAATTATTTTATTATCGACCAAAACCAATGAAGGTAAATACATCAATTAAACTAAGGATAAACCTTTTAATGGAATGTGAAAATCATTTCTCAGTAATCCCAATATAGATGGGGTCTTGTTTGTTATTAAAGACCACAATGAAGGTATTTTGATACTTGATAGTGGGTTCAAATCCTTACAACCATTAAAAAAGAGAGAGTTATATAATTAGGTTATATTTTTTTTGTAACATTCATTTGGTTACCTCATTTTATTATTTGTTCACTATTTTATTTACATAATCTAAATTAAATGTGAGGTTTTAAAGGATCAATTAATAATGGATAAGGGGGATTGGAATCAGGGATTCACTTTTTATGAGTTTCAATACTTATAGAAACTTAACCCATGTAACCCATTATGATTTATTTCCTTATAAAATTTTCGTAAATACTCATGCATGAATATTTTGGAACACAAGTAAAGAACATGATATTTAAAAGATTCAGCTTCAATGTGATAACCTACAACCTTTCCATAGCCACTCCCATGGGTCTATATAAATACACTATTATGAAGAAGTGAATAAAACATGTTCCAACTCCCATTAGACATATTATATCTCCTGATAGGAAATATTATACTGACTCATTTTAGTTTACAATGTGATCTTATATGAAAATGGATCAAAACAAAAGAATAAAGAGTTTTTTTAAACTGATCCACAATTTCTCAGTCCAAATCCTCATTTCTATTTGGATGGATCTGATTTTCTCAATTTTATGATACTAGATTTGATTCTCTCAATATGATGGACTCAACACGAGGAACCCATTCTAAATCTTCAGAAATTAAATGTTTTTTAAATTCTTAATACGATCTTATTCAGTCTAAAAAAGTCAATACAATATTCTCAATGTAGTATTGCTCAATCTAGTAGACAAAAATTCTTTACATTGATCCTCCTCATGAGATCATTTTCCAAAAATGAATTCCATTTTATTTCTTTAGTTATGTACCATTTCTTCTCATGTAAAAATTCACAAATGAACAAATGATCTAAGAAAATATCTATAGGCGACTCAAAAAAAAATGGGAAACTTGAAAACATTCCCTACTTCATCAAATTTCAAAATATCCAAGAATACATCAAATTTCAACTTCATCTTTGACTTCTTCAATCCTCCTTAGACTTCACCAAGAATTACATAAAATTTAATTATAATTTTTTACCTCTTCATAAAACTTATGAAATATTCTTTTTGAGTATTCTTCATAATCATCTTATTACGATCTTCCTTTATTTATCAGTTCATTATAAATCTATTTCATTATATGTGAATATGAATTCTCTATCCTTATAAATAATTTCAAATTCTATTTCCTTTTCAACTCATTGATATTTTTGTTTCATTATCAAATCATTAATAATTATGTTTCATTCTTAGCTCATTATAAATTTAATTTCTGTATAGTGATTCTGAATTATGTTTCCTTATCCATGATTATGAATTCTATATCCTTCTCAGTGAATATGAATTTTATTTCTTTTTATCTCCTTACAAATATGTCTTTATTTATAAGCACATTACGATCTTCTTTTAGTTTCATCCCAATGGAATCCTCATAATGATAGAATTATCATTATGATGAATTTTCCCATTATGATGGAATTATCATTACTATGGAATTCCTATTATGATGGAATCACCATGGTTCATCTTTGAAATTCTTCAAACCCCTCCACCATTTCTTGAAAATATTTTATCATGAAAGTTTTCATAACTCATGAGAAGTTTAAGATCAGAAATGAATTGTATGATTTAGTTTAGAAAGTATGACAACTTTTTTACTCCTGATTTCAAAATATTATTTAAAAACTCTTCAACAACAATATTACTTCTTCACTCAGTAACTTTTTTCTTTATCTGATTACCAAAAAGGAAAACATACATCAACTTTTTTCCTCTGATTCTTTTGGATCCAATGATTTGAATCTGATCCATATGGATCTAATTATTTAAGAAACAATCAATATTATTACAAGGATCATTAGGATAGACTAGTTCAGATTCCTGAATATCCAAAACATCATTTTTCAAATAGATTAGTTCTTAATAAATACAAATACTTTGTTAAAATAATTTATCCCAAAGGTTATTAAAAAATTTCAAACACTTATGAAGATAATGATTTCTACACATGTTGATGCTCTCAATCCTGTGGAAAATAGGTTTCTCAACATGTTGGTTCTCCCAATACAGATGAACTACAACCTTCTACACATGCCAATGATACCAATCTAGAGGAACAAAATATTGATGATGTTAAAGCCAAGAAAATTTTATATCGCAAGTAACCTTTTTCCTTGAAAAAATAAGAGAATCTTAGCTTGATGTTATTATAAAAAATTATTAGGGAAAGATAAAAAGGCTTCAATATTGGGGTTGGATATAATGCTTGTGTCAATCCTGTTAACCCCATCGAGGACACGTTCATTAGTTAAATTAATCTCACAACTCTCACGAACATGATGATTAATATAGACTTGGGGTCCAATGTTGTTTATTCTCTTAAGATGCAAATTTGGGAAGAGATCAGGGAAAATTTATTTTATACACAATTCTTTTATTAAAAAAACAATGAAACATTGACCTAATTTTCATTATAACTAATATAGTGAATTTATAATAGATGAATCCCAAATGAAATTTTAATTAATTCTCACCAAAAAGGATCATAGAGGATTTCACACAATTCTTTCTAAGTATCATCTCGAATATGCTAAAGGGAAAATAAAACCACACCCACCACAGATGTAATCACACCTAATAAGCCAATAAGAGTGGGATGTTCTTATTAGTCATCTTGGGGAGACATATTTTCAAGTATATTGTGACTGGTAATAAAGTTCTTGAAAATACATGTATTAATCACTTTGATTATGAATTTTTAATTTATGAATCATCAACTGATTGATAAAAATAAGCAATGAGTAGAAAAACCAATATACCCCTACAGTAAATCAAGGATGGGTTATGCTTCACTTGAAAAATTGGTATATATTTTAAATCTACCATAATACTTTCATGTGACAATAAACAACAACATATTTATGTTTTTATGACTATATGAAGTTTTAGGAATCGAAATCTGAATCCACTTCCATCCCATTCAAATTTTACATTTACAAACATTAAAGGTTCATGTGGATACAACATTATAAAGTGGTGATACGATTATAATTTGTTTTAAGATAATATGTATAGAGAGTCCATTACAGATTATATTTTTCTTGAGAATTTAAATGAAATACTCATGAATGAATTGAAAAGATTCTCAGTTGTAAATGTATACATGATGTGCATTTTCATGATTTGTTTATCTAATAGATGGTCTACCATGTTATTTATGACTAAATAGAATTCATAATTTTTGTAGGTGTATATATCAAAACTATTTAAGGCAAATCCACATGAATAAAAAATTGGACCCACAATTATTGAAATCAATTTCAGAAAATAATTCCTATTATAACCAAAGAAACATAAAGTAACAGTGGAAAAAATGGCCACAATGTTTGGAATAAAACTTATAGATAACATATTATTCTTAATTACCATGATTAAAGGATAAAACTCTACAATATAATAAAATCAAATATATTTTCATTCATTTAATTACTTATTCATTTTTAGGAAGTATTGGAATCTCATTTCAGTAAATTTGGATAATCCAAATATTTATTTTTTGGATTCAATGCATGGATACCCAACAAACTGACCGCCCGTGATGATGTTTATCAATTTTTAATCCATTACATGAAACATTTTACTAATGAACTTAAAGTTATGAATTTTATATTATGTTTTAGTGAAAATTATATTAAGATAGGTTGGTGTTTAAATATCATCAAAATCATGGAATGATGACAGTCCATGAGAATAAAAAAACATCTGACATCAACAAATGGAAAAGTATTAGGGTATATATAATAACATTACACTATCAAAAAATATATAAAAAAATAATTATTTTTATCAATGTTTTTTGTAGTTTCCATAATAAACTAATAGAAAATTTTATGGTTATTATGTTTAAATTTTTTTGAAAGATTTTGTATTACATCAATAAACTAGAACCCCAAATAGGTATTTCAAATGATGATTACAATTTCATTTAAAATATTTACTAATACTTTGTTATTTTATATTTTTTTTGTACTACCAGGATGTTCGATACTCCTCATATTTCCGAGAGCAGAAATATTTATTTAGAAATGAATGGGAGGAATGCATGGTGTCTGATTGTATACCGACATCCTGAAGAGGTAACTTTCTACTACATATTTATTGATTTTTCTCTTCATTTTAGATAATTTTTATATATAATTTCCTTATCATTTTTATCTAATTATTTATGAAAATGATCTATAAGTCATTTGTGAAATTTTGGAATCAACCACATCTTAATTCGACACACAGTGTGTCCAATATGACCCAAAGGGTGTGTTTTTAGTTTTAAATTGAAATTTTAGTTCAAAATAGACACCACATACTCAAAACCAATAAAATGAATTCATATTATTTTGATAATTTATTAAAATGGTCTGTAATTAATTTATGATGTGTAGGAATTAGCTTCACCTCAATTCGATACACGCTGTGACTGGTATGACTCAAAGTGTTCGTAATTAGTTTATAATTGAAAATTTAGTTTAAAACATACCCCACCCACTAAAAATAGAGAAAAAAGATCGCATTTTCTTGATACTTTAGTAAATTTATTCATAAGTCATTTATGATGTGTAGGAAGTAGTCTCACATTAAACTGATACAATATGTGACTAGTATGTCTCAATGTACGTGTTTTCAGTTTAAATTAACATTTTAGAAAACAAAGACACGTGGAATACTAAAAACTAAGAAAATGAATTCATATTATTTTGATACATTATTAAAATTTTTATTAAGTCATTTGTGACATGTACGAATCAACCACACTTCAATGTGATGAACGATATGACAAGTATGACTCCAAGTGTGTCCTTTTATTTAAAATTGTCATTTTAGTTCAAAACACTCATCACCTACACAAATTAAATAAAAATCATTACAATTTTTTTTATAAATTAATGCAATGATATATAATTATTTTTTGAAATGTGGGAATCAACTACACCTTAATTCTATACATAGTGTGGATAGTAGGATTCAACGTTTCTATTATCAATTTAAAAAATAAAATTTTGATTGAAACACATGTCACTCACTAAAAACTATAAACATAAACTCATATTTTCTTGATACATTAGTAAAATGATTAAAAATTCATTTATGATGTGAAGAAATTATTATCACATCAAACTAAAAATGATGTGACCATTATGACTCGAAGTATTTGTTTTCAGTTTAAATTGTAATTTTAGTAAAACAAGACATATGGCATACTCAAAACTAGGAAAAATATTTTGATTGTGTTGATACTTCAGTAAAACAGTACGTATGTCTTTTGTGACATGTTGGAATAAAAAATATGTCAATATGATGCACAATTCATCCGATATGACTCAAAGTGTGTCCTTTTATTTAAAATTGACATTTTAGTTCAAAACATACATCACATACTAAAAATAAATAAAATGGATTCTGATTATTTTTATATATTAGAAAAATGACCCCTTAGTCTTTTTTGATGTGTAGGACTCATCCAAATCTCAATTCGTTACATAATGTTCCCGATATGTCTCAAAGTTTCTGTTATATGTTTAAAATTAACAATTTAATTTATAATGTGTGTCACTAACTTTAAAATAAGAAACTAAATGTCTATTATCTTGATAATTTAAGAAAAATATTCATAATTCATTTATTATATATAGGAATCAACCTCACATCAAACCAAAAAATTATGTGACCGGTATGACTTAAAGTTCATGTTTTTAGTTTAAATTGACATTTTAATAAAAATGTCATGTGATATACTCAAAACCCTAAAAAAAACATTCATATTGTTTTTATTATTTATGAAAATTATCCTTAAGTCATTTTTGACATGTAGGAATCAAATGTACGTCAACATGATGAATGGTGTGATTGGTACGGCTCAAACTGTGTCCTTTTATTTAAAATTGAAATTTTATTAATATATTGTTTTAAATTTTTGTTTATTTTATTTCTTTATAGTGTTACAAACATATGATTTTTTTTCTTATATATTTGGATTAGTTTTCTTGATTTTGGGTGTTTTTTTGGCAACTAATACAATGATCGAGCATTTTTGAGAGGGGTTGAAGTGCCAAATAAAATGAAACCATTGATTTTTATGAATATTTTTTATAATAATTGCTAATAAAACTGTAAAAAAATTGACATGGGTAAAATATAGTGTTTTTATATTTTATTTGTGATGCATTTTTTATTTTAGTTAGATTATTATTTTTTTCAAAATAGTGTTTGAAATGTGTGAAATATTTGTCTTGCTGTAATGTGATGTTATTTTAACAATGCAATATAGTAGGTTAACCTTTATCCATGATACTTTTATCACTAATAAAGGGAACCCATTACCAGCTTTAGAAAATCATTGATAATGGACCTCCTTTATCATCTATTTTTTTAGTACTAATAAAGGACCCCCTTTATCAGTGTTTTTCTAGCGCTCATAAAAGAGGTAAAATTTTAACAGTTCTTAGATCAACAGGGATTTCTTAGCATTAATAAAGGATTTATCTAGTGGTTTAAAAATCCAATGATATTGTGGTGATATGTATGTGTATGTTTATATGTATTTGTATGTGTATATCTATATATATATATATTCATCTTTATGTGTATATGTGTGTATGTGTATGTCTACATGTATGTCTATCATGTTTATAATTTTTTGAAAAGACAATCTTGAACATATATATCTACTGAATCCAAAGTACATAACTCCACTGGAAAAGATAAAAGCAAAAAATTAAACCCCTGATGAATCCCAAAAGAAGCAATAAAATGATCCACATGATTTCCATCTCTCCCAAAAAAGGAAAATCAAAAAGAAGAGAACAATGTCACCAATTATATGACGATGTCAGTAATAGACCCAAAGGCTTGGTGTCCAACTTCATCCTTCTCCATTGCATTGATAATAACTTGGAAATCCAATTCGACCAAAATATCCTTCCATCCAAGGGATGAGATGAATTTCATGCCCTTTTAAATAGCCATGGACTCTACTAAAGGAGGTGACCAACAAGAAAAGTTCGAGGAATGATGAACCAAAATAATAGAGTCTTCATGGGCTTAGAGAACTACCCCAAGGACAAAAAAATCATCACGAGAAATCATCGAGTCATTATTAAGATTAAAATCACCAAAAGGGGAGGAATGAATAGGTGTAGGTGGATGAACCCCATTAAAATCAACCCACCATGATCCCCAATTGTTCATCTTGGAAATCTATACCTTATATTCTTTAATTATGTTCTTAAAAATGAACGTGTTTCTATGAAACTATAAAATTTATGAATTCATAGATAGACCCGCGATAGTTTGAGTGGGAAAAGATCTGAACCACTACCTTATAATAAGGCTAACATACCTAAGATTTATTCATATAATTATATACTGTGTCACAGATTTCATCCAGAGCCCAGTGACCTAGGGATATGAAAATATGGCATGGAAGTCACCCACTACAATAACCCCATAGAGCGATCACATTCCATTATCATAGAGGTTCCTATCGGCCATGTAAATGTATTTATGTGGAATAACCCTACACATTTTCCAATAGAAAATATTGACTTTCTACATAGAATTTAAATTTTTATGATGTTTCCATAGAGGGGGCCAAGTACCTTCTCCACCCATGATGCATAACCAATAACCCAAAGGGATAGTGTAGCATCCATAGGAATCATGAGACCGACATAGCTTCTCTGGGACTGCATCGTGAACCATTGGAACCATCAAGGTAGCTTTATAATAGAGCTCATAGAACTAGTGATCAAGCTTCCGAATGTCACAACCAGAAAGTACATCAACCAGGAGATCCCTCATGATGGAATGCTCATAGCTGGGTGTAGGTGAAGATGTAGGAATCAATACACGCAAACTAGGAAGCCATAGATCATGTCAGATATTAATCAAATCATCACTATAAACACTCCAATAAATTACATATTTCAAGAAAACCATTGAACCCAAAAAACTCCTAAAAAAATAACTCATTCAAGGGCCAAATATAGAAGATAAAAAACATAATGGGGAAAATAATTATATTTGAAAACTCAAGAACACAAGGTTTCCAAGTTCTATAAAAGGAATCCATATTTCATGGCTAGAAGGTAATTGTTAAAAACATTCAAATATTAAAATATTATGTTGTCGCAAGACTTAGCAGCACTCAACATCTCCCAAGAGATCCAATGTAAATAATTTTTTCCATTATCATCCACCACCATAAATTAGAAAAGTTTGAATGAAGTTGATTGATAAATATATTTGAGATGATTTAAATGGAAATAAAAAGAGACGGAATAGGTTAGACCATAACTTAAATAAAAACCTCCTTTCCTAAAATGTAAATATTTTTACTAGATCATCAATGGATTTCTTATGGAATTTGTCAAGAATGTAAGAAAATACCTCTCTTTTGGACTGTCAGAAGGCTATAGGGAGGCTTGAATATTTTTTATATTTCTACAAAACCTTGATACCACACAAACCAGAAATAATTTATCATCACTTCTTACAAAACTCAACTAAAATACATTAAATACTTAGTAAAATTTACATGTTTTCCCAAGGCATTGGTAAATACATAATAATCTATTTGAACAATTGAGAAGTTTCTCTAGAGAAAAGGAGAAGATTGTTGACGAAAAAAGTGAGTAATTGGGATAGTTTTATAATAGACCTTGGCCCCATGGATGAGGCCATCCAGAAATTCATTAGAAAAAAGATGAGAGAAGACATCAATGACGTCAAAAAAATGTAAGGGGAAAGAGGGTTACCCTACTGTAGGCCTCTGGATGGTTTGAAATTATTTATGAGGAAGCCATTAACTTTGATACTATATGGAAACATCTTTAACACAGCTCATGATCACCCTCGACTATTTTGGATAAAATAATAGTTTACTCAAAACCTATTCTTGGAAGTCCTAATCCAACCTATCATAAGCCTTTGACATATCAAATTTCAAAGAATCCCCCCCCTCTTTGAGTTTGAATGAGTTTTCATATAATGGAAGATTTCATGGACCACGATAGATTTTTTTGTAAGGAGTCTAATGGGAATAGAATAACTCTCATTCTTAGAGATAATAGAGTGGAGGACTCTACCCAAGTAGTGGGAAAATAATTTTTAGAAAATATGATAAACCACATAACATAATCTTATTGGCCTAAAATCAGAAATTTTAATTGGGCCACATATTTTTTGGATCAACACAGAAAGAGTTTCAATAATCTCGTCCATAATTATAAAACATTAGCAAAATACTTATATCATAGAAATAATTTTCGGACCTGAAATATGCCAAAAAATATTGATGGAAAGGTAATGAAACCCATCCAGAATAGGTGACTTTGAAGAAATAATTCTCTTTAGGGCCTCCACAATTTCCTCCCCCAAAATATCTGCATCAATATTCGAAGCTGTGACCTTGGTCTCCTTAGGCTCCAAACGACTCAGAAGGTCCACTTGGTAGCTTCCACTCTCAAAATAGAACTAATTTTTATAAAATTCATCAATCATATCTATAATATTCATCTCATCAAATCTATTGTTTCAATTCCCATCCTCTAATTTGGAAATAAGGTTATTCTTTCATCTGGTGGAGGATTTTTTATGAATATACCTAGTATTTTTATCACCTTATGCGATAATGTCTTCCCTTGAACTAGAAAACCAATTAAATTCTTTGTATCTCAGGACCTCATCCATCTTATTTTATAGAGTCACAACCTCCTACCGAAAAAATAGAAGAAGGTTTTTCATAGAGTATAACAAGATCTTTCTTGAGCCAAGGAATTATATGGTCAAAATAACTGAAGTGTTGTTGAATCCAATGATGTAATTAGAATCAACCTCCTTAATTTTATCCCAACCATGGTCATGAGAGGCAGAACTAGTATCTTTGAGAACAACCCTACTACTATCATTGTGGAGCCACATGCTTTCAAAATGAAAGCTCCACATTGGTTTATCTACCATGGTCACAACTTGAGAAAGAAAGAAAATTGGAAAATGATTAGATGAGACCATAGTTAAGTGTGAAACCTCATTACTTAGGAAAATATTCATCTAGTCACAAGAGGGAAAAAACCTATCTAGCCTTTCTGAAATTCTAGAAGCATGATCACATCCGTGAAACCAATAAAATGAGATCCTCGAGAAACTAGGAATAGAAAGACCAGATTGAAGAGAACTATTTTAGAAGAGGTATATGGAAGTAGCACTCTATCTAGTACCACCAAGATTCTCATGGTGGTATAGAATCTCATTTAAATCCCAAGAAAACAAAATGGGGCGTTGAAGTAGATTTTTGATATAATTGACCAACTCCTAGGATCTCCATTTATCACTTGCTCCCGGCCAGCCATAAAATCCCACAAAATTCCACAACGGTTCCCAAGGATGGATAATCATGAATAAAATGTGGTGATAAAAGAAGTTAACCACAAAATAATTGATGCCCTATTTACACATTAAATAGTGGCCTCCAGCATGGCATGGCCATCTGACAGAAAACAATTCTAAAAACCAACCTTCAAAGAAATATCTATTGTGTCCTTGAATTTTATAATGGTATCAGAAAGGAAGAAAATATCAAGGATATACTTACAGATCAATTAGAAGATCACATGAACTGACCATGGGTTTCTAATCCTATGACCATTTTGTCATAGGGTTTTCATTTCAAAAGGTGATGATGGTTCAATCCATCCTCTACCTCTGAAACTTCATGAGGAGAACCATAAACTGCTACTCTCCATCCTTTTGAGTGATAAGCCTCTTGCACTGAGGCATTAGATCCCCACATAGAACCAAAAGTAACCTAATTATGACTGATAGAGCCTAGATCCCCTAAATATAACCTCTTCCATGTTTGATTAATTTTATCACCCAGCCTCATTCCACCAAGAAATTATACACCTTCCTTAGGTAAGGTTATTGAAATATATATAACTGGTGGGAGTCTTAGGTCCTAAGGATCAGATAAAATCTGGTTCAGCTAGTAGGGGGGCTTAGTTGTATCCTCATATCCTGATTCTATTGATGCTAGTGGATTATCCATCCCTAAATTGCAATTATCCCCACTAGTATGAATAATAACAATGGAACTAGAATCATACTTGGGAGATTTGAACAGTGACTCAGTCTATAGGCTATAATGAATTTTTTTGACATGTAATGAGGATGGACTACATAGTCTGGATAATCAGTTATCAGGGGTTATGGGTCTAATGATGTCACATATCCCAACATATAAGAAAAAAACCCCACCACCACATATGACAAAATGTTCTCATAAGAGGGGAACATTGTAGCATCCTAGACTACCAATGAAAGAGGACCAGGCTAATGAGAGAGAGGAGGACCTGAAATCTAGCGTGATGTCAAAACAAACATGTTCTTCATGGTGGATGGTTTTCTAGGGGTCTTCATATTTATATTACTACTGTAAAATTCTTCACAATCTCCCTTGAAAATAAAGGCCATGAGATGAGGGACTCAGTATCACCTGGAGAAGAAAGGATGAGATATCTAGGGAAATGGGGAATGTTCATGGACCCAATGGGATTATCAATTACTTGGAATCTTAGGGGCCTTGAACCACACTCCTATTAAGAATAAACATGACATTCTATTTTCCAGCCTCTAAATTGGAGCTTCACTGTGAGGGTTTATCCCACAACCATGGGTTGTATTGAAATGTCAATCGACCCTAAAAATAGGAATTCTTTATTCCACAATATTTAACCTATGGCCAATAATTCCATAGAAAAACAGAATGAAGGGATTTTTTTTGAATTAGAGAGACACATAGATCTTGTATTATAATAATTTTAAAAACAAGACCTACATAATAGGTAGATATATATCCACCATAACCTTAATCTACAATGAGGGACCCCACTTGATCATATATGAATTATACCAATAAATGAATTACCTAATATAATTCCAAATCATGTGCATGAATTTATCATTTCTACTTATAAATGGAATTATATTTAACCATATTCAGAATGTGGAGTTGGAAAATACCATCTCATTGATATTAGGTCCATTTGAAAAGTCATCGATCATAATATGGTGATTATAAAAGGACCACTGACATCCATTCAAAACTCTGATCTTATCATACACCCTGTATAATTCCACGATAATAATCCCATCATCAATTTCCCTATAATAAACTCCATATTCAAATCTACATATTGAACACATCATGTTTCTTAGGATTTTTATGTTATAAGATCTGTTAAATGAAATATTTCCCACCACAAGAGAGGATAGGTGATTCAAAAGATTAATATCCTATGTAGTACAGACTTCCAAAGTTGATTTTTCCTGATAGGTAATTAAAAAAATATCCCAAATATTTATCAGATCATCCTACATAACTAAAAAGGTAATATTCATCAGAATAAAGACGTCAAAACAACCACAAGTCTCTCCTCAACTTTATGAAATTTCAAGCCTTTGACTGCCTAAGGAGAGATCATCCAGAAAAAAAACCACAAGATCATAAAAATAACCCCAATTTAGCCATTCAAAGGGGCTAATATTCATTGATTTTATTTTAATATTCAAGTGTCTCAATGTCCACAAGGACCATTATTAAATCATTTTATAAAATGAACTTCATTTCTCATCATAAGTAAAATTTATTTTTAAAGTGAAAATTTGGGCCAAATCAATCATCTATTTGTGGAAAACATTATTTTGATTATTTGAATTTAATATGTTGGGATATGATTGATCACATTAATGGGAATATTTTTTTTATTTTAGGATAAATAGATGAATCTCAAGGGAAGATGGACATTTTTTGCCACGAATGTAGAAATTTCTAGGCAAAGCAGATTAGGCCTTAGGCCCATCAACTAAAAGTGGATTCCATATTTCAAGCCCAATGAAGATAAATGTTTAACTGGGGATCATTTCATTCAACTATAGCCATAGATAATTCTGGTGTTTTTAAGGAGATCTAAGGAGACCAAATTGATATTTAATTTGGGGTCCAGATATGAATGACCCTAAAATCAGCCAACCATTTTGAGTATAAAATTAGAATGGATGATCCAATTGGAATGAAATTTTGAAAGTTATTAGAGGATAAATGTATGAATATATTTATCTTCTAAAATGATCAATTAGTCATCCATCTTCAATGAAATATTTTCATGGATAAAAGGGGGATGAATCTGGATGATTTTTTGTGGTCAACATTGAAAAGTCAAATTTCTATTGATTTCCCTCCCTCCTTTTAACTCTATTAATTAAGGGACATGGAATTGATTGATAGGGGATCATACTTAAGACAAAAAATTAACTATTTAAGGATTTGGTGGTGAAGGGAAGTAGAATATACTACCCAAACAATAGGTGCATTGTTGAGTCCTTTGAAGTTATATTTTTGAAGCCGATGTGCAAGAATAAAATAATTCCAAAGTCGGAACAGAAAAAAAACATCGAGTTACACCCTACAGTCCATAAATGATGACCCCGCAAAATGTTTGGCGAAGCCAAGAACTAGAGAACCACCATGTTAAGTTGAAAACCACAGGAAATAGTAGAATATCCTAGATTCTAAATCTGATCAATGCATAGGGAATTTGATCCACAAATCCACCAATGAAATAGATGAAGATAAAAACCGAGAAGAAGATAAAACATAAAAAATTGATAAGATATCGTAACACACAATGCGACTCAGATCCATAGATCCATCAATGTGACCCGGTGAATAGAAATAGGGTGAGAATCATGGGATAATTGAGACAAACCCCCAAGGCATGGAAACATGGAAGCACCGAACCAAGGGATGATCAGGTGCTTCAACCCAAAAAGCAAGGACGCTGGTGAGAATACATTTTATTTATTTATTCATTTATTCATTTTTACATTTTCTGTCTACAATTTATGTAATTAATTCTATGAATTAACACTTTTTAAATTTTTATTTTTATTTTATTTAATCATTTTTAATATTATTTCATTAATTTTTTTTATTTTTCATATTTATTAATTTTTAATATTTTTAGAATTTATTCATTTAAAAAAAATTGACATATTTATTAAATAAGTTTCAATATTTTCAATATGTTTAAAATTTATATGATTAATATTTACTCATTTTTATTTATTATGTTTTAAAATATTTAATCTGTTTGAAATTTATATAATTGACTGATATAATATGATCTCCAATCCATACCATTTCAGTGTGAAATTGAACCAAAACATATGTTTTCTAAATTTTCATGTTTATGTATGAAGTTAATTATGTAATTATATTAAATTAATTTTTTAAAACATGTAAATTAAATATTATTTAACAAATTTTTCATATTTTTTCTTAATTAATCAAATCATGAAATCATATTTATTTTAATTTATTACCCATGAATATTTGTGGGTTTATTAAATATATTTTTATTTAATTTAAATATTAATATTTTTTATGGTCTGTATAATTCATTTTTAATTTTTTTTATTTACATAATTAATATTATCTATATATTAAATTTTTATGAGTTTCAAATTCCCATAATTAATGTTATAAAATCAATTTTAGAAATATTAAAGTATTTTACTAAATTTTAATTATTCATTTTTAATAATATTTCTTTTATTATTATTTATTTTCTTGTAACATTTATTATTATTTTTTAAATAGGAATTTTTTTCATTTTTTAATATCCTTTTGTACATAATTATTTACTATTATTCCTATTTTTTAATTTATATGATTAATATTTATTAAGTTTCATTTATTAAGATGCAATATTTTTAAAATGCTTTAATTTTATATAATTTATTTATTTAAATGGATTTTTTAATATTCTCTTCATTTTTATGTGTTTACAATTAATTAATATAATTAATATTACAAATCACACATAATTATTTACTAAGTTTTAATATTATTATTAGGTTTCTAATTTATATATTCAATAATCATTCAATTTATTATGTTTTAATATTTTTAAAATGTTTGAAATGCATATAATTAATTTATTTAAATGCATTTGTTGATATTTTTTTTTCATTTTTTGTACATATTTTAAATTTATGCAATTAATCTTAAAAATTCATTTTTTACATGTTTACTATGTTTTAATATTTTCAATATGTATTCATCTTCATTTTAATATAAAATCATTTTTTTAATTTTTTAATAATTTATTATAAAATTAATAAACATTATCAAATATTTTAATATTTTTGAAGTCTATAAATTTTTAATTATTCAATTCACTCATTTTTGAAATTCATGTATGTAGGATTATATATTAACTAATAATATTAAATATTTTATTTACATTTTTTTTAGATCATTCATATGAAAAAGGTCTAGCCAGAAGAGAAAACTCCAAACCTTTTATTAAAGGTGATTGAAAAAGTGAACAAGTAAGAAAGAAAATAGATATGGTCTTACAAAGAGACATGCCCTCATCCAAAAAAGCAATTTATGGGTAAAAAATATAAGATCATTTTCTTAATCATAATCAGAATCATCAGCATCATCAGTAGTTTTCCACTGGACTTTGAATTACCTTTATTGAGGATCCCAATAATCCTCTCCTTTGACCTTTCCTCCTTCAGAGTGATTTGGATATTTTATGAATTGGAATATGACATGGTAGACACATTCTTTATGAGATTGGAGTAATCCATTTGTGACCTTCTTTTTGGAGGAAACATATATAAACCTTCACTACTAACCATCATTCCCTGTCCATTTTGAACAACATCCTTAAAGGAAATTGGGTCCCTACTACCCATGGATCAGAGATGAGTGGTGTCCAATAAAACTATCCACTGCACATTTTCCTTCCATCATATAAGACATTAGCCCATTTACCAGACACAACTAAAGAACTGAAGACATTCTAAATATCTTGAAGAAAATCCATGCTCTATTGAACACCATATTTTCTAGACCCATATTCCTATGGAACATATCCTGAAACGTTTGCAGCCAGTGGTTGCACAATAGAATATTTCTCATCAGTTTATGAAGGAGACTTCCTTGGAACAACACCAAAATCCACATCTACACGTTTTCCATCCTCACCAGTATAATTCCAAAATTTTATAATGAATTTCATGACAATAAAATTATAACTACCAACCTCTGAACTATTGGTCGGAGAGTGATGGCAAGAGGGGGGGGGGGGTGAATTGCCTTTTAAAAATTAATTAACAATTTAAAAACAATTTATAAATGCAGCGGAAATAAAAAGGAGCAAGACACAATTTGATAATGGAGTTCGGCTTAGACCAAAGCCTACGTCTCCGCTCCCAACTCAACCGTTGAGAGATTTATACTTCAGCTTGATTTTTAATGGTTTTAGCAAGAAACCCACTAGCCGTTTTAAGGTAGGCTAGATCACCTTCGTATAACTTGATTTTTTATGATGGTTGTAGCAAGAAACCCAAAAATGAAAGTGAGGAAGAAAAGGATGGTTTGTTTTAGTACAAACCCAATGAATAACTAAACAATTGAACTAAATAAATTACAACAAACTTGAGGAATCCTTGAGCGCCAAGAGTGTGAGAGTAGTTGATGTAGAGGCAGCCCAAGCTTCAAGGATGGAGATGGATCACAAGTAGCCTTAGAGATTTGTCGTTTAGAGCTTCAAGGGATCAAAATATCATTCCAATGTATCGGTAGTTGTTCCCAGCATCCATCCTCGTCTATTTATAGGAGAAATATCCCCAAATACTTCAATATGGCCGTTGGAGGGCTTTCGGAGCCGTTGGGGGTCAAGTGGACAAGTCTGGTCAAAGCCCAACGGCTAGTTTGACTTTGCTTACCGGCTGACCGGTGCTTGGCCACCGGCTGGCCGGTGCTCCAGACAGAAGCCAGAGCTTTCTGTCTGGGTTCCACCAGCTCGCCGGTGGTCCAGACACCGGTTGGCCGGTGGTCGAGACAGAGAGCAAGCTCTCTGTCTGGTTCCACCGGCGAGCCGGTGGTCCAGACACCGGGTGGCCGGTGGCACCTGGCAGTAGGCAAGGCCTACTGTCTGGTTCCACCGGCCGGCCGGTGGTCAGGAACCGGCTGACCGGTGGAACCTGGCAGAGAGAATTGCTTCTACCAGAGACCACCGGCTGGCCGGTGGTAATCCACCGGTTGGCCGGTGGACTCAGAGAGTCCTTTTCCAATCTTCTTGGGCCAACTCTTTGGCAACCTTTTTCCTATCATAAAAAACACTTGAAAACAAGTTAGAACACGATGAGAGTGATTGTGATCATTAAAATCCAAGAGATAGGGGTACAACAATCTCCCCCTATTTTGATGATCACAATCACAAATGAGAAAGCTTTTAAAAAGGATATTCCAAGTAAAAAAGAAAAAAGAAACCTGGACATGGAAAAATTTAGAGATCATACAAGAATTTCATAGATGTATCATGTATTGAAAATGATATTAATCTTGAAAGGATTGAAATAAAGAGAATGGTTCATTTTGAAATTGTAACCATAGGTCATTTAAAAGAAACAACTGAAATCAATAACTTAACCATTTAAAAACAGATTTTGATGAAAGTAATAACTTAAAATTGAACTTTTAAAAAGAGCACTTAATTAAATGAAATAAGTAACTATGTAATAGAGAGTTTTTCTCCCCCTTTGGGATTATCAAAATAGGAGGAAAAGTATGAAAGAAAATTAGAAAAACAATAATAAGGAAGTAAGCAATGACAAAAAGGATTGATAGATAAGACAACTTGAATTTTATAAAAGATGAAACGTTACATAGAAAGTTCAAAATACAAATACAAAGACAAGCCAAAAAACAGGAAAGGCTCTATTCACTCCTAGAGGGCCGAGAGTGGCGACGACGCCTGAAGGTCAGAGGAGCTGGAGGAGCCTGGACCGCCTCAAAGCGACGATCAAGAGAATCGATCCGAGAGTGAAGCTGATCAAACTGAGAGCTGAAGTAAGAAAACTGCAAGTCGAGCCGGGTCTCAATTTGATCCTTGAAGCGAAGGAATTGATCAGCCATCACCGACAAGCCACCAGTATCAGTGGGAGGGGGCACAACCTCAGCAGGCTCCGGTGCTTCATCACCCGCTCCACCTTCCTCAGCAGCAGCAGCAACAGCCTCACCTTCGCTGTCACCCCTCCCTTCTTCTTTATCAGCACCACTGTCCTCACTATCTAAAAGAGGATAGGCAGCGGAAATGGCAGGAGGCATGGCATGGGAAGGAGGGTGTGAATGTGTCTGAGGGGAGTAAGCCTTGAGAAGGCCCTCCTTGTCAGTAATCCACTCCTGACACCAAGGATGCCAACGATTGTTCATCCGTTGCACCATCATAAAATTGATGATGCTATCCTTCTTTGGCTGCTCGAAGGAGGTAGCACGGAGAGGGACATCAAGAAAGGTAAATATTTTGGTCAACAAGCGCCCGTGAGGTAGAGTTTTGGACCGGCGCGGGTGCTCAGCCACATAAGACATGGCCCGGAACAGGAACCGGACCAAATTGAAATGAACGCCTCTGGTGATATAAGAAAGAAGATAAATATCAATAAATTTCACCGTATCGTGATCACCGATACGGGGTGCAAGGGTGGTCTGAATGAGGCGCTCAATGATGCGATGGTTAGGGGAGAGCTGGGAGAGCTTGACAATGGGATCGTTGGGCTGCCCTGTGAGATGCTCAAGAGCGACAGCAAGATCAAAATCAGGGTCCCGAGGAAACTCCCCCTGAGCAAATGCATGAGGTCCAACATGAGGAACCCCTAGCATCCTGGCAATCTCCAAAGAAGTGAAAGTGATGGGTTGCCCAAGAGCGGTGGTAGAAATGGTATCGACGTCGTCAGAAACCGACCACGTCAGGTGAGCATAAAATTCTTTGACAAGAAGGGGATAAATAACATCCTTCTCAGGAGGTTCAAAAAAGGAATGCCAGTGTTGATATTCAATGATAGAGAAAAGCTCGAGACGAGCAGAAGAAAGCCAAGAATAATCAATTACTCTACCAGGAAGAATGACTTTGTCATGCCAAATGTCCGGAAGTTGAGGGATTGAAGGAGGAGGAGGTGCTTCTTGAGCGATTCCCTTTCCTTTGCGTGAAGAGCGAGGACCCATGATGGCAAAAGGAAAAAAATAGAGAGAGATTGAGAGAAGAAGGAGTTTGAGAGAGTAAGGAGGAAGAAAGGAGGCTAGGGCAAGGAGGAGGCACGGGTTAGGAGGGGCCGCACGAGTGAGAAAGAAGAAATGAAGGGGAAGGGTTTTATTTTTAATTTTAACCCTTCCTCCGGCCGGCCCAAAAAAGAAAAACTGGACACCACCGGTTAACCGGTGATGTACCACCGGTCAACCGGTGGTATTAAAATTCATAAAAAATAAAAAAAATAAAAAAAGGGTTTAAATAACTTAAAAAGAAATATAAGCAAGACAAAAAGAGTCAAATATTTAATAGTGCTCATTGACGAATCATTCCTAACTCCCCCTTAATAAAATCAAAACGTTCAACCGGGAGCGGTTTGGTAAAAATATCAGCTAATTGGAAATCAGTAGAAATGAAGGCCAAAGTGATATCCCCTTTTTGAAAATGGTCATGAAGGAAATGATGCCTTAAATCTATATGCTTTGTCCTAGAATGTTGTATTGGATTCTTAGAAATACTAATGGAACTAGTGTTGTCACACCGTATAGGGACATGATCGTAGGAAAGGCCATAATCCAAGAGAGTGTGCTGCATCCAAATAATTTGGGCACAACAATTACCATCTGCTACGTACTCGGCCTCGGCAGTAGAAAGAGCAACACAGTTTTTCTTTTTGCTACTCCATGAAACAAGGGACTTGCCTAGCAGATGACAGGTTCCACTAGTACTCTTACGATCTAATTGACATCCACTAAAATCAGCATCCGAATATTAAGAAAGTTCAAAAGAAGTATTAGAGGGATAAAACAAACCAATGTTTTTGGATCCTTTTAAATACTAAAAAATTCTTTTGACCGATTTAAAATGAGATTCTTTGGGATTGGCTTGAAAACGAGCACAAAGGAAAACACTGAACATGATGTCAGGACGGGTCGCAGTTAGGTAAAGTAGGCTCCCGATCATACTCCTATAAATCTTGTTATCAACCGATTTCCCGGCTTCATCTAACGTAAGTTTACAAGAAGTACTCATGGGGGTACTAATTTCCTTTACTTGATCCATACCAAAATGACTTAAAAGTTCGTTTGTGTATTTGCCTTGGCTTAGAAAAATACCATTTGAATTTTGAAAGATTTGAAAACCAAGAATAAATTTTAATTTCCCCATAAAGCTCATTTCAAATTCTTTTCTCATTAAATCTGAAAAATCAGTACAAAGTGATTCTATGGTTGAACCAAAGATAACGTCATCAACGTAAATTTGGACAATTAAAAGATCTTTGGAAGTGTGTTTTAAAAATAGGGTACAATCAGCTTGACCCATTTTAAAATCATTTTCTAAAATAAATTTTGTTAACCGCTCATACCAAGCTCGAGGGGCTTGTTTTAAGCCATATAGAGCCTTGGTTAACATAAAAACATGATTTGGAAATTTTGGATCTTCAAAACCGGGGGGTTGTTCAACAAAGATTTTTTCTGAAATAAAACCATTTAAAAAAGCACTTTTAACATCCATTTTAAAAAGTTTGAAATTTAAGTGAGCGGCGAATGCCAACAAGATCCTAATGGATTCCAATCTAGAAACGGGTGCAAAGGTTTCACCATAATCAATTCCTTCTTCTTGATTATAGCCCTTAGCTACTAGGCGATCCTTGTTCCGGGTTATATTTCCTTGATCATCAAGTTTTTTCCTAAAAACCCATTTAGTGCCAATAATTGGATGATCATTGGGTCTTTCAACAAGAGTCCAAACATCATTTCTAGAGAATTGATTTAGTTCCTCTTGCATTGCAAGAACCCAATTCTCATCATTAATGGCATCATTAATGGTTTGAGGCTCTAGTTGAGAAAGAAAGGCTTGATGTTCAACCTCGTTGAGGATTGATCTTCTAGTTCGAGTACCGGCTTGAAGATCACCTATAACATTTTCTCAAGGATGGTCTCTAGAAGGTTTCCAAACCTTAGGCAAGGTGGAAGACGAAGAAGGTGAAGAGGGTTCTTGATGGTCATCCTCCTTGGGAGGAGAAGAGGAATCATTCAAATGAAGCTTATCAAGCTTATCTTCAACATCTTTAATAACCGGGTGAGGTTTTGGAAGAGTTTCATCAAATTTGGCATGAGATGATTCTTCGATGGTTTTTTAACGTTTATTGAAGACACGATAGGCTTTGCTTGAGTTGGAGTACCCAAGAAAAATACCTTCATCGGATTTGGCATCAAATTTCCCTAGGTTATCTTTTGTTTTAAGGATAAAGCATTTACAACCAAACACTTTAAAATAACCAACTTTGGGCAATTTGCCTTTCCAAAGTTCATAGGGGGTTTTTTTAAGAAGGGGTCTTACAAGGACTCTATTGATAGTATAACAAGCGGTGTTTACCGCCTTGGCCCAGAAATATTGAGGAAGATTGAATTCACTAAGGAGGGTTCGAGCAATTTCTTGGAGAGTTCGGTTTCTCCTTTCAACCACTCCATTTTGTTGTGGAGTCCTAGGGGTAGAGAAGGTGTGATTGTATCCTTGAGAGGAACATAATTCATCGAATTCTTTGTTCTCAAATTCACCTCCATGGTCACTACGGAGCGATATAATTTTATATCCTTTTTCGTTTTCTAATTTTCTAGAGAATTTCAAAAAGGTTCTAAAAGCATCATTTTTATGAGCTAAAAAGAAAACCCAAGTGAAACGAGAAAAGTCATCTACTAGGACAAAGGTATAGGATTTTCCACCTAGACTTTCTACAGGGGTAGGACCAAAAAGATCAAGATGAAGGAGCTCAAGAGATTTTGAAGTGGACACTTCCTTCTTAGATTTTAAAGAAGATTTTTGTTGCTTGCCAAGTTGGCATGGCTCACAAATCAAATCTCTCTTAAACTTAAGTTTAGGAAGGTCACGGATGAGCTTGTTCTTATTAAGCTTTAGAAGTGAATGAGAGCTACAATACCCCAACCTTCTATGCCAAAGCCAAGACTCATTGTCAAGAGCACTTAAACATTTAACATTTTGGCTAGCTAAAGACTTTAAATCAATAGTGTAAACATTTTGAAAACGGGAAGCAGAAAATAACAATTTGTTTTGAAAATCAAACACATTGCATAAATCATTTTGAAAATTCACCGAAAAACCACTATCACAAAGTTGACTAATGCTAATTAAATTATGTTTTAAACCTTTAACAAATAAAACATCTTTAATTAAGGAGGTTCTCCCAAAACCAATGGTACCTATTCCGACGATCTTGCTTTTTGAATTGTCACCGAAGGTGACGTATCCTCCATCGAATTCTTCAAGGGAGTTGAACTCGGAGGGATCGCCACACATGTGCCTCGAGCATCCGCTGTCGAGATACCACGAGCCTTTCGAAGTCCTACTTCTTTGGTGTTTATCCTAAAAAATCAAGAGAGAATAGATTTTGGTACCCATATAAGTTTGGGTCCGGAAAGATTAGCTAAAAGAGACTTTTGAACCCATACTTGTCTAGAGGGATACATCCTAAGATATTCATCCGAGTAGGTAATGATTTTGGGGTGGCCATATCTAGCATTTTTACAATCGCATTCATAAATCATATGTCAGTTTTTTCTACAATAATTACAAAATTTATTTTGAGAGCTCCCCCTTACAAAAGTAGTGGGTGATCTAGAAGAGGTGACTTGCTTGTTAAAGCCAAGTCTATGTGTGGTTCTAGCCGAACGTTGAGAACCTAACAATTTGGTCAAATTTTGTTCACCTTGGGTGAACTTGGCAAGATATTACCTTAAATCTTTAATAGTTGAATTCAAAGAATCAACATTTGGAATATCTTGGACCTTAAGGGCAAGTTCCTCATTCTTTTTGAGAAGTTGATCTTTTTCAGAAATTAGAATTTTGTGTTTCTTTTTTAAGGCCAAAAATTTAGAGGTAAGTTCGTGAAAACCTTCCTCTAATTGATCTCTCGCATTTTGGAGATCTTCATAAGACATGTCATTATTAAAAGAAGAAGATGAGGAAGAGGAGTCGGAAGAAGATACCTCATCAAGTGCCATTAGGCATTTTCCACCTTCATTGCTTGAGTCGCTTGAAGACATGGAGTCATCGCTTGCACTCCATGTTGACGCTTTGAAAGCCTTCTTGTTTTTCTTTTCCTTTAACCTTTTCTTGAAAAGAGAGCACTCCGGTTTGATGTGTCCTTTCTTTCCACATTCAAATCATGTAACTTCTTTTTCTGCTTTTGGATCTTCCTTTCGTGCCCTTTGAAAATTCTTCTTTTTCTTCATGAACTTGCTCATTTTTCATGCAAGTTGAGAAATCTCGGATTCAATATCATCGGAGGAGCTTTCTTGCTTTGCTTTGAATGCTATGTTATTTTTCTCCTTGAAGATTTTACCTTCATTATCGTCTTGCCTCTTCATGGTAATCTCATAGGTCATAAGTGATCCAATGAGTTCTTCGACCGGCATTTTCTTGACATCTTTTGCTTCTTGGATTGCCGTCACCTTTGGATCCCATGAGCTTGGTAGGACCCAAAGAATCTTCTTGACCATCATCTCTGCAGAAACATCATCTCCAAGAGACTTTCTCCCATTACACACATCAGTAAAGCAGGTAAACATTTCCGTAATAGATTCGTGTGGGTGCATGGTGAAACTTTCAAAGTCTTGACGATACATATCTAATCTAGTGTCTTTGACTTTGTTAGTTCCCTCATGGGTCACTTCCAAAAGCTTCCAAATTTCATGAGAAGTGGTGCAAGTAGAAATATGATTAAATTCATTACGGTATAACCCACAATGAAGAGCATTCATGGCTTTGCCATCAAGCTCAAAATTAGCAATGTCTTCGGGGGTCCATTTAGACTCATCTTTGCTAGAGAGAGTGTAGCCTTGCATAACAATTATATATATAGGATAGCCAATACTTCTAAGAAATGTAATCATGCGAGTTTTCCAATAAGTGTAGTCAGTTCCATCAAAGAATGGAGCCCGAGTCATGGAATACCCTTCGGGTGCTTGTGAGGAAGAAGCCATCACTATGGATTTTAGGTTTGTAACCGATTAAGGTATTACAAAAACGTCCCTCTGATACCAAATGTTGGTCGGAGAGTGATGGAAATAGGGGGGGGGGGGTGAATTGCCTTTTAAAAATTAATTAACAATTTAAAAAAAATTTATAAATGCAACGGAAATAAAAAGGATCAAGACACAATTTGATAACGGAGTTCGGCTTAGACCAAAGCCTACGTCTCCGCTCCCAACTCAACCGTTGAGAGATTTATACTTCAGCTTGCTTTTTAATGGTTGTAGCAAGAAACCCACTAGCCGTTTTAAGGTAGGCTAGATCACCTTCGTACAACTTTCTTTTTTATGATGGTTGTAGCAGGAAACCCAAAATGAAAGTGAGGAAGAAAAGGATGGTTTGTTTTAGTACAAACCCAATGAATAACTAAACAATTGAAATAAATAAATTACAACAAACTCGAGGAAGCCTTGAGCGCCAAGAGTGTGAGAGTAGTTGATGTAGAGGCAGCCCAAGCTTCAAGGATGTAGATGGATCACAAGTAGCCTTAGAGATTTGTCCTTTAGAGCTTCAAGGGATCAAAATATCATTCCAATGTATCAGTAGTTGTTCCCGGCATCCATCCTCGTCTATTTATAAAAGAAATATCCCCAAATACTTCAATATGGCCGTTGGAGGGCTTTCGGAGCCGTTGGGGGTCAAGTGGACAAGTCTGGTCAAAGCCCAACGGCTAGTTTGACTTTTCTTACCAGCTGACCGGTGCTTGGCCACCGGCTGGACGGTGCTCCAGACAGAAGCCAGAGCTTTCTGTCTGGGTTCCACCGGCGGGCCGGTGGTCGAGACAGAGAGCAAGCTCTCTGTCTGGTTCCACCGACGGGCCGGTGGTCCAGACACCGGTGGGACGGTGGTCGAGACAGAGAGCAAGCACTCTGTCTGGTTCCACCGGCTGGCCGGTGGTCAGGCACCGGCGGACCGGTGGAACCTGGCAGAGAGCATTGCTTCTGCCAGAGACCACCGGCTGGCCGGTGGTAATCCACCGGTTGGCCGGTGGACTCAGAGAGTCCTTTTCCAGTCTTCTTGGGCCAACTCTTTGGCAACCTTTTTCCTATCATCAAAAACACTTGAAAACAAGTTAGAACACGATGAGAGTGATTGTGATCATTAAAATCCAAGAGAGAGGGGTACAACATGAACATGTTCGGATGAAGCTCCATTCTGATTCAGTTCAACACCCATAGAATCACCATCTATTTTCCCTAGAATTTTCTTTATATTTTATTAAGAGGGACCATCATAAACTACATTGAAAAGATTTCAACTGCCAATAATCCTGTAATCTAGTTCCTCAATAGTACTTTTACCCTTTTCTCTCTTCTCACATTTATCCATGGTATGCTCCCTTAGATAGCATAATGAACAGAGTATCTCCTTGTATCCCTTCACCTATAAATGCTCAACCATATTGCATCCAGCAGAATATTTAGGTGTCTTATTAAAAATGACTTTAGGATCAAATTCCTCATTCTTATTTGAGAGGAAACCCTTTTCAATATGATTTGATGTGAAATCAACCTCCACGAGTATCATTGAAAACTGTCCTAATAGATCTTCCTCCATGGATTTTTTCACCTTGATGGTGACACAAATTGTTGAGGTAGTGTCAAATAGGATCCTTGGATTACATAGCATCCATCTCAAACAAAATATGTGAATCCGTAGTTGAGTCTACAATTTATGATAGAATATTGATTGAATTTTTCATCCCGATCTTGAATACAACGAATACCTAGACACTACGAAATCAAGATAGACCCCCCAAGAATGGCTCTTCATATTAATAATGTGGAAGATAACATGGATGTATCATCTGGAAAGTGGAATAATTTTCTAATCATCAAAACCCCAACTCTTAAAAAGTTTCTAGATAAGGTCAATCACACTCCATTATTTCAATCCCCAAGAAAAAACAACCCTAGTAGTGATTGAAAACATAAAAATCTTGATCCTTTTAGCAATCACATCTTGATTAGAAAAGAGGTGTGATGTAGAACCATTAATGAAGATTCAATACGATACCCCATCTTTGATATAGGTAGATATTAAATTACCATATCCATTAATCAGTGCTTCCTTCGTAGGAAAAGAAATAAACTTCACCCCCTTTGGGTAATCCACCTTCGGAACAAAGTTGGTGAGCCCACTGCCAGAAACTCAACTTAAAGATCATGAGGGAAGAACATGGAAGATTAAAAATACCCAAATGAATAAAAAATGATTTAGAACCAATGGGAACTATTGATAATGGAAAATGACCCAAGTATGATAATATATTTCCATCATTCAACAAATAATGCTAAGAATTCAAGCGATAAATATACTACCAGGCATCAAAATCACCAACAACAAACACATATGAGCCCTCATAGAAGAAAAATAGGGAATAAGGTGAGCTCAGTTCCACTCTCCTACCACAAATAGAAATGGTAATACTGTATAAACACTCAACGAACCCATATTGGCCACCAATAGTGAGGCATGATGCATAATGGAAACCCCGAGCAACAGATCTGGTGGAGGTGTTGGGGAAGCAGGTGTGACCGCTCCCCCTATAACTTCTTTAATGAGTTGTTCCTCTCAAAACCCAATGTATGTGAATATTTATACTCCTATTTAATTAATCTTACATCACTAGGTCTTGATGGCCATCCCTTCGCATCATTCAAGCTCCTCTTTAATTGATCTTACATCACTAGGTCTTGATGGACATCCCTTCGCATCATTCAAGCTCCTCTTTAATTGATACTCAAACATTCCTAGAATCCATCCCCATTGAAATGGATTTATTTTGTTAGGTAGGTCGCAACATGAATGAGAACATCATTTGTGATTTACAAAATCATTGAGAATTTTTTTTCACTACCTCAAAATCATTTTTATCAGTGGTGATTTGGGAGAATGGAAATAAAATGCAGTGATTTGAACTCATCCCCCCTATTTTGTGAGGTTATGTTGGATGGAGAGTAGTCATTCAGGTAGAAACCTCGAGAAATCAGTTTCTCCCCGATTGAATATTTGAAATCACCCCAAAATTCATGTGATTTTTAAGGATTCAAATGAAACAATGCTACTTTTTTCAAAATTCCAATTTTACCATTATTCATATTTTATTTTATTGAGCATCTACCCTTAACATGCACCCAATTTATTGATAGGGGTCTCGGTAATGACTTGGGTCCGAGTCTTATTGAATTATTTCCTTTAATTATTGTAGGATTTTTATTATATTTACACCTCTACCTAGACCACTATAAATAATTATAAAAATAACTATTCTTCTAAATTCAATTTAATTTATAAATAACTTTAATTATATGTATATAATTAATTAATAAGTAAATATTTTAAAATATTAATGTAAATAATTTTGATAATTGTTAAAATTTAAAGGTTTCAAAATTAATTTATACAAATGATTATATATAAATTTATAATATATATTTTAAAATAAATAAATATAAATATTATGTAAATGATTTTAATGAATAAGTAAAATCACTTATGTTTAAACATTTCTTTACATTTCTAAATTTTAATTAATATATTTTCCTTAGTTTAATTTTTATAAAAAAATTTGGTCTTGAAATTAAAATGATATATTAAAATAATTATTTTTTAGTAAAAAAGGTAGTAAAAATGTATTATTTTAAAGAAATATTTGTGTCATTTAACAAAAATTGTTTATGTGTGTGCATTTGTAAAGGGTTTCATGAGAGATGCAGTTATGAGTGAGAGTGGGTAGATATTTTATGTGATAGTATTAATATAATATAATATAAAAAATAGAATATAAGTATTAGGATGTGGGTTGTGTGTGAATATATTTAGTGTGATATAGGTTTGTATCAGTGGAGATGAGTGTTATTTTTTCCAATGATTATAGAAAAGTTAATTTTTATTGTGTAGAAAAGGGAAACTAGTTATAATTCTTGGTAGCCTATATAATGAATGGTTAAAAATTGAAATGGATTAAAAATAAGTGAATTGTTTTCCCTTGGTGAACCCATTGAGGATTACTTCGACATTCATTCCAACATTGGTTCTAATTAGTGTGTGGGTATTTATTTTTAGTGCATTATTACTCTTAGATGCACTTGCATTCATTCTGATCACTTTTAGATTCTATTAATCCATCATTTTGATCATTTTTCTAGTAGACTTTATTAGTTCATCCAATTGAGACACACCCACATTTTTATTCACAAACCCCAATTTATTTCAAGAGTTTATTCAAATGTTGGGTTCTCAAGACCATGTGATTGGGCCATATCAACTTTTTCATCATTTGAAAAAATATTAACTTCAACTTCTATTAACCATGTCACTGAAATTCCACCTGGACCTTGATATACCAAGTAAGTAAATGGCTAAACAAAAAAGCATCCCTCTTGTTCATTTCATTTGCTAGTTTCTTTTTCGGGATCTATTCTGCTTATTTAATCAAATGTGATTTCTTTGAATTAATCATATG